>OZ018320.1:74746161-75346161 GCA_963969495.1 Ceratothoa steindachneri
TAACATCTCCTTACTTGAGTCCGTGGTTCTTTTATACTCCTTAACTTTTGTTTCCCAAGGCACAATTATTCTCTGATAACTTCTTTGCTGTGTTCAATATGAGGCGGGGGAAAATCCCCTTTGAGATCCTCAACTTACTATCAGAAAAATCTTTAATAAATTTTTCTCGCGTTTTCGCCTCTTCCTATGTTAACGTATGTGGGTGTGCTCCGGGGCCAATGAGGCCGACCGGGTCACCGGAACCTTCTTCCCTTCCAGGAATAAGGAACCCTGGGTGACCTCCTGCTGCCCTCCTATAAGCTTGCCTTGTGCGTGATTTGGGTCTCTCTAAAAATGCAGCTGCAGTGTTTGCCTCCATGTCGCAAGAAAACGATCACCTGAGCCATACAACTAAAGTTTCATACTTCCGAAATCGGAAGCAGGTTTTTGTATAATTTTTTACAGAGGAGAATAACTTTGTTTATTGTCATAATATCTCAGGTCTTCTCCAGAAATTAAGGATACCAATATGCTTATAGTTCTAAGCGCAGTTTCAAGTGTGTTCTGCTTCATAATGGCAATGTCTATTCAGCTGTTCCAATTAGACATTATGTGCATTTACGAGAGGAACATAATGACATTAAAACTGTGATTGACCTACTTAAATACCACGAGCACAACTTGACAATTTGTGTGGACCTCAAAATGGTTAATTCCCTCCTAGGTCAACAAAGGTAATTTACAAAGTATCCCTGCAAACTTTGCATGTGGGACAGCCGAGCTCGAGAAAAGCACTGAAACCAGAAGGA
The DNA here is from genome assembly GCA_963969495.1 of Ceratothoa steindachneri. Lineage (NCBI taxonomy): Eukaryota > Metazoa > Arthropoda > Malacostraca > Isopoda > Cymothoidae > Ceratothoa > Ceratothoa steindachneri. The sequence goes on from OZ018320.1 coordinate 74,746,950, forward strand.
GTGACTCATATGTGAGATTCTGGAAGCAGGTATGCTTCCAGAGAAAAGATCATTTTTCCTCCCCTCCGTATCAAGCTGGGTTTTATGAAGCAGTTTGTCAAGGCGTTGAATACTGACGGTGAATGATTCCAACACACATATTCTGTCCTCCCCGGTTTGTCCTTCGAGAAGATCAAGGCAGGTGTTTTTGATGGACCACTGATTCGTGCACTTGTACGTGATCACGAATTTGCCAAAAAGATGAACGACAAGGAAAGGACTGAATGGCTTTCATTTGTGGCGGTGATGGCAAACTTTCTCGGTAATAAAAAGGCTGACAATTATGAAACTTTCGTAGCTAATATGTTGTTAGCTTTCTGCGATCAGGGATGTAACATGAATGTCAAACTTTATTACCTGTACAGTCATCTTGATAGATTCCCTGAGAACCTAGTAGCAGTAAGTGTCAAGCAAGGTGAGTGTCTCCATTAGGACCTCAAGACCATGGAGCGTTACCAAGGGAGATGGAGGATTACTGCTGGAGCATTGAACGAGAATGCCCTGAGACAGTGCACAAACGCAAGAGCTACAAGCGTAAATTCATGCCTGAGTAGACTGAAATTGAACTTTGCCTCCTCATAGTAACAAATGTCTTAGCTATCAATCAGTTTTATATAAACTATAACCATTGTTTATTTGGGAAAGTGTTTCAAATCGTGATCTTAAATAAATTTATACTATCTTGCATTTTCCTTTTTATTACCCAGTTATATTAAAGAGTTCTATAACATATTTCATCACATATTTTTTCCTGATAGACTACGACGTCAATGTGATAATGACGAAATTTTGAGATTTTCAAATACCTTGATTGCAAAGGAAGTAGAACACTGAGGAAAAAAACTAACTACAGATCTGAAAGCAGCGCAAGAAATTAGGCAATACCAAGTGTTTGATATCAATGCAACAAAAACTTTGTTGACTAGTATTATCTGTCTTTGACGTGACAACACATATATTGAATTCAAATTATTTCATTTAACAATTTATACTATATTCTCTTTCCAAATTAGATTCTCATTCATTCAACAAATGAATGAATTCAGTAAATAATTTTTATTCTTTATTCTCGTCTTGCTTCATTTTTACCTTGACTTTAACTTAACTATCAATACCTGTATAATTTCTGTATAAAATTATCTTTAATTCTCATTATATTATATTTATAGGAAAGTTATTGTGATATCTAGTTTAGTTTATTCCAATAACGACCCTGTTAAAGGTGTAACAAACGGTGTCGCGTGTCATTAACGCATTATGGACTTATCTATTCGAGGGGAAAAACTGTGGTATTTATGCTTAATATGACAATATTACAATTAGTGGCAAGACACAAACCGAAGATGTTGCCGCATTTATGTGTTTACTTGATGCCGCGAAGAGCTAGAACAACTCCTAGAAAGAAGATTATCATTGATACCACTATGTAACGAAATTTCACTTTTGTCTTGTCTTTGGGTTAAAAGTGTTATTTCCCAATTCTTTGTGGCTCTATTAAAAAAAAAGAAGTCAATTCTAATTGCAAAACTTTGCTTTTATGTCTAGGACATTGAATTTTTAAATTAGTCAATTTATGCTCAATAACATTATTTTGATGCAAATAGTAAAACTATACAGTAGTAATAGCTATTATTTCCCTTATATTTTGTTTTTTTGCGTCCTGAACAGCAATGGCATTTCTCTTACATTCCACATAGATTCAGCACTAATTTGGTGAAAAATAAACTGCAGAGCTTTCTAGAACTTTGTAGATTTTTTGGTGTTTGAAGAATTTTTAAAACAGTCTGGAAACGGAGATGACTGATTAAATACACAGAATGTCTAATCAACAGATAAGTTTAACTGATCAGATTCTCACAGATGATCTTCTGGAAGAGGCAATTGGGCCTGTGGCTCCAGGGTTTTGAAATCAGAGTTAGCCTTCTCTTAGGTGGCTGCCTGCCATGGCTGCGAGCTCCACCAACCCGTCCCCACCGTGATGCCCAGTCACGGAGGTGACTTCCATAGTAAATAGTGTCAGCTTAAAAATAATCCGGACAGAGATTCGAACTGCCGACCCGGCGATTGCCGGGCAACGCGCTAACCACTATACTAGCTGGGAGGCTAGAAGCATTCGTCACGCATGGCATCAAGAGGTTGTAAACCTTTGACAGACGCATTTTGCTATGTGTCCGGCGAATTTAATAAGACAAGAGCGAAAAAGTACTATGTAGAGAGATCTGCTAAAATGTGTGAGGCTTACAAGGCATATTTCGGCATGGCAGTCGGAGATCAAGTCAAATCTTGGGCACATTATTTCACCTGCGAGCTCTGCAAAAAAACTCTAGAAGGTAATATATATATATATATATATATATATATATATATATATATATATATATATATATATATATATATATATATATATATATATATATATATATATATGTGTGTGTGTGTGAATTTGGGCAGTATATTTTCATTATAACATTATTTATTAAAAGCGACCGCTAGTTTCGAATTAATAATTATTTTTTCAATCTTCTCGATTTGTCGTATATTCGCCTTTTCTTCATTGTTTAACCTGTAGATAAGCGTACCGAAGTTCATGGGGGACTGATGCTTGTTATTTTGCCGAAGGTAGAAGTAAATTAATGTAATTTAGCACTTTCTTTAATCTAACTGACGCGTTTCGATACAACGAGTACCATCTTCAGAGTTACAATGGAAAATTATTACAAAGTATTCAGTTTATTTACGAGGGGCAGTCAATAAGTTTTGCGAATCGGTAGGGCAAAACAGAGGAAGGGGAGAGACTGTTTGTGAGGGTGTTAGGACAAGTTATGACAAGTCAGGACCTGCAGTCGCACGCTCCTGCCTCGTTTATTTAAGAAGCAGTAGCTGATCGCAGATTTTCAGTCACAAATATTTCAACAATGGAGAAGGTTGAGCACCGCGCAGTGATCAAACTTTTGACCAAGGAAGGCAAGAATGCAAAAGAGATCCATGAACGCATGGTTGCAGTGTACACCGACACCACTCCTTCCTATACAACCATTGCTTGCTGTAATAGGGAGTTCCGCCATGGTCGTGAGTCCCTTGAAGATAACCCCCGTCCAGGACGCTCATCAGACGTGACCAACGAGGACAATGTGGCCGGTGTGGAGAGGATGATCTTCGAAAATCGACTGGTTAAGGTCGAAGAAATCGAGCGAGAACTTGAAATATCACATGGAAGTGTTATCAACATCATCCACGACAATTTGGCCATGGCCAAGGTCTCTGCTCGTTGGGTCCCTAGAAACTTCACGCCCCATGAGTGACTTAAACGTCGTCAAAGTCCGCAAGGCCAGAGCTGCACAAGCTGCCCTGCGCGAGTGCGGATTCAAGGAGCTCAACCATTTCCCCTACAGTCCAGATCTGGCCCTTAGCGACTACTTTTTATTCCGCCAGCTCAAGGCTGCACTGCGTGGACGCCGGTTTGGGGACGATGAAGATGTCCAGCTCGCAGTCCAGGAGTGGATTGAACAGCAGTCGGGAGATTTCTGGTTGTCGGGAATTCGAAGCCTCGGGGAAAAGTGGCGCAAGTGCATTGAAGTCGAGTGTAGTTATATTGAAAAATAATAAAAAACTTTTCCTCATATCTCGTTTCCTTATATCCGAATTGCAAAACTTATTGACCGCCCCTCGTATGTTACAAAATGTGTTAACAAAATTACGAACGAAGCTATACACGTATAGGCAGGTTGGCTCCAGGTGATAAAAGGGCAGAGAAGTAGGTAGCAAGAGAGGAGGAAGGGGGAAATTAAGCTGCTTGCTAGAGGCTATTAGTGGCTAGGGGCAGCTCTGAGTACACCTGTCCTCTGTTTGCTTTTCTTGCGCTGGGCAGGATTTCATTGGAGTTAGACTGTATGTTTAAATTCGGTTGTTTCTCTTGGATAAATATAGCTTCAAGGAAGAGCAGTTGACGCCTGTTTGGAACATAGTCTAAAATTATAGTGTTTTCTTCTATCATTTTTCGGTTGAGGCATGTTCTGTGTACTTCCTGTGTATCCAACAAACCGCGAGAAACAGAAAAACGGGATAATTTTTCTTTTCTTCGGAAATGTTATTTCCTAGTGTATTTTGTTTATTTGAATATTGGATTTTTTTAACATTTCTAATAATAAGTGAAAAGTATTTGTATATTTGTACTTATGTTTTCATTTTGTTGTTTTACAGGATGGCGCAGAGGAAAAAAGAGCTATAAATTTCGCAATCTCACGAATTTGGAGGGAACCAACTGACCACGCAAGCAATTGTTTCTTCTGCATGGTGAACATTTCCTAACGTCAAGCGGGCAAAAATTCGCCTATTACCATGTATCCATACCTTCAGTCATCTATTGCACCAGTGTCACACAGTTCTGAGCTGCCCATATCCACTCCTCTAAAAAGAGAGCAGCAGTTTTTAGAAAGGAAAATCAGTTCAGAAGAGGATGAAGTCATTGATCCAGATTACAGAGGTGCAACTGAAAAGGGAAACCCATACTACCCCAACCGAAAATATCTCAAAGACCTTGTCAGGGATCTTGGTCTCACAATGTCCAATGCCGAGCTTTTAACTTGGCGACTCATGCAGTGGGATTTGTTAGATGACACTGTGCAAACATCAGGTCAGAGAAAGCGTCACCAGTGTTTTGCAAGCTTTCTTTTACACGTCAAGATGAGCTTTGCTTTTGTCACAATGTGACCGGTCTGTTTGAGGCAATCGGAATCGCATTGTTTAGCTAAATATTTCCCCAAAGAATCCCGAATTAATGCGTAATTCTTTTCTCATTTACAAACCCATTCAACTCCGTCATAATCTATTTACCCATTTAACTATAATCACTTATCATCCAATTACTTATAAACTATTTACCAATTTATAATCTATTTAATATTTATCAAAGTATTTACCAATTACTATTTATCAAACAATTTACCAATTAATAATTACCAATATTTACCAATTACTATTTATCAACTATAAATCAATTACTAATTGCCAATCAATTTCCCAATTATTATAATTCCCATTTAACAATGAATTTATCAAACCATTTAACAGTATTCAATTTAATTATCAATCATCAATTGTTATACTCAATTTACAAGTTACTATTTAACAATTATCCAATCTATTTAAACATTATCCAATTACCAATTATATTCTAATTATCAATCATTATATGTTGTATACTCTAATTACCAAACGATATTTATCAATTGTAAATCCATTCTCGTTAACTCATGCAAATTTAATTCACACGCGTAATTCAATCCAATCATAAACTGTTACTGTATAAATTCACATTTTAACGTCCCTCAAATTTAGGCCTAAGGAAGTTCGTCTGCAAAAATGTAGATTTCGCGTTAACATTTAACTTCATTCCCTTGAATAACGAAATATATGTTTTTAAGTTTATTATGATCAGAGCTATCTAGGATATTGACGCAATATTAATCTAAAACCTATACCTGTAACCTCAACGATTGTGACAGCTCGTCCAGGACCCTCAAAGCAGTGCTGCTTCATAACAGGAACATGTATCCATCTCTTTTCCTTGCTCACTCACTCTAGCTCAAAGAGGAATACATTAGTGTCAAGATCTTGCTAGATGCATTGAAATATGAAGATTCCGTTTAGGAGGTTATCGGAGACTTCATTATGGTGGCCTTCTTAATGGGTCTCCAAGGCGGCTTTACCAAGTTTCCTTGTTATCTTTGCCTTTAGGAGAGCAGGGGCACCGTGGCATACTACCATCAGCGGGATTGGCCAAAACGGACCGAGTTCAGCTTGAGGAGAAACAACGTCAAATGGGAGCCTTTGTTGGACCCCCGGCAAGTATTGTTTCCTACTCTGCATTTAAAATTGGGCCTTATGAAACAATTCGTCAGAGGTGTAGATAAGGAGTCCGCGGCTTTCAAGTATCTCCAAGATTTCTTTTCTAAGCTATCTGCGGCAAAGGTGGAAGCCGGGGCCTTTGTGGGTCCACAAATAAACAAGCTCATGGAGTGCAAGGAGTTTCCCAAGAAGCTCACTAGGACGGAAAAGGCAGCGTGGGACAGCTTTATCGCAGTAGTTCTGGGCTTCCTAGGTAATCACAAAGCCGAAAACTATGTAGAGCTTGTTGAAACCTTGGTGAAAAACTAAGGCAAGATAGGTTGCAGGATGTCCCTGAAAGTCCATATTCTTGACGCTCATCTTGGTAAATTTAAGGAGAACATGGGAGCGTACTCCGGGAGCATGGCGAGCACTTTCACCAGGATCTACTAGACTTTGAACGCTGCAATCAAGGATCGTATAATGAAAATCTGCTGGGTGACTATATTTGCGGGCTGATTCGTGAAAGTAATTTACAGTATAGGCGTAAATCACCAAAAACTACTCTTTTCTAATATTTTAATTGCCTCACTTATGTAATTCTACTTTATGCAAATAAAAGTTCAAATTTTCCACTTCCTTCCAGAGGGAATAAGGTAAATTTCATATAAATATAATTATCCTGGACACAAAAGCAAAGTTTGAAATAAATAAGTGGTTTTTTTTTTATTCTGTTCTAGACACAAGCAAATAGAAAACTAACAGTTGCTACCCAAAGACAAAAATCGCGTTACACAGTTTCAAGGGATGAGACATACACGATTAATCAACTCAAATATGACATCGAGAGTTCTGTGGTCCAGGCGGTTGATGAATCCCTGTCATTTGGAGTTGAGACGGATGCATCTGACATCCCAATATCTGCAACACTGAACCAGGGGGCACGCCCTGTAGTATTCTTCTCGCGCACTCTCCTGGGACCCGAGAGCCCTCAACCCTCCGTCGAAAACGAGATACAAGCTATTTTCGAGACCTCTCGTCACTGAAGACATTATCTTATATGTAGACGACTTTAAGTGAAAACAAATCGACGCTCCTTATGTTGTATGATTGACAAAACAAGACTATGAAAAGATAAAAAAAACGATAAGTTCATGCGTTGGAAAGTATAATTGTCGTGCTTTGATTTCGATATTAGGTATAAGCCAGGTCGAGAAAACATACCATTTGACATCCAGGCGTTAATTGTATACATCGCTTTATGAAGTCTAAAACTTATCCTACTCGCTAGATGTGGTCTGCCAATTTACCAGGTCTTGCAGAGAATGCGCGTAGTGTAAACCTAAGTTTCCTTGACTCGAAAGAGCATATCTAATCAAATCTACGCAACATTTTGAATGTTTGAATAGGGGTTGAGAAGTCAGTGTCTTCATTTCTTCTAACACAGGCGGTCGAACTCTCGGATCAGTCTACTGATCAACATGGAAAGATAATTAGTTAACAGGGGGATACTCCATCGTCAAACGACACGGCATCAAGCAATATCGTGCAACTGACCTCCCATATATTTTTACGCTTATTACAGGTACCCAGTAGCACGCAAACTGCTCCAATGGTCGGAACATTAACATCATCCTGATAATGGTTTAAATTTATAATTATTTTTTATTAAATTGTCACAATTCTGAATGTTTATCCTCTAATTATGTAATAAAAGGGAGAATATTGTGATTTATTTGTTTCCTTTTTGTGTGTTATATATATTAATGAATGCAAAGTTGGGCACAGTTATTCAAAAGATAACTTCAGTTACCGTTAATCTGTTAACCAAAAAGTTAACTTCGTTAATCAATTAAAAATGTAAAGCGCTAACCTTAATTATTATTAAAAACAATACATATTTTTAGTCGCGAGCTACTCTATATCTCACTATGTCAGTCGGTTCCCGTTTTTATTATTTTTTGCAATAACATTGTAACTATTCGGCTGATTCTAACGAAATTTGAAACGCTTATGTTATTTTAAATTCTCTTTTGAATGATATAATTGCAAAGGTCCTCCCAAGGTTAGCCCGGGAATTATTTTGTTTTGGTAATAATACATAACTATTTGGCGATTCTAACGAAATTTGAAACCCTTATGTTCTTTTAAATTCTCTTTCGAATGATATAATTGCCAAAGTCCTCTCAAGGTTAGCCGGGGAATTATGAATTATTTGGCAATAACATCATAACTATTCGGCCGATTCTAACAGAATTTGAAAACCTTTTTATTTTACATTCTCTTTCGAATGACATAGCTGTCAATGTCCTCCCAAGGTTAGTCCGGGAATTATTGAAAGTTTTGAACGTAATAAGGTCATAAATCAGAATAAGTGAGAACATGCGACTTTGGTCAGCAAACCTTGTCTCTCTAAAACTACTTCAAAAGTGAAAAAACTATAAAATAGAAAAAAAAAGCCAAAATAATAAAGGACAAAACAAAAATAAGCGAAAACTCTAATGAAACACAATATTAGTATTAAACTGAAAAACTTGATAAAATAGCCAAATGAAACAAAACGGAAAACAATAACACAAAGAAAAAAATGACATGATAGAAGATAGAGACATAATTTGTGTGTTTGTTTCCCTATTCCTCTCTTTATCAATTTTATCCATGAGATGCATGTTGCCCTTCATGAAAAGTTGCATCTAAAAGTTTTCATCAGGCAGGGATGACGTCTTGGCAATCAAGATTCCTTTGTCAAAGGAAAACAATCGCCTTACTGCAGCATTAGAGGGGGTGGTCGCGTTGAACCTGATGAACAAGTCTACCAACTCTTACTCTCAAAAGAAATCAGTGTCTGTCAGCAAGTCCTTGAAGTTGGTCTGCAGCTAGGTCTTAACCAAGTTCTGCTGGGTAACGGTAGTGAAGAAGCCATACGCCACATCTTCGTTGTTACTCCTTTCACTATTGCTGCCCAATTCGTCCATATGTTGCCTCAAATTATCCTCTCCTTTACCCCCATGCTTTTCCTCACCCTCACGAGCTCCTGAGTTTTTTCATACTTCTCTAGCCATAATAGGCGAAATTTAGGGTGGAAGGCAGCAGCCAGCTGACATTCTTCATTTTCCAGGAGATGCCGAAAACTTGTCAAGGCCTACTAAAGGTGCGTTGATCAAGGTGCTATAGAAGATAATCTCTTTTTACTTCAAATCCTTCAGCGTAAAGACTTCCCCCAGTGACATAATGCATCCGAGATCTTGGTAGCACTTGATTATGCTCTGCACTATACGCTCTCGCTGTGCCCCTTGGTGTTTGCCCAGAATTCCTTTGCATATATCTTTAAATGTATGCATTGTTGCCTCGAAGTCCTCATCAAAGTTGGGTGGTCCGCTACATCAGTCCGCTACTCCGCTACTTGCTGACTCTCTACATCTTAGCGGAGTAGCGGAAGCGGTTTCTATAAGCAAAAGTAGCGGAGTAGTGGCTAGCGGACTAAAAAAATCAAAACCGCTATCGCGACCTATTTTACGTTACTTTACAATAAAATGGCTAATTTTGGATGTAATATACAGTATTTTTCCTTGAAATTGATTAAAAACCAGCGAATAGCTGGGGGTTGGGGGGCAGCGCTTTAGTAGCGCTTTACAATAAAAAGTAGCGGTAGCGGTTTCAACTAGCCAATGTAGTGGAGTAGTGGATACCGGTTTCAAAAATTTGGTAGCGTCGCCCACGTCTGGTCCTCACCAGCTATAAGTTGACGAATCTGAGGGCCTAAGAATATGCCTTCTTTAATTTTGGTATCAGTTATTTTAGGGAAGATAGCTTTGAGGTTCTGGAAACATGTCTTGTTATGTTGCAGTGCTTTCGTAAATTGCCTCATTAGGCCTAGTTTTATATGCAGTGGTTCCAAATGATTGATCTGGATATATTATAGATTTCTTGCCTTTTATGTTGCAACCTGCAGTGAAATAAAATAAACTCAGACTAAAAATGGATATTACTGGTTGTGATCACTTGCAGAAATAGTGGAAGTATAACATAGTATGTATTTTGATCTTTTTAATTAATGCATCTCTTGAAAATATATTGAAGACCAGGAAATAAAACACATTGAATATCACCTTTAATATCTGTTAAGCAGAAATAGCAATCCGTTTAATGGTCCTTTTCTCCCTCCAGACCATTGGTACGCCAAACATGAGTCCAAGCCCTTTGCTTTCACCCAGGCACAAGGTGAACTTGTACATCTGAGACAACATATGTGAGGTGCCTAGCGTTTGTCCTGGTCACCCACTTTACATCCAAAATACAGCTCATAAAGTTTCTTCACATGTTTAGTCAACTCTCTCTTGTATTGTATTAATCAAACTGATCCACATATATAACAGAAACTGCCTGGGGAATTTTTTGCATTCTCTAGGCATTTTAACTCTGTCTCCTGTAAAGAAAAAATACTGTAGTATATGAAAAATAATATAAATAGTAATAGCAACAAATATTAAATAAAAAAGTAAAAATTATCAAGCGTTACGTAAGAGTTACTAAAGATTTGGACCCATATAACTAAAAAATATTAGGAATACCTTCATAAATTTCATAGATTAGGTTGACAAATACCTTAGGAACACCCCATTAAAATTATATAAAAATCCGTTGATAACTTGTAGAATTGTAGTTTTCGGCCCTAAATCCTGTTGCATTAAATTCTTACGGAACCATCAGTATATTTAACGTAAGTAAGATGGTAATTTATGAGAAACTGGAGGGTCACAGAAAGAGACAGATGTTATTTTCGTGATTTACGCGAAAAATACCCCTAGAAAAGTTTATTCTCATTTCCGTTGGGTGTTTTTTTTTTCATTCTTGTAGTGTTATAGCCTGCGGAAGCAGATTATATTTTATGATGGCCTTTAGTCTAAATACATGCGAGAATTCCATGCAGCCTCTGTCTAGCAGTGGGTTCCAACCTGTGGACAGGCATGTCAAGGTAATCTTTCTTGTGGGTAGACCAGCAGTTATTTGTGGTGACCACATACCGAACATCTTCAAGTTGAAATGTAAACTTTGGGATATAAATTAACTCAAGCATAAATATACATAACATAACATAATTTCCTGCATGACTAAAGCCACGAGGGCCTATCAAAGGTCATCCGCATTCGTTAAAACTCTCCCATAAATTGCATCCATAGGATTGTTTCAGATCATGCATCTACAATATAGAATTTGAATCATACAGCGGAATTCATCAAAAACAAAAGTTATCACCATCAAGGTTCATCAAAATCCAAATCACCCATAATATACAATAATAAAAACCGCATCCACAGGAATGAGCCTAGAAGATCTTCCCCTACTCAAAAGAAGTTAACCCTCCCTCCCCATATGATCATCCAAGCTGTGCTTGAAAACATTTAAGTTCGGACTGTCTGTCTAGTGTCTCAGGTGGCAAACTATTCTAGTAATCTACTACTCTGTTAATGAAAAAATATTTTCTAACATCCAACCTGCACCTCTGTTTTTTTGTTTTTTTTTAAATTTCAAGTGGTGACCCCTAGTCCCAGTACTACCTTCCAACCTAAATGACTAGCCAAAATCTAACTTATTCATCCCAGGACAGATTTTAAAAAACTCAATCATATCTCCCTTCACACACCTTTTTTTTTCTAAAGGTAGAAATGTAGTGCCCAATTACACGGTGGAGTAGAGCACCTCATTGGCCCAATGAATCTTGAAATGGGCAGACAAACCAAACACTAGGAAAATAAACCATTTGTTAATAATTAATGTATTCATGCAAAACAAACTATACCTGTAAATATTGCAAAACCATTTGTTAATAATTATAAATTAATTCAAAGTAAGCTGAATACTTGTAAATAATGCAAAAACATTTGTTAATGATTAAGGTATTAATGCAAAGCAAACTGTATACTTGTAAGTAATGGGAAACCATTTGTTAATAATTAGTGTATTAATTCAAAACAAACTATATACTTATAAATAATGCAAACCCTCTAGGCAATAAAATCGCTGTGTTCCCATGATAAACACACAAACAATCAGACATTAGTAAACAGATGCGAGCCGACGGTTTTGTCCGAGCGGTGATAAGGAAGAAAATTGAAACAGCTGTTCATACATGTATGTAATGAATCTGATAAAGAGGAATTCTGACCCGTGATCTTTTGACATGGATCCGCGAAGGATAGAATTTTATTTTGCTACGACCATATGCTAGTCAGATTTTGAAATACAAACACCCTCTTCGTGTAAACGCGTCTACACTAGATAACGCACATACCTTACGGTCAAATAGTCTCAGCCCAGCTCTCGGATTGGAGAAGGGGAGGCTACGCCCCCAATCTTTCAATAGGAAAAAAGAGCTTGTAAAAGACACACAGGGACAGTCATAAGGATAGTCAGAGTAACAAGATGTAGACCCAACATTAACAGCAAGGGTCTCAGTGCAGCCATTAACTGGTGACCCTGGAGATACAAGGACGTGAGCATACGACAAATCAAATAGTAACTCAGCGATTTCACTTGTTAGAAAGCAGAGGCGGCCATAAGACCGAGAATAAACCTATAAAACCACCATTATCTAATTTCCTTACCTCCGCCGAGTAATGGGTCGGTTACCGCATAGGTTGTTAGATGGCTCTGGTCACAATAAACCCAAGAACCTATATTTTTGTTATACAAGGGAAATGAAGTTAATCGCTAACGGAAAATCTGAATTTGGAGACGAAATTTCCTTAGGCCTGAATCGGCAACGTCGTGGGAATACGTGTATTAAAACAAAGAGATACGAAAAAATATATATTATGGAATGAACTGTTATGATTAAAAGGTGAAATTATAGTTTATGATTGGATTGAATTTTATGTGGTTGAATTAACTTTGCACGAGTTAATGAGAATTAGAGTACACATATGATGATTGACAGATATTAATTAGATTATAGTTGAATGTTAAATGAGTAAATATTATAAATGTATGAAAAATATTTATATGCACTGATAAATAGATTATATGAGCAAATAGATTATATAGTTAAATGGATTGGGTAAATATTAATATAGATTGATATGTATAAATAAATTGTAATTTGGATACATAAGTGGATTAAATAAATAGATTAAATAAATAGATTATATAAATAGGTAATATAAATAGATTACAACGGAGTTGGGAGGGTCTGATTCCGATAAGCCGAACAAAGTGAATGAATGAGCATGTGATTTTATTTGAAAACGCTCGAGAGATCGGGCGTACCAATCACACGATTTAAGTTATGGTTACCAACCCTTGTTGAAATAATATATATATATATATATATATATATATATATATATATATATATATATATATATATATATATATATATATATATATATATATATATATATATATATATATATATATATATATATATATATATACATAGTTATGATTAAATAGTTCCACTTTTAGGGGTGTAGACCACTACAATACTACCCCACCAAGGGAAAAGCTCGCACAACTTGTTTACAAAAAATCTTAGACTATATAGCGGCGAAGCCTCCTTACAACGCGTCCAGAACGAGTTATAGTGCTAATTGGCTGACTCGGATTGCGGGTCAGGTTGCGATTAGAAGTGCCACTCAATTGGTGCGGGAGATTGTCCCGAGCGAGGACCGGAGTGTCGGGTGACGATTGTTCTGGACCTCCCGAAAAGGCGACAGTCGGGAGTTGCGCGTTGGTCGCTTGATGTTCTCCAGCTGCTGTCGAGTGGTCTTGCAACAAAAAGTGAGGTGGCAGCAATTGGGAAGAAGAATTGGGGCTGTAGAGATGGTTGGCGGAGGGTTTGCGAGTAAAGAAGTAGGAGGAAAAGTTTTAATTTTTTTTTAAAGAGCCGAAGAAGGGTTCGGATTTTTTTTTTTTAAGAGCTCATCCGGCGACTGAGGAAGGGTTCGGAAGTGGAATTAGTTGGTTGGGAAGTGTTGAAGGAATATTTGGGTGCGGTAGGTAGGCTGGGATAACCACTGGACCTATATTAGTGGAAGAGAAAGTTAGTGACTGTTCCAGGTGAACGGCCTCTATAAAAGCTGGTTTCAGGCGATCAATGGAAACCGTATCCTGCTTGGTGACAAGCTGAATAACAAAGAATTTCGGCTTCTAGGAGATGACGAGAAAGGGTCCGTCATAGACAGGTTGCAAGGATGTGCGAGTGGAATCGCGACGGACAAACACATGAGAGCAAGTTGCCATCTCCTTTGGCACGAAAGGTTTCTGATTAGCAGGCACTCTTGTGGCGGTCGGCTTTACCTCAGACATCTCCCGTACTAAATAGTGTGCGTATGCAGCAGGATGTATGTCGGAAGGAAGATGACAGTCAACCGAAGAAAATAATTGACCTGGAAGACGAAGTTGCGTACCATAGATGAGTTCCGCATCAGAGCAATTCAAATCCTCTTTCAAGAAGGCACGCATTCCCAGGAGAATTAAGGGTAGCTTGTCCACCCAAGTGATGTTGGGGTCAGTGGAGAGTAAGCTTCCCTTGAGAGTGCTGTGTAAACGTTCCACCTTAGAGTTACTCTGAGGATGGTAGCTAGTGGTACGGAGACGAAAGAAGCCAAGCACTGACATGAGTGCATCCCATTAGTGGGATTCAAATTGGCTACCTCAATCAGTCATGATCGTTGATGGGACACCAAAACGAGGAACCCAAGCTGACAAGAAGGCTCGAGTTACAGTGGAAGCTCTGATGTCGGGGATAGGAACTGCCTCTGGCCAAGATGTAAAGCGATCTATCATGGTGAGCATGTAAGTGCAACCACGCGAAAAGGGAAGAGGACCAACTAGATTGATGTGAACGGTGTCAAAACGTGCAGATGGAAGTGGAAAAGCAGCTAGAGGGGACTTTGTGTGACGTTGAACCTTTGCACGTTGACAAGGCAGACATGCCTGGGTCCATTTGGCCACGTCGGCGTTCATACCTGGCCACACATAACGTTGTGTGATGAGCTTTCGAGTTGCTCGAATGCGAGGATGATAGAGACCGTGAGTCTGGTCAAATATATGACGACGGTAAGCGAGAGGAATGAGAGGACGAGGACAGTCGGGAATTGAATAGTCAATCAGGATGCGCCTGGAAGGACTGTCCGGCAAGTCAATCTCGCGAACGATGAGTTGAGAAGAGTGATGCAGTGTTTGCGTGTCTTCATCTTGTTCCTGGGCAAGCGCTATTGTCGAGTGATCGATGGGCGCAATTTGGGAGAGTTGCGTGCCCGAAATCGATGAAATGCGAGAAAGCGCATCTGGTACGACTTTTGAAGAACCAGGAACGTAGCGAATATTATTGGTCATCTGCAGGATGAAGTCAAGGTGACGAGTATCAACTGCAGAGTCCCCAGAGGAGGTGAAACTAGAGGCAAGCGCACCAATCAATGGTTTGTGGTCGGTAAAGACAGCGAATTCACTCCCTTCCAAGTATGTTTGGAAGTGATGGATGGCGAGGTATATACTCAGTAATTCGCGGGAAAACGTACTGTACCTCTGTTGAGAAGGAAGAAGAGCTTTGGACAAGAAGGTGAGGGGTTGCCAAGAGTCACTAACTTTTTGTTGTAGCGTCGCACCAACATGAATAGCGGACGCGTCCGAAGCAACGCTTATTGGAGCTCCTGGGCAAGGATGGGCCAGGGCGACAGCGGAAGCCATAGCCTCTTGGTGCGAGAGAAAGCCTCGCAAGCTTCGGGGGACCAGGAAAGAGGAAGGTTCTTCTAGGACTTGGAGAGCAATCCGTAGAGAGGTTGCATAATGTGGGAGATGTTAGAAATGAAACTGTGGTAAAAGTTTACCATACAACAGAATCTACGAAGTGGCTTTAGCGAAAAAGGTCGGATAAAAGCCCGGATAACTTCAACTTTATCCTCGAGAGGACGAATTCCCTGAGGGGAAATGTGGTGTTATAGCAATGCCTCTGGGCATTCCTATAATAAAATCCTCCTGGGAAACTTTTATATATATATATATATATATATATATATATATATATATATATATATATATATATATATATATATATATATATATATATATGTCATCATTTATTATGTATAAAATTCAATTCTTCTGTCATTTAATAATTCATGCAATCCTTTAACTTTGTTAATTTAATCATTCATTTAGTTTACTCTAACTATGTCAATTTAAACTTTCAATTAATTTACTTCAACTTTTGTAAATTAAATCATTTATGTTAAACTTAATAATTAATTCATTCATTTATTTTCTTGTCAATTCAATTAACGTATACTGTTCCAAACAACATCTCTTATATTTCACACACAAAGAAACAAACACACGTTCCCAGCTCGATCAAAAGAGCACGCTTCCCTGCCCATTCGAATCGCTGCTTTTTTCGTATAAAGGTCGGTAACCATTTATTTTATAATTATTCATTTACCTCCAAACAAATCATACTAAGTTAATTCCACTCTCACATTCTTTGCAAACGACAATACGAGAGTAAGTCCTAATTATATTTGCTTCTCATTGCAGCCCCAATTCACAGTCCATTATAGATACTCTAAAATACTACATATATACTATAAATTACTACATATTTACTCATAGATACTATATTATTATTTACTCTATTGTTCACTCTATATTGTTTCACCATATTTACCTAACCTACTTATCTCATTGTTCCTTCGCTGATTTTATGAATATATTTATATTTGTGTAATTGTCTTTCTTAAAGCCCAAGTCATTATTCCAAAATTTACTTCGCTGTCGCATTAGGCCTAAAGCTAACGGCAGACATCTTCGATCAAACAAAATTTATGGTTATGGTTTTCGAAACGCTATCTAGGCTGATTTATTAACCGAAGATAAATCACATTGATTACCATACACTATAGTGTCCCAAAAAGGAGAGCTGTGTGACACCAAAGATACGCTTAGAAGTGTTGAATACGATACCATACTCATCTAAACGTGCAAAAAATCTGGCGAAGGTGAGTAAAATGCTCCTCTAAAACGAAGATGCTATCAGGAGGTCGTCTATATAACAAAATACGAAGGGAAGACCTCTCAGAACCTGATCCCTGAAGCGTTGGAAGGTTTGACCCCTGTTACGAAGTCCGTACGGCATTCAGTTCATGACGAAGAAACCGAATGGAGTGGTGATAGCCGTCTTAGGGATATCATCAGGGTGAATCGGGATTTGGTTGAAAGCGCGAACCAAATCGAGCCGAGAAAAAATTGAACAACCGAAGGCAGAGGATATTTATCCGGAACTGTACAGGCATTGGATCGCCTGTAGTCACCTACAGCTCTGAATTCCCCCGGAGTAGACTTAGGTACTACATGAAGCGGTGAAGCCCATGGGGAGGTGGATGGAGAAGCGATCCCGGCCTCCATCATGTATTTAAATTCTTGCTTCATTAGGAAAAGTCTATCCGGGGCCAGTCGACAGGGGCGGGAGAAAACCGGCCCTCCTGTCGTCCCTATCCTATGCACTATATTGTGCTTGATGGGCCTGTCCTTAGAAGGAGGCAGACTTAGGCTTGGGAACTCCCGCAAAAGTTGCAGGAAGCGGGGAGCAGTTGCAGGGAGACGAACAGAGAGGAGAGACCTGGTGAAAGGAATGAATGAACCATCAACAGTTAGTGTCGTGGTTCTGTCGACGAGCTTGCGGTGACGAGAATCAACCAAGAGGTCATGAGTGAAAAGAAAATCGAGGCCCAAAATTAGCATGTCGACGTCGGCAACGATGAAGGTTCATGGGAAAACACGACGTACCTGGAGAGAGAGTTCGAGGATACGCCTCCCATAAGTCCTTATGTCCGATGAATTGGCAGCTTTAAGGACCAGATCAGAAGGGGTGCAAGCTTTATCGACTGAAGAGGCTGGAATGACACTGCGTGGAGCGCCAGTGTCAACCAGGAAGGAGAAACCAGAGAGTGGGTCATGAACGCTAAAGGGAGGATCGACCTGATGAAGGGATGAGGTTGCAGAGGTGACAGACCTACGTATCACTTGCGAATTCAGATTAAAGTTCCCTGTGCTGAAGGTGAAATTTGGGTACGGGAACCCGTAGAGTTTTGTAGGATTTAAGGTGGTGAAGTTAGGATATGTTGAGACTGGGGATTTTGATGGTACGAGTATGGCTTTGAGCATTTTTCTGCTCTTGCACCAAATTCGAGGTGGTACCAGCTAAAGCGTTAAGGTTGAAATATAGTAGTATGAGCAGCACGACCAGTATGAGGGTTAAAGTTGGTGGCATGAATTGATGCATGGTAAAAATTGCAAGGCTGTACACAGAGGAAAGCGTTGCTCCTATAATTAGAGTGGTACCAGCAGCTGTCCTGAGAGTTGTCAGGATAGGGGGAATTAGACGAAGGTTGAAAAAGAACCTGCCTTGCCTCACCTCTTGTGCTGGAGTTCCCTCGTTGCTTTGGCCTTCTTCGGGAGGAGGAACGACGTCTGACTACTCCGTCCTGTTCACGATGTTGCTCTCGGTGAAGACCCGTTCGCACTTTTAGGGCACGAATATCCATTTCAATCCTCTCTAGAACGGACAAAAGGCCCGAAACCTGGGAGGATTAATCCTGACTGAGTCCTGGCCGGTTGTAAGGAGCTCCGGCCGTTGACTTAACCTGAGAAATGGATGCATGTGAGTGTTTATTTACATCGCTAAACGACCCATGGCCTGCATTTCACCAGTTGATAAAAGGATTAGTATACAGGGTGCCAGCCGCCTCTACCATTTTCTCCACGTTCGATGAGGAGGACATTAAAAGAAGGGGCTTAATTTGATCTCGCATCCCATGCATGAATATCTCAGTAATGAGTAGCTCGAGTTGGTCAAGCTGTGCTCCTCTGGCATGTGCGAGAGCTTTGAGATGGTTCAAAAAATGCGTGGGACACCTGTCCCCCATTTCCTGCGTATCGAGAAAGATCCACAGGTCCTTTATTTGCGATCTCCCAAATTGCTCCTTGAACGCTCTCTTGAACCTAACCCAAGAATCATCAATTACCCCACCAGCAAAATATTCTTAAAAACGGAAAAGATACTTAGATGTAATTTATGGGCTACGGCGATCGTCCTATGGTCATGGTCCTCAGGAACTGCCTGGTGTTGAAGGATGAGCTCCACCATTTCCCACCAGCCAATGGGATTTTGTGAGTCGAATGGTGGCAGCTGAACCATAGAGGGAGTGGGAGGAGAATGCGAGAGAATGCTTGCTTGGGGGGCGAAAGTGGTCGAATAGGTCATCGTTGTAACTGGGAAAGATGCTTGCGTGGTCGTAATTGTCCCCGATGTTGGGGCGTAACTTTAGGATCCGTCATAATCCATTTATAAAATATTAAAAGTGTGTGTGTGTGCACAAATCCAATTCACCCGCTTGAAGGTAAAAAAAACCCGAAAAAATTATCGAATTTTGATCACTCTTTGTCCTTACTACTGTATTGATAATTAATTTTATGAAATTGCTGGGGAGAAACTTAAGGATGTTAGGGCAACTTTGGAGTGACAAACGAGCACGTGTCGAAAATGAAAGTCCACGCGAGAAAAATGGAACGAGTGAGGCGGGATAAGTCTTCCGAAAAAATGCAACACGTGACGGTGAAAATTAATTTATTATTACGAATGAATGAATTAATGGGAGATAATTAAAATAGTCTGGGCACCATTTATAGGTTGTTAGGTGGTTATTACGTCAATACACTCGACAGCTCTGTTCACAATAAACCCCCTGTAGATAGAGGGGAGTAGGAAAGGGGCAAATAAAAATAATAATAGTGTAGGCGAGTTGCGAACAGCTTCCTGCGTCGCTGGATCACTGTTAGCCAGCGGTGAATCCACTCGGCCATCCTGAGTCTCAAAAAAAGACTCATTCAAACGAAGCTTTTAAGCCGGTTGCCTGCACTTCTCGTACGCTATACCCCAAACCTATATTTTTGTTATACAAGGCGAATAGAGTCAATCGCTAACGGGAAATCTGAATTTGCAGACGAAATTTCGCTAGGCCTAAATCGGCAACGTCGTAGGAATACGCGTATTGAAACAAAGAGATACGACAAATATATATTAGGGAATGAACAATTGTGATTAAAAAGTGAAATTATAGTTTATGATTGGATTGAATTTTATGCGGTTGAATTAACTTTGTACGAATCAATGAGAATTAGAGTACACATATGATGATTGACAAATATTAATTAGATTATAGTTGAATGTTAAATGAGTAAATATTATAAATGTATGATAAATATTTATATGGATTGATAAATAGATTATATGAGCAAATAGATTATATAGTTAAATGGATTGGGTAAATATTAATATAGATTGATATGTATAAATAGATTGTAATTTGGATACATAAATGGACTAAATAAATAGATTGAATAAATAGATTATATAAATAGGTAATATAAATAGATTACAACGGAGTTGGGAGGGTCTGATTCCGATAAACCGAACAAAGTGAATGAATGAGCATGTGATTTTATTTGAAAACGCTCGAGAGATCGGGTGTACCAATCACACGATTTAAGTTATGGTTACCGACCCTTGTTGAAATAATATATATATATATATATATATATATATATATATATATATATATATATATATATATATATATATATATATATATATATATATATATATATACAGTTATGATTAAATATTTTGGGCATCACGAACATTCAATTGGAGTCAGATACAATTCTACGGCATTACTAACAATCACCGATAAACACCCATCCTAATTCACCCCCATAAAAAACACCCTCACTTAACTATGACCCACTATAACGAAATTATCGAAATACCGCTATAGGTATTAAACAACCTTATAAATGAGACATTTTACAAAATCCTAAAAAAAAACAATAATAACAATTCCGAAATAATCCAATAAAACGCTTGATGGTTTGTTTGTATTGGACTATTGGTATGATTTTTCACATCTATACGAAATTATTGAAAGTGGACATACCGTCTATGAGTAGAAGCAATCTGAAAATGTCATTCCTAGTATTGGAAATAAAGATTACAAAAAAATACGAGACTCACCTGAATAAGTTACTTCTTCAAGTCAGTATGCGATTTTACGATTTGCGTGCCCAACGTTCTCCGCGAGGTGGAGCTCTTGCCGGTATTTGGCGTTTTAATCAACTTCTCAGACGTGTTAGACTCTAGAACTCTGAGTGGCATCATATTAGCTACAAACAGATCCACGATTTTTGTTTTACAACAGCCTGGGATATGCCCCTTTAAGAAGTAGTAATATCAATTGACTCTCGAATGCCAGCGAGGAAAGGCACCGTATCAACTGGATAGATAAGTGAGGAAGACTTATGACAGAATGAACCAATAAAAACTGCCATACCATTGTTATTCAAGTTATGCAGCAGACGCTACCCCGACAACCAGTGACATAATACATATATCATTGCCCCTCAAGCTTAGAAGGCCAGCAGCACATGTTATTGGGGAAACTTTTTATAATTCAATGGGTTAATAATTTCGCATACATTGCTGGGAACATTTAAAGGAATAATAAAGCTTAAAAGTAGTGGTAAATGAATATATCCAGGGTTATTACACTATTAATTCGGCTTTGTCAAATGTATAACATTTAATCTGAATGTAAAACTAAAACAATACATACATAAAAAGTGAAAGATCATGAGTACAAGATAACTCCCCCAAACACGCCTCAACTTTCGATAGGCTTAATTTCTTATTTTTCTGTCGGAATTAAATGAAACTTGTTATGACTACTTTATTGTATTTAGAACATCAAATTAAAACATGATAGTCCTTGGGCTTTTCTCCTTCATTCTACTATAGCAATGCCCTCTGGCATACCTATAAAATATTACATGTATAGATATTCCATGCATCAATTCAAATATTACTATTACCTAGTATCATTTTAACGTAATGTACCTTGTGCATAAATATTAGCATACTTTCCTTTTTAAATTCAATGCAAAATTATCCATTTATTTTCCTATTTAATCTCTATTAAATCTTATGTAAAATCTCAACTTAGTTATATATAAATAATCAATCCAAAATCTCAAATATTTTGTATATGTATTTTCAATATATCTTTTGTAATATATAATTGCCACCCGAAAATCATGGCTAAGATACATTCTTTTCGGCAACACTTACTTTCAGTCAAACGCACAAACTAACACGCTTCAGCTCAACCACATTGAACACGAATATTCCTAACTCGTCTCTCCTCATTCTCAGAATAAAGACCCCCCAATTCACAGTCCATTATAGTTACCTTAGTTACTTTACCATACCTTACCTTAGTTCACCTTACATTTTACTCTACTTTCTATTACTTTCATACATTGCATTATGTTGTATTCCTTAACAATTCTCAATTTAATTATGTCATGCATTCGTATAATTGTAATAACCGCTCACTAGTTACTTCCTAATACAATTCCTCATTGTGCAATCGTTGATTTTGTAAATATATTCATTTTGTTTATCGTCCGTTTTCCTTTACACTTAGCGCCCGAAGTTTTCTAATTCAGTTCACGTCAGTCGTTAGGCCTAAATATTAGGAGACGACTATTCCATCCAATTCAACAAAATTATGGTAATGGTTTTCAAATAGCTATCTAGGCTGATTTATTAACTAAAACCAATCCTACTAATAACCAAATACCATACTAGGGAATGTGTTCGAGATGACCCCCATTTAGCTACGTACATTTCTTGAGGTGTAGCACAAAGTTGTTCAAGATGTCATTACAAACGGACCGAGGAATGGCTTTTATCTCCTCCCTGATGGTTTCCTGTAGCCCATTGATGGATCTGGGTCTCCCTGCGTACACTTGGTCCTTGAGATATCTTCAAAGGAAGAAATCTGGGGACTAAAGTCTGGGCTATGAAGTGCACCGTCAAAATCCGTCTTGACACTGATCACACAGCCTCCACAGTTCTCTTTCAGCCAATATCGGGACAAGTTTGAGGTGTGAGACCTTGCTCCATCTTGCTGGAACCAGACCTTTCTAATAATTGACGGATAGATAGTCTGTAGCTCACTCTTGAATGTTTTGAGGACTTGGAACGTGGTGAGAAGTGCAAGCGAGTTGCTTAAAAGCTTCGCTTAAATGTATAACGTACGAGAAGTGCAGGCAAGCGGCTTAAAAGCTTTGTTTAAATGAGTCTTTTTTGAGACTCAGGATGGCGGAGTGGATTCGCCGCTGGCTAACAATGGTCCATGACGCGGGAAGCTGTTCGCAATTCGCCTACGCTATTATTTTTCTTTGCCCCTTTCCCTACCCTCCTTATCTACAATGGTGCCCAGACCCGGGAGGAGGAGCGTTAGCCCTTGGATAACATTTCCAAACGGGCTCACTTCATTTCTTCAAAGTCCGCTCCGCTTCTATGAGGGGGTTGTATAACGTACAAAAAGTGCAGGCGAGCAGCTTAAAAGCTTCGTTTGGATGATTCTTTTTTGAGACTCAGGATGGCCGAGTGGATTCGCCGCTGGCTAACAGTGGTCCAGCGACGCGGGAAGCTGTTCGCAACTCGCTTACGCTATTATTTTTCTTTGCCTTCTTTTCCTACCCTCTTATATCTACAAATGAGTCCTCTTTGAGACTCAGGATAGCGGGTGGATTCACCACTCACTTCCAGCGACGCGGGAAGCTATCCATAACACGCCTACGCTACCTTCGTTATTTTTAATTTTCTTTGTCTCTTTTCCTACTCCCATCTCTCTACAATAGTTCTCAGTCACGGGAAGGAGAGCGTTAGCCCTTGGATAACATTTCCATAGGTGGGCGTTATAGCGATAATTCATCGCGATAACGAGATCAGGTTATCCGTTTTCCGACATTTTTTTTCCGTGTTATCGATTCATCGGTATCGCCGATACTTGCGGTTCAAAACTACCGATAATCGATAATTTCAGTTTTTGGTTCCAGTTTAGTAAGGCGCGAGCCACGCGTGCCTTAGAGGCAGAAATAGGTAGGTTTTAGCTGGGAGGAGGATCCTCGAAACTTATGAGGAGATGAAGGAGAGCCTCACCAAGTAAGAAACTAAGAAACAGTATTCAAATATTCTTACTATTGTATTATAAAATAACGCTATATATATATATATATATATATATATATATATATATATATATATATATATATATATATATATATATAATCAATATTGTATTATAATTTTTGAATTATCGATTTATCGGTTACCGCCGATAAGGTTATCGTTATCGATTTATCGGTTAGTGCGATAAATTTTTCGTTATCGCGCCAACCTATGAACATTTCCAAACGGCGTTATCTTAATTTCTTCAAAATATGCTCCGCTTCTAGGAGGGGGGTTGTATAGCGTGACAAGAACTGAAGGCAAGCGGCTTAAACGCTTTGCTTGAATGAGTCTTTCTGAGACTCAGGATAGTGAAGTGGATTCGCCGCTTGCTAACAGTGGTCCAGCGATGCGGGAAGCTCTTCGCAACTCACCTACGCTACTTTCGTTCTTAATATATTTTTTGGCGCCTTTTCCGACTACCTCTATCTACATACCAAAATATATATTTCTCTGGTGAATGATACTGTCACATCAGATTTATTGAAGAAGAATGGTCTGATGATGCCTCTAACAAAGATCGCAGCCCATTTTGTGCACTTACGGGAGTGTATAGGCTTGGTGGCTACTTCATTGGGTTTTAAGGTCTCTATAAGCCATTTGTCTAGGAATTAAACTTTCCTTCAAGATGGAAGTGGGCTTCATCTGACGTCCGAAATGGTTAAGAGAATTTGGGGTCTTCTGGATCTTCTCCAGTCAATTGACTGCCATAGGATTTCTCTGCTGTTTGTCTAAGGCTGTAAGGGTTTGCGTCGTCTGTATGTGTAAGCCATTATTTCGTTTACTAGTACTCTTCTGCACGCCTCACGGATATCCTAACGGAATGACTTCGCTTACGCTCAGAGCGTCTCGGACTACACTAAATTGACTCTCTCACGGTCTCGACCAGCTCGTCTGTACGCTTTCTGGGACGTCCTGAGTAGCTTGGACAGTTTTCACTGCCTCGTCGAGGTTCTCCATAGTCTCATACTTCTCAAAGTCGTCCACCCACTTCTAAATTCTGATTTTTGGAGGGGGGCCCTCCTCTCACATTCAAACTGATGCATAAAAGTCTCCTGCATTTTCTTGATGAGCTTGTTTTGTAGAAATGTTTGACGGATATATTCTTTGCCCGAGCTTCTATTGAGGTTAATTGTGTTGACAGACGTTGCTTCTGCCGTGTCCTGCAAAATAAGGATGTTTAGTAAATAAATGTAGGAGATATCACCAAAAAGTGCGCTCGGCCCCCATTTTCTTATCACCCTCTTCATAATCTTTCATTTTTTTCTCTTTAGGTATCCATTGTTTTAGTCTTAAATTCACGGTCCTATGCAGAAGTAGTAGTGTAATAATTCTGGATATATTAATTTGCCACTAGTTTTATGCTTTATTATTCCTGTAAATATTCGCAGCAATGCATCCTTGAATAGATCAGTTAATTTATTATTTATTTTCACTATACGAAATGACATAGCATCAGATATTTGTCTATTTAGTCGACTTTTTATTTTTGTCTCGAATAAAGCTTAAATAAGAAAAACAATTCTCAAATTGATGTAGCACAAGCAAATTTATTATTATTTTTAAAGAATTATTAATTTTTAGTGATAAGGAAAAGTATTTGTGCTATTTTGGCTCGACGTATTTATTTAATGTTTTCTCGATTTTTTTTTATGTCAGTTGTTTTCCAGATTATTGAGATATTGTTGAATCCTATTTCAAGGTTTAGTTCGGTCAAGGTCGTAAACTCTTGTAGGAGTAAATTATATTTGGCTGCGTTGTCCTTTGAACTTACGCACGCTAAAAAGGTACGTGGGGCGGTCAATAAGTTTTGCGAATCGGTAGGGCAAAACAGAGGAAGGGGGATGGCTGTTTGTGGGGGTGTTAGGACAAGTTATGACAAGTCAGCACCTGCAGCCGCACGCTCCTGCCTCGTCTATTTAAGAAGCATTAGCTGATCGCAGATCGTCGGTCACAAATTTTCCAACAATGGAGAAAGTTGAACACTGCGCAGTGATCAAATTTTTGACCAAGGAAGGCAAGAATGCAAAAGTGATCCATGAAGGCATGGTTGCAGTGTATGCAAACATTGCTTGCTGGAATAGGGACCCTCGTCCAGGACGCCCATCAAACGTGACCAACGAGGACAATGTGGCCCGTGTGGAGAGGATAATCCTCGGAAATCGATGGCGGAAGGTCAAAGAAATCGAGCGAGAACTTGGAATATCACATGGAAGTGTTATCAGCATCATCCACGACAATTTGGCCATGACCAAGGTCTCTGCCTGTGATCCCTAGAAACTTCATGAAACCTCACACCCTATGATCGACTTCAACATCGTCAAAGTCCATAAGGCCAGAGTGGCACAAGCTGCCCTGCACGAGTGTGGATTCGAGGAGCTCAACCATCCCCCTGCATTCCAGTAATGGCCCCTGGGGACTACATTTAATCCGCCAGCTCAAGGCTGCACTGCGTGGACGCTGGTTTGGGGACGATGAAGATGTCCAGCTTGCAGTCCAGTAGTTGATTGAACAGCAGTCGGGAGATTTCTGGTTGTCAGGAATTCAAAGCCTGAGGAACAAGTGGCGCAAGTGCATTGAAGTCGAGGGTAGTCATATTGAAAAATAATAAAACACTTTTCCTCATATCTCGTTTCCTTATATCCGAATGGCAAAACTTATTGACCGCCCCTCGTAATACGTTAACGTAATTCAATGGATGACATAAACAACAAGCACCTATAAGATGTCATCTGAGAAAAAATAAAGAATGAATGATTAAGTTAAAAATTAAACCCTTATCCTACAATCTTGAGACTACTGGTTGATTGCTTGGTAAATGTTGCGATTATGGGCAGATGCGACTCTAGCTTATTTTGAGGGTCAGCTCGTCGGGGGGATGTGCCCTCAATGATCCTGAGATTTCAATCATTGGGGGGGGGGGCACAGCCCCCCAGTATATAATCGGAAATTGCCATAAACTTTGTCCACATTGATTTCAGCTCAGAAGAAGTAGCTAGGAAAAATAGTCCAAAATAAGCTAGTACTCAGATCCGGCCCTACTCTACATAATTACCGGATAGCTGAATGGCTGAAAGATAGGAAACAGAGACTGGTACTGAATGGGGTTTACTCACCTGCTTGACTACCCCTCAGTAATATATCAGATTCAAAAGGTAATGGACAGTAAGGTAGCCCAAATCTGCTGGCACACCAGCCTGCCGGAGGTTGTTTACTTACTTTGTTTACTTTGTAGAATTTTACCCTCGGTGGGTGCAGCTAAGGTGGGCCTCCGCTGTAGCCAGGCAGCTCTGATTCTCTGATGTTTTGGAAATTTATCAGAGAGTTGCTAGCAGTGCTGGTGTATGCCGGTGTTGGGGGCTCATCGGGAATTGTAGCCAGCTATAACATAACATAATTTCACGGATGACAAAAGCCACAAGGGCCTATCAAAGGTCATCCGTATCCATCAAATCCCACCCACATAATGCATCCATAGGATTTTGTCAGATCATGCATCTACAATATACAATTTAACAATCCATAGGAATGTCCAACCATGCATCTACAATATATAATTTAAAGCCTCCATAGTAGTCTGTCAAAAACAAAATCAAAGTCCCCCAAAATATTCAATAAAAAGAAACTGCATCCACAGGAATGAGTCAAGAAACGTATCCACATACCAAAAAGTAAGAAATTTACCCTCCATCCCCATATAATCATCCAATCTGCGCTTGAAAACATTCAAGTTTGGGCTGTCTACAGTCTCAGGTGGCAAACTATTCCAATAATCCACCACTCTGTTAGTGAAAAATATTTTCTAACATCCAGTCTACACCTCTGTTTTTTAATCTTTAAGTGGTGCTTGAATCTGTCTAAGTGGCGCTTGAATGTGTCAGTCGTGACCCCTGTTAGCTCCCTAACTGAATGTAGGCAATAATAAGTAGGTGGAAGGATGTGCCATATGCAGTGAGATATATAGTGCTATTTACAGTACATTATACAAGATATCATAAAGACCTCATTCTGGATAGGAAAAGAGTGCTTCCCCCAGTGATTGGTGAAGACTTTTTTAAAATATGTCTACATATGCTGCCCTTACTACACTTTCTGGTATATAATTTCAGAAATCAATGCATGTAACACTTACCATTTGAACTCACTATTTGAATTTCTGCGAGAATAAGAAATATGCAATCTGTGCTTTAAAATCTCGCCTCGCTAGTGATTATTTAATTCTCTTATATGTTTATTATATTTAATTTTAAAAGTTTACATTGGTGGAGTTCACAACATTGCCTGGCAAATCATTGCATGGGTCCATAACATAACATAACATAATTTCACGGATGACAAAAGCCACAAGGGCCTATCAAAGGTCATCCGTATCCATCAAATCCACCCACATAAAGCATCCATAGGATTTTGTCAGATCATGCATCTACAATATACAATTTAACAATCCATAGGAATGTCCAACCATGCATCTACAATATATAATTTAAAGCCTCCATAGGAGTCTGTCAAAAACAAAATCAAAGTCCCCCAAAAAATACAATACAAAGAAACTGCATCCACAGGAATAGGTCAAGAAACATACCCCCATGCAAAAAGGTAAGAAGTTAACCCTCCATCCCCATATAATCATCCAATCTGCGCTTGAAAACATTCAAGTTTGGGCTGTCTACAGTCTCAGGTGGCAAACTATTCCAATAATCCACCACTCTGTTAATGAAAAAATATTTTCTAACATCCAGTCTGCACCTCTGTTTTTTAATCTTTAAGTGGTGGCTTAACTTCTATCAGTTGTAAAATCCTTGAGAAGATAGTTAAGAAGGAGATTTCTCACCATCTAGAGTATGGTAGGTTAATAAATGATGCTCAGCATGGGTTTAGAAGAGGTAAATCGTGTTTAACAAATTTACTGGATTTTATGGATTATGTTACTAAAGAATTAGATAAGGGAGAGAATGTTGATGTAATTTACTTAGATTTTAGCAAAGCTTTTGATAAGGTTCCACATAGGAGACTAGTTCACAAATTAAAAATGCATGTGATATGTGTTAAAGTTTGAATTGGATAACTGGATGGCTGAAAGACAGGAAACAGAGAGTTGGTCTAGATTAATAGAATGTATTATAGCCTATAAACAGCGCCACCTACTGTGAGCCCCAAAACTGAAGTGTTACCAAACAAAAATCACTCAGAGCAGCTTGTCTTCAGTAAATATGTAGATTGGCGTCTCGAACGATGGGGCGAACTATTTTGTCCATGTTCCAAAATGTTTCACGTTTTTGGAGTAAATTTAAGGGGACTGCTCTGCGGGGGGTAAAAACTGGGTAAACCTGAAGATCCATACCCTGCGAACTGTACTAGGGGTTGCTATATGGGGGGGCATAGCCCCCCTGCTCACTACACTCACCCTCAGGAACAAATAATAAAACAAGTTAATCACACAGTTGGGTGAAAACATGCTGGGAGGTGGAATAAATATTATGGGAATGCGAGCGGGAAAGCTCACAGGGTATGGATCTTCAGAACTACCAAATAATGTTCTAACATTTACCGAAGTGAATGATTTGGTAAACATGTAGACGAGCGGCCCAGTCCTAAAAATTATTTTTGTGGAAATATCATCGTTCACCCATGTCTGAATATTCATGCGCGTTTGAGTTTTCTTTGAATGATAGCTGCCGCCATTTTTTGTATTAAAAAATGCCTGAAAGTAAACAAACTGAAAACGCTGTTTACGTAGGCCTTCTTTTTTACAAAATTGCCTGAAAAAAACAAACAAAACACGCTGTTTCTGTACTTAATTACAGTGGTTATACTTCCGAAATAGCGAAGAGGAAAGCCTATTTATTTTGCACATCTGCGTCCTATTTGAAATCTAGCTGACTTGAATCACGTTTTATTTTAGAGCATCTAAATTCAAACTGAGGGGTCACATCTAATGCCCGGCCACAAATGTCGCATTCGCTTTTAATGTTAACTAAATTATGAACATCCAAAAAGGTGAACAATTTATCTTTATCAGAAACTTGAGTTAATAATTCTGAAATGGAAGACGCACAAAATGCACAATTCTATACCATTTTCACACTGCGTAAAAGATGTCTGATTGATCATTTTCAAACTGCGAAAAAGGGAAATGTTTGACACCCAAACTGCTAAAAAACAAGTAGTTCCTTGAATGATCTAGCTAATTACATTTAAATGTATAAAAGAAGGTAATAAAAATAGTAAAATGGGGAAAAATATATTGACAAATAAAAATGAGACTGAATGAGGATAATAAAAAGCTATTAAGTGGAAAAAAAAAAATTGAAATCAAGCATTTCTGACATCACACCCCACCCCCAACCCATATTATAATTCGCAAAACGATTAAAGGCGCTGACATGATGTAGTTAAAGCATTCACCTCTGTAAACATCAAAACATTATAACAATTAGGATTATATACTGGGGGGCTTTGTCCCCCAGACCCCCTCAAATTAATGAAACTCAGGATCAGATTATATACTGGGGGGCTGTGCCACCCAGACCCCCAAATTTAATGAAACTCAGGATCATCGGAGTGCGGCCCATACACATCGTGTTTAACCCCCCACGAGCCGTCCCCTTAAATGTACTACAAAAACATGAAACATTTTGGAACACGGACGAAAATAGTACGTCTTATCGGCCGGGCCGCTCGACTACATATTTATCAATGATTTAACCAAAAATGGCATAAGTAAACAGCATTTGGCAAATATGTAGATTAGCGGCCAGGGCGAAACAAATTTTTGGGGAAGAAATACCATCGTTCACCCATGTCAGAATATTCATGCGCGCCCGAGTCCTTTTTGAATTATTATTCTATTTAATGAAACTCAGGATCATCAGTGCGGTACCCCCATTGTGTTCCCCCCCCCCCCACGAGCCGTCAATGTACTCCAAATGTACTCCAAAAAATGTGAAACACCTTGGAACACGGACGAAATAGTACATCCCATCATTCGCGCTGACAATCTACATATTTACACAGCACTGAAGAACTTCTGCCTTAGAGTTGTATCTCTTCTTAAAGAGTTTTCTGTTATGACCTCTAGTAATCCCCGAGTAGAGGTGACCTGGGAGACAGTAATTTTATTAGTAGCAATGGTGGATTGATCATGGAAAATCGTGCAACATTTGATAAGGTTAGCTCTCAGGAGCCTACCTTGCACAGAATATAGGTTAAGGACTTTCAGTCACTTAGCATAACTTAGATCAAATAAGCCATCAATCTGCTTGGTCCAGCGGTGCTGCACTGCCTCAAGAAGTTTCAGATCACCTAAATACCCTGTGTTCCATACTGTTGATCCAAATTCAAGCAGAGGCCTAATATGGGTTTGGTAAATCATCACCCTGAAATCACTTGAGCGACAATGAGTAGCTCTAAGGTAGTTATTAGCTAGACCTACTGCCTTACTAACTACACTTTTTATGTGAGTATGAAACTTTAGTGAGGTATCCACCAAAATAACCAAGTTGCTAGGATAGTCCTCCATGGCTAGATCTGAGTAGCCAAGAAAGATGATAGTGTTGGAGTGAGCCCATGGCAGGCCAGTCTACAGATCCCCGTTCAAATCTCAATACCACACATTTATCAAGATTAAAGTTCAGACCCCAGGCGACATACTCTGTGCATAGTTCTTGAAGTGGTATTCCATCTGTTATTGACGCAGCTGAGATGGATCTCCACTGAGGCCAGCCAGCTCTCTTTCCTCCATGGTCCAGTGTAGTAAGCTGTTGGGGTAAATATGTAGATTGGCATCTCAGCCCCAAAAGTGGATTTCTGTGTGTTTATATTTCGTTCACCCCTGGCTGAATATTCATGCGTGTTTGATTCCTATTTGAAATATAGCTGGTGCCATTTTTTTATTAAAAAAATGCCCGAAACTAAACAAATGAAAAACGCTGTTTACTTACTTTATTGCAGTGGGTATACTTCTGAAATAGCAATGAGGAAAGCGTGGAATCTTTCTTTAATTCCCATTTTGGTAAATGGGAATTGCTTGCAGAAAATGGCAGTTGCGAGATAGGCGTTGAACTGGTCATTTTTCTTCCATATTTGGGGATTGAACTTAGCGTATCCCGCCAGATGCGTTAAATATTTTGGGGTGATATCTAATGCCCGGCCACAAACCTCTCAATCGATTTTAATTTTAAGTCAATTATGAAAGTCCCAAAAGTTTAAAAATTTATCTCAATCTGAAAATAGAGTTAATAATTCAGCAATAGATGATGGGCATTCTTCACAAACGGATTACATTTTCAAACTGCATAAAGTGCGTCTGTACTACACCGAAAGGGCTAAAAAAAAAGTAGTTCCTTTAAACGATCTAGTTAAATAGATTTAAATGTATAAAAAAAGGTAATAAAAATCGTAAAATGTGGAAAAGTATATTGACAAATAAAAATGACTCCAAATGAGGATAATAAAAAGATATCAAGTGAAAAACAAAATAAAAATACAAATGAGTCAGTTCTGATGTCAGACCCCACCCCCATTATAATCTGCAAAATGATTAAAGGTGCCAAAATGATTTGGTTAAATCATTCACCTCTGTAAATGTTAGGACATTATTCTATAAACAATTATGATTATATACTGGGGGGGGGCTGTGCCTTCCAGACCTCCCCAATTGATTGAAACTCAGGATCATCTAGGGTGGTCCCCCCCATTGTGTTTACCCCTGCATGAGTCGTCCCCTTAAATGTACTCCTAAAACGTGAAACATTTTGGAATATAGATGAAATAGTACATCCCATCGTTTGAGCCTCCAATCTACATATTTAACGCTGTTGGAGTTAGAGCTTGGGCATCCTGGCCTGGGTGGTCGGTCTGAGATCTTGGCCAACCATTCATCCAGGTGGTATTCTTACCTAGTAGGGCCTCACCACCATTGTCCAGTCATAAGAACATAAGAAAAGAAGGAGACTGCAAAAGACCATTCATGGTCTACACTTGGCAGCTCCTGTTCCAGTCAACACACAAAAGATTTCTTACCAGAGAAAAGTCATCAACATTGTCACCCTTTACAGGAGTTCGTCAGATCTAATCTACAATATACATAAAATGCATCCAGAGGATTATGTCCATTCATGCAACCGCAAAATATAATCTCCCCACTCCTTAGAAAAATATATACATATGTACATAAAAAAAAGTCAGTCCCATCTAGCAGCTTCATCCATATATTTATCTAATCTATTCTTAAAACTACCCAGAGAGGAGGCTTCTGTCACATGTCTAGTGAGCCTATTCCATTCATCTACCACACGATTTGTAAACCAATTCCTCCCAATCTCCTTCCTAAACCTATACTTATCAAGCTTAAACCCATTGCTACATGTTCTGTCATGTTCACTAAGTATAAGAACCTTACCCAGATCCCCTTTATTATATCCTTTTACCCATTTGAAGACTTCAATCAATTCCCCTCTGACTCTTCTCCTTTCCAATGTATGTAGATTTAGTTTTCTGAGCCTTTCACCATAAGGTAAGTTCCTTAGCCCACCAATCATCTTTTTCATCCTTCTCTGCACAGACTCAAGCAAATCAATATCCTTCCTATAATATGGTGACCAAAATTGTACTGCATAGTCTAGATGAGGCCTAACTAGCGCCAGATACAGTTTTAGAATGACTTCAGCACTCTTATTGCTTACACTCCTCCTAATGAATCCCAATATTCTATTAACATTATTCTTAGCATTTAGGTATTGCTTTCTAGGACGAAGGTCTGAACTTACCAAAATACCCAAGTCCCTCTCACAATCAGTCCTCCCTAAAATTCTCCCATTTAATTTATAACTATTCAATGGATTATTTCTACCTATACTAAGTACACTACATTTGTCTATGTTAAACTTCATTTGCCATTTCTTGGCCCAATTGGACAGAATGGTCAATTCCTCCTGCATTACAACAGCATCAGAATCAGCCCTAATGGCCCTACCTAGCTTAGTATCATGAGCAAATTTACTCAGGTCACTACTTATACCTATGTCAAGATCATTAATATAAATTAAGAATAGCAAAGGACCCAAAACAGATCCTTGCGGAACTCCACTGCTAACACACCCCCACTCAGATTTAACTCCATCTATACTAACTCTTTGCTGTCTGTCACCAAGCCATGACTGAATCCACCTAAATATACTGCCATCGATCCCGTGTGCTTTAACTTTGCTCAGAAGTCGTAAGTGTGGCACTCGATCAAAAGCCTTACTAAAGTCCAAGTATAAAATATCATAGTTTTCATCATTATCTGCTGCTTCATACACCTTACTAAAAAAGACAGCAAATTAGTCAGACAGGATTTACCCTTACTAAAGCCATGCTGTGATTCTTTTATCAACTTATGCTTATCCAAGTGATCTCTAATATTCCTTGCTATAATAGATTCCATCATTTTCCCTACCACTGATGTCCAACTTACTGGTCTGTAATTAGACATATTTGTTTTATCCCCTTTCTTAAATATAGGTATCACATTGGCTTTCTTGCATGCCACTGGCACAATGCCACTCTCCAATGATTTTCTAAAGATGCATGCTAGGGGCTCACTTAACACATCCTTACATTCTTTCAAAATTCTAGGAATGACCTCATCAGGACCGGGTGCTTTACTACTTTTGATTTTATCAATTTTCTTTGTCACTATCTCCTTTGTGATCAAGATATCCTTTAATTTCTCTTCATCATTACCCTGAAAGATCATTGACACCTCAGGTATATTTAGAGTATCCTCCTGTGTAAATACTGAGAGAAAAAAGTCATTTAGCATTCCAGCCATTGAGTCCCTATCACTCACTAATTCACCATTGGAATCTATAAGTGGGCCTATTTTATCTCTAACCTTAGTTTTGTATAATTGATAAAAACTTTTAGGATCTTCCTTTGCCCTATTTGCCACTTTAATTTCATAATTTCTCCTTGCTACTCTAACTAACTTTTTAACATCTCTTGCTAGTTCATTATATCTCTGCCTTAAGTGATCCTCTCCATTTTTTATTTGCCTATAAATGCCCTTTTTAATGCCAATATAATGCTTAATTTTATCTGTCATCCATTTTGGGTCATTATTTTTAGTCCTAATCTCCTTATATGGAATGTTAATCATCTGACCTGTAATTAATTGCTCAACTATTCTTTCATACTCCTCTTCAATTGTAATCTCTTCCTCCTGGTGATTATTGTCTCCACTAACTGATATCATTGAATCTATTCCTGAATTGATTTCATTGCCTGGTTTCTGTACAACTGCCTCCAGGTAAGTCCTTAGCCCATTATAATTTGCTCTTCTAAAGTCAGGAATTTTCAAGAGGGGGGTGGGCCCTGCAGTCTCAGACAAATACTCCAGTCAGACAAACTAGTAATAATAACTAAAAAAAAATGACAAAAGTGACTGGTTGAGTGTATCTTCTGAATGGAATAAAACAGGAAAAAGAACTTGTGGGGTTATTGGAAACAAGGACATAGGAGTGGCAACTGATTGCTACAGGGAGAATAAATTATGTCATGTCTAAGTAGCCTACCCTCTATGGAGAAAAGCTTTAGAGAGTTTAGTCTGTCAATATACGGCAAGTTAGCTAAGCCTGATACCTGCTTTTCTTTGTCCACCTCCGCTGAACAGACTCAAGGAGCTTTAGATACCCAGAGTGCCAAACTGGGGGAGGGTCTAATATCTAAAACAAGGAGAGGACATAAACTCAGGAGAATGGCAAGCAGTGGCAGTTAGCAAATTAGAAGCCATGCTTCCTGCTTTACCTACAGAATTTCTGTCAACAATGACTCCAAGGTCTTTAAAGGTATTGCAGAAGTTTAAGGGTGTCATCAAGGAGATAGCAAGAATTTGGGTTTCTATCAATAACATGTCTAGCAAAACGGAGGTGAGCACACTTGTCTACAGAGAATTGAAGACCCCAGGAAGAGGCAGTAGCAGATGTTGTGCTATTCCCAAACCCTGGGTAACAAAGCACCATAGACAAGAAGGGTCAACTTTTCTCATCAGTACCAACATTGGACTTTGGAGGAGTGGAGGAAAGTACTCTAGATTGATGAGAGTACTTTCACTATGATTGAGGGTGCCAGCAATTATATGTACAGTTGACCCTCGGCTATTCGTGGTTTGTCATCTGCGCATTCAACTATTGCGGTGTAGCGGGCCAAAAATATATACTCTAATCCCAATCGTTCCAACCCGCTTCCTACACTAATTCGGATGTGAGAAATCGAAGGAGAATGAAACGGATTGTATATACAGTCCTTTACTAACAAAAAAATGTACAATATTCACAATGGAGAGAGGTGATTAAATTAGAAATCTCGTTACTATTTACAAAAAAATATACAGCTAAATTTCCTATAGATATTTGCAATAAAAATAAATAAATCCTACTTATAACTTTTAGCAATCAATCAATCCTAAGAAACGATTCTATGCAAAATTGAACAACCCCCAAAATCCGGACTACAACAGTCAATATATAAATAATAAAAAAAAGGCCTCACGGTACAAAGAGGGTGGGGGGGGACCTCCAGCCACCTGCCACTCGAGTGAGCAAAACAAGTGGTGCCTCTGAGCTTGATGGAAGATAAGTGACCTTATCATGCTTGTGTGGCTATTATAAGCCTTCTTTCATTAAGCTATACTATTTTAACCTCAACAAGTAAACCCGTAAGGGGCGCGGCGATTTGCTATCCTGGCCGCCCTGCTGACGGGATCCAGCACTCCGTCCAACCCCAGCTTAGCCTCTCTTCCTTCCTTCAGATAGCCTGTATTTCTCCCCTACTTCATCGCTTTTAATACAACCTCTCCCACAACTTTCTCTGGTCAGCCTCTAATTTCACAGGATAGATGCTGACCTTCTTCTCAAGCCAACCGTCCCGGATCGGGACTGAGGGGTGAGGGGACAACATTCCCTAACCCCTGAGCTCCGGTTTTGGATGTTTTTTTTTAACAACCTGCTTCATCCCCACCCATACATTCCTCACATCCCTTTTCCTTTCCTCTTCACACTCTATCAGTTTTACGCCGTGTCTAAGGTGGAGCCGCCATGCCGATGGACTGCCAGGCCACCGGGCGTGAGGAGTGGTCCCAAATGGCGGCGACTGGCTCTGCTGAGCCTGTAAGCACCTCTTGCAGTGCAGGCTACTGCGAGAGGTGATGCGCGATTGCATCCTGTGTAAAAAAGAGGGTCACCTTGCCCATGTATGACAAAGTAAAAAACCCCCCCAAATCTCTCCCCAATTCCCGTTGCTCATCAACGGAGCACCCTCGGGCAGCTCCACATAAAAAAAAATGGAGGTCCCCTCCCTGTGCTTGCACAAGGGATCCTCCATATTTCTTTAACCAGAGAGGAGGCTTACTCCTCTCCTATGTCTACGGATGTAGGGGACACCCCCTTCTCTGGAGGTGCTTTCAGGCAACTCCCTGCTTCCAAGGGGACTGCCAAGAAAGCCAGCAGGCAGCCCATTGCCGACCGCCCCTCGTAAGCGGCTCAGTAAGGCAAACCCCCTTAGGGGGGAGAGGGAAGCCTTTGGTTTCTTCCCTCAAAAGACCTGCTGGCAAGAATATTAAACCTTGCTAGGGTCAAGGCCTGTGCCTCCCCATACAAGACTGGTGATGCTGCCAAGGGGACCTGCGATGTCCTGGGAGGGAAGGGCCAACTGGAGGCCCCTCCTGTGAAAGACATGGTCCCTGAGGAAACCCAGCCTCAGAGGGTAGGGCGTTCCATGGGGGGGAATCCGGGCTCAGCGCCAAGCTCCGAAACCAAATCTGCCCCTATGCAAGGTCCTCCTCAAACAGCTGGGGTCTCCGAGGCAGTACAAGGAGGGAGGTCCTGCGACCACCAGGACCTTCTCCATTTCAGAGAAGGACCTAACTGAGGCTGGTCCATCTGGCCTAGGCGCTTCTGCGGGCGGAGGTGAGAAGTGGGTTCATTCCCCGCCCTCCTCTCCTAAAAAGAAGAAGAAAAAAACTAAAAAGACTCTGGGCTCCTCTCCATCCACAGGGGCTGCAAGGAAGGATGGGTCTGCTGCCACTTTGGTAGGTGACCAATCCAAGATCGGTACATCCGGCCCCTCTGCCCCACCGGGTCCGGAGCCCCTGACTAAGACGAAAAGTGGATAGGACGGAGCCTCAATGACATCGGGGCCCCTGATTCAGAGGTTACCTGGCGTTTTCGAGCCCGTTGGCTTCAAACGCTTCCTCATTATTCGCTCCACTGACGGCACCATGTTTCAAGGGCAACATGATCCATCAGAGGAAGGGATTAGCTAGTGCAATTGGTAGAGAGCCGAAGGTGACCCGTTTCTCTGACAGGAGCCTTCTGGCGAATCCCGCTGAGGCGGCCAAGATAAGTGCTCTTCGGACACTACATGGCACCCCGGTGAGTGTGACGCCGGACTCTACCATGAACTTTGTGAAAGGTGTAGTTTATGTGAGGCAACTCATTGACTACTCCATTGAGGACATCACCTTAGAGCTGGCCCACCATGGGGCGGTCAAGGTCGAACGTGTGATGAGAAAACAGGGAGGGGCCTCGAGACCCACCCCTACACTCTTCTACACATTTGACCGTGACAATCTCCCGAAGTCGGTGTGTGCCGGTTGGTACCGCTACCGCATGAAGGCATTCGTGCCACTGCCGCGGCGGTGCTATTATTGTCACCGCTTCAGCCATACAGATCGTTCTTGTAGACGTGCAAAGTTGGGGTCACCCTAAGCCTGTGTAAATTGCTCCAAGCCGGCACACGATAGGTCTAAATCGTGCGGAGAGCCGCACCTGGCTTCGAAGCAATGTGGTGCATATCTCCTTGAGAAAAAAATCCTGGCCATTCAGGCCCAGGATCGACTCTCATTCGGCTGGCTAAGGACTTGGTCCTGGCGCACCCGGCTCTGCTTGGGACGTCATATGCCTCAATAGTTAGAAAGGCCCCCTCTGCTCCTGGCCCATCCAGGCCAACGAGCATGGTTGTTTCCGTGCCCAGTCGGAGCCCTTCTGCGGGTTGTTCTCAACCTGGGTGATTCCCTGGTAAAGCTGGTGGAAAAAAGGGTTCATACCCAGCCCCCGCTTAAAACCAGGGCTCCCCCCTCTTTCCCCAGCGTGACCATTTCCCGTAAGGCGAAACGTCCACGCGCCTCCACCAAGTCGTTAGACTCACAGGAGGCAACACCCCTGAAGTTGGTCGCCAGGCCATCTTCCGGGGTTCCTAAAGCTGTCCCCCGAAAGGAGGACAGCAACAAAGGAGCTTCGGCTCCTTCACCCACGCCTAGTGGTGGAGCGAGTGGCTCGGAGACGGTGGTTCCTCGAAAAGAGTGCCCCCCACCTCCTAAGCCCCAACGCCCGCCTAAGGTTACGAGGCGGAGGGAGGAAAAGACTTGCATGGTGAGCTCAACCTCCCCCCAATAAGTCCTCGAAGGCGACAACGCCTTCAGCGCTTTGTCCGGCCAACAGCGCCCAGGGTTCTGCCTCCGGGAAGCATACGGCCATTCCTGTGAGGGTCTCCTCCGAGCTAGGCCTGGAGGGCATATTCCTTCGATTGCCATGGACTCCGGGCCAACTGGGAGGAGCTGCGGAGGCTTGTCTCGTCCTGTTCTCCGTTAGCTATTTTCTGCAGGAGACCATGCTAGGCGCATGTCCCCTGCCCGCCCTCCCGGGGTATATGGGTCTTGCAACCCCACCACCACGGGATGGCCAGGCTGGGGGATGCGCGGTTTACACCTGGCATGATGTCTCCATTCTTCCTTTCTCTCTAGATACCTCTTTTCAGGCAGTGGCTGTGCAGCTGCACCTGGATAGGAGGTATACTATCATTTCTGCGTATATTCCACCGTCAGCTGACTTCGACGCGAGGGACTTCAGCTGCGTCGTGGCATGGTTGCTGAGGCCCTTTCTCTTGCTTGGAGATCTGAATGGCAGGCATCCTCTCAGGGGAGATTACTCAATAAATCCCAGGGGACAAGTCCTTGCCGATCTGATCCAAGAGCTTGAGATAGGTGTCCTAAATGTGGATGAGTTTACGTATCATTGTCCAAGAACCGCTTCATTTTCTTGCCTTGACCTATCTTTGTGCTCTTCGGATGCACAGCCTGATTTTGATATGGGAGTGGTCGATGACCTCCATGGTAGTGACCACTTTCCCATTCAAATATCATTTCAGGGCAACTGCCACCTGAGAGCCCACCTCGGTGGCGCTTGGCGTGGGCACGGTAGCCTGCATTTCAGGAAATGACTGAATTCTCTATCTCATTTGAGGAGTTTAGGTTGGTAGATGAGGCCGTTGAGTTCTTCTCCGGCAATCTCATCGCCGCTGGCCTGACTACTATTCCTAGAATGTCTGACCATTTTGGACTGGGAAAATATGATAGGTAGGGATAGAACAAGTGGCAGGTTCATAGAATGCTTTGAGGATAATTTTTTGAATCAATTTGTTAATAAGCCAACGAGGGGGGACAATATATTAGATTTAGTACTTTCTAACAGTGATCATTTAGTTCAAGAATTGACTGTTGGGGAAGCATTGGGAAATAGTGACCATCAGATAGTTCGTTTTAACTTGGGAATTGAGAAGGGTAAAATAACTGAGAATGCTGAAAAAGTTCCAAATTTTCATAAGGGAGATTATGTAAAACTTCGAAGCTTGCTAAATTTGGTAGACTGGGATATAGAATTCAGAGGTAAAAATGCTTATGGGATGTGGGATACTTTCAAGCATATAATAAATGTAGTCCAAGAACAATGTATCCCAATGAAGGCCATTAGGAACAAAAGTAGGAAACCATTATGGTGGAATCAGGAGATAGCTAGAAAAATTTCAGAGAAGAAAAGGGCATATAAAAAATTACAGGTAGAAAATAATATTCAAAATTTAAGTGATTATAGAATGGCTAGGAATGAGTTAAATAAGATTATAAAGAAGAACAAAAGGGTGTCAGAAATTAAATTAGCTCAGGATAGCAACAAAGATCCTAGAAAGTTCTTTAGTTACTATAAAATTAATAACAAGTGTGGCAGAGTTAAAATAGGACCTATCAAATATGAAGGGTTTGTGAGAGAAACTGATGAGGAAATAGTTGAGGTACTAAATGGTCATTTTGCATCAGTATTTACAAAAGAGAAACTAAATAGTCCTATGTATAGTACTCATAGGTCAGGAAAAGAGGTGTTTACTAACATTTGTGTGGATCGGAGGATGATAAAAGGACTAATAGGTGATTTAGATACTACCAAGGCCTCCGGCCCTGATAATATTCATTCTAGGATACTTAAAGAAGGGGTAGAAAGTATCTCAATAGCTCTGGACAAGTTATATACTAGGTCATTGGAATATGGAGAAATACCTGATGATTGGAAGAGAGCGAATGTAGTCCCCATTTTCAAGAAGGGTAGTAAAGAGGATCCAAATAACTTTAGACCGGTTAGCCTAACTCCTGTAGTCTGTAAAATTCTTGAGAAAATAGTTAAAAAAGGGATTTGCCAACATCTAGAGAGGGAGGGGTTAATCAGTGATGCTCAGCATGGGTTTAGATCAGGTAGATCATGTTTGACTAACTTACTAGACTTTCTGGAGTTTGTAACAGATCAAGTAGATAAGGGAGAGAATGTAGATATAATTTACTTAGATTTTAGTAAAGCATTTGATAAGGTACCACACAGGAGACTAGTTCATAAATTAAAAATGATTGGGATATGTGGGGGTGTTTCAAATTGGATAGCTGAGTGGCTGAAAGACAGGAAGCAAAGGGTAGTGCTAAATGGTGTAAAGTCAGAGTGGAGGGATGTTATCAGTGGGGTTCCTCAGGGATCAGTTCTCGGTCCATTATTATTTGTCATCTATATAAACGATCTTGGGGAGGCAGTTAATAATAAAGTGTCAATTTTTGCGGATGATACCAAATTAGCAGCTGTAGTTAAAGATATTGATGATAATTTTAAAGTGCAGGGGGACTTAAATAAATTGTTATCCTGGGCACATAAGTGGCAAATGACTTTCAACCTTGATAAGTGCAAAGTTATTAACATGGGAAAAGATAATAGAGAATTTAACTATGAAATGGATGGGCATTGGCTGAGCTCAGTAGAGGATGAGAAAGATCTAGGAGTAGTAATAGATAAGTCATTAAGGTTTTCTAAGCAGTGTATTGAAGCAAGAAATAGGGCAAATAGAGTGCTGGGTTTTATTAAGAGAAATGTCAGTTACAAAAGTAAGGAGGTTATTCTTAAACTCTATAACTCTTATGTTAGGCCACATCTAGAGTACTGTATACAGGCATGGTCCCCACATTTTAGACACGATATTAACCTTCTTGAGTCAGTGCAACGGAGGGCAACAAAGATTATTCCTTCCCTGAGGCACCTTGAATATGAAGATAGACTGAGGGTATTAAATATGTTCTCGTTCGAAAGGAGGTGTGTGAGAGGGGATATGATTGAGCTGTTTAAAATTTTTTCCGGGATAGATAAATTGGATGTTAGCAAGTTTTTTGAGTTAGATGATGGAAATCGGACTAGAGGTCACCACTTGAAAATTAAAAAGCAAGGGTGTAGGTTGGATTTAAGAAAATATTTTTTCACCAATAGAGTGGTAGACTTCTGGAACAAATTGCCGCAGAGGGTAGTAGGTAGTCCAAATCTAAATGTATTTAAGAGTAGGTTGGATGAGTTTATGGGAAGGGAAGGTTGTGATGGTTCCTAAGTTTTGTATATATTAATATTGTTTGTATATATCTATAGCTGCATGATTTAGTTCTTGACAAGCCTTGATTGGTGATACCCTTGTTTCTGGATGCAATCCTCTGGATGTAGTTTTCCTGGGAGTTTGGGTGCCTTGAAAAAGAGGCCGCTTGACTCGGATGACCTATGATGAGCCCTTGTGGCTTTTGTCATCCGTTATATTATATTGTGGGGGACTTTGATTTTGTCTTCCCCTGGTGATGGTGCTTTTTGTGGGTGGGTTTTGACGGAGGCGGATGACCTTTGATAGGCCCTTGTGGCTTTTGTCATCCGTGTAATTATGTTATGTATGTTATGTTATGTTATGTTATGTCATGCGCTATAAGCGCCGCCCGAACAATTTCACTGTTGCTGAATTTCGTTGGGCTAGGGCTAGGTTCCGGTATATTTCAAAGCACGCCCGCCGCACTTCTTGGCGGGCATACGTGTCTTCACTTAACGGGAAGACCCCTCTAGCAGAGGCGTGGAAGCGAGTCAAAAGGATTCGGTGAAAGTTCTCGCAGGACCTCCCTCCCGTCCTCCAGGAGAATGGGACCGCAATCTCGGACCCCGCGACCGTTTGCTCCGCCAACATTCAATGCACGTCGTGGTGTCGCGGAAGACCACCTGCTGGACTTTACCTCCAGAGGCGGAGAACCCTTCAATGACAGGTTTACTGTGAGTGAGTTGCGTTCCGCTCTTGCTTCGTGCGCGGACACCGCCTATGGTCTGGACGATGTCCCGTACGCCATGCTTCGACACCTGGGTGAGCGAGGCATGGCCTTTCTGTTAGATTTGTTCAACAGGATTGGGTGGAAGGTCCCCTCGCTATTGTGCTCACCTTTCGCAAACCAGGGAGAAATCACTCTACTCCGGCCGGTTTCCGCCCAATCTTTCTAACCTCTTGCGTGTGCAAGTTGATGAGAAATTAGTAAATGTTAGATTAGCCTTTTTCCTGGACAGCGGAGGCCATCGGTCTTCTGCACAGTTCGGCTTCCGCAAGTTTCACTCCACATCGGATGCTCTGCTACAACTGGAAAATGCCGTCTGCGAGGCTTTCCTTCGTAGACAGCACTACGCCACAGTGTTTTTCGATCTGGAGAAGGCCTATGATACCGCATGGCGATATGGTATCATGGAGACTCTCCACACGATGCGGGTGAGGGGACGCCTCCCAATCCTTATATCTGATTTTTTGCAAGATCGTTTATTCTGCGTACGGGGGAAGGGGGGGGGAGCCCTCTCCTCCCCTGTTAGCAGGAAGAGGGTGTCCCGCAGGAAAGTGTCCTCAGTGTCACACTTTTTGCCCTGAGCATCAACGGCATCACCTCGGTGCTGCCGGAAGATGTTCTCGCTACGCTCTACGTGGACGACCTTTCGATCTCTTTTGGCGCGGCCCAGATGCCAACTCTGGAGCGTCGACTCCAACAGGCATTGAACCGCGTCTCTCGCTATGCCGAAGCGCACAGGTTTCGGTTTTCTTTGGCCTTGCTACCGGTGCCTTCTGCACTTCCCCCATTGAGAGCCTGTTGGTTGATGCTGGGGAGATGCCACTCGCTCTACGCCGCGTGCAGTGCATCACTGGCCTGTATGCTTGAGCCCGGCGCCTCCCTCAGTCGCCAACAGCTCTCACTGCATCCGCAGCTGATCTCGACGGTGCCTATGCTGCCGAGAGACGTCAGTCATACCCTAAGCCCTTTGGGTTTACGGCCAGGAAACTTCTTTGAGAGCTAGGTATAGCTCTCAG
The DNA here is from genome assembly GCA_963969495.1 of Ceratothoa steindachneri. Classification (NCBI taxonomy): domain Eukaryota; kingdom Metazoa; phylum Arthropoda; class Malacostraca; order Isopoda; family Cymothoidae; genus Ceratothoa; species Ceratothoa steindachneri. Next base: position 74,791,429 of record OZ018320.1, read on the forward strand.
GCCGGTGGCGCCCCTGGTTCTGCCCAGTACGCCACCCTGGAGGGTACCACCTTTGGCTATTTGTCGCCACGCCTCTTCTCCCAAAGCTTGTACCGCGCCGGGAGTATTGTGTTCGACCTTTTTGGAGCACACCTCGTATCATTCTGGACCCGTGCTAGTGTATACGGATGGTTCTAAGTCCCAAGAGGGGGTCGGCTTCCACGCTGTATCCCCTTTGTTTGAAGTCAGCGGGGCTCTGCTAGCCGCTGCGTCTGTCTTCACGGCCGAACTGGTGGTAATACACCACTCGGTCCGGGAGATTACGCGACGTGCCCGGTTCGGAGACCGGATTGTGATCTATAGTGGCTCAAAGCGCCCTGAGTGTTCTTGGTACATTGGAATTCAGCATCCCCTGGTTCGCGATATCCGTGACGCCACGGTTTTGGCGGGCCGGGTGGATGTCAAGATTATCTTCTGCTGGGTTCCTGGACATGTAGGAATTGCGGAGAATGAGGGCTCCAAAGAGTCCGCGAGGACTCTGCGACAGGACCAGCGTTTCGCTCTTCCTCACACAGACTACATGCCAGGAATAAGGGCAGCTCTTCGGACTGCTTGGCAAAGAAGATGGGAGATGGTCGAAGGGAACTTAAAGTTGCATGCCATTGCGCCGTGACTGTTCCCATGGACCTCTGCCCCAATTCCGCGACGGCTTCCGTTTTCTGACGTCTCCAAATTGGACACACTCGTGTGAGGCATTGCTATTTGATGGATCGCTCGCTGGCATCCTATTGTGGCGACTGCGCCGTCCACCAGACTGTTCGGCACATTCTGTTGAATGTCCCAGTCTGGGTGATCTTCTCACACGTTACCTGTCCCGGTACCTGGATGGGCGGGGGCGCTCCTGCTTTCCCTTTTACTCGGGATGAGTTTGTGCACATTGACTTGTTGACTTTTGGGGGAGGCCGGGCTTCTCCCCTTTATTTAAGTAGTTTTTATTTTATTTTTTGTTATTGTTTTCTTTGTAGGTTGCACACTCTTACCCCCAACATCGGAGATTGCTTCCTAATTGTTGTTTTTCCTTTTTTTATCATTGTTATGTTTTCATATTCTTATTTTAAAGTACCCTAGTGTTAGGCTGTCGTGATTTCGGCGACTTATGCCCAAGTAGGCATTCGCCAGATGGGCTCCTAAAATTAAAAAAAAAAAAAAACCCTCAATAAGTAAGACAGAACACGGCCTTGAACCTTTTCCAAATACTATTGGCCTTTATTAATTAACAATAAAAAATAGTTAGCTTTCCAGAATATGGTGCTTCATTAAATTTACTTAGTACAAAGTAATATCTTGATAAAAGATTATTTTAAGCAAAGTACACTCTTTCCAGAATATGGCTCCTGGAAAGAGAGAAAAAAAACATGGAAATCAATTTTATATATAAAATAAACAAAAATAAAACAAACCCATTCCCATTCACACACACACACATTCTTACAGAAGGAGGAAAAAGGTATTGGGAAAAGTGGTGGGAGAATGGCCCTTCATACACACTCACATTTGCTCTGCCACAGCCGAAATTTTTTGGGGGGGTGGGCTTAAAATTTAAAATTTGCGCTATTTCCAGACATCCGCGGAAACCTACGCACATAGTCGTAAAACGTAAGTGTTGGTTGGCTGAGATTAGATGATTCCAGCCAATCAGCATTCAGATCTCACTCGCTTGACTACAGTATGTACAGTATATGTACCAATTTCCCGCACTCCATTCAGTATGCTTGTGTCCCACGTGTGTGAGCAGTGATTTGTGTATTTGTCATAATTTTGCATGTTTTATTTCTCGTTTTTCAATCGTTTTACACCCTAAATAATTCTTTTTGCACCTTAATATTAACAATGCCTAAGTGCCCTGCATCATTGCTAAAGACATGCCTAAGTGTGCCAAGAAAGTGATGAGTTTGGAGGAGAAGGCGAAAGTGTTAGATAGGTTGAAAGAAGGCAAGAAAAAGGCCAAAGTTGCTCCACAGTTTGGCATGAACGAAAGCACATTTCGATCAATTTTAAACTGTGAAAAGGCCATTAATGTGTTCTGATACTTTATTTTGTACTGTATGTATATGAATATGACAAAACATAACTTCTTGAATTAATATGGGCAGCGTATTACGATGTTTGGGAAGGGTTGGAGGGTGTTTTGGGGGTAGCGTCAACTATCCGAGGTTTTTCAATATTCGTGGGGGTTCATGGTCCCTATCCCCCGCCAATATGGGGGGGCGACTGTACCTTAAATGTGGCAGCAACCCTCTGGACCCATGGTACACATGCCACACCCTGATTCAGTCATGGTTTGGGGTTGCTTCTCTTATCATTGCCTAGGGCACTTAGTCTTCTTCCCTAAGAACATGAGAATGAATCAGCACAACTACTTGGACTGTCTGATAGACCACCTTAACCCGTTGATGGATGCCTGATGGGCAGATTTTTTTATGCAGTATGGGCACTATGTCACAAAGCTAAACTAGTGACTGATGCTCTTGATTGGGGGGGGGGGGGGTATTCACTACTTCAACCCCCTGGCTTGGCAACTCCCTTGATCTTAAACCGCATAGGAAACCTCTGGGGAAAGATCAAGACCAGGTTGCACAACTATGATATCTCCTCAGTACAGAAGCTCAAGGATGCCATCCATCAGCTGTGGGACTCCATGCCTCAAACATTCCTCCAGACTGTAGCAGACACACTTCCAAAGTGACTGAAACTTGTTAGAAATGCCAAAGGATATCCAATAAAGTATTCATTTTTATGACTAATTTCCATTTAATTCATTTTTTTTCCATAGAATACCTGCCTTTTCTCACTCTTTTGTCTGTTTTTTCAATGACATATGGTTATTAATGCCACATTAGTAGAGTAAGGATATTTAACCAATGTTGGTTTTGAAAATTTTCTCCTAGACCATAATAGGAATTTGTTCTAGGATTTTTCTTGAGGCACACTTTATTTAAATAAGATTAAAAGCAATAGTATTATTGTGTAAATTTTGATATGTATTAAATTAATTTTGTTTTCTTTTCAGGATTCATGCAGTAACTTGACAGCTTCATGAATGGAGTGTGAGCAAAATGGACCACAGCGTAAAGGCAGTACTGCCTCATCGCAAGGGTGCATTAGCTAAACTATGTAAACAACAAAGATTTGAAAGTGACGAGTTGGAAGAATTATTCCATAAATATGTTCTAAAACTACAGCAGACTAGTGTAGCAGCTGTGTCTGGTTTGCTTCTTGGATTATCCTTAACTCAAGCTGCTCTTCATGTCACTTTTGCTCAAGTTGCAGCCCCAGTTCCCATCACCCTCCTTATTCTTGCCATCTTTCTTGCAACACTTCTTATTCTTCTTCATACTCGATTAATGCGCCATTCATATTTACTCCCAATATGCTATCTAATGCAGCTCCTTGGGCTCTTTGTATTGGGAGTTTCATTACCTATTCATAGCACCAATTGGGGATGGATTGGTTGGCAGACTGTTCCCATTGCAAGCCAAGGAGTCTGGCAAGCTATGTTCATTGTATTTCTTATGTATGCTTTGACTCCAATAAGTACCCCTATAGCAATTGCATATGGCTTAATTCTTCCAACCTTTCAAGTAATTGCTTCTGTATTTCTTGCTGATACATTTGATCACCTTCACTGGCAGCAGGTAAGAATATTTCTCTCAAGTTTTTAGAATTGAATTTCAGATGCTCAAGATTCTTAAAATTAGTCATTATTAGCTTTACTTTTTCCCTTATCATTTTTTGCCAAATCATATTATCTCTATTGCTATTTTTTTAATTGATGAATATGTAGTGGTAAATCATATACAAATCTGGTTGCATTCCAGGTATTTTATCTGCACTAAAAAAAGAAAGGACTTTAAATAAACCCTTACCAATAAGATTATCATAGTACAGTAAACCCTTGATATAACAAACTATATGGGGTGGGGGGTCATTCGTTAAAGCTGAAAGTTCGTTAAACCTTATGTACGTTAAAAGCAATGGAAATAACGAACTAAGTTTGTTATAGATATGTAATATGTATGTAATTACTAATAAAGTTAAGTGGACTACACAACATAGTATTGATACGAACCTTGCACTGTAGGAGACATGTGACACACCGACATTCACTCAGGCTGGTCGTAATGCTTGCTTGTTAAACCCGATGGAGTGTTTGGCCAGGAAATTTGCTTCATTATATCCAAAATTTGTTTTATTGAGGTTTTGTTATATCGAGGGTTTGCTGTGTGTGCGTGTGTGTGTATATATATATATATATCATTGCAGGTTTATTTCAGTTGGAACCTACTGATTAATGTGAATTCTGAACCACAGGGATCCTTTTATATATATGATCAAAATATAGATTAGGATCTTTTCCATTAGTGTCTGTAACTCAATTATGGCTCATTGCCTTAGAAAATTCCATATTAAAGTATTTTCCTTGTCAAAGTATGAGTGAAGCCAGTGGGGAGTGATAAAATGAAAGGTACGGTAGACTTAATTTACCATACTTGAAAGACTTAAACATGGAAAAGTAAAAGATTGGAAGAAATTTGGGGTTTAATGAATGAATGAACATTACTGATTTACTCAAGGTGGATGAGACCATGAGTATTGAGTAAAGTATATGTGCATCTATGTATATATTTTTTGATGATCCTCAGACTGGTTCTCTGTGGTTGAGCTTAGTTGATTTTATCAAAGGTTCTTTGTACAAGGTCTTTGAGAAGAGTCGTAGTTGTATATGTAGTGAAAACAAATGTAATGGAAGATCTGTTGACAATATGGTATCTATTATTAATAACTTGGCCAATATCTCTTAGCATTTTTTGAGAACTAGAAATGAAGTATAAAGATAAAAATAAATTAGGTGGGGGGTTTATACCAATCTGCACTTATTTAAGATGTTTATTTCTCCGGTGGGAACTACAGTTTTATGTGGGATCTAAACTATTGGTATTTATACCCAACAGCAAATAGCACCTGCTGTATAGGCAACCTGAATCAAGACTCCATCCATTGATTTACCACACCTGACGTAGACTATTTTCTTAAAAATACTTAATAACAGGTTGTTGAAGCTTCAATGGGATACAATATGGTTAGTCTTTAAGAATATTTGGAAGGCAAAACAAATCAACAACAAGAATTTTGGGGGAAAATCAACAAACACATAAGAAAACATGCATACATTGGAAGGAGTGACATTTAGTTACATGAGAGCATTTTGGCAAAAGCTTTTGCATGACTTAATTTTCTGGCTTTGAATATCCTGTAAAACAATGGAGTTGAGGACCATTGATATTAGAGATTATTACCTTGGGTTTAAAGGTGTTGATTCCTAAAAATATTTAAATTCAAATAACAAAGCCTTGAATGACATACTACTCAAAATTGAACAACAAGGCATATATGAAGAAAATTAATAAATGGAATGTGAAGAAGGGAATGTTCCAAAGGAGATAACAATTATTTAATTGAATGAAATGTTTTGTAATTTAAAAGTCAATCTAATATGTTGTGGAGATGGACCCAGATGTCAATCAAACCATAGTTGTTTGCTGCGGTCTAGAGAATCAAATTGCTTGTTATTGTAGAATTTATGCTTGGAAGAAAAAGCTAAAACTATTCCAATCATCCCTGATAAAGTTTTCTCTGAAAATAAACTGCTTAAACTCATGCACTGTACTTTATCCAATAGCATTATTTCATATTTGTTTTGTTTTTACAAGAACTTATGATCAACAGTGTTATAGTTTTTACCTTTTATTGTAATCAATGCAGTTTTAATATATGTATATAGTAAATATGGAGGATTAATTACCACATTATCATGTTGAGTGCAATCACTTCTTTTGAACGCAAGAGTAAACTATTTGGGTATCAAATGTTGTGAATGATAGCCTTAATGTTTAAAAACTGAAGAGCAATATTTCACAAAATAATAGAATATAATGTATCATGGTCTAATTAATAGTCAATATATTAAGCATGGGTAATGTATATATTTTTAGAAAGGTTTTGAGTATGCTTTCCAAGTTTTCTTATTGCCTTTTGATGAAAGCTGCCCTACCAAACCATAATACAATAAAACACTCACTTCACCTGCATAACACTTTAATACCAAGCAAAAAGGGCCCTAATTGCAAGTGCCTGCCCGATCATTCACCAATCTGTAACTACTCTAGATCTATCTACTATCAATATAATCTCTTTAAGAGACCCTGGAAAAAGCCACATGCCATAACCTCATTCTTGAACACTGTATAGTTTGATTGAAGATAAATCAGGGAGAGGGGCAGGGACAACAAAGTAATAAAATAAGTATTATCCCCAGTTAGTGGGTAGCGGTTAATGTCCTGCCTGCTTCGATTTTTATTTGCCTTAAAAAATTTGCTCCAATGATTGTATTGTTCACTATTTTTTTCCCTTTACCTTCACTTTTATAACAATTTTATTATTTTTATAGTTTACTGCCAATTGCCTATTGGGAGTAGGTGTGAATATTGCTGGAATATGGTTGAAGAGTTTATCTGAAACTGAGCAGCGTAAAGCCTTTTTAGATACCAGGAATTGTATAGCTGCACGTCTACAGATGAAAAATGAAAATGACAAGCTGGTTAGTATTTTCTCTCTATAATTAAAGCTCAGAATATAAGAAAGGAAATTTTTCCCCACTAAAAGCCACTAATGCCTATCTAGATTAATCATGAGCAGAATTCTCTATTAACTGGATTCCTGTATGAAACCTACTGCTATATCATTCAAACAAAAGATGTTTGTTTATGCATATCTCCAAATTTACACTTTAAACATGCTGTATATGTTCAACTGGATTTAAATGTAGTGTACTTTATATCTTTAATCTTTTTTTTCTTTTCAACTGCTTTTTTAATATATATAAATAAGATGCACATTGTGTAAATTAAAAAATTTGCTGATGATATGAAACTAGGTACCAGGGCAAAATATCATAGTGACTAAAAACTTGCTGAAAGACTTCGCATATGCAATTCAATGTCAACAAGTGTAAGGTAATGCAGATAGGTCATGATAATGCATGAATAGATTACAATATATGTGGTTACACTATAAATACAGTGAACATGGAAAGGGATTTAGGTATCTTAACCCTTAAGCCGCAAGTATTTGTCACGTGAGCATGCGCACCATACGGACACAAATGACTAATTTCTGATTTTTTCAAAAGTTCATTTTCATTTTATTTGAATGAAAACTATGATAATAATTATATTTTAATTTTCCTAGATTATATAAAGGATACTAAAAGAAATTTTACTTAATAATGAAGAGTGCTTATGCTTTGGGGAATTTGCCGATGTAGATGCTTCGGGTTCCATCTCGGTAGTGAATAAATCAGAAGAGCTCTACAATAAGCCATGTGATTGCCACAAACAACTCATGTTATTTCCAGTTAACAATTAAGATTCAAGACATCAATGGACGCTATCCGAATTGAGAGCAAATCTTCATATCAGCAATTGATGATATCCTTTGTGTAAGAGTTAATCTCAAGTGATATAAAAATTTTGAAAACGATGCACTGTAGCATTATAAAAGGTAGACAGGTTTCTAGGATAGGTAACTAGACATTTTGCATTTAAATCAAAAGATATTCTTCCCATATATAAAGTGCTTGTAATATCTCATTTGCAGTATATAGGGCAATTATGCAAAAGGACATTGGAATATTGAAATGAGTCCAGCAATTGAGGACCAAAATTAATTTCTGAACTTAGAAATAACAAATACAAACAAAGACTGAGTCAGCTCAATTTACTTTACCTAGAAGATCAGCACCTGCATGGGCAATTTATGAGGCCTTTAAACTATTAAATAGCTTTACCAATATAAATTATGATTTAATATTTGAGCTAGTTAATGAAGTAGCTAATAGAAATGATGGTTTTAAGCTAATAAACAAAAATTTAACACTGCTCTAGCACCAAATTTCCTCTTTTTTTTATAAAATGATAGCTGGGTTGCAGCCTGTGAGATCACATCACTAACAATATATTGAACACAAATCCAAAACTACTTACTTAGTTCACTGACATTAACAAAACCTACTTGTGGCACCCAAATTGCAAAGGAAAGTAGGCCTGTGGCACCTAAATTGCAGGATAGGTAGGCCCAGCAAGGAACCCCACAAATGGATGCCTGGTGCATCTATGAAATCTTGAAATTGGGTACATGAATTAAATTAATATAGATATTGTGTCAAAGGCACATTATGTAAAAAGTTTCCTTTGCATTTGGACCACTAGTCTGAAATTTGATGAAATCCATCTCTCCTATTTCACCTTAGATGGATATTCCACCATTTTCAAATTGTTAGGGCAGTGGTGGATGATCAAATTAAATTTCTTACAGAAATGTACTCTCCACTTTATCTCATAACCATTTTCAGATCTTCACAAATATCTCCCATGAAGTCCAGCCTCCCTCAAGAGCAGCATCAGTATATATTTTCCCCCCAAATTTCTCTGCCATGGAACTTAAACCCGAACTAATTGCCTTAAAGCAAACCCTGTTTCCTATGATTATGCATATCCAGAAAACGGTAATCTGTACTGACCCTCTCTACTGCATCTTCTAATTCCTAAGCCCAATTCAACATCAGCACTAGTCTTGACTACACAACAGCTTCTAAAGAAAAATGTTGAAAAGGAAAAGACACTATCTGAATTAAAGGCAATGTATACACATGTGGTTTGATTAAGAATGTAATCTTGTTGCTTATGCAGAGGCTACCTTTTATGCCTTGGTCCCCATTTCCTTATAGGAGAGCCAAGGTTGCTGAATCCCTTAACAGAGATTTATCTAGCTAATATTACTGCTGCTCTAGTTATGGTTTCATGGACATACCCACCCAGGAGAGTTGCCAAGTACCATTGCATGCTAACTTGAGAATTAGAAGTGAAGGAATGCAAAAAATCTTGCAACACTTGCTCCTTGTTACAGAAAGCCAGTAGGTAGCTGCCAAAAGTGCCTCAAATAAAAAAAACTACAGAGCCAAGAGTTGCGCAGGACTTTTTGCGGTAGGTGTATTGGGTGGTGTGGACAAGTTGACCAGTAGTTGGAGCCTATTGTTCCTTGGGATGATTCAAGAAACTTCACCTGCATCTACTCAGGAGACTTTACTAAACAGCTTTCTTGTCTACAAAAACATGATATATGCACTTTCAAACATTTTATCATATAAGCTGAGGCACATATGATTGAAGCTCATAGTTCTGAGGAAGATTCTGGAAGCCAAAATACATAGCAAGCAATCCAAGGTCAGGTTGTAAAAGAAATTTGAAGAGGATGTCACCCATGTTTTTATCCCTGTCATCCTCTCCCAAGAAAATGATACAGAGTACAAGGGATCTACTATGATAATTGTCTTGAACAACATGGCCTATGCAGCATTGAATATTTCAAGATATGGCACAAAAGGAGTAATCATACTAAAAAAAGGTCCTTCCATATCTCATTCTCATTAGAAGATATTGTAGAGATAAACATCCAAGGTAAATATTATCAGATTATTATTGGTATAGTTTTCTTTATGGTAAAAAAAAAATGACTAGCAAATGATGCCAGTTTTCAATTTAAAATCTATTTTGTACAACATAATGAAAATGGTTGGCTTGTGTAGAAAGTAGTTAATTTTTTATCTTTATGTAAATAAAAGAACTAAAATAATTTTTGGGGGGATATATGTTCACTTTCAAGATTAATGAGATATCAATTATCTAGTGCCTTATCATTGAAGTGAAGCAGTTCATAAAAATCTAAATATATTTCTATACGTTCATTAGTCATTATTTTTATATGTATATATGAGTAGGTAGCATTATATAGCAAATCTAATGCAAGCAACCTTCTAGTTTATGCAATTGAATTTCACAAATTGACATTAATGCCAGTTCAATATTAAAACCATGTGTGAATGCCATTGTTTTGCCATTTTCTCTGATTCAGAGAAAATGTCAGTGTTCAGTGAACACTGCCTTGAGAGATGGGACTTTTGGGTGGAGATAAGATATACAAGGTTTCTGGTGATGATTCCTATGGAAATTAAGTTAATTTATTTAATATATAATGTTTCTAGGCTACTGCAATTACTTTGGAATCTTTCTACCACTGAAGATTGATTAGATTTGTTTTTCTTGAATGTTATTTATTAGATTAAGCTTTGTATACAATCAATTTCCATATCAGACAATGCTTCCTAATGATCAAGGGCTGAGACTAGTTTTGTTTTTTTACCTTACTGAGTAATATAATATTTTTTTACAAGTTAATAGTAATAGGTTCATTTTGCCCCCCTCCCTCTTGGAATGCATCATTGGAGTAAAGCAGGAGCTGTCTGTATAATATTCTCCCCTTTATAATTTCTATTTTTTAGAATTACCTTTTTTGTGTGATTTCAAAATAAAAGCACAGATGGAGATGTCTTCATCCAAGTGGATCTTAATAGCATTGGTGCATTGCATCACTTTTAACCTCCATCCAATTAGAAAATAGGTTTTAAATATGATGTTTTTGTGGATTTTTTAATTATTTTTAAGCAACATCTTAAAAGTAAATTATATATTTTAATTGCTATTTCAAATCTGGTTTTTGCATTATTGGCTAATATATACATATTTACATTAATAAATATTCCTAAATTTTTTTCTCACATTTCAAAACTGCGATTCATTCAAATTTTTAATGTGATAATTGGCATTTGGGTATCAAAATATAAACCACACTAAATTGAGAACTGGTAATCTGATAACTAAAACCAGGATAATAGTGGTCATTGAAAATTGGGTTATTCCTGTATATTAAATTGCCCAATGTTCGAATTTCAGGTTTTCTAATTTTTTTTTTCAGGAAAAGCTACTGCTCTCTGTCTTGCCTGAACATGTTGCATCTGAAATGAAGAAAGATATCATTTCTCCTGTTAAGCGGCAATTTCATAAAATATATATACAGTGCCATGAAAATGTTAGGTAAGATGGATCTTATATTAGCTTGTCCAGTAATAAATTTTAATATTGCAAGGTTCTTCACAATTATAATTCAAAATATATTTTTGAAGAAACTACCTAGTATTTTATTGAAGTTAAAGACTATTACCTACTTTGATTACACTGGGACAAAAAGACTTCAGTGTAGGTTTGGGACTGGCTACCAATTGGTAGCTAGATTGTACCTATCACCCCTGGTAGATAGGATAGGGAGCTTCTACAAACATCATAACACAACTTGTCCACTCTTTTCCATCCCAGAACTTGTTGATGGAGTCTTATACCCTTGATGTGGAGAGAGTGCCCCTCCCCTCCTGGTTGATGTAAAAAAAAAAACTTTCTTGCACCTTCCACCCGGACTGGGCCCTGGTGTCCTCAGGCTTACTAGCGATTGTCATTCTGATCTTCATGTAAATTTTAACCAGTTGTAGAATCTCCTACATTATTGCAATTTGGACAAAAATTGTGTAACTTCTAAAATGAGAAGTATATCTCTATAAAGTAATGATTCTTAAATTAAGAAGAGAAATATAGATGCAAATGTTCAAATGGTTACTGAACATGGTCCAAACCAACACTATGAATTGATAACCAAAGATCCATTTTTTCTTTCAGTATTCTGTTTGCAGACATTGTGGGATTTACAGTCTTAGCCTCTCAGTGTACTGCCCAAGAGTTGGTTCGTTTGTTGAATGAATTGTTTGGGAGATTTGATCAATTGGCTTATGTAAGTACAGCAATTCTTATTTTTAAGATTTACAGTATTAGAATTGATATGAAATGCAACGAAAAAAGTGAAGCTTTGAGATGTTATTAAAATAATAAGCCTGAGTCTTAGAATACCATTTTTCAATAGGTTTTGTGATGTGAAATTGGTTATGTTCTATGGTTTTGCCATAATCTCTTTTTCTGTATTTTTTTTATTCCTCCAATCATTAGCCACCTTTGTCTCATCCACTCCCCCACAGGGCAGCACCCTGTGTAGACTTACACCCGGTACCCTGGGCAGCTCATTCTACCAGCCCCAGTGCCTGCACAAAGGCCTGACCAACAAAGGCCCCAGTCCCATTATGTACCCTCTTTTTTGAGAATATACCTTTCTATCCCCTTTTGATGGCACCTCTTACCTTGCACCAGGGGGTGCTACTCCACCGGCTACCTGGAGGACAGGCATACCCTTGCAATTTTAGTGTCTGAAAGGAATGCCTGGTTCACTGAGTGGACTTCCAACTCTTTGACCAGGCCCTGGGGAAGCTGGTACATTCCCTTGGTACCCTTTATGCACTTTTCTAAGATTATCCTTTCACTGATACCTTGTCCTCCTGCCTCTCCACTTTGAGGGGGTCAGCAGGGGTCTGGAGGAATTGTTGTGTCTCCTCCCAGCCCATATTCCCCACAAGGAAGGCTGCATTACCTTCAGCCAGTGCCTCTGGGGTAAATTAAAGGGTAGGTGATCACCGACCCAACTTCCTAGTGGACCTGCCTATCCTTATTCTTATTACATACCCTCTTCTACTTCTACTAACTTTTTCGCTTGCTATTTAGAGGGGGTTCTGGTGTCTGCATCGTATTTGAAACTAGTCCAGTGGCAGGTACTATAAGGTGCATACTTGCTGTGAAGGTTGATTTGATATCGCAATGACTTAGAGGTACAAGGTGGTGAGTGTACTAGGTTGCCTACTCCCTTCACCGCTTCCAATGTACATAGAAAGCGACTATGCCAAATCTATTCTTCATAGGATAAAGTGTAATGTTGAGGCTCATTCAGGTTGTCAACCCCGTAAGGGGCGCGGCGATTTGCCATCCTGGCCGCCGTGCTGACGGGATCCAGCGCTCCGTCCGGCCCCAGCTTAGCCTCTCTTCCTTCCTTCAGATAGCCCAATTTCTCCCCTACCTCGTTGCTTTTCATACAACCTCTCCCACAACTTTCTCTGGTCAGCCTCTAATTTCACAGGGTAGAATGCTGACCTTCTTCTCAAGCCAACCACCCCGGATCGGGGCGCGGGGGGGGGGGGGGCATTGTTCCCTAACCCCTCAGCTCCGGTTCGGGATGTTTTTTTTTTAACAACCTGCTTCATCCCCACCCATACCTTCCTCACATCCCTTTTCCTCTCCTCTTCACAACCTATATTTTTTACGCCGTGTTCAAGGTGGAGCCGCCATGCTAAAGGAATGCCAGGCCACCAGGCAGGAGGGGTGGTCTCGAATGGTGGCGCCTGGCTCTGCCGGGCTTGTAAGCACCTCTCGCAGTGCGGGCAACTGCGAGAGGTGATGAGCTATTGCGTCCCGTATTAAAAAGAGGGTCACCATGCCCATGTATGACAAAACCCCCCCAAAAACCCAACCCCCAACTTCCCCAAGAAAATCAACGGAGCCGCCCTCGGGCAGCTCCACCGAGAAAATGGAGGTCCCCCCCCCTTGTGCTTGCGCAAGGGACCCTCCATAATTCTTTAACCGGAGAGGAGGCTTACTCCTCTCCTACGCCTACGGGTGTAGGGGACTCCCCCTCACCCCCTTCTCTGGAGGTGCTTTCGGGCACCTCCCTATCTCCAGCGGCAGTCCCTCCTTTGCTTTCTAAGGGGACTGCCAAGAAAGCCAGCAGGCAGCCCATTGCCGACCGCCCCTCGTGCAAGCGGCTCGGTAGGGCAAACCCCCTTAGGGGGGAGAGGGAAGCCAGGCCCCTTCGGTCGCTTCCCTCAAAAGACCTGCTGGCAAGAATTTTAAACCTTGCTGGGGTCAAGGCCTGTGCCTCCCCACACAAGACTGGCGACACTGCCAAGGGGACCTGCGATTTCCTGGGAAGTGATGGCCAACTGGAGGCCCCTCCTGTGATAGACATGGTCCTTGAGGAGACCCAGCCTCAGATGGTAGGGCCTTCCATGGGGGGGAATCCGGGCTCGGCGCCAAGCACCGAACCCGAATCCGCCCCTATGCAAGGTCCCCCTCAAACGGCCGAGGGCTCCGAGGCAGTAAAAGGAGGGGAGGGATCTCCTCCGACAGGTGCCCCTACGACGACCAGGACCTTCTCCATTTCGGAGAGGGACCTGGCTGAGGCCGGCCCATCTGGCATGGGGGCTTCTGCCGGTGGAGGTGCGAAGCGGGTTCATTCCCCGCCCTCCTCTCCTAAAAAGAAAAATACTAAAAAGACTAAAAAGACGAAGAAGACTCGGGGCTCCTCTCCATCCGCGGGGGCTGCGGGGACGGATGGGTCTGCTGCCACTTTGGTAGGCGACCAAGCCAAGATCGGCACATCCGGCCCCTCTACCCCCTCGTGTGCGGAGCCCCTGACTAAGACTAAAACCAAGAATGCACAGGTCGGAGCCTCGATGACATCGGGGCCCCTCATTCAGAGGTTACCTGGCGTTTTCGAGCTGCTGGCTTCAAGCACTTCCTCGTTATTCGCTCAACTGATGGCACCATGTTGTCCAAGGGCAACATGATCCATCAGAGGAGAGGATTAGCTAGTGCAATTGGTAGAGAGCCGAAGGTAACCCGTTTCTCGGACGGGAGCCTTCTGGCGAATGCGGCGAATCCCGCCGAGGCGGCCAAGATAAGTGCTCTTCGGACACTTCATGGCACCCCGGTGAGTGTGACGCCGCACTCTACCATGAACTTTGTGAAAGGAGTAGTTTATGCGAGGGAACTCGTTGACTACTCCATAGAGGACATCACCCTAGAGCTGGCCGACCATGGGGCGGTCAAGGTCGAACGTGTGATGAGAAAACAGGGAGGGGCCTCGAGACCCACCCCTACACTCTTCGTCACGTTTGACTGTGACAAGCTCCCTGAGTCGGTGCGTGCCGGTTGGTACCGCTACCGCGTGAAGGCATTCGTGCCACTGCCGCGGCGGTGCTATTACTGTCACTGCTTCGGCCACACGAATCGATCATGTAGACGTGCAAAGTTGGGGTCACCCGAAGTCTGTGTAAATTGCTCCAAGGTCGCACACGATAAGTCCAAATCGTGTGTGGCCAAGTGTGTCAATTGCGGAGAGCCGCACCCTGCTTCTTCGAAGCAATGTGGTGCATATCTCCTTGAGAAAGAAATCCTGGCCGTTCAGGCCCAGGATCGACTCTCATTCCGCGAGGCTAAGGACTTGGTCCTGGCGCGCCCGGCTCTTCCTGGGACGTCATATGCCTCAATAGTTAGAAAAGCACCCTCTGCTCCTGGCCCATCCAGCCTAACGAGCACGGTTGTTTCCGCGCCCATTCGGAGCCCTTCTGCGGGCTCTACTACACCCTGGCGCTCTCCTGGTAGAGCTGGCGGCAAAAAGGGTTCACACCCAGCCCCGGCTAAAACCAGGGCTCCCCCCTCTTCCCCCAGCATGACCGTTTCCCGTAAAGCGAAACGGCCACGCGCCTCCACCGAGTCGTTAGACTCACAGGAGGCAACACCCCTGAAGATGGTCGCTAGGCCATCTTCCGGGGTTCCTAAAGCTGTTCCCCGAAAGGAGGACAGCAACAAAGGAGCTTCGGCCCCTTCGCCCACGCCCCGAGGTGGAGCGAGTGGCTCGGAGACGGTGGTTCCTCGAAAAGAGGGCCCCCCCGCCTCCGAAGCCGCAACGCCCGCCTAAGGTTTCGAGGCGGAGGGAGGAAAAGACTCGCATGGCGAGCCCAACCTCCCCCAATAAGTCCTCGAAGGCGACAGCGCCTTCAGCGCTTTGTCCGGCCAACAGCCCCCTACCCGCCCTCCCGGGGTATAAGGGTCTTGTGATGTAGCGGGCCAAAAAATTTAGACTAACCTTAATTGATCCAACCCGCTTCCTACACTAATCCGGACGTGAGAAATCCAAGGAGAATGAAATGGATTGTATGTAAAGTCCTTTACTAACAATAAAAATACAATAATATTTACAATGATATTTACAATCAAAAATAAATAAGTCCTACTTAGAAATATTATTGATCAATCCTAAGAACAATGAAAAATAATCAACTAACCCAAATAAAATTGGGACTCTACAGTCAATGAATAACAGAAAAAAAAATGGCCTCATGTGGTACAACAGAAATCTTTGTATTGAAAACTAGCGCCTCCGAGCTTCGACTGAGATAACTGACCTGTTACAGTTGTGTGGCTATTTTAAGTCCTCCATCCTCAAAGCTAAACTATTTTACATTCTCAAGTAAGACCGCACTGATTGGAACCTTTGTCGTATACTAGTTGTCTTAGGCTTTTATAATATTCTATTGTTATAGTTAGCTTCTACTACAAGGGTAAATTTACAAGTGCTGGTCCTTTTTATCTTTCCAAATTATGGCGCCTGGAAAGAAAAACCATCTTATAATAACATGCTAATGAATTTTTTAAAAAACAAACAAACAAACCCATTCCCATTCACACACATTCTTACAGAGGGAGGGAGAGGGTATTTGAGAAAAGGGGTGGGAGAATGGCCCTTTTTACACACACTCACATTTGCTCCACCACAGCGACCTCACCACCACAAGATGGCCGGGCTGGAGGATGCGCGGTTTACACCCGGCAGGATGTCTCCGTTCTTCCTCTCACTTTAGACACCTCCTTTCAAACAGTGGCTGTGCAGCTTCACCTGGATAGGAGGTATACTATCATTTCTGCCTACATTACACCGTCAGCTGACTTTGACGCGGGGAAATTCCGCCGCATTGTGGCACGGTTGCTGAGGCCCTTTCTCTTGCTTGGAGATTTGAATGGCAGGCATCCTCTCAGGGGAGATTACTCAATAAATCACAGGGGACAAGTCCTTGCCTATCTGATCGAAGAGCTTGAGATAGGTGTCCTAAATGTGGATGAGTTTACGCATCACTGCCCTAGAACCAGTTCATTTATTTGCCTTGATCTATCTTTGTGCTCTTCGGATGAACAGCTTAATTTTGATTGGGGGCTGGTCGATGACCTCCATGGTAGTGATCACTTTCCCATTCAAATATCATTTCAGGGCAACTGCCGCCTGAGAGCCCACCTCGGTGGTGCTTGGTGCAGGCGCGGTAGCCTGCATTTCAGGAAATGACAATTTTCTATCTCAGTCGAGGAGTTTAGGTCGGTAGATGAGGCCGTTGAGTTCTTCTCCGGCAACCTCATCGCCGCGGGCCTGATTACTATTCCCAGAACGTCGCCGTTTTGCACCCCGACCTCTCTCATGGTTTTCGGCCGAGTGTGAGAGGGCCCTAAAACAAGCGTTATGCTTACATGCGCTATAAGCGCCGCCCGAACGATTTCACTGTAGGTGAATTTCGTCGGGCTAGGGCTAGGTTCCGGTATATTTCGAAGCACGCCCGCCGCTCTTCTTGGCGGGCATACGTGTCTTCACTTAACGGGAAGACCCCTCTAGCAGAAGTGTGGAAGCGAGTCAAAAGGATTCGGGGCAAATTCTCACAGGACCCCCCCTCCCGTTCTCCAAGAGAATGGGCCTGCAATCTCGGAACCCGCGTCCGTGGCGCAATCCTTCGCGACCTCTTTCTCCGCCAACATTCAATGCACGTCGTGATGTCGCGGAAGGCCGCCAGATGGACTTTACCTCCAGAGGCGGAGAACCCTTCAACGACAGGTTTACTGTGAGTGAGTTGCGCTCCGCTCTTGCTTCGTGCGCGGACACCGCCCATGGTCCGGACGATGTCCCGTACACCATGCTTCGACACCTCGATGAGCGAGGCATGGCCTTCCCGTTAGATTTGTTGAACAGGATCTGGGTGGAGGGTCTTCTCCCAGATTCCTGGCAAATCGCTACTGTGCTCGCCTTTCGCAAATCGGGGATAGATCACTCTACTCCGGTATGTTTCCGCCTAATCTCTCTAACCTCTTGCGTGTGCAAGTTGATGGAGAAATTGGTAAATGTTAGATGCACCTTTTTCGTGGACAGCGGAGGCCATCTATCTTCTCCACAGTGCGGCTTCCGCAAGTTCCACTCCACGTCGGATGCTCTGCTACGACCGGAAAATGGCGTCTGTGAGGCCTTCCTTAGACAGCACTACGCCACGGGGTTTTTCGATCTGGAGAAAGCCTATGATACCGCATGGCGATACGGTATCATGGAGACTCTCCACATGGTGGGGGCGAGGGGACGCCTACAAATGTTTCTATCTGAATTTTTGCAACATCGTCGATTCCGCGTACGGGTGGGAGGAGCTCTCTCCGGCCCAATGGAGCAGGAATAGGGCGTCCCGCAGGGAAGTGTCCTCAGTGTCACACTCTTTGCCCTGAGCATCACCGGTATCACCTCGGTGCTGACGGAAGATGTTCTCGCTACGCTCTACGTGGACGACCTTTCGATCTCTTTTGGCGCGGCCCAGATGCCAACTCTGGAGCGTCGACTCCAACAGGCATTGAACCGCGTCTCTCGCTATGCCGAAGCGCACAGGTTTTGGTTTTCCTTGGCCAAGACTAAGGTGGTGCACTTCTGCCGCCATCCACGCCTCTACCCCGACCCAGATTTGATTCTTAATGGGGTGCGTCTGGATGTGGTTGAATCGCACCGTTTCCTCGGTCTTGTATTCGACCGACGCCTCACGTGGGAGGTTCATATTCGCAGCCTCAGGGTTTCTTGTACCCGCGCCATGGATATTCTCCGTTTCGTGACGTTCAGCGCTTGGGGCGCTGATAGGGCTACTGCCCTACTTTTTGATCGATCCTTTGTTCGTTCGAAGCTCGACTACGGATGCGAGTTTTATGCATCCGCAGCGGAGCGTTTATGGCCGAAGGTGGATTCGATCCACCACACCGGCCTTCGCCTTGCGACCGGTGCCTTCCGCACTTCCCCCATTGAGAGCCTGTTGTTCGATGCTGAGGAGATGGCACTCACTCTGCGCCACGTGCAGTGCATCACTGGCCTGTACGCTTGAACCCGGCGCCTCTCTCAGTCGCCAACAGCTCTCACTGCATCCGCAGCTGATCTTGACGGTGCCTATGCCGCTGAGAGACGCCAGTCATACCCTAAGCCCTTTGGGTTTAGGGCCAGGAAACTCCTTTGAGAGCTAAGTATAGCTCTCGGGCCGGTGGCGCCCCTGGTTCTGCCCAGGATGCCACCCTGGAGGGTACCACCTTTGGCTATTTGTCGCCACGCCTCTTCTCCCAAAACTTGTACGGCGCAGGGAGTATTGTGTTCGACCTTTTTGGAGCACACATCGTGTCACGCTGGACCCGTGCCAGTGTATACGGATGGCTCTAAGTCCCAAGAAGAGGTCGGCTTCCACGCCGTATTTCCTCTGTTTGAAGTCAGCGGGGCTCTGCTAGGCGCTGCGTCTGTCTTCACGGCTGAACTGGTGGCAATACACCACTCGGTACGGGAGATCATGCGACGTGCCCGGTTCGGAGACCGGATTGTGATCTATAGCGACTCACAAAGTGCCCTGAGTGCTCTCGGGGCATTGGAATTTCTGCATCTCCTGGTTCGCGATATCCGTGATGACACGATTTTGGCGAGCCGGGCGGATGTCGAGATTATCTTCTGCTGGGTTCCTGGATATGTAGGAATTGCAGGGAATGAGGGCGCCAAAGAGTCCGCGAGGACTCTGTGACCGGACCAGCGTTTCGCTCTTCCTCACACCGACTACATGGCAGGAATACGGGCAGCTCTTCGGACTGTTTGGCAAAGAAGATGGGAAATGGTCGAAGGAAACTTAAAGTTGCGTGCCATTGCGCCGCGACTGTTCCTATGTACCTATCCCCCAATATTTTTGTATGAGAATCCTTCAACACATGGTCCGAGGTTACATGTAGATTCACTACAACCCCCCACCCCCCGCCCTCCCATGGCAGAAATGTGGCCAACTTATTGGTTTTAAAGATTGATTGTCTCTGCTTTTTAGTCTTATTTAGTACTGGAATTATGTCCATTGGTCCATGAAATGAGTTGTTCTTTCACATCTCTCTTTTTTCCTCCCTAGGACAACAACTGCCTACGCATCAAGATTCTAGGTGATTGTTATTACTGTGTGTCTGGATTGCCCAATCAAAGCCCTGACCATGCCAAGTGTGCTGTTGAGATGGGTCTTGATATGATTGATGCCATTGCGTAAGTTCTTCCACTTGGTATATTCAACTTGATAATTTTATTTATTTACTATAGTTCTTGGTTTATAGGTTTGAGACCCTGCATTTATTTGGGGTTTATCATTGCCTGTAGATTTTCCCCCTTGTTTAATGTGCAGTAGCAATGAGGCTGTATCACGCAGAACATAAGGATAGCCCTGTAAAGAATGTAGATGAAGTGAAAATAGTGAAAGAGATATAGCTGCAGGTCCTCTTGAAGGCATTGGGGTTAGGAGGGTGCTCAACTGTGGCCACTGGGTCAGGAGGGTGGTCAACTGTCTTACCTCGGGACAGGAGGGTACACAACTGCATGCACAGTGTCCAGGAAGGGTCAAATGTAGCCTGAGGGTTCTTGGTTCAGCTGACTTCTGGAGTTTATGCAGCCCAGGACCTGCAGACCCTCCCAGGTTCCAAGTAGTCTCCTCCTTAGATTACTCAAGTTGCATACCTTCCACATATTCTTTGTTTTTCCCCTCCACTTTAAGTACCTTTCCTCTATTTAGGAGCTACACTACCCCCTCAGTGACTGCTCTTGGTAGACCTTTACATTTGGTATATGGCAGTCTGTCAGACCTTTATAGAGCCCAAGTGGCCTTTAGCTAGATTGAGACTACCTGGACTTGGCTTCCCTCCTCCTTTTCACCAATTCTCCCTGAGAGCAAACACCTACTGGGCGGATGAGATTCCTGCCCCTAAATCCAGCCAGAGTATTACGGGCCCCTAAAGACTCAAAATGCTAGATGCTTCTCCATTTCAGACAAAGGGTTGGACTGAAGCTGGCCCAACCCAGCCTTAAGCCCCCTATGAGAGGGGAGAGAAGAGGGGTTACTCTTTTTGGGGGTGGATTGGGGACCCCTGTTAACTCAGCAGGTAACCAGGCCAAGGCTAGCATATCTGGCCTTGCAATGCCCTTGGGCACAGTGTGTGTAAGTCTCAAGAATAAAAATAGGTAGGCTGAGCCTCGGTGACATTGTGGTGCCTCATCAAAAGTTACCCAGTATTTTCCATCTGCTGGTAATCCAACCTGTATCTTATCCGTTCTAAAGATGGGAGCATGTTGTCCAAGGGACACATGTTTGTTTCAGCAGCGTCAGTCAGCTAGGGGGCTCTTGATAGAGAACAGAAGGTCACCCGTATCTCAGACTGGACCCTTCTTGTGAATGTGGCTGAACCATGCCCAGGTGGCCCTTGGGAGTGTTTTTTGGACACTTGATGGTTCACCTATACAGTTGGCATCAAACTCTACTATGAACTTCATGAAAGGACTAATGTGAAAGAACTTATTTATTATTCATTGGAAGATATCACAGAAGAGCTGAGTGATCAGGGAGCAGTCAAGATGGAATGTATGATGAGGAAACTGGGAGAGGCTTCAAGACTCACTGCTACGCTCTTCAACCTGTTCATTTGTGAAAGGCTCCCTGAGTCAGTGTGAGATTGTTGATATTGCTACTGCATCAAAGCATTCATGCCACTACTTTGGGCATTTGAATTGAACTTGCAGTTGTGCTCAGTCAGGTTAAGCCAAAATATGTACTAACTGGTCCAAGGCCTTACATGATAAAGCTGTATCATGTTTGGGCATGTTTGTGAATTGCAACAAGCCGCACCCTGCTTCCTTGAAGCAATGTCATTCATACCTTTACAAGAAAGAAGTCCTGACCCTTCAGGCTGCAAACTGAATCTCTTTTTGAGATCCAAGGATTTGGTCCTGTAACTCCATGTGTGACCTGGGAGTTCCTGCTCCTCTCAAATTAAGGAAGCACCCTCCACTTCGGATCCCTCCAGGCCTACAAATACACTAGCTTCTGCCTCAATAAGAATGCTTCTACAGATTATAACTCCTCTGGGCACCACCCTACTAAAGTTGGTGGCAATACAGGCTTGCACCCTGCTCCAGCTAAAGCCAGGGTCTCCTCCCTCCCACCTGCAACCCCTTCACAAAAAGTGAAGCAGCCAAATGCTTTCACAGAGTTGTTACAGGAGGCAAATCCCTTGAAAGGTGGTTGATAGTCTATTTGCAGGGCTTCCTATGTCAAATCCCCCAAAGGCAGGCAGCAACATGAGAGGTTAGGTTCCAACTTTAGGACATTAATCTGCATTTCTTCAATCAGGTCCACCAAGACCTGGTATTGATTGTGTAGCCCCACCGGAGGGGGTGGCTACCATCTAAATCCCTGATGGAGAGAAAGGGACTCAGCCACCATGTCATGACACAGTGGAAGTCCACAACAACAAGGTTAGTGATGGAGGAATATACACTGAAAGGTTATTTAGAGTCAGATAGAAAATAGAGACCATGTTGGGATTAAATTGCGCCTCCAAATGCCCAGCCCACATCCTGTGGTAGTGGAGGTTCAAATCCCTTATACCCTGGGAGGGTGGAGAGGGAGCAAGAAGAGACAAGTTTCTGCAGCTCATACGCCCAGCCAAACCTATAGTAAGCCCTCACTGGCAACAGCACATATAGCTAACAGCCATTGGATTTTTGTCTGCTGAAAGGCTATGGCCATTTTCCTGAGGATCTTCGCCTCAAGGAGTGCCCCCGTATCTCTGTGCTGGGCTAGAGAGCATTTTTCTTCAATGAAATTGCTGTGGACATCCAGCTAACTGGGAAGAGCTGCGGAAACTTGTCTCTTCTTGCCCCCTCTCCACCCTCCCGGGGTATAAGGGATTTGAACCTCCACTACCACAGGATGTGGGCTGGGCATTTGGAGGCGCAATTTAATCCCAACATGGTCTCTATTTTCTATCTGACTCTAAATAACCTTTCAGTGTATATTCCTCCATCACTAACCTTGTTGTTGTGGACTTCCACTGTGTCATGACATGGTGGCTGAGTCCCTTTCTCTCCATCAGGGATTTAGATGGTAGCCACCCCCTCCGGTGGGGCTACACAATCAATACCAGGTCTTGGTGGACCTGATTGAAGAAATGCAGATTAATGTTCTAAAGTTGGATGAACTCTCACATCATTGTCTGAGAATCGCTTCATTTTCTTTCCTTGGTCCAGCTCTGTTCTATATAGACACAGCCAGATTTTGGGAGGGAGTTAGTCAATGACCTTCATAGTGATCACTTCCCCATTCTCAGGCCATTGCTGCCTCAGAATATACTTTAGTTGTGCTTGAACAGGCCCATTGGCCCTCATTTTAGGAAATGACACTGCTCTATCAATCAATGAATTTAGGTCAGTTGATGAGTTCATTGAGTTCTTTGCCACCCTCATTGCTCTGGGCCAGACTAACATGCCTAGACTGGCATCTCTCCATTTTATACGCTGTCCACTTCTTTGGTGGTTGACTGAATGTGACAATATAGCCATCAGAGAGAAGCAATATGTGCAGTGGTGTACCTAAGATTTTAGGCTGGGGGGGGGGGGACCTAAAATTTTTATTTTGATTAGAGAAACAGAATTCTTCACTTACTCAATTTCATCTAGCATTGAGGGTTTTATGGTCCAGATTCATGCTATCAGCGGTTAAGTTCTCGAGTTTAAAAGTGAAGAAAGGCACAGAACAGAATGAAACAGAGAATTATTTTTGTATTGTTGCATCAACAAAAGATACAAAACACATGCTCGAACATAGTCTTTATTGTATTAATAATAATCACCACAAATATAAAATAAAATTAGTGAATTAACCACCATTAGGCAGTTAACAAATATTTCACCAAATGACTGCCTCAGTACCTTCATGAATCATTTTGATGACTGCAGAACAAAAGTTCAAAGCAGGATCTTTTGATTACCCTTATCACGGAACACATCAATAACTTTGTGTGGGTCCACCTCAATGTCGTGTTTCATTAGCGTCAAACCATCGAGACACTCTTGAGTCATTGTCGACCTCAGATAAGTTTTGAGTCTTCAAAGATGAGAGAAAGATCACTCGGAACTGGCGGTAGACGACGGTCCAGTTCCAAACAGTCTAAGGAGTGTTGCCACATCGAGCAGCAACATTCGAATCGCTTCCTTGATGCACTTTTCAAGAGTCCAATCCTCTTGATCTTCCACTGCACTTATTTCTGTCAACCACTCTTGAATTTGGGAGTTAGCATTATTGATTTCATCAGCTAGGTCTTGCTCGTAGATCTTGAGGACAGGGAGTAGTTTCTTTGAAGTGTCCTCCCGAGCAAATCGGGGTATGAGTTCTTGCAATTTCACTACCTGGAACAGGCATTTGTCATCGAACAGGCTCGCTAGTTTGGCTATCATCGAATCCAGAAATGGGACTAGTAAGATTCTTTCATAGTAGAATTCAGGCATCGACCCTTCTTGGGCCTTTCAAGGCCCCTAGATTTCAGTCCTCATGGCAGTGCTTATCTTCATTGCTTCTGCCTGATGACACGGATGCATTCATATGCCTCCCAAGATGTTGTGCTGGGTCCTGCAACCACTAACTCACAGGGAGGGTTATACACAAGACTGCGTCTGCCACTGCTAGAAAGCAGGTAAAACTAGGTTGCGTCATTGCACCAAGAAGGGAGACAGCGTGGGAGTCACCATCCTCTGAAAGATAGTTCATGATGGATATGACAAAGGGAAATAGCTCAACTAGAATGGCAACACTGTTGTTGCATTCCACCCACCGCACAGGGCAGTACGCCTTCAGACGTTGTTTCTTGTATAATGATGCCATCTCATCCTTTTCAATCAGCTGCTCAAGCATGTTGGTGCAAATTGGGGAAGAAATTGCAGATTTTGCTAATGATTCCAAAGAGTACTTTGAAGTCAGGGCGGTCGCAGGCCTTCCTGATCACCCGATTCAGCCGATGAGAAAAACAGTGTACATAGACGGCGAGAGGCTGCTTAGCCTTCACGATGGTTTGACATCTGTTGAATTGACTGGACATTGATGCTGCCCCATCGTAACCTTGGCCTCCAACCCAAGAGAGTTGAGGGTGTCCAACATCAGAGTGGCCAGCCCCTGGCCTGAAGTGTCTTTGGCCTCTACAAAAGTGACAAAATCTTTGCTTATCACACCTTCTGAGTTCACTGTGTGAAGAATGATGGACGCCTGCTCCGGTCAAGTCATATTCGTGGTCTCGGCCATAAGCACTGAGAAAAGCCTTGCCCACTTGACTTTAGTGACCAACTTATTGCAAATGAGCTCACCCACTACGTTGATAAGTTCATTCTGGATTCGAGGAGACGCATATGAAGCGTAGTGGGGTGACTCAAAAAGAAGAGTCTGGTGTGCCTCATCTCCTCCGTCAACATGAAAGAGCATAGTGTTCTGAAATATGCCATCATTTTTCGAGGCCAAAATTTCTCCAGCCTCACGGTGGCCGCGAAAAGCAAGATTATTGTGACCCAGAAAGAGTATTGTTGCTATGATTGATTCCAGCTTTGACTGGTTGGTGGCAATCTGGACTTTCCTCTGAGTCATAAGCTGGCGGTCGATGGCCTGATCACTATCAGCCGTGTAGAGTTAATGCAGTCGAGCACGCTCAACGCAAGAAAGATGTGTGGCTGATTTGCCATGCTTTGGGAGTATTCCATTCTCATTTTTAGGTCTGCTAGCACACACGTGACTAGCTGGGCGTGTGACTGGTATTTTCCTCCGACTTTGGTGATTTCTTTTTGGAATATAGTACAAGGAATGCAGAGGGACCCGTTGATTTCTTTGGCATAACCAAGCCATTTGAACATCTCCAGCCATTCCCGGCAAAAGCGTCACCCTTCCTTGTCCACTGGGACTTTTTCATCTCTCCTGGCATCGGTTGGTTCTCAAGAAGCTGGTTTTCCTGAGGAACATTTAAAAAGATCCTCCCAGATGTATCCTTAGTAGCTGACCAAGGTTAACTGGTGATGGGGTAGCCATCACATTCTGGTTGACAAATGAATTGCACAGAGAATCCAATGGGCCGTGACACGTGCTCATCGAAGCGATTGTGAGGTCTTCTCTGGTGGACACGCTCAATGTAGACGACTGAGAATTTGAAGGCGAAGAACTTGAAGTCAAAGACTCAGACAAAGGTAACTTCAGACTTTTTGGCACAGGCTGAAAGAAATTCGTAATACTACCACGCTTCATTGCACAAACCTGTGGTAAGAAGAAAAATGATGTTTAGTAAGAGCTGTTATTTTAAAAATCATTCAATAGTAATGAAAAATATTTTAAATAATTATTTATTTCTTATACTATTAGGCTTCTACCAGCCTAAAAAATATAAAAACATATATAAGCAAATATAAAAACTATGAACAAATAAACGTATTGACAAATCTATACAGACGAATAGCTATTTTGATAATCCAGAGCGTATATTGTTGATGTTTATCATATAAATTGACATGGACGTTTATTATAGATATGACCTGTTCTAAAGCGTTTTCCCAATGAAATTGAGTATAAATCTATAAAATAAAAATGATGGACAGAATAACAATAGAGAAATAAATAATTGTTTTAAAACATATTATTAACTCATCTACAAGTGGAGCGTGTTTGCTTTCTGTTTGTTGATTGTTTGTAATGTAGCAAAAATGTTCCCATGGACCTATCCCCCAATGCCGCGGCGGCTTCAGGTTGCTTTCTGTCGTCTCCGAATCGGACACACTCGTGTGACGCATCGCTATCTGATGGAGCGCTCGCCTGCGCCCTATTGCAACGACTGCGTCGTCCCCCAGACTGTTCGGCACATTCTTGTCGAATGTCCCAGTCTGGGTGATCTTCGCGCACGATACCTGTCCCAGTACCGGGATGGACGGGGTCGCTACCGCCTGTCCCTTGTGCTCGGGACAGATTCGTGCACACTGACTTGTGGACTTGTTGACTTCTTGGGGGAGGCCGGCCTTCTCCCTATTATTTAAGCAAGGTTTGTTTGTTTTGTTTTTTGTTGTTTTTTTGCATTTTTTTTTTTTTTTTTTTCTTTAGTTCCACGCTCCTGCGCCGAGGGGACCTCTCCCCGATGCACCAGATTGCTTCCTTTCCCCCTTTTGGGGTGTTGGTTTTTTTTTTCTCTCTTTAATTTCATTTTAAAGTAGCCTAGAACTAGGCCATTTTTATTACGGCGACTAAGGCCCAAGTAGGCAGTCGCCAGATGAGCTCTTAGAAAAAAATAAAAAATGTAGCAAAAATGATACGATATGAGACAAACTGTTAGGTACGCCACTGAATATGTGTATATGCATTACAAGCACACCCAAATGATTTCACTGTGTGAATTTGGTTGAATAAGAGCAAGGTTCAGATATGTTTTGAAGCACACTTGACACTCTTCTTGGCAATCATATCTGTCCACTTAGTGAAAGGACCCCTCTTGCAGAGGTGTGGAAGCATGTCAAAAGGTTTTGCTTGAAGTTCTTGCAAACCCGTCCCCTTACTGTCCTCCAGGATGATGACTGAAATCTTGAACCCGACATCCATGGTGGAATCATCATGACCGCTTGCTTTGCATTCTCTAAGATTTAAAGTATGTCTATATTAGGGATCACTGAAGGCCACTGATTGGTGGACTTGACCTCCGGTGGCATTGAACCCTTCCACTACCTCTTTACACTGAGCCAAACTTCTCTCTCACTTCATGCATGGATACTGCCCATGTTTTGGATTATAATATTCTGTGCACCTTGCTTTGACAGCTGGTTTGAGTGAGGCATTGTCTTTTTGTTAGCTTTGACCAACAGGATCTTTGTCTTGAGTTTCTGCAAGATTGTTGATCCTGCATACGGGTGAGGGAAGTGTCATCAGTGTCAATCTTTTTGCCTTGAGCGTCAATAGTATCACCTTGGGTGCTGCTCAAAGATATTCTTGCCACACTAAATAGACCACCTTTTGGTGCCGAGTGTCAATTCCAACAAGCTCTGAACTGCATCTCTCGCTATGCTGAAGTGTACAGGTTTTCTTTGGCAAACAACTAAGGTGGTGCACTTGTGTCACCATCGATAACTTCACCCTGAGTTCACCCCAACCCAGACTCATAGACAGCACTATGCCAATTGTTTATTGATCTGGAGAAGGCTTATGATACTGCATGATGATACGGTATCATGGAGACTCTCCACACGATGGGGGCGAAGGTTTATATCTGAATATTTGCAAGATCATCGATTTCACATATGGGTGGGGGGAGCCCTCTCCGGCCCAATAGAGCAGGAAGAGGGTGTCCCACAGGGAAGTGTCCTGAGCATCAATGGTATCACCTCAGTGCCGCTGGAAGATTTTCTCGCTATGCTCGACACAGATCACCTTTCAATCTCTTTTGGTGCGGCCCAGATGTTAACTCTGGAGCATAGACTACAACAGGCATTGAACCAACTGTGCCTTTGCATGTCGAAGTGCACAGGCTTCAGTTTTCCTTTGTCCAAGACTATGGTGGTGCACTTCTGCTGCCATCCACAGCTCTACCCTGACCCAGACTTGTTTCTAAAAGGGGTTACCCTGGAAGTGGTGGATGCTCACCATTTCCTTGGTCTTTTCTTTGACCAATACCTCATCTGGGAGGGTCGTATTCGCAGATTTAGGGTCTCTTGTACCTGCCCCAGGGATATTCTTCATTCTGTGATGTTCAACTTGACTATGCATATGAGTTTTATGCATCTGCAGCTGATTGTGTATTGTGGAAGGTGAACTCGATCCACCACACTGGCCCACTGGTAACTGGTGCCTTCTGCACATTCCCATTAAGAGCCTTCTTGTTGATGCTGGGAAGATGCCACTAGCTCAGCGCTGTGCACAGTTAATCATTCCCCCATATGTGCAAGCCCAGCACCTCCCTCAGTCGAGAACAGTTCTCACTGCATCTACAGCTGATCTTGATGGTGCCTATGCCGCTGACTTACGCCAATCATACCCAAAGCCCTTTGGTTTAAGGGCTAGGAAACTCCTTTGAGAGCTTGGTATAGCTCTCAGGCCGGTGGCACCCTGGGTTCTGCCTAGGAATCCATCCTGGAGGGTATCACTTCTGACTATTTGTCGCCACACCTCTGCTCCCAAAGCTTCTACAATGCAGAGATTATTGCGTTCAGCCTTTTTGGAGCACACTTCATATCATGCTGGAACTGTGCCAATGTATATGGATGGCTTAAGTCCCATTAGTGGTTCTTTCCACATCATATCCCCCCTGTTCAAAGTCAGCTGATTGCAATACACCGCTCAGTACGGGACATAACACAATGTGCCTGGTTCAGAGACCTGATCGTGATTTATTGTGACTCACCATGTGCCCTGAGTGCTCCTGGGGTATTGGAATCTCTGCATTCCCATGGTTTGTGATATCTGTGATGCCATGGTTTTGGCGAGCTGGAGGGATGTTGAGATTATCTTCTGCTTGGTTTCTGGACATGTATGAATTGCTGTGAATGAGTGCACCGATAACGGCACTGATAAGGACTGGGTGACCAGTCCAGTGTTTGTTTCTTCATCACACTGATTATGTGGCAGGAATATGGGCAGCCCTCTGGGCTGCTTGGCAAAGAAGATGGGAGACATTTGAGGTGAACTTAAAGTTGCGTTCCATTGCACCATGGCACACTTGCGGGATGCACATCACCCAGGATACCACCATAGATGGAAATACCACCTCTGAACATTTGTCACCACACCTCTGCTCCCAAAGCTTGTACAGCATTCAGGGTACTGTATTGGAATTTTTTATACTATATACCATGAATCCCAATGAGTTTTAAAGATGATGAAGCAATTACAGTTTTTCAAAAATGAATATGTTAATTGAAGTAAATTTCTTGTTCATTAAAATTAACTATAAAATTGTAAGTTACTCACTTTATTTAAATGTCATTTCTATTCTATTCTGTTGATTAAATAAATCAATGACTTCTTTGTAGAAACCCTCCGTTTTTATTTCTTTAGGTAGTTTTTTGGGGGATGATAGATCTAGTGTTAGTATAGGCCTACCTGTTTTAATAATAGTTTCTCTTCATTATAAGTCATCACACGGAACTTCCTTTTTAATAACTTTTCAATAATACAATCCATTTTCTCCCAACTTGATTTGCATCCATTTTGTTTAAAAGGGGATTATCACTTAAAAAAATTAATAAACAAAAGCCACACTTATTTTGTTAATAATGCAATCACACTGCCTAGCAGCTACTGATCTTAAAGATATGAGGAGTGACTCCGGTAGGGTTACCAGAATCTATGAAAACTTAACAAAATGCTTGACACAAGAGTGTAAGCATACTGAATTTATGCTATATAGCTACGTTTATTTTCAGAACCCGTATTTAAATATAACCTAAAAATTGTTTAAGCTTCAGAGCATAATAATAGTTACGTCATTGTGTATTAGACATTTTGTTGCTTTTCCTAGATTCTGGCAACATGGAAACTGCTGACTGCAAAGCTTAGTTTGCTTCCTTTTTCACATACAAATAAGTTATTTTTTCTTAATTCTAACACGCGGTTGAAATATCTAGATAAAAATCATCAAACTCTAATGACTGTATATTATTGCTAAGAAAAGCAAAGCATCTTTTAAAGTATTGATTCCAAAGCACCAAAAAGCAGAACTATTATTGAAATTAAGAGAAAAAAAAGTAGAAATCTCAATGGAAAGGATGCATTTCTTCAATTGCAGTTGGGTTTATTAGCGTCTAATGTCAATTCAATTAATAGTGAATGGTACTGTATACACTATACAATTATAGGCAAGTATAAATTTGAGAAGAAAATTGATTCTTCTGTCATATTAATTGTTGGGATGGAATTTTTTTCTTTTCTTAAATCGGGGTAGCATTGCTTCCATTGACTGCACACCACTGGTGATACTGTGTCCTGCTAGAGCTGTGCCTGTTTCTACGGATGTTTCCAAATCCGGATTGGGGGTTGGTTTTTACACGTCCCTTTGTTTGAAGCCAGTGGGGCTCTTCTTGACACTGTTTCTGTCTTTACAGCTGAGCTGGTTGCAATACATTGCACAATACAAGAGATTACATGCCATGCCAAGTTAAAAATTTCTGCACAAGCTTGGGGTTCCACAGTACCAACACAAAGATTGTAGTGGGTTCATTGATGCAGCAAACTATTGCTGAAATGTGTTGTGCCTTACAATGGCAGTGTTTTCATTGATACAGCAAGCTATTGCTGAAATGTGTTGTGCTTTACAATGGCAACCAGTTTGCCTCTGTACCCCTTGCTCACTCAACTACACTGAAGGAGAAGTATGAACCGGTGAAGAAAATTTGTTATGATCAGTATAAGTGTGATTTGTGTTGACCCTGAAGATGGTAAAATTTTTGTTAGGACAACAGGCCAGGTTCACTAAGTACCTGTGCTTTCTGTGCATGTGGGATTTTAGGGAGCAAGCTCGGCATTACATGAAGAAGGATTGGCCTGTATGGGAGGAATTGGTGCCTTGCAAAGCAAGGGACATCATAAAAAACCCTCCGGTGGACAGAGACAGGATCATTTTCCCACCGCTGCACATCAAGCTCAGCTTGATCAAACAGTTCACCAAAGCTCTGGACAAGGAGGGTGGCTGCTTCACTTACTTGTGCCACACTTTTCCAGGATTGACCATGGAGAAGTTGAACGCTGGCATCTTTGACGGTCTTCAACTTTATCAGCTCATCAGAGATACAGTTTGAAAACTCAATAAATAAAGTGGAACTGGAAGTGTGGAAGGCTTTTGTTCTTCTCATAAAGAACTTTCTTGGGAACAAGAAGGCCAGGAACTATACAGAACTTGTCATCAATATGCCGACTGCTTTCGAAAACCTTGGATGCATTAGGAGCATCAGAATACATTACTCATTCTTACATATGGATCAGTTTCCTGAGAATCTGGGATTAATGAGTAACAAGCAGGGTAGAGATTCCATTAGGACATGAAAGAGGATGGAGACCAGGCATCAGGGATGCTGGGATGCAGTCATGATGGCTGATTACTGTTGTACTGAAGAGAGACATCCCTAATGCTGAGCATTCTAAGAGTTTGAACAAACAGAAGTTCATGCCCTGAATTCTGAACAGTGATGACTTAATATCCAATATCCAATTTACATGTATTTTTCTTTATCAATATCTACTAATCAATTTTTGTTAGATTTAATTAATAAATTTTGTTAGAAACCATTGTTTTTTATCGTAAAAACCTATTTTAGATGATAAATCTTAACAAAAATCAATGGAAAATGTCACAAAAATGTAATCAATTTAGTTATAAGATTGGATTAAAAAAAAAATTGAATTAGCACAAAAACCTGACCTGATTAGAGGTAATGGATGTCATTTTCAGATTCAATGGTACAAAATTATCCCTCCTTTCCTATCACAGACTGCGAATTTAAAAGGCAAGCAGCCCGAAATTGATTAGTCTCTAGGAGTGCCTCAATAGGGCCAAAACCCTTAGGGAGAGCAGGGCCTGTTGGTCTCTGTTTCCTGCAGTCCTTCATTTCAAGCCTGCAGAGGAAGATGAAACACGATAAGAGAGAGTCCTCGATTGGGATCTGTGATGTGGGGGAATGGCTGCCACATGCAATAGAATCCATCAGAGGAGAGCATTATCTAGCTTGATTGATAGAGGGCTGAAGGTGATCCATTTCTCGGAGGGGAGCCTTATGGCAAACTTCTGAAGCCCGTCTTTACAGCCGAGCTGGTTGCAATATACCGCTTAGTATGGAAGATAAGTCATTGTACCCAGTTGGGAGACCAGAATGTGATCTTTAGTGACTCTCAAAGTGCCCTGAGTGCTCTCGGGGCACTGGAATCTACACATCCCCTATTTCTCAGTATCTGTGATGCCACAGTTGCCACAATCAGGGTTGGATGACAAAATTATCTTCTGCTGGGTTCCTGAACATGTAGGAATTGCAGGGAATGAGCGTGCATGCCGATGATGGCACCAAAGAATCTACAAGGCCTGGGCAACAACAGCAGCCTTTCACTCTTTCTCACACTGACTACATGGCAGGAATCATACTTGATCAATCCCAGGGGTCAGGTCCTTGCTGACCTGATTGATGAGCTGGAGATAGGTGTCCTAAATGTAGATGAGTTTAGGCATCACTGCCCGAGAGCCGCTTCATTTTCCTTTCTCGATCTATCTTTGTGCTCTCCGGATGCACAGCCCAATTTTGGGTGGGGCTGGTTGATGACCTCCATGGTAGTGATCACTTTTCCATTGAAATATCATTTTCTCATCTGCCTCTGCCTGAAAGATCACTGCAGTGGTGCTTGGTGTGGGTGCGATGGTCCCTATTTTAGGAAATGACTAATTTTTCTGTCCCAGTCAAGGAGTTTAGGTCAAGTTATGGAAGTGAGTCAAAAGGATTTCTGGCAAGTTCTCACAGGTCCCACTCCTGTTCTCCAGGTGAACAGGGTCCCAATCTCAGATCCTGCATCCGTGCTTTTTCTGCATTCTTTAGCTAGGGTGCTTCTCTGCCAGCATCCAATGCACATTGTGATGTCACTCAAGATGGAGAACCCTTCAATGACAGGTTTATATTGAGTGAGTTGTATTCCACTCTCATTTCATACATGGACACCACCCCTAGTATGGATGATGTCCCTTATGCGATGCTTCGACACCTGGGTGAGTGAGGCATGGCCTTTCTATTTGATTTGTTCAATAGGATCTGGGTAGATGGTATCCTCCCAGACTCCCAGTGAATGGCTGCTCTGATATCTTTACACAAACCGGTGCTTTCTGCCCATCCCATAAGGGGCGCGGCGATTTGCCATCCTGGCCGCCGTGCTGATGGGATCCAGCGCTCCTTCCAGCCCCAGCTTAGCCTCTCTTCCTTCTTCGTTGCTTTTCATACAACCTCTCCCACAACTTTCTCTGATCAGCATCTAATTTCACAGGGTAGATGCTGACCTCCTTCTCAGCCAACTGTCCCAGATCGGGGCTGAGGGGAAGGGGACTACGTCCCCTGACCCCTCAGCTCCGGTTCGGGATGGTAGTTTTTTAACAACCTGCTTCATCTCCACCCATACCTTCCTCACATCTCTTTTCCTGTTCTCTTCACACACTATCAATTTTACGCCGTGCCCAAGGTGGAGCCGCCATGCTGAAGGGCTGCCAGGTCACCAGGCAGGAGGGGTGGCCTTAAATGGCGGCACCTGGCTCTGCCAGGCCTGTACGCACCCCTTGCAGAGCGGGCAACTATGAGGGGTGATGAGCTATTGCTTCCTTTCGAACAAATAGGGTCACCATGCCCATGTATGAAAATTTGCTTTCCCCCCCAAATCTCTCCCCAATTCACCTTGCTCATCAACGGAGCTGCCCTCGGGCAGCTCCCCCCCCCTCCAAATGGAGCCCCCTTCCCCCTGTGCTTGCGCAGGGGACCCTCCATATTTCTCTAACCGGAGAGAAAGCTTACTCCTCACCTTCGCCTACTGGTGCAGGGGACTCACCCCCTTCTCTGGAGGTGCTTTTGGGCACCTCCCTTTTTCCAGCGGCAGTCCCCTCTTTTCTTTCCAAGGGGACTGCCAAGAAAGCCAGCAGGCAGCCCATTGCTGAACGCCCATCATTGAAGTGGTTTGGTAGGGCAAACCCCTTTAGGGGGGAGAGAAAAGCCAGGCCCCTTCAGGCGCTTTCCTCAAAAGACCTGCTGGCAAGAATACTAAACCTTGCCGGGGTTAAGGCCTGTGCCTCCGCAGACATGACTGGTGCCTTTCCAACAGGACCTACGATGTCCTGGGAGGGGATGGCCAACTAGGGGCCCCTCCTGTGATAGACATGGTTCTTGAAGCAACCCAGCCTCAGATGGTAGAGCCTTCCATGGAAGGGAATCCGTGCTCGGCGCCAAGCACCGAACCCGAATCCGCCCCTATGCAAGGTCCTCCTCAAACGGCTGTGGTCTCTGAGATGGTACAAGGAGGGAAGGGATCTCCTCCAACCGGTGCCCCAGCGTCCACCAGGACCTTCTCCATTTCAGAGAAAGACATGGCTGAGGCCGGTCCATCTGGCCTGGGGCCTCCTGCCGGTGGAGGGAAGAAGCGGGTTCATTCCCCACCCTCCTCTCCATCCGCTGGGCCACTTTGGCAAGCGACTAAGCCAAGATCGGCACATCCGGCCCCTCTACCCCCCCTTGTGCAGAGCCCCTGACTATGAATAAGAACAAAAGTGCACAGGGAGGAGCCTCGATAACATCGGGGCCCCTCATTCAGAGGTTACCTGGCGTTTTTGAGCCCGGTTGCTTCAAACGCTTCCTCGTTATTCACTCCATTGATGGCAGCATGTTGGCCAAGGGCAACATGATCCATCAGAGGAGAGGATTAGCTAGTGCAATTGGTAGAGAGCCGCAGGTGACCCGTTTCTCGGACAGGAGCCTTCTGGCGAATGCGGCGAATCCCGCCGAGGTGGCCAAGATAAGTGCTCTTCGGACACTTCATGGCACCCCGGTGAGTGTGACGCGGCCGTGCTATTACTGTCACCGCTTCAGGCATACGAATTGCTCATGTAGACGTGCAAAGTCGGGGTCACCCGAATTCTGTGTAAATTGCTCCAAGGCCCCACACGATAAGTCCAAATCGTGTGTGGCCAAGTGTGTCAATTGCGGAGAGCCGCACCCTGCTTCTTCGAAGCAATGTGGTGCATATCTCCTTGAGAAAGAAATCCTGGGCGTTCAGGCCGATGATCGACTCTCATTCCGCGAGGCTAAGGACTTGGTCCTGGCATGCCCGGCTCTGCCTGGGACGTCATATGCCTCAATACTTAGAAAGGCACCGTCTGCTCCCGGCCCATCCAGGCCAATGAGCACGGTTGTTTCCGCGCCCATTCGGAGCCTTTCTGCCGGCTCTACCCAACCCGGGCGCTCCCCTGGTAAAGCTGGCGGCAAAAAGGGTTCATACCCACCACCGGCTAAAACCAGGGCTCCCCCCTCTTTCCCCAGCGTGACCGTTTCCAGTAAGGCGAAACGGCCACGCGCCTCCACCGAGTCGTTAGACTCACAGGGGGCAACACCCCTGAAGTTGGTCGCTAGGCCATCTTCCGGGGTTCCTAAAGCTGTCCCCCGAAAGGAGGACAGCAACAAAGCAACTTCGGCTCCTTCGCCCACGCCTAGTGGTGGAGGGAGTGGCTCGGAGACGGTGGTTCCTCGAAAAGAGGGCCCCCCGCCTCCGAAGCCGCAACGCCCACCTAAGGTTTCGAGGCGGAGGGAGGAAAAGACTCGCAAAGCGAGCCCAACCTCCCCTAATAAGTCCTCGAAGGCGACAGCGCCTTCAGCGCTTTGTCCGGCCAACAGCGCCCGGGGTTCTGCCCCCGGGAAGCGTACGGCCATTCCCGTGAGGGTCTTCTGTTCGAGGAGGGCCCCCGCGTCTCCTCCGAGCTAGGCCTGGAGGGCATATTCCTTCAATGGAATTGCCGTGGACTCCGGGCCAAACTGGGAGGAGCTGTGGAGACTCGTCTCTTCCCGTTCCCCGTTAGCTATCTGTTTGCAGGAGACCATGTTAGGCGCGTGCCCCTTGCCCGCCCTCCCGGGGTATAAGGGTCTCGCGACCCCACCACCGTGGGATGGCCGGGCTGGGGGATGCGCGGTTTACACCCGGCATGATGTCTTTGTTCTTCCTTTCTCTTTAGATACCTCCTTTGAGCAGTGGCTGTGCAGCTGCACCTGGATAGGAGGTATAATATCATTTCTGCGTACATTCTACCGTCAGCTGACTTCGACGCGGGCGAGTTCCGCCGCGTCGTGGCACGGTTGCTGAGGCACTTTCTCTTGCTTGGAGATCTGAAGGCATGCATCCTCTCTGGGGAGATTACTCCATAAATCCAAGGAGACAAGTCCTTGTCGATCTGATCGAAGAGCTTGAGATGGGTGTCCTAAACGTGGATGAGTTTACGCATCACTGTCCGAGAACCGCTTCATTTTCTTGCCTTGACCTATCTTTGTGCTCTTTGGATGCACAGCCTGATTTTGATTGGGGGGTGGTCGATGACCTCCATGGTAGTGATCACTTTCCCATTCAAATATCATTTTCAGGGTAACTGCCGCCTGAGAGCCCACCTCGGTGGTGCTTGGCACTGGCGCTGTGGCCTGCATTTCAGGAAATGACTGAATTCTCTATCCCAGTCGAGGAGTTTAGTTCGGTAGATGAGGCCATTGAATTCTTCTCCGGCAACCTCATTATTATTATTAGTCCACTGACTAAAGGTCAGGGGACCTCTCTTTTATTATTATTTTGAATTTATAAGGGATTTGACCATTTGTTTAAAGGTCTTAACAAGATAGGAAAAAACAAGGGGGGTGACCTTTATTAAAAGGGTCCTAATAAACACAGGTGGTTCTTAGAAAAGGACCTTAAGGAAAACAAATTAACAAGGAAGATGACAAATGAAGAAAAGGGAAAAACTATATAAATTTAAAAACAAAAAAGGGGGAAAAGGGGGGGGGCGGGAGAACGTCTTGCTCGTCCTAGATCCAAAAAACGACCGTCCAGATGCTGGGGCGCGTCCGCTTATATAGTCGCGAGCGGGGGCGCCGCCAGCGTGCCTAAGAAGTTGCGAAGCTTCTGGACGGTTAATCGGCCGGGTTACGAGCGGACCTAACGTATGCTAGGTTTCTGGACGTCTGGCCGTTTTGCACGCCGACCAATCCCATGGTGGTCGGCCGAGTGTGAGACGGCCCTCAAACAGAAGCGTTATGCCTACATGCGCTATAAGCGCCGCCCGAACGATTTCACTGTCGCTGAATTTCGTCTGGCTAGGGCTAGGTTCTGGTATATTTCGAAGCACGCCCGCCGCTCTTCTTGGCGGGCATACGTGTCTTCACTTAACGGGAAGACCCCTTTAGCAGAGGTGTGGGGGCGAGTCAAAAGGATTCGGCGCAAGTTCTCGCAGGACCCTCTTCCCGTTCTCCAAGAGAATGGGACCGCTATCTCGGACACCACGTCCGTGGCGCAATCCTTCGCGACCGCTTTTTCCGCATTCTCTAGCCGGGATGCTGCTCCGCCCGGTTTCAATGCACGTCATGATGTCGCGGAAGGCCGCCGGCATGACTTTACCTCCAGAGGCGGAGAATCCTTCAACGACAGGTTTACTGGGAGCGAGTTGCGCTCCGCTCTCGCTTCGTGCGCGGACACCACCCATGGTCCGGACGATGTCCCGTACGCCATGCTTCGACACCTGGGTGAGCGAGGCATGGCCTTCCCGTTAGATTTGTTCAACAGGATCTGGGTGGAGGGTCTTCTCACAGATTCCTGGTTAATCGCTACTGTGCTCGCCTTTCGCAAGCCGGGGAGAGATCACTCTACTCCGACCGGTTTCCGCCCAATCTCTCTAACCTCTTGCGTGTGCAAGTTGATGGAGAAATTGGTAAATGTTAGACTAGCCTATTTCCTGGACAGCGGAGGCAATCTGTCATCTGCACATCGCGGCTTCCGCAAGTTCCACTCCACGTCGGATGCTCTGCTCCGACTGGAAAATGCCGTCTGCGAGGCTTTCCTTCGTAAACAGCACTACGCCACGGTCTTTTTCGATCTGGAGAAGGCCTATGATACCGCATGGCGACACGGTATCATGTAGACTCTCCACACGATGTGGGCGAGGGGACGCCTCCCAGTCTTTATATCTGAATTTTTGCGAGATCGTCGATTCCGCGTACGGGTGGGGGGAGCTCTTTCCGGCTACCAAGCTCTACGTGGACGACCTTTCGATCTCTTTTGGCGCGGCCCATATGCCACCTCTGGAGCATCGACTCCAACAGGCATTGAACCGCGTCTCTCGCTATGCCGAAGCGCACAGGTTTCGGTTTTCTTTGGCCAAGACTAAAGTGGTGCACTTCTGCCGCTATCCACGTTCCACCCCGACCCAGATTTGTTTCTTAATGGGGTGCTTCTGGAGGTGGTTGAGTCGCACCGTTTCCTTGGTCTTGTATTCGACCGACGCCTCACCTGGGAGGCTCATATTCGCAGCCTTAGGGTCTCCTGTACCCGCGCCATGGATATTCTCCGTTCCGTGACGTTCAGCGCTTGGGGCGCTGATACGACTACCGCCCTACTTTTTTATCGATCCTTTGTTCGTTCGAAACTCGACTACGGATGCGAGTTTTATGCATCCGCAGCCGAGCGTTTATTGCGGAAGGTGGATTCAATCCACCACACCGGCCTTCGCCTTGCGACCGGTGCCTTCCGCACTTCCCCCATTGAGAGCCTGTTGGTCGATGCTGGGGAGATGGCACTCGCTCTGCGCCACGTGCAGTGCATCACTGGCCTGTACGCTTGAGCCCGGCGCCTCCCTCAGTTGCCAACAGCTTTCACTGCATTTGCAGCTGACCTCGACGGTGCCTATGCCGCCAAGAGACGCCAGTGATACCCTAATCCCTTTGGGTTTAGGGCCAGGAAACTCCTTCGAGAGCTAGATATAGCTCTCGGGCCGGTGGCGCCTCTGGTTCTGCCCAGGACGCCACCCTGGAGGGTACCAAATTTGGCTATTTGTCGCCACGCCTCTGCTCCCAAAGCTTGTACGGCGCCGGGAGTATTGCGTTCGACCTTTTTGGAGCACATCTCGTGTCACGCTGGAACCGTGCCAGTGTATACGGATGACTCCAAGTCCCTAGAGGGGGTCGGCTTCCACGCCTTGTCCCCTCTGTTTGAAGTCAGCGGGGCTCTGCCAGGTGCTGCGTCTGTCTTCACGGCCGAGCTGGTGGCAATACACCACTCGGTACGGGTGATTACGTTACGTGCCCGGTTCGGAGACCGGATTGTGATCTATAGCGGCTCACAAAGCGCCCTGAGTGCTCTCGGGGCATTGGAATCTCCGCATCCCCTGGTTCGCGATATCCGTGACGTCACGGTTTTGGCGAGCCGGGCAGATGTCGAGATTATCTTCTACTGGGTTCTTGGACATGTAGGAATTGCGGGGAATGAGCGCGCCGATGAGGGCACCAAAGAGTCCGAGGACTCAGCGACAAGACCAGCGTTTCGCTCTTCCTCACACCGACTACATGGCAAGAATACAGGCAGCTCTTCGGACTGCTTGGCAAAGAAGATGGGAGACTGTCGAAGGGAACTTAAAGTTGCGTGCCATTGCGCAGTGACTGTTCCCATGGACCTATCCCCCAATGCCGCGACGGCTTCAGGTCGCTTTCTGTCGTCTCCGAATCGGACACACTCGTGTGACGCATCGTTATTTGATGGAGCGCTCGCCAGCGCCCTATTGCGACGACTGCGTCGTCCCCTAGATTTTTTGGCACACTCTTGTCGAATGTCCCAGTCTGGGTGATCTTCGCGCATGTTACCTGTCCCGGTACCGGGATGGGCGGGGTCGCTACCGCCTGTCCCTTGTACTCGGGGCGAGTGCGGGCACTTTGACTGGTGGACTTGTTGACTTTTTTGGTGAGGCCGGCCTTCTCCCTATTATTTAACCTGTTTTGTTTTGTTTGTTGTTTTTTTCCCTTATAGTTCGCATGCTTCTGCGCCGGGGGGACCTCCCCCCGATGCAGGAGCTTGCTTACTACTCGTTTCCTTTTCCCTTTTTTCAATTTCTGGTGTTGTTTGGGTTGTTTTTGTTTTTTTTTGTATTATTGCATTAGATTTTGAAGTAGCCTAGTACTAGGCAGTTTTTAATACGACGACTAATTCCCAACTAGGCAGTTGCCAGATGAGCTCTCAAAAAAAAAATGCTCTCTCTTCAATCTCTAACTTCCTGCATGTTAGACTAGCTTTTTCCTGCACAGCAGAGGCAACCTTTCTTTCACACAATGTGGCTTGTGCAAGTTCCACTCCATGTTGGATGCTTTGCTTCAACTGAAAAATGCTCTCTGTGAGGGTTTCTCCGCAGGGAAATGTCCTCAGTCTTGCACTCTTTTCCCTGAGCATCAACAGTATAACTGTGCTGCCGAAAGATTTTCTCACTAAACTTTTAAGTGAACAACCTTTCAATATCTTTTGGTGTGGCCTAGATGCCATGATTTTAATATAGCTAAAGAAATTTTGGAAGTTATACCCTTGATGGCATTTGGTAGCTCAGCCCCCCTATCCCTTTAAATTAAACCCTGCTTTGAATTACCCCTCCCACATTTTTGACCCTATCCTAGTTTGGAAGAGCTTCCTAGTATCCTGAAGAACCCATCCACTACTGCTTGTCCCCTGTACTGGGCTTGGGCTCTTCTACACCAGTCTGTTATGTGGAATTTTTGGAGGCTTGTTTTGATCCCTGAAGGAGGGAGATCTTCCTCCCAGTAGAATCGTAAAATTTTAAAATAGGCTGGGGTGGGGGCTTCATTAGTTTGTGTTGGGAGTTATTGTCAATCCTTATAAGGGGTATGGTTTGGCACTGTGTTTTCCTGGGTGCCTTGTTGATTGGAGTCAGCACCTTTCCTGCCCCAGCTTAGCTGTTCCTCCTCCTGCTAACATCAACTTTCTCACTGCAAGCTCTATAAACAATGCCCGCAGGTTGCAAGAAACCAAGACTTGAGGGGTTCTGGTTGTTGGGGTGTGAGTTTTTCCCAAAAAATCTCTTCTCTACACCTATGGGTTGACTACCTGTGTGAAGTTCTCGGGTGCATAATGCTCTACTGCTTATGGCTTTCAGTACGCTCGGCAGGCAAGGCTGTATAGGGCAAAATAGCATTTTCCAGTTTGTGCAGTTTATCTGTCATAAAGTGGAACTTGTGGAAGCTGCACTGTGCAGATGATATGTGGCATCCACTGCCCAGGGAAAAGCTTAATCTAGCGAATAACAATTTCTCAAAACGCCCATCAGGCAAAGACATTTAACTCTCGCCACCCTGAAGGGCAAGAGAAAAAGAATTAGTGTCATTTCCAAGTGGATAGAACATGACCACCCCACCTGGAGCGGGTCCACCCCACTTGGAGGGTTAAGTTACAATAGAACTTCCACATCCTCACTGTTGTGTGGGCTGCTAACAACGGGGGGAGGGGCTATAAAATTTCCTTAGCATGCAAAAGCCTCCTTCCACTCTATCCTGGTCTCTCAGGAGGCCCTTTCTCTTGCTTGGAGATCTGAATGGCAGGCATTCTCTCTGGGGAGATTACTCAATAAATCCCAGGGGACAAGTCCTTGCCGATCTGATCGAAGAGCTTGACATGGGTGCCCTAAACGTGGATGAGTTTACGCATCACTGCCCAAGAACCGCTTTATTTTCTTGCCTTGACCTATCTTTGTGCTCTTCGGATGCACAGCCTGATTTTGATTGGGGGATGGTCGTGACCTCCATGGTAGTGATCAAAGAAGGTGTGGCTCCACTTCGTTGTGGTAACATTGAAGGGATCCTACAGCACGGCCCCAGGATCAAAGGCTTTCTCCTCTAATCTGCCAGTGGTCACAGGGAGTATCGGTCATCTCCACCTGGCGATCAATTCACACCAACAAGAACATTGGCCATCCTTTTTCACTCCATTTAACATCTGGGGAGTTTATATTTGTCTTTTCCTTTTTACGATCACTCTACTCCGACCGGTTTCCGTCCAATCTCTCTAACCTCTTGCGTGTGCAAGTTGATGGAGAAATTGGTAAATGTTAGACTAGCCTATTTCCTGGACAGCGGA
This sequence comes from Ceratothoa steindachneri, assembly GCA_963969495.1. Classification (NCBI taxonomy): domain Eukaryota; kingdom Metazoa; phylum Arthropoda; class Malacostraca; order Isopoda; family Cymothoidae; genus Ceratothoa; species Ceratothoa steindachneri. Next base: position 74,833,910 of record OZ018320.1, read on the forward strand.
GGCCATCTGTCTTCTGCACAGTGCGGCTTCCGCAAGTTCCACTCCGCGTCGGATGCTCTGCTCCGACTGGAAAATGCCGTCTGGGAGGCTTTCCTTCGTAGACAGCACTACGCCACGGTGTTTTTCGATCTGGAGAAGGCCTATGATACCGCATGGCGATACGGTATAATGTAGACTCTCCACACGATGTGGGCGAGGGAACGCCTCCCAGTCTTTATATCTGAATTTTTGCGAGATCGTCGATTCCGCGTACGGGTGGGGGGAGCTCTCTCCGGCTACCACGCTCTACGTGGACGACCTTTCGATCTCTTTTGGCGCGGCCCAGATGCCACCTCTGGAGCGTCGACTCCAACAGGCATTGAACCGCGTCTCTAGCTATGCCGAAGCGCACAGGTTTCGGTTTTCTTTGGCCAAGACTAAAGTGGTGCACTTCTGCCGCCATCCACGGCTTCACGAACAAGATTTGTTTCTTAATGGGGGTGTTTCTGGAGGTGGTTGAGTCACACCGTTTCCTTGGTCTTGTATTCGACCGACGCCTCACCTGGGAGGCTCATATTCGCAGCCTTAGGGTCTCCTGTACCCGCGCCATGGACATTCTCCGTTTCGTGACGTTCAGCGCTTGGGGCGCTTATAGGACTACTGCCCTACTTTTTTATCGATCCTTTGTTCGTTCGAAGCTCGACTACGGATGCGAGTTTTATGCATCGCGCAGCCGAGCGTTTATTGCGGAAGGTGGATTCAATCCACCACACCGGCCTTCGCCTTGCGACCGGTGCCTTCCGCACTTTCCCCATTGAGAGCCTGTTGGTCGATGCTGGGGAGATGGCACTCGCTCTGCGCCGCGTGCAGTGCATCACCCGCCTGTACGCGCGAGCCCGGTGCCTCCCTCAGTCACCAACAGCTCTCACTGCTTCCGCAGCTGATCTCGACGGTGCCTATGCCGCCGAGAGACGCCAGTCAGGAAACTTCTTCGAGAGGTAGATATAGCTCTCGGGCCGGTGGCGCCCCTGGTTCTGCCCAGGACGCCACCCTGGAGGGTACCAAATTTGGCTATTTGTCGCCACGCCTCTGCTCCCAAAGCTTGTACGGCGCCGGGAGTATTGCGTTCGACCTTTTTGGAGCACACATCGTGTCACGCTGGAACCGTGCCAGTGTATACGGATGGCTCCAAGTCCTAAGAGGGGGTCGGCTTCCACGCCGTATCCCCTCTGTTTGAAGTCAGCGGGGCTCTGCCAGGCGCTGCGTCTGTCTTCACGGCCGAGCGGGTGGCAATACACCACTCGGTACGGGAGATAACGCGACGTGCCCGGTTCGGGGACCGGATTGTGATCTATATCGACTCACAAAGCGCCCTGAGTGCTCTCGGGGCATTGGAATCTCGGCATTCCCTGGTTCGCGATATCCATGACGCAACGGTTTTGGCGAACCAGGTGGATTCCGAGATTATCTTCTGCTGGGTTCCTGGACATGTAGGAATTGCGGGGAATGAGCGCGCCGATGAGGGCGCCAAAGAGTCCGCGAGTACTCTGCGACCGGACTAGCGTTTCGCTCTTCCTCACACCGACTACATGGCAGGAATACGGGCAGCTCTTCGGACTGCTTGGCAAAGAAGTTGGGAGATGGTTGAAGGGAACTTAAAGTTGCGTGCCATTGCGCCGCGACTGTTCCCATGGACCTATCCCCCAATGCCGCGGCGGCTTCAGGTCGCTTTCTGTCGTCTCCGAATCGGACACACTCGTGTGACGCATCTCTATTTGATGGAGCGCTCGCCTGCGCCCTATTGCAACGACTGCATAGTCCCCCAGACTGTTCGGCACATTCTTGTCGAATGTCCCAGTCTGGGTGATCTTCCCGCATGATACCTGTCCCGGTACTGGGATGGGCGGGGTCGCTACCGCCTGTCTCTTGTACTCGGGACGAGTGCGTACACTTTGTCTGGTCGACTTGTTGACTTTTTGGGGGAGGCCGGCCTTCTCCCTTTCATTTAACCAGGTTTAATTGTTGGTTTTGTTATTGTTGTTGTTATTTCTTTTTATTGTTGTTTCCTGTTCAATTTTTTAAAGTAGCGTAGAACTAGGCTGTTTGTTTACGGCGACTTATGCCTAAGTCGGCAGTCACCAGATAGCCCCTTAAAAGAAAAAAAAATCCTTTTTATCTCCATGTTTGTTCCTTAATCCTAATATTTTGTCACTTTCAGATCTGTAGTGGAAGCAACGGACGTGAAACTGAACATGCGCGTGGGGCTCCACTCTGGACGGGTTCTGTGTGGAGTGATGGGGCAGCGAAAGTGGCAGTATGATGTCTGGTCCAATGACGTGACTCTTGCCAACATGATGGAGGCTGGTGGCATGCCAGGGTTAGTGGTGTTGGTTCTGTTGAAAGGTGCAACTTTTTTCCTTTTCTTTTATAGTCAAGAAGAAAGGAAAAAGCAGCGCAATGAATGGTATTTCTTTGCAGTGGAGTGAATGATGGGGTGAATTAAATGCCTACCAACATCTTTGTCTTTTAAGTTCTACCCTTCCCTGTTCAAAACATTTCGCAAAAAGGGAGTACCTTTCAGTGCCCTTTCAGTCCCAATGCCTCAGCAGACTTGAACACTAGATTGAGACTTCCTGTGTTTTATTTCTTCCAAACATCTCTATTTGACGCTATTTTGCCATTTTTTGTACAAGATTTTTCTCACCTCTTAACCAGTGGTGACTAGATTTCATCCATTCACCCCTATTCTGTGGTGGGAAAGGGTTTCACACACTTGGCTCGAGTTGTGAATCGTTGCTGGCTTGGGAAGCATCATCCCTGAACGCTTTATTCTATGAGAGAGAAATGTATGGGGTCATGGACCCCATCCAGTCAAGTGAGGACCCAGTGGGTGTGTAGAATGTGATGTGGGTCAATGTCTTTAAAATGAGATTGCAGATTCTTGCTCTCTGTGAGACAAACATGAAAGGGAATGAAGAGTTTGGGTGGGATGGAGTGTGATCATGTGTACATGAGTCATAGGAGTAGCCTCTAGAGAGTGTGGCAGTGGTTTTGAGCGATGACTGGTATCATGCAATTGTTGAGTATGAATGTGTGAGCTCGATAATTATGTGGATGAAGTTGAGAGTTGCAAGGATGAAACTGCCTGTGGTTGTAGTGTATGGAATGAGTAATGATAGAAGTGAATCTGAAAAAGAGAAGTCTGGGAAGAGTTGGGACAAGTGGTGGATGGAGTATTGGTTGATGGTTGGAGGAGATATGTGGAGAAATAGGTGAGAGAATGAGAGAGAGGATAGCTGGAGCTTTTGGTACATCAGTAAAAAATGAAAATGATGGATAGAGTATGGTATGGTTCTGTGCTGAAAGAAACTTGACTAGCAAACACATTCCTTAAGCAGAAGTATTTGTGCAAATATAAAATAAAGGTTGTGAAAAAGAGGGGAGAAATTAAGAGAGAGTCATTTGCGCAAGATGTATTTGATGTGAAAGCTGTAAGAGCTATGAGTGTGTGCATGGACGAAAGATGTACTGAAAGTGGAAAGAAAGGGAATCAGAACTGAAAGGAAGAATTAGAGAGAAAAGGGGAGAGTATGTGAGAATGTGTGAGATTACATTGAGGAAATAAGTGTGGACATGGAGATCGAGCACATGTGGAACAAATTTAAAGAAATGATAGTAGGTAGTTCAAGGCAGGTGTGAATGCCAGAACTAGAAAGAGGTAGCAAAATGCTGGGTAGTGGAATGATGTAAAACATGTCGTGGAAAGCAAAAAAGCAGCGTTTTTGCAAATGCTTAATAGTGCAAAATGTCAAGGAGATGCAGCTGGATGATAAGATGAAAAAGAATGATTAGAGTAGGAAAGCAGTAAATGAAGCGTATGAACAAAAGATGAATGAGGATTCTGATTAGAATAAATGATGAACAAAAAGATGAACAAAAAGACGAACCAAAGATGAATGAGGTTCCTGATGGGAACACTAAGCTACTTTTAAAGGAATTAAAAGGAGTGAAGAACTGGGAGAAAGAGAGCTGTGTGAACATCAAGTACAACAATAGAAGGGTACTTGTGAGCAATGAGGAGGCCAAAAGTAGAATGAGAGAATACTTTGACAAGTTGTATAATGTGGGGACAGAAGATGTGATATGATTGGCTTTGTAAGCACAAATTTATGTCATTATCAATCAAGATATGGAAGAGAGAAACATTGAAGTTGTTAGTGCTGAAAGAGATAGGAAAAATGGGAAGGCAAAGGAGTAGTGGATATAGTCGAGGGACGCACCCCCATTTAATGGAGCGCTCCCCTGCGCCTTACTACGACGACTGCTTTGTCCCCCAGACTGTTTGGCACATTCTTGTGTCCCAGTCATGAGGTTCTTCACGCACATTACTTGTCTAGTACCGGGATGAGTGGGCTCGTTGTGGCTTGTCTCTTGTGCTCGGGACGGATTCGTGTACACTGACTTTTTAGCAGAGGAGGGCCTCCTCCATTGTATTTAATTTGTGGGGGCATTGGGTGTATGCGTTTCTTGTTGGTTACTGTTGGTTTGAGGGTTTGTTTTTGTTGTTCATTTTCTTTTTTTTGCTTTTCTAATGTACCCTTATTTTACTCTGACTTGATTTGGTCGGTTTCCATGTTTGTGGTTGTGAGTCGAGACTTAAAAACAGTCTAGCTTATAATGATAGCTTAAAATGCATCTTCTTTAGTTTGCTATTCACTTGAATATACTTTTTGTATTGTTCCAGGCGTGTTCACATTACTCAAGTAACTTTAGATGCTCTGAATGGCAAGTACAAAGTGGAAGCCGGGTATGGACAAAGCCGCTCTCAGTACCTACGAGATAATAATGTCACAACCTACTTCATAATCCCTCCTGTAGGACGAAGAAAGGTATTTGTGTGGCAAACTTACTGCCTTTCTTTGGTTTTGAGAGTGGCAAGGATGAGAGAGGTTTAAACTTCAGTTCTTCTTTCTGAGGATTTGTGTACACAAGTCATCATTCTACATATGATGTAGATTCCCGGATTTATTCATCGACAATGTCCCCCTCCTTGGTCAAAGCACTAGCACACACAGAAAAAATCTATCGACGAAGAAAATACATCTACCATGTGTCAAGAAAAACATAACCCAAATTTTGCAAAAGAAATCTCAGACATCAAAGACAGACGAAAATCAAGCAGATTTTCCCATACAGAACAAGAACTTCAAGAAATTTAACACCTCAGTACTAATCCAATCTCCAAACAAAAACTGGAACCAATCCACAAACACAATAAATCACAAAATCATCTCATTGCAACTCTAGAGAACCTCTCACCAGCACACAGTCACTGATTACTCACAACCAAAAAGGCCTTACTAAAACACTTCATCATACTAATGAAACACTACTCAAACACCAGCTTCCTATCTCACCTAGACAAAACATACAAACCCAGTCATAAAAACCACACAACCAAAGACCAAGCTTCTCCATTCACCCTTCAAAATATTAATTTTGCCATGAAATCTCTCAAATTATCCAAAACCAAAAGCCTTTATAATATCTCACATATACATTTAGTAAATACAGCAATCTCAGCCATCACAGACATTGCAAATCACTTGGCTTACCAACACCATTCTCTCAATTTGGAAATTTGCGCACATCATTACTCAAATCCGGCATTCTCACAACACAACCAAACAGACCAACCCATCTCCATTGCATATAGTTCATTTTTTTTTTGTTCCAAGTGTATGCTTCTGCCTAGAAGTAGCACGCCTCCCATCCGCGCCTAATTTTACTTTTTTTTGTTATTGTCTTTTTTTTATTTTTTTAAGTTGGTTGTGGGCCTTTTTGACGTATTTAGGCGAAAATTTCATTAACTACACCCATGCAGGCAGTTACTATCCAAGACACTTAAATATAAAAAAACCCCTCCCGTTTTCATCCATAATTCGACGCGAATGTTTTCAATCCACACCACTGACGAAGTACAAGTGTCCCTCCCTTGGCCCTCAAAAGACTACAAACATTCATCCCAAATAACATTACTTTTTTCCACCTTCACTTTTAGCCCCCACCACCCACACACTGCCAAAAGCTTCAATCAACATTTCCTAATCACTCACTCACAGCCACCATGACCAGCGCATCAGCATATGTCAATATGGAACCCAGCCATCATAACTCTCTTACCACTTTCCTTCCCTCCCAAACATACTTTTCTAACTACTTGATTCCTTCAGATATTAATGGCAACATCACACAACCTTCTTACTAACCCACCTACATATGTCAAGCCACTTTTAGCTATCTTTCATCATAACGCACACCTTATTTCTCAAATTCATACACTTCACCCCAAACACTACTTTATCACTAAATCTATACATTCTTAGCACCAACACACAGCTTCTCTATATACACAAGCATAAGCCATCTGCAGTTGTACCGACTACCACTTCCTTAACTTTCTTCCACATTTGTTCTATCTCTATTCCCGCACTCATTTTACTTTCTCCCAAACATTCTCACATACTATTTGCTTTCTCTGATTCCATCAACTTTCTGCTTTAATTGCATCTTTTCATCCATGTACCAACCACTTTAACACACATCACAATCATGTCATCAGATAGTCCCATAGTCATACTACTGACAGCTTTTGTATCAAATATGCCCTGCAGTGTATTCTTTCTTACTCGGCACAGATCAATCATACTCCTAAGTTCTCTCCCTCTCCTTTGCCCAACCCATGGGTATTTATGCCCATCCTTGTGCTGAAAGAATGAAACCCACCGCATCCATTTTCATTCCTTACTGATGTACCAAAAGCTCCAGCTCTCCCCTCTCTCACCTATTCCTCCAATCATATCTCCTACAACCATCAACCGATACCCATTTCCCAATTCGATCCACCACTCATCCCAACTCATTCCAGAACTTCTCTTTCTCAGCTCCAATTCTATTATTACAGGCTCCATACACTACAATCACACAGTTTCACCTTTGAAAATCTCAACTTCGCCCAGATAATTATTGAGCTCGCACATTCATGAGCAACCATTGTACTATGCTACCCTTCAATTACTCATCAATTGCCCTCTTTACTCCTATCACCCTCATTTACACATGAACGCACTTCCTCCCATACAAACTTCATTCCCATTCATGTTTGTCTCACAAAGAGTAAACATCTGCAATCTCCCTTTTTTAAAGTCATTGACTACCAATCCCCTCTTTCCCACATCACAAATACCCCTCACATCCTACACACTTAGTTTCCACATTAACGCAGTTTAGCTGGCTTGTCCTAATGGGGTCCATGACACCCCTGCCATTACTGCATGTGCGTATTGCGCCCTAGGATAAAACATTCAGGGGTGCTGCTTCTCAGATAATGGCTTTCTATCCAGGCTAGAAGCAAATAAAGCATGCATATTAACACTTTACAGTGGCACCCCCCCATGTGCCATACTCTCAACCCTACTTTCATTTTATTCACTCACGATATTCCACACTCACCCTCCCCAATTATCCAATCAGACATCTCAATAACAGCACAACACTCAAACACAACACTCAACAGTCAAAATAGCAACCAGAACAGTACAATACATGAACACACTGGAAAAATGCCTTACACAGAGCCGAATGACAGCCTTTGTCTTTAAATTATCACTATTCACACCAGACTTCCACCTAGAACTGTACCCTCCTGGTAATCTCACTCAATCCTCTCATAACCATCGCTCGACCCATAACTAATATAACAAAGTTACAAAGAAACTAACTACCCTAAAAGGTCTAGCAAATACTTTTGGACAACACATGGAATCACACTATACAAAACAATTCATCTAGAACTCCATCACTTATGCAACACCATCTTGGCACTCAACTCTATTCAAATACTACACAGACAAGCTCCAAATAGTTCAAAACAAAGCGCTTTGGCTACCCGGACACAAACAAACTCAAACCTACCAATTTGAGAGTACCTCCACTCAGACTCAAAAAGTACCCCAAGTACCCTCTAGCAACTTTTTTCTAGTACAATAACCCACCTCCCCAAACCACAACCTGATAAAACACATCTGCACTGCTTTCACCCGCAGACAGTTAAACAATGTACCATCAAACATCCTAAATCAACTACCTCACCAAATAGACAACTCAGAGTAATCACTGCACAAACAGTAATTTTAACTCAACTAAGATCAGACCAATCAGCATCCTCCTCAAAATATCAGGTTGTCCGGACATTTTAGCGATTTCGTCAGTCGTCTTTTTCTTATTACAATGTAATGTTAGTATGACTGATATGTTGACATCACTTGCAGCTTGTAACCTACTGGCTACATCTCGCATTCAAAAATCAGTATACTCTTATTTTTGTCAGCTCTTATCAAGGTCAAATATGGATAACCCAGAGTTGTATTTTTGGCATGTAATGCTTTTCTTCTTTAAAATGGGTGAAAACACTGCAGAAACATGTAAAACCATTTGTAATGTTTATGGTGAAGCTGCTGTAGGTGAAACAATAGTTTGGAGATGGTTTGAAAAATTCAGGTGCAGAGATTTGAGCTTAGAAGATACAAGTCACACTGGAAGACTTTTTGAGTTGTTTGATGATCCTTTGAAGGTAAACCTTGAAGCCATCCTTAAAATCACGATTAGAGAGTTTGCAGAAATGTTTGAAGTTCCAAAAGTACTGTTCATAAATAAACGGTGAAACCTGGGTATATTTCCCTCAATAATTTATGGGTCCCTCACAACCTTTCTGAGAAATACTTAATGGACCGATATTCCATCTGCGACATGCTCTGAAAATGCAATGAAATTGAACCTTTATTAACCGATTGATGACTCGAGATGAAAAATAGATTGTCTATGATAACAGTGTTTGGAACCGATCCTAGGGTCTGCATAAAAAAATCACCAAAACAGATACCAAAGCAGAATATTCACACAAAAAAAAGCTTATGCTTTGTGCCTGGTTCGATTTCAGATATTATTTATGAGCTACTCCCATACAATCAGTCCTTCAATTCTGAGATGTATTGCAGCCAGCTGGAGAAATTAAAAAAAAAAAATAAAAATAAATCAACAGATGAGATCAGAACTAGCCAACATGAAATGGGTTGTGTTCCAACAAGACAACACCAGACCTCTTGTGTCTTTGGCTATCCGCACAAAGTTGCATGCACCTTACTCTCCCGATATTGCACCATCTGACTTTCATTTGCTTAACTCCCTGAAAAATTCTTTGAGTGGAAAATCGTCTATTGATTTAGATGCTGTCAAAAACCACCTGGTGACTTCTCCTCCAAGACATCCCACTTCTACGCCAATGGAATTATAAAGCTGCCGAATAGATGGACTGAATTAAAAAATGGAGTGGAGTGTACATTCTTGACCAAAAATATTGGAATGCGAATGAATTTCTATCATTTCCATCTTTCAGAAATGCTCAGAACTTTCCAGATAGCCTGATAAGAGAATAGAACGAATCTTGCCCCAACATCAACTTATATCAAATGTAACCAAAACCCGGATGACACTAAGCACCACCTTGACTTCCCTAACCTTGCACAAGTACAAAACCATCTTACATAACATTACTAAGGAACTTATTTACCCACCCTGTGGATTTAGTGACATTCCTAGGCTCCACCTGCGTCACAGAAGAGTTAGGGAGGTCAAAAATAAATTAAGTAAATTTGTTTTCTGTTGACAATTGGCTTTTAAAATCATATTGTATGTTGTTCTCTACTACTGGTCTTTATTTTACTGTTCTCTTCTCTTTTTTTCACACCTAATCACTCCCACCTACATTGTTGGAGATTTTTCTCACCAAGTTGCTGTACATAAGCCATTCACTGAGAATCGTGCCCTTCTCATTGTATGCTAGAGATTTTAGGTAGTTATCAGTCTTAGGTTTTAGATTTGTCAACAATTCGGTGTTTTTGCCCAAAGGAAAGAAACCTAGGAACCCATAAAATGGGAGTCCAGTTTGTTATTTTCTTAAATATTTCCCAGAGGTTTGTGATGGATCCTCTCTAGCCCACAATTTAGTGTGAAAATGTTTGCTGTTCCATTTTGTCATCTTCACTTTAAATGCTTTTCTGTTTATTATTTTCCTTTTTGTCTCTATCCCTATCCTCTTTCATATTTTTCTTGTTTGAATGAATCGTTAGTTTCATTTCTTTTCTCAGAAAAGTGTGTCAGCTCAATTTTATCTTGCCAAAGGAAGGCAAAGAAAAGTTAGACTTTAATAAACTCCTCTTCCATCTCTTGGCAGATAGTCTTTTAGAGCGCAAAATAGACAACACTAATATATTTTTTGCTTCAAGTAGGATAGTTTAATAGACTTTTGCAAGTGTAAATAAGAAATTAGGTATATTAAAAGCTTTTGTTTGCTCAGCATTTTAGAAAGGCTGATTATCTCATCAATGCCAATACTTTATTAATGATATTCTTTCCTTTCCTCCTCCCCCGTCTGTCCTTGCCACCAATGGCCTGATCTGGAAACCACTTTGAACTAACAATAACATGGTCTTTCTGCTGTACTGGTATGTTTGCCTTTCCAATTTTTTCTGAGCGAATTGATATGCCTTTATCTGCTTTTAAAATTTCTTTATCATTGATGTCCTTTGTTTACATTTGAAATCTTTGACATTTGCTTAAATTTTGTTGTGATTTTTGTGTGGTTATTGCTCCCTTCCATCACCCAACTCCCCTTTTTTTCTTTATTGGCCCGGCATCCTCCCATTAATTAATTGTGTGCATGATACCCCTATTGATCCTGTCCCCATGATGCCACTTGTTTTTTGTTTTTTTCATTGCCAACAAAATAAACGTATTTGCATTCTCTTTTCGGTTTAAATTGCATCCTTTTTATTTCGTGGCCTTTATTTGAATGTCATCCAAATGCCCTCTAACCCGTTTCGTCGTCGGCCCTGTGGCTTTATCCCCTCATGGCCTCTCCATTTCCTCCTCACTGACGAGCACAGCCACTCCTCTTCAACACTCTCCAGGTTCGTTCCGCCTTGGGATCTGGCCCTCGCCGTAAGCTGTCCTTTCGCAATGTGACCAACGTCGTGTTGCAGCTCCTCCACTCCATCAAGTATTCGGTTGAAGTCCCCTTTTCACACATGGCACCCTCCGTGCACGAAAGGAACAACTCTCTGGCTAAGAAGGTGAGTTCTTCCACTCTTGAGTTCAGTCTCCTTCCATGCCCTTTTTTCTTTCACATTGGACCTCCCGACTTTAGTGCGACGCTTCCTAAGTCGTAGCAGCATTTTTATTGCCAAGGCTCCGGTCCACACTTGGCTCTACGTGTATGCGAGTGTTTTTGTTTTTGGAAGTGTACATTTGTTCTTCTGCACAATACTCAAAGAAGGTTAGTGCTGTTATGCAAGCAGTTCTTGTCCTTTTGATTTTCTAACTTTTACTACAAGGTGTTCCAAGTTCTTCCCTTTGAATTCCTCTTTTTTTTTATCAATTTGTTCCTCTAAATTCGTATGACACCCCGCTCCAATATTTACAGTTGTTATTTGTTCTTGGTCTCCTTGTCATCCTTATTTTTTATCATATCTGTTCTATATTCTCTTTTCCTTTATCTGTTTTACTTTCATTCTTTTCCCCTTGAGTGAAAATGCCCTTGTTTATTATACCATTTCCTTTTCTCAAAAATCTTCCAATTGAGTCTCTTAGTGCTTAGAACGTACTTATTTCTCCTTCAAGCCCCAAATAATTTTGGGTTGCGCCCTTTCCTTGTAATCTTTAAAGCTTTACTTATGAACTCATTTAGCTCTGTTACCGCCTCGTGGAATGTTGTGCTCCACTTGGACCACAAGAGCTGCCTGCGGATTCCACACACAGCCTAATGACTAACGCTTCCCTTTTTCTCCTTGTATGCCTTGCGGCGCCAGCAATCGAGTCTGCTTTGCGACAAGTTCAAGCGTCCCTTCCGCAAGCGCCACTCCTCCTTCTCGAACAATTCTTTCAATCAGGTGAACAAGATTTTCGCGAAGGCGATCGAGGCGCGCTCCATGGACGTCGAGAAGTCTACACAGATCTCCTCCTTAACGCTCTGCTTCAAGGAGAAAGCACGAGAGAAAGAGGTATCCGGGCTGAGGGAGTGTGTGTGTTTGTATATGTTGAATAAACCACGAGTGGGAATGAAGGTTCTTTTGAATATATTAATTCACTAATCTTTCCTTTTATTTTTTTCTTTGTCATCATTTTTACCTCCCCTCTCCTTTTCCTCCTCATCGTGTCTCAACTTGGCACAGTATTATCAAGAGGAAGATGTTGGCTTCGTGAGTTCCATTTTGTGCTCGCTCTTCCTGCTTATCTTCGTTGCATCCGTGCAGGCCTTGGTTCTTCCTTGGACGCAGCTGCTCCTGTTTCTCTTCCTGTCCGCCTTCGTCACTATTTCCGTCATCCTCATCGTCATCCTGGCCTCCAGGTGAGCCGGGGTTGTGGGAAGACATTTCAGGTGATTCCGGGCAAGAGTGTTGCTTCCATGGGACAAATCATTCGAAGGGGCGAGCGACAAGAACCTCCCTCTTCCCTCAAAGGTGGTCTGACACACTCATAACTCCTTGAATGAAGCCCTGGTTGTCCTTGAGTAAAAGGCCTAAGGGGCGCAGACTAGAGCCCGATAAGTCCTTGAATGAAGCCCTGGTTGTCCTTGAGTAAAAGGCGTAAGGGGCGCAGACTAGAGCCCGATAAGTCCTTGAATGAAGCCCTGGTTGTAATGACAAAATAAAGCATTAGGGGTGAGCAAGTGTCATGGGCCGAGTCAGCTTCTGTAACCTGTAGCAGGGGTATTTGGCGGAGGGTAAGGGTAGATTATAGATTTTCTCTCTTTTTTTTTCTTCTTCTCTGCCCTTTAGCATTGACACATGCCATTGCTTGTTCTAAGGACACAATGGTAGTTGATAATGATGACTACAAAATCTTTGTAATCGCCGGGTTCTTCTTGATCCTGATTTGCAGGTTTTCTTTTTCAAAGTCCTTCACTTTATGGCGCTCTTACATTGCTCAATATCTTTTAAGGCTCAAGATGACGCAGTGGGATCCTTCTCAGAAATTCGGCCTCCGCCTCTTCCTGTCCATTGTGGCTGTTCTCTCAGTGTACATCGTGGCTCAAGTAAATGCTGTAAGTATTCTCGAGCTTGTGTGTTCAAGCGGATGATTTTTTTTTCACTTTTGTTGTCACAGTCACATCTTGGTATTCGTTTGCCAGCACATATTCCACCAACTGGATTTGGCGAGTACAGTACTTAACACTGCCCAGCAGGCCAGCTGTTTATTAAACCAGCCACACTGTAATGCAAGAGAGAAGAGTGGTCAGCCATTTCCAAGTGGATATGACCTGACCACCCCAGTTGGATGCAATCCGCGTGAAGTTAAGTTGCAATCGTGTTCCCATTTCCCTACCTGTTTCATATACCACTAGCAAAGGGGTGGTGGTATAAAAATCCTGCAGCATGTAACAACCTCTCTCCACTCTAACCTGGTCTCTCAGGACAGTCTCACAGAAGGTGTGGTTCCACTTAATTGCGGTAACTTTGAAGGGATCCTACAGCACGGGCCCCAGGATCAAAAGCTTTCTCCTCTAATCTCCCAGGTTGTCACAGGGAGCATAGGTCATCTGTTCCTCGGGAGCAATACAACAACAACACCCAGCACTGTTACCCTGCTCATAGAAGGCTTCAATAAACACACACCAGGACACAGTACTAAGGCACACTCCTCAACAAAATACTCATCATACTGGACACCAATCACCAAAGTTGGCCTGTCGACTTCCTAGCAGGCCGATACGAACATGTAATATACTACAGCCAAACAACAGAAATACACTTTTACACAATGATTCTCATAGCAATCTGTATAATCCCGCATCCCCTCAACCTCTTTCTTAACAACATCCCTCTCTGCAACCTCAACATTACACTCCACAGCTATGTGTGTCAATTACATTACCATACTCACTCAATACTCTCGATTTACAAGCAAGCAGCCCCAGATCTACAAGGCTATATCATCTGCCTCAAAATCTGCAAAAGAAGCTGTTGACCATCTCCCGCCTCCTAATATTCCACACTCATGCATCGCATTATTAAACTTACCACTCCCTCTAAACAAAACCCCTAACATTGCTCCTGAGCTCCAGTTTGGGGTGGTGGGTTTTTAACAGCCTGCTTCACCCCCCAGTCACACCTTCCTCACATTCCCTTTCTCTCTCCCCCGTAAGGGGCGCGGCGATTTGCCATCCTGGCCGCCGTGCTGACGGGATCCAGCGCTCCGTCCGGCCCCAGCTTAGCCTCTCTTCCTTCCTTCAGATAGCCCGATTTCTCCCCTACCTCGTCGCTTTTCATACAACCTCTCCCACAACTTTCTCTGGTCAGCCTCTAATTTCACAGGGTAGAATGCTGACCTTCTTCTCAAGCCAACCACCCCGGATCGGGGCGCGGGGGGGGGGGGGGGCATTGTTCCCTAACCCCTCAGCTCCGGTTCGGGATGGGTTTTTTTTAACAACCTGCTTCATCCCCCCCCATACCTTCCTCACATCCCTTTTCCTCTCCTCTTCACATTCTATCTGTTTTACGCCGTGTCTAAGGTGGAGCCGCCATGCCGAAGGACTGCCAGGCCACCAGGCGGGAGGGGTGGTCCCAAATGGCGGCGCCTGGCTCTGCCGGGCCTGTAAGCACCTCTTGCAGTGCGGGCTACTGCAAGAGGTGGTGAGCGATTGCGTCCCGTAAAACAAAGAGGGTCACCATGCCCAATGATGAAAAAAAAAAACATCTCCTCTTAATTCCCCCTAAAACAACGGAGCCGCCCTCGTGCAGCTCCACAGAAAAGATAGAGGTCGCCCCCCCCTGTGCTTGCGCAGGGGACCCTCCATACCTCTTTAACCGGAGAGGAGGCTTACTCCTCTCCTACGCCTACGGGTGTAGGGGACTCCCCCTCACCCCCTTCTCTGGAGGTGCTTTCGGGCACCTCCCTATCTCCAGCGGCAGTCCCTCCTTTGCTTTCTAAGAGGACTGCCAAGAAAGCCAGCAGGCAGCCCATTGCCGACCGCCCCTCGTACAAGCGGCTCGGTAGGGCAAACCCCCTTAGGGGGGAGAGGGAAGCCAGGCCCCTTCGGTCGCTTCCCTCAAAAGACCTGCTGGCAAAAATATTAAACCTTGCCGGGGTCAAGGCCTGTGCCTCCCCACTAAAGACTTATGACGCTGCCAAGGGGACCTGCGATGTCCTGGGAGGGGATGGCCAACTGGAGGCCCCTCCTGTGATAGACATGGTCCTTGAGGAAAACCAGCCTCAGAAGGTAGGGCCTTCCATGGGGGGGAATCCGAGCTCGGCGCCAAGCACCGAACCCGAATCCGCCCCTATGCAAGGTCCTCATCAAACGGCTGTGGATTCTCAGGCAGTACAAGGAGGGGAGGGATCTCCTCCGGATGATGCCCCTGCGACCACCAGGACCTTCTCCATTTCGGAGAAGGACCTGGCTGAGGCCGGTCCATCTGGCCTGGGGGCTTCTACCGGCGGGGGTGAGAAGCGGGTTCATTCCCCGCCCGCCTCTCCAAAAAAGAAAAGGACGAAAAAGACCAAAAAGACGAAGAAGACTCGGGGCTCCTCTCAATCCGCGGGGGCTACGGGGACGGATGGGTCTGCTGCCACTTTGGCAAGCGACCAAGCCAAGATCGGCACATCCGGGCCCTCTGCTTCCCCGGGTACGGAGCTCCTGACGATGACAAAGACCAAAAGTGCACAGGGCGGAGCCTCGATGACATCGGGGCCCCAGATTCAGAGGTTACCTGGCGTTTTCGAGCCCGCTGGCTTCAAACGCTTCCTCGTTATTCGCTCCACTGATGGCAGCATGTTGTCCAAGGGCAACATGATCCATCAGAGGAGAGGATTAGCTAGTGCAATTGGTAGAGAGCCGAAGGTAACCCGTTTCTCGGACGGGAGCCTTCTGGCGAATGCGGCGAATCCCGCCGAGGCGGCCAAGATAAGTGCTCTTCGGACACTTCATGGCACCCCGGTGAGTGTGACGCCGCACTCTACCATGAACTTTGTGAAAGGAGTAGTTTATGCGAGGGAACTCGTTGACTACTCCATTGAGGACATCACCCTAGAGCTGGCCGACCATGGGGCGGTCAAGGTCGAACGTGTGATGAGAAAACAGGGAGGGGCCTCGAGACCCACCCCTACACTCTTCGTCACGTTCGACTGTGACAAGCTCCCTGAGTCGGTGCATGCCGGTTGGTACCGTTACCGCGTGAAGGCATTCGTGCCACTGCCGCGGCGGTGCTATTACTGTCACCGCTTCGGCCATACGAATCGCTCATGTAGACGTGCAAAGTCGGGGTCACCCGAAGTATGTGTAAATTGCTCCAAGGTCGCACACGATAAGTCCAAATCGTGTGTGGCCAAGTGTGTCAATTGCGGAGAGCCGCACCCTGCTTCTTCGAAGCAATGTGGTGCATATCTCCTTGAGAAAGAAATCCTGGGCGTTCAGGCCCAGGATAGACTCTCATTCCGCGAGGCAAAGGACTTGGTCCTGGCGCGCCCGGCTCTGCCTGGGACGTCATATGCCTCAATAGTTAGAAAGGCACCCTCTGCTCCTGGCCCATCCAGGCCAACGAGCACGGTTGTTTCCGCGCCCATTCGGAGCCCTTCTGCGGGCTCTACCTAACCTGGGCGCTCCCCTGGTAAAGCTGGCGGCAAAAAGGGTTCATACCCTGCCCCGGCTAAAACCAGGGCTCCCCCCTCTTCCCCCAGCGTGACCGTTTCCCGTAAAGCGAAACGGCCACGCGCCTCCACCGAGTCGTTAGACTCACAGGAGGCAACACCCCTGAAGATGGTCGCTAGGCCATCTTCCGGGGTTCCTAAAGCTGTTCCCCGAAAGGAGGACAGCAACAAAGGAGCTTCGGCCCCTTCGCCCACGCCCCAAGGTGGAGCGAGTGGCTCGGAGACGGTGGTTCCTCGAAAAGAGGGCCCCCCGCCTCCGAAGCCGCAACGCCCGCCTAAGGTTTCGAGGCGGAGAGAGGAAAAGACTCGCATGGCGAGCCCAACCTCCCCCAATAAGTCCTCGAAGGCGACAGCGCCTTCAGCGCTTTGTCCGGCCAACAGCGCCCGGGGTTCTGCAACCGGGAAGCGTACGGCCATTCCCGTGAGGGTCTTCAATTCGAGGAGGGCCCCCGCGTCTCCTCCGAGCTAGGCCTGGAGGGCATATTCCTTCAATGGAATTGCCGTGGACTCAGGGCCAACTGGGAGGAGCTGCGGAGGCTCGTCTCGTCCCGTTCCCCGTTAGCTATTTTTTTGCAGGAGACCATGCTAGGCGCGTGCCCGCTGCCTGCCCTCCCGGGGTATAAGGGTCTTGCCACCCCACCACCGTGGGATGGCCGGCCTGGGGGATGCGCGATTTACACCCGGCATGATGTCTCCGTTCTTCCTTTCTCTTTAGATACCTCCTTTCAGGCAGAGGCTGTGCAGCTGCACCTGGATAGGAGGTATACTATCATTTCTGCGTACATTCCACCGTCAGCTGACTTCGACGCGGGGGACTTCCGCCGCGTCGTGGCACGGTTGCCGAGGCCCTATCTCTTGCTTGGAGATCTGAACGGCAGGCATCCTCTCTGGGGAGATTACTCCATAAATCGCAGGGGACAAGTCCTTGCCGATCTGATCGAAGAGCTTGAGATGGGCGTCCTAAATGTGGATGAGTTTACGCATCACTGTCCGAGAACCGCTTCATTTTCTTGCCTTGACCTATCTTTGTGCTCTTCGGATGCACAGCCTGATTTTGATTGGGAGGTGGTCGATGACCTCCATGGTAGTGATCACTTTCCCATTCAAATATCATTTTCAGGGCAACCGCCGCCTGAGAGACCACCTCGGTGGTGCTTGGCGCGGGCGCGGTGGCCTGCATTTCAGGAAATGACTGAATTCTCTATCTCAGTCGAGGTGTGGAAGCGAGTCAAAAGGATTCGTGGCAAGTTCTCGCAGGACCCCCCTCCCGTTCTCCAGGAGAATGGGACCGCAATCTCGGACCCCGCGTCCGTGGCGGAATCCTTAGCGACCGCTTTCTCCGCATGCTCTAGCCGTGATGCTGCTCCGCCAGCATTCAATGCACGTCGTGATGTCGCGGAAGGCCGCCGGCTGGACTTTACCTCCAGATGCGGAGAACCCTTCAACGACAAGTTTACTGTGAGTGAGTTGCGTTCCGCTCTCGCTTCGTGCGTGGACACCGCCCATGGTCCGGACGATGTCCCGTACGCCATGCTTCGACACCTGGGTGAACGAGGCATGGCCTTTCTGTTAGATCTGTTCAACAGGATCTGGGTGGAAGGTCTTCTCCCAGACTCCTGGCGAATCGCTACTGTGCTCGCCTTTCGCAAGCCGGGGAGAGATCACTCTACTCCGACTGGTTTCCGCCCAATCTCTCTAACCTCTTGCGTGTGCAAGTTGATGGAGAAATTGGTAAATGTTAGATTAGCCTATTTCCTGGACAGCGGAGGCCATCTATCCTCTGCACAATGCGGCTTCCGTAAGTTTCACTCCACGTCGGATGCTCTGCTCCGACTGGAAAATGCCGTCTGCGAGGCTTTCCTTCGTAGACAGCACTACGCCACGGTGTTTTTTGATCTGGAGAAGGCCTATGATACCGCATGGCGATACGGTATCATGGAGACTCTCCACACGATGGGGGCGAGGGGACGCCTCCCAATGTTTATATCTGAATTTTTGCGAGATCGTCGATTCCGCTTACGGGTGGGGGAGCCCTCTTTGCCCCAAAGGAGCTGGAAGAGGGTGTCCCGCAGGGAAGTGTCCTCAGTGTCACACTCTTTGCCCTGAGCATCAATGGAATCACCTCGGTGCTGCCAGAAGATGTTCTCGCTACGCTCTACGTGGACGACCTTTCGATCTCTTTTGGCGCGGCCCAGATGCCAACTCTGGAGCGTCGACTCCAACAGGCATTGAACCGCGTCTCTCGCTTTGCCGAAGCGCACAGGTTTCGGTTTTCTTTGGCCAAGACTAAGGTGGTGCACTTCTGCCGCCATCCACGGCTTCACCCCGAACCAGATTTGTTTCTTAATGGGGTGCGCCTGGATGTGGTTGAGTCGCACCGTTTCCTTGGTCTTGTATTCGACCGACGCCTCACCTGGGAGGCTCATATTCGCAGCCTTAGGGTCTCTTGTACCCGCGCCATGGACATTCTCCGTTCCGTGACGTTCAGCGCTTGGGGCGCTGATAGGGCTACCGCCTTACTTTTTTATCGATCCTTTGTTCGCTCGAAGCTCGACTACGGATGCGAGTTTTATGCATCCGCAGCCGAGCGTTTATTGCGGAAGGTGGATTCAATCCACCACACCGGCCTTCGCCTTGCGACCGGTGCCTTCCGCACTTCCCCCATTGAGAGCCTGTTGGTCGATGCTGGGGAGATGGCACTCGCTCTGCGCCGCGTGCAGTGCATCACTCGCCTGTACGCGCGAGCCCGGCGCCTCCCTCAGTCGCCAACAGCTCTCACTGCATCCGCAGCTGATCTTGATGGTGCCTATGCCGCCGAGAGACGCCAGTCATACCCTAAGCCCTTTGGGTTTAGGGCCAGGAAACTCCTTCGAGAGGTAGATATAGCTCTCGGGCCGGTGGCGCCCCTTGTTCTGCCCAGGACGCCACCCTGGAGGGTACCACATTGGGCTATTTGTCGCCACGCCTCTTCTCCCAAAGCTTGTACTGCGCCGGGAGTATTGCGTTCGACCTTTTTGGAGCACACATCGTGTCACGCTGGTACCGTGCCAGTGTATACGGATGGCTCCAAGTCCCAAGAGGGGGTCGGCTTCCACGCCGTATCCCCTCTGTTTGAAGTCAGCGGGGCTCTACCAGGCGCTGCGTCTGTCTTCACGGCCGAGCTGGTGGCAATACACCACTCGGTACGGGAGATTACGCGACGTGCCCGGTTCGGAGACCGGATTGTGATCTATAGCGACTCACAAAGCGCCCTGATTGCTCTCGGGGAATTGGAATCTCCGCATCCCCTGGTTCGCGATATCCGTGACGCCACGGTTTTGGCGAGCCGGTCAGACGTCGAGATTATCTTCCGCTGGGTTCCTGGACATGTAGGAATTGCGGGGAATGAGCGCGCTGATGAGGGCGCCAAAGAGTCCGCGAGGACTCTGCGACCGGACCAGCGTTTCGCTCTTCCTCACACCGACTACATGGCAGGAATACGGGCAGCTCTTCGGACTGCTTGGCAAAGAAGATGGGAGACGGTCGAAGGGAACTTAAAGTTGCGTGCCATTGCGCCGCGACTGTTCCCATGGACCTATCCCCCAATGCCGCGGCGGCCTCAGGTTGCTTTCTGTCGTCTCCGAATCGGACACACTCGTGTGACGCATCGCTATCTGATGGAGCGCTCTCCTGCGCCCTATGGCAACGACTGCGTCGTCCCCCAGACTGTTCGGCACATTCTTGTCGAATGTCCCAGTCTGGGTGATCTTCGCGCACGATACCTGTCCCAGTGCCGGGATGGGCGGGGTCGCTACCGCCTGTCCCTTGTGCTCGGGACAGATTCGTGCACATTAACTTGTGGACTTGTTGACTTCTTGGGGGAGGCCGGCCTTCTCCCTATTATTTAAGCAAGGTTTGTTTGTTTTTTTTGTTTTGTTTTGTTGTTTTTTTGCATTTGTTTTTTTTTGTTTTGTTTTTTGTTTGTTTTTTTCCTTTAGTTGCACGCTCCTGCGCCAGGGGGACCTCTCCCCGACGCACCAGCTTGCTTCCTTTCCCCCTTTTGGGGTGTTGTTTTTTTTTCTCTCTCTTTAATTTTATTTTAAAGTAGCCTAGAACTAGGCCAGTTTTAATACGGCGACTAATGCCCAAGTAGGCAGTCGCCAGATGAGCTCTTAAAAAAAAACAAAAAAAAACCCTTTCTCTCTCCTTTCCACGTCTATCAATTTTACGCCCAGCCGAAGGGCTGCTTGACCACTGGGCGGAAGAAGTGGTCCTGAATGGCGGTAGCGGACTTCCGGCCACTTATTCACCCCTGGCAGAGCGGGCTACTGGGCATGCATATCAAGAGCTTACTGTACTTGCCCCCCTCTCTTCCCCGACGGATGCCGGTTTGCCAGCCCAGGACAGAATGAAAGGTCCCTCAAAGGGGACCTGTGATGTCTTAGGCGGGGATGGCACATGGAAGCCCTCCTTGAGATGGACATGGTCCCTGAGGTGACCCAGCCCCAGACTGTAGAATCTTTCATAGGGTCAAACCCATGCTCGGTGCCAAGCACAGAATCCGAGTCCGCCCCTGTCCAAGCTCCTCCTCAGACACCTCGGGTCCCTGAGGCTTCACAAGGAGAGGAGGGACCTCCTTTCCCGGCTGGTGCCCCTTTGAGAGCCAAGACCTTTTCCCATTCAGAGAAGGATCTTGCTGAGGCCAATCCCTCTGGCCTAGGGGTTCCTTCCGGCGGAGGAGAGAAGAGGGTTCATTCCCCACCCTCCTCTCCTAAAAAGAAAAGTAATAAGAAGACAAAGAAGTCTTGGGGCTCCTCTCCTTCCGTGGGAGCCGCGGGGACGGACGGGTCTGCTACCGTTTCTATAAAGGACCAAGTCAAGATCGGCATGCTCGGTCCCGGTGCTTTCCCGGGTGGGAACTCCCAGACGAAGACCAAAACTGCGCAGAGCGTAGCCTCGATTACGTCGGGGCCCCTCATTCAGAGGTTACCTGGTGTTTTCGAGCCCTCTGGCTTCAAAAGCTTCCTCGTTATTCACTCCACTGATGGCAGCATGTTGGATAAGGGTAACATGATCCATCAGAGGAGAGCACTAGCTACCGTGATTGGGAGAGAGCCAAAAGTGACTGACCCGTTTCTCGGACGGAAGCATTCTGGCAAATGCGTCGAATCCCTCTGAGGCGGCCATGATTAGTGCCCTTCGGAGACTAGATGACACGCCTGTAAGTGTGTGACGCCGCACTCTACCATAACTTCGTGAGAAGATTGGTTTATGAGAGGGAACTCATGGACTACTACATACATGACATCACCTTAGAGCTGGCCGACCATAAAGCGATTAAGGTCGAACGTGTGATGAGAAAACAGGGGTGGGGGGGCTCGAGACCCACCCCTACACACTTCGTCACGTTCGACTGTGACAAGCTCTCTGGGTTGGTGCGTGCTGGTTGCTATCGCTACCGCGTGAAGGAATTCGTGCTACTGCCGCGGATCTGCTACTACTGTCACCTCTTCGGCAATATGAATCGCTCCTGTAGACGTGCAAAGTCGGGTTACCCGAAGTGTGTGTAAGTTTCCTCAAGGCCGCACACGATAAGTCCAAATTATGTGTGCCTAAGTGTGTCATTTGCGGAGAGCCGCACCCCGCTTCTTCGAAGCAATGTGGTGCGTATCTCCTCGAGAAGGAAATCCTGGCCTTTCAAGCCCAAGATCGTCTCTCATTTCACAAGGCTAAGGACTTGGTCCTGGCGCTCCCGGCGCTGCCTGGGACGTCTTATGCCTCAATGTTAAGTAAGACACGCTCTGCTCGTGGCCCATCCAGGCCAACGAGCACGGTTGTTTCCGCGCCCATTCAGAACTCTTCTGCGGGTTCTACCCACCCCGGGCGCTCTCCTGGTAGAGCTGGCGGCACAAAGGGTTCACACCTAGACCCGTCTAAAACCATAGCTTCCCCTCCTTCCCCAAGCGTGAGCGTTTTCCGAAGACGAAACGGCCGCGTGACTCCACCGAGGCGTTAGACTCATAAGAGGCAACACCACTGAAGTAGGTCGTGAGGCTCCTACGCCTACACTGAGTTCTAGGCTGGGTGACTTGAAGGTGGTGGATCCTCCAAAGGAGGGACCCCCTCCTCTTAAGCCACTGCCTACTTAAGGTTTTGAGGCAGAGGGAGGAAAAGACTCTCATGACGACCAGAACCTTCCCCAATAAGCCCTCGAAGGCAACAGCGCCTTCAGCGCACTGTCCGGCAAACAGCGCCCGGGGTTCTGCCCCCGGGAAGCGTACGGCCATTCCCGTAAGGGTCTTCTCTTCGAAGAGGGACCCTACATCTCCTTCGAGCTATGCTTAGAGGGCATATTACTTCAATGGAATTGCCACAGACTCTGGGCCAACTGCGAAAACCTGCGGAGGCTCGTCTCGTCTCGTCCCGTTTTCCCTCAGCTATCTTTTTGCAAGAGACCATGCTGGGCATGCGCCATCAGCCCACCCTCCCGGGGTATTAGGGTTTTGCGACCCCACCACCACGCGATTGGGGCCGGGCAGGAGGATGTGCCATTAACAAGCGTCATGATGTCTTCGTTGTTTTCTTTGCTTTAGATACGAGTACCTCCTTTAAGGCACTAGCTGTGCAGCTACTGCGGAGGACATCCGCCGCGTCGTGGCCTAGGACTTTTCGACTACTCGGAGATTTGAAAGATAGCCTACCCTCTGGGGACACTACTTTATCAATCCCAAGGGTCAGGTCCTTGCCGACCTGATTGACGAGCTTTTGATAGGTCTCCTAAATGTGTATGAGTACGCATCACTGCCCTATAACTGGTTCAGTTTCCTGTCTTGATTTATATCTGTGCTCTCCGGATGCACATCCTGATTTTGGGCCGCTGCCGCCTGAGAGTCCTATGAGGCGGCCCACAAACAGAAGCGTTATGCCTACATGTACTATAAGCTCCGCCCGAACGATTTCATTGTCAGTGAATTTCGTCGAGCTAAGGCTAGGTTTCGGTATGTTTCGAAACACTTACGCCGCTCTTACTTGCGAGCATACTTGTCTTCACTTAACGGGTAGACCCCTCTAGCAAAGCTGTGGAAGCGAATCAAAAGTATTTGGAGCAAGTTTTTGCAGGACCTCCCTTCCGTTCTCCAGGAGAATAGGACTGCAATCTCAGACCCCGCGTCCGTGGCGGAGTCCTTCGCGACCGCATTCTCTACCCGGGATGCTGCTCCGCCAGGATTCGCTGTTCGTCGTGATGTCGCGTTAGGCCGCCAACTAGACTTTACTTCCAGAGGCGAGAACCCTTCCAACTACAGGTTTACATTGAGTGAGTTGCGTTCCGCTCTCGCTTCTTGCGCGGACACCGGCCCAGGTCCGGAAGATTTCCCGTATACCATTCTTCGACACCTGGGTGAGTGAGGCATGTCCTTTCTTTTAGATTTGCTCAATAGGATCTGGGTAGAGGGTATCATCCCAGACTCGGCGAATCGCTACTGTGCTCGCTTTTCGCAAACCAGGGAGGAGAGATCACTCAATCCCGACCTGTTTCCGCCCAATCTCTCTGACCTCCTGCGAGTGCAAGTTGATGGAAAAATTGGTAAATGTTAGATTAGCCTTTTTTTATGGACCGTGGAGGCCACCTTGTATTCCACACAGTGCGGCTTCCGCAAGTTCCACTCCAGGTCGGATGCCTACTCCGACTGGAAAATGGCTCCTGCGATGCCTTCCTTCGTATACAGCACTATGCCTCGGTGTTTTCCATCTGAAGAAGGCCTATGATACCGCATGGCGATACGGTATCATGGAGACTCCCCACAGGATGGGGGCGAGGGGATGCCTCCTAATCTTTATATCTGAATTTTTGCGAGATCGTCTATTCTGCGTACGGATGGGGGAAGCCCTCTCCGGCCCAATGGAGCAGGAAGAGGGTGTCCCACAGGAAAGTGTTCTCAATGTCACACTCTTCCCTTATTATCAACGGCATTACTTCGCTGCTGCCGGAAGGTGTTCTCGCTAACTGGGCGACCTTTCGATCTCTCCTGGCGCGGCCCAGATGCCAACTCTGGAGCGTCGACTTCAACAGGCATTGAACCACGTCTCTCGCTATGCCGAAGCGCACAGCCTTCGGTTTTCCTTGGCCAAGACAAAGATGATGCACTTCCGCCGTCATCCACGACTCCGCCTTGTCAAAGACTCGTTTCTAAATGGGATTCGCCTGGAAGTGGTGGACTCACACAGTTTCCTTGGTCTTGTATTTGACCGACGCCTCGCCTGAGAGGCTCATTTGCAGCCTTGGATATTCCTTGCTCCTTAACGTTCAGCGCCTGGGGCGCTGACGGGGCTACTACCTCACTTTTTTATCGATTCTTTGTTTGTTCGAAACTCGGTTAAGATGTGAGTTTTATGCATCCGCAACCGATCGTGTATTACGGAAGGTAGACTCGATCCATCTCACCGGCCTTCGCCTGGCGACCGGTGCCTTCCGCACTTATCCCATTGAGAGCCTACTTGTCGATGCTGGGCAGATGCCACTCACTCTGCGCCGTGCACAGTGCATTATTCGCCTGTACTCGCTAGCCCGGCGCCTTCCTCAGTCGCCAACAGCTCTCACAGCATCCGTAGCTGATCTCGACGGTGCCTATCCCTCCGAGAGACGCCAGTCATACCCTAAACCTTTTGGGTTTAGGGCTAGGAAACTCCTTCGAGAGCTCGTTATTGCTCTCGGGTCGGTGGCGCCCCTGGTTCTGCCCAGGACGCTACCCTGGAGGGTACCAAATTTTGCTATTTGTCGCCACGCCTCTGCTCCCAATGCTTGTACGGCGCCGGGAGTATTGCGTTCGACCTTTTTGGAGCACACCTCGTGTCACGCTGGAACCGTGCCAGTGTATACGGATGGCTCCAAGTCCCAAGAGGGGGTCGGCTTCCACGCCGTGTCCCCTCTGTTTGAAGTCAGCGGGGCTCTGCCATGCCCTGCATCTCTCTTTTCGGTTGCTGACTATTTTATCAGGGTTAACCCTGCGGGAGAAGAGGGAGGGATTTTCTATTTATAGATTATGTAGGGAAGGGTTTTGCCGTGATCGTAGGTGGGGCAGAGACTCTTGTTCGGCGATTCATAGGGGATTTGGATGGGTGAAAGTGTGGTGGGAGCTTTTGAGGTGGAGTTTTTGCCGCTGGTTTTGAAGTGCTATGGGTGAGAAATAAGTGTGTGTTTTATTGTATTCTGGTTCGTTGGTTTTGTGCAAAGGTTTAGTAATTTGTGGGTTTAGTGAGTGGTTAGTGTTCTTTTTTTTGTTGTTGGGGATGGGAGTGGGAATGGCAAGGGTGTGTAGAGGGGGCGACGAACTTTGCAGCTTTCTGAATGATTGTGTACCTATCATATTTAGGTTGTCTTTGATGGTGGAATGTTTCTATCTTGTGTAGGTTTGTTATGTACAGCGCCGGAAGTATTGCGTTCGACCTTTTTGGAGCACACCTCGTGTCACGCTGGAACCGTGCCAGTGTATACGGATGGCTTCAAGTCTGAAGAGGAGGTCGGCTTCCACGCCGTATCCCCTCTGTTTGAAGTCAGGGGGCTCTGCCAGGCGCTGCGCCTGACTTCACGGCCGAGCTAGTGGCAATACATCACTCGGTACGGGAGATTACGCGATGTGCCCCGTTCGGAGACCGGATTGTGATCTATAGCAACTCACAAAGCTCCCTGAGTGCTCTCGGGGCATTGGAATCTCCGCATCCCCTGGTTCGCGATATCCATGACGCCACGGTTTTGGCGAGCCGGGCGGATGTCGAGATTATCTTCTGCTGGGTTCCTGGACATGTAGGAATTGCGGGGAATGAGCGCGCCGATGAGGGCGCCAAAGAGTCCGCGAGAACTCTGCGACCGGACCAGCGTTTCGCTCTTTCTCACACTGACTACATGGCAGGAATACGGGCAGCTCTTCGGACTGCTTGGCAAGAAGATGGGAGACGGTCGAAGGGAACTTAAAGTTGCGTGCCATTGCGCCGTGACTGTTTCCATGGACCTATCCCCCAATGCCGCGACGGCTTCAGGTCGCTTTCTGTCGTCTCCGAATCGGGCACACTCGTGTGACGCATCGTTATTTGATGGAGCGCTCGCCAGCGCCCTATTGTAACGACTGCGTCGTCCCCCAGACTGTTCGTCACATTCTTGTCGAATGTCCCAGTCTGGGCGATCTTGGCGCACATTACCTGTTCCGGTACCGTTATGGGCGGGGTCGCTACCGCCTGTCCCTTGTACTCGGGACGGGTTTCGTGCACACCGACCTGTGGACTTTTAGACTTTTTGGAGGAGGCCGGCCTTCTCCCTTTTATTTAACCAGTTTTTTTTGTTTTTGTTTTTTTCCCTTATAGGTCGCACGTTCCTGCGCCGGGGGAGACCTCTTCCCGACACAAGGAGCTTGCTTCCTGCTCGTTGCCTTTCCCTTTTTTGGGGGTTGGGTTTTTTTTTTCTGTGTGTTTTTTAATTTGACTTTAAAGTAGCCTAGTACTAGGCAGGTTTTTAATACGGCGACTAATGCCCAAGTAGGCAGTTGCCAGATGAGCTCTTAAAAAAAAATCTTCTGAGTTATTGCACCCTGATTTTTGTCAAAGTTCCCTGGTTCCCTAATTGCCAACTCTATCTTTATTCTTAGTTACGCGCCTCTGAACTCTGATGTAGCTGCATTTCTGTTCTTAGCTTTCCTCTCCTATCCCTGCACCCCAATCAGTGCAGGCCTCAATTTGTGTTCAATAAATCAAGTGTGTGTTTCAGTTCACATGCGAAGTGGGAAAGGCGCCTTGCAAGCTAAATGTGACTGACATCGTGTCCACTCTCCCGCCGGAGGACGGAGGGCGCATCCGGATGTGGTGTCCCCTGCCCGACTATATCCCTTACTCGTGCGTCTTGGGCTTCCTCTCCGTTTCCATCTTCCTGAAACTCCCCTTCCTGGTCAAGTGTGTTCTCCTTCTCTCCCACACTGCCGTCTATTGCTTCCTCATCTTCTACACGCAGCGACAACTCTTCTTCTGCTTCGATCAACGCATGGGGTAAGTAGAACTCTTGAAAGTTGTGAAGTTGTACATTGGTGGGTATCATTTTTTTTATGGAATTAGAAAGGATTGGGTATTGTGCTCAGGGGGGGGGGGCTGCCCATGTCAGCGGCTCTCTAGCCGGGTTTAGTCATCTTTTACTATAGGGCCCGGAGGATGGTATGAGTTTCTTTCCTTTAAAACACGCACTGCGGGTTGGTATTCTTCCCTCCTCAGAAAACCTACTGATTAAGGGGTAATCCAAACTATGGGTATCCAAAGAGTATGGAGTATGGCACTCATCGTCAAGACGTTGCCAATCGTGACTCCATCTGGCCATGAACCACACCCGATGTTGCTTAACTCCGATCAAATCGGAAGCGATGTCTCTACGTGGCTAACCCTAACCCAGAGTCAACTGGGGGGGTGGGGGGTATAATGGTGTCCAACGTACTGAGGTAACTGATAAAATGTGATGTTAAGACGTTGCTGGAATGGATGGTGGTTGCAGTTTAATCCCCTGGAGTGGATCTAAATTGTTCATTGTCTCAGATGTGGAAGTTGAATGCAATTTTGAAAGGAAGAAATCAAATCTTGAACCCCCTCTATGCCCTATCATGCACAAAGCCGCCCATCATTTTTGTTCGCGCCGGATAATTCCCCTTCATAGCGATGGTGCTATGTGCTGTTCCCTCTCATCCAACCATGTGGCATCCCTGGGCATGATGCCCATACCATG
The DNA here is from genome assembly GCA_963969495.1 of Ceratothoa steindachneri. Classification (NCBI taxonomy): domain Eukaryota; kingdom Metazoa; phylum Arthropoda; class Malacostraca; order Isopoda; family Cymothoidae; genus Ceratothoa; species Ceratothoa steindachneri. The sequence goes on from OZ018320.1 coordinate 74,862,381, forward strand.
CCCCTTCAAAAAAACCCTCTATGTACTCCTATCATACAGTCTTCCTGGAAGCAAAATGACTAACATTTAACTTGCTTCTAAATGAAGTGCCTAAGGCCTCCCCCTTCCTCCGTATCACTGAACAGAGTATCAGATCGGTAAGGTTAGGTTCGCCACTTTATTTTTATTTACATGCCTTTTCTCACCTATTTTCTTGGCCTGGGGTTAATTTTGCAGGCTAGTCGCCGATTAACGTTCATTCATTTATCCCTGGTAAAGGTTGACCCCTTCCTCTTTGGCGCCATTTGGGGGTGTGGATTTAAGCATATCTGCATTTTCCCCGCACCCTCACCTTTCTTTTCTTTATCCTCCTACGCACCTGCAAGGGTATTTCAGGTTTAATATGGGTAATCTGGCTGCTGTTGACATCTGTAGGATTGTCTGCCCTCCCAGCCACAATGCTGCAGTTTCCCCTCCTGGCCCCTATGTGTGGCTTCCACACATTCTTGCCCCCTCTAGCTTCACTTTATTTACAGATCTCTCCTTACAAACCTTGTTCGTAAGAAGCCATTATTTGGTATTTTGCTTTAAACACAACAAACTGGGTCGCACTCGGGAATGTCATCATGGCATATGCTCATTACCAAACAAACAGGACCGTAACCAGGAATGTTGGCACGGCATATGGTTTTTACCAAACACACTAAGGCGCACTCAGAATCTCTTCACAGCATATAGTCTTTACCAGAATTCTTTGAGGTGGGGAACCGTTCGATAGGTGTACATTGAGTGAGTTGCATTCCGCTTTTGTTACATGCACGGACACCCTTCCCTGGTCTGGATGATACCCTGTAAGCCATGTTTTGACAACTAGGTAAGCGAGGCATGGCATTTGTTAAGTTTTTTTTTTACATGATCTGGACTGAAGGTATCCTCCCAAACTCCTGGCTAATTGCTACTGAGCTCTGAGAGATGACTATCCCGGCTGTTTTCTGCCCAATCTCTCTAACCTCCGGCGTGTGTAGCTAGTTCGCGGTATCCGTGACGCCACGGTTGCCGCGAGCCGGGTGTATGGCGATATTATCTTTTGCTAAGTTCCTGGACATGTGAGAATTGCGGGGAATGAGGGCGCCAAAGAGTCTGCTGCTTGACAAAGAAGATGGGAGACGGCTGAGTGGAACTTAAAGCTGTGTATCCATTGCACCGCGACTGTTCCCATGGACCTACTTCCGCATTCCGCGACGGCTTCAGATCGCTTTCTGTTGTCTTTGAATTGGGCACACTCACCTGATGGAGCGCTTGCCCGCACCTAATTGCGATGACTGCATTGTCCCCCAGATCGATTGGCACATTCTTGTTGAATGTCCCAGCCTGGGTGATCGCGTACGGTACCTGTCCCAGTACCTGGTGCTCAACCCTGTACTCGGGTGGGTAGATCTTACACTTGTCATCTCACACATAGCCAATTATAACACTGCTTTATTTCCTCTCCCATCTTCACAGCACACACACACACACACACACACACACACACACACACACATACACTCTCTCTCTCTCTCTCTCTCTCTGTTCCAAGGAATCCTGTCGATGGGTATCTATATCCACATATCTCTGATGCGGAACAGGTCCCTCTGCGCCAGGCTGATAAAGGTTCTTACCCATACTCTGTTTGGTGTCAAAAATATAATACTTCCTGGCACCTCTCCCCAAAGAGGATTGATCCCTGGTGCCCTCAGGCTCAGCAACAATTGTCATACTGACCTTTATGTCTATTTCATTATCCAGTCAGGATCCCCACCTGGATAAAGGCAGGTTGGTAAACTATTACTCTTGAATCTACTCATCTTTTCTTTTCTTTTTCATGAAAATAACAAGTTCTAAACAATCTAATAACCTATATCTTTAAATCCCCAAACTTTACTCCTTTCTTGATGACCTTATCCCAAACTTTCTCCCATACATGTCTTGTTTGGTCTTTGCTTCTTAGTTTTAAGCAAGTATTAATATTTTTGCATTGAATAGCAAACTATTTGTTCAATTGAGTTTAAACATGCAAGTTTCTTTTCAGGGTTTATGTGCCATCCCAGGCCCTAGGAATGATCTACATCTTATTCTTCCTGTTCGCTGTTCTTGTGCATGGGAGGCAGGTGGAATGGACGATGCGCCTCGACTTCCTTTGGCAATGTCAGGTCATATTACTTGGAGCTAATAAGGATTCATTTTTAACCTTTAGTTGTTGATGAAGAGTTTCTGTTAGGTTACTTTTGAGTTTCAGTAAGATGTTGGAGCTTTCACTCCTTTATCATTACTAAATGCTCATGATGGAATTCAAGTTCCTATTTTGACTCTCTGTGCTCTAAGTCCATAATTTTGGAAATATTGACCTAACCCTTTATGAACCTGAGATGCAGAAGATTTAATCAAGTTTATTTAGCAATAATTGTCATCTACCATCTTGATAGCATTTGTTCCTTTATTCACTACTCTATTATACTGTTTTATAACTTGTGCCCACTGTGCAGGTGTCACTTTCTTTTTCTCTTTTCAGTCTCTTGTCCAGCTTACATCTCCATTCTCGCATGTGAAAGCTTTTCATTTTGTTGTTTATTTTGCAGTGGTTACAAGCATCACCTAATTTCATTTGTTTTTACAAGTGTCATTTCTTAATTGTGATTAAAAGCTTCACTTTTAATTATGATTAAAAGCTTCACTTTCAATTATAATTAAAGGCATCACTATTCCATTTTGATTAAAAGCATCACTTTTGCTTTGTTGATTACCAACATCACTTTTCAATTGCAGGAGGCAGATGAAAAACAGGAAATGGCCACATTCCAGGACAGCAGTCGCCAAATTTTGTTCAACTTGCTTCCTGCTCATGTTGCCAGCCACTTCCTTGACAACCAGCTTCATAATAACATGGTATCCTTATTCGATTACTTTAATATTAGCTATTTTTAATTACTATAATCAATTTTTTTATAGCCTTTGTCCTATATATTATTCACCTTTTTTCCAAATTTTTTTCTCTTGTCATGTATATATTTTTTTTAACTAATGGACTATTTGGAATAGCAAAATACAGCAATTTTGAACTACATGCAAAGGAGGTGTAGATGGCTGGATGCGGAGAACTCTGTGCAGCCTGTTACCCTTTATATACCTGGAGGAGCTGTTCTCTCTCTCCCTCTGAAGCCCTGTCACAGTTGGCTTGAACTCTGACTGGGCCTGGGGAAGTGGTTGGTGCTCTTCCTCCTCACTCCCTTCCATCGTTACTTTTTTTTCTCTACCACTAACACCTCCACATTTTTTCTACCCGCACTTGGTACCTAGAGGAGCTTCTTTCCCGGACTGAGCACAAATTAGGGAAGCCCTATCACTGGATTTAGTTGAACTGTCTCACAGGGCCTAGGAGAGTTGCCGGTACGCTTCCATGGTGTATATGTTGCCGAGACACGCGAACATAGCCTAAGCCTTTCCTCTTATCGCCAAGCAACTCGTGCGAGAACTCGATGGAGATCAAAGAAGATGGTGGCAATTCACCAAACCAGTCTCACTTTGGCGAACGGTGCCTTCCGCACATTCCCTTTTGACAGCCTACTTGTCGATGCCGCCAGATACCACTTGTTCTTCTTCTCTGTGCTTTATGCGCCACATACGCGCCAGCCAGCGTCTTGATCATTTGCCATCGGCACTCATTGCATCTGCGGCCGATCTAGATGGTGTCTACATATGCGACCGAGAGATGCGAACACGCACGAGGGCCTTTCTGCTTATTGCTAAGCAACTCCTGCGAGAACTCGATGTAGATCTTGGTCAGGTGGTGCCTCTCTGGAGGGTGCCATGTCTGATCATTTGTTGCCACGCCTCTGCTACCAAAGTTTCCACAGCGCCGGGAGTATTACGTTCGACCTTTTGGAGCAAACCGTGTCTCGCTTTAGCCCCACCAGTACAAAGGGTGGTTTCCAAATCCGAATAGGTGGTGGGTGGGGGGGAGGGTCAGTATCCATACCGTATCCTCTGTTTGAAGTCAGCGGGATTCTACCGGGCGCTGCGTCTCTCTTCCCGACCGACCTGGTTGCAATACACCGCTCAATAATGGCTCAAGGCTTTGAAATTTCTGCATTTCCCGGTTCGCAGTATCCGTGACGCCACGAGCTGGAGGGATTTCCAGATTGCATCCTGATGGGTTCCTGGATATGTACGGATTATTGGAAATGACCGTGCCGATGAGGGAACGATGATGCTGCGAGAAATAGGCGAGTGGACCAGCGTTTCGCTCTTCCCTACACTAACTGACTACATGGTAGGAATCAGGTCGCCATTCGGGCTTGCCTTGCAAAGATAATGAGAGCCGGCAAACGGGAACCTATAGTCGCGCATCATCGCGCTTCGACTGTTCCCATGGTACAATCCTCAATGCCTCAATGACTTCCGGTTGTTTTTTCTCATCTCCGAATTGGGGACACTCGCGGAACGCATTGCAACTTGATGGAGTGACTCCTCGCCCGCACCTAACTGCGATTACTGTGTGGTACTCCACCCACAGACTGTCCGATAAATACTATCGAGTGTCCCACTCCAGGGATCTTCGTGCGTACTTCCTGAGCGGAGTCGATACCGCTTGTCCGCGCACTTGCTCAGCGGGGTTGATATCGCTTGTCCGCGCACTTGCTCAGCGGGGTCGAGACTGCTTGTCCCTTGTAATCGGAACTAGTTTGAGGACTCCTGATTGCGTCATAATGGAATTTTTGAAGGAGGCAGACCTCTTCCACTGTTGTCTGGTTTTGGTTACATCCTCGGGTGCTAGAGGAAAAGGTAATCCTCCCTCAAACGTTGAAACACGACCTTGTGGGTTGGAGTTACTTTTGTTATTCTCTTTTTATTATATTTTTTGTTTTTGGCTCGGGTGTTTTTTATTTGCTTTTTTTTTTATTAAACTAGTATAATGATAGGCCAAACTATAATTATGACGACTATACCCTTGGTGGCCGGATGGATGCTTTAGGAAAATATGTAGTTAGCATCAAAGAGTATGCACTTCTTATGAAATTTTGTTGAGAGCCCCCTTCCCATAAAAAAACTTAGATTGCCTTATTAAAAAGATTGTAGTTATCATGTTTTTATACACTTTCCTCCCTATTTTATAACATTCACTGACTTTTCCGATTAAAAATGGCTACCGTTTTTCTTGATTGTTACATAACAATTTCTCTCTTTTCATATCTTTCTTATGATATTTGTGTCACTAATTTATAGCTTTATTTTACACTCGGCTATGGCAGAGAAGTGGAATAATTTGCAGTGCTTTAGATTGAACTTAATCATCAATTGTTAAATTCTTTAGAATTGGGGTAGATGTAATAATCTTATTTCAATCAATTATATTGATATCCTTACCTGCAAAATTGTGTTTTTTGGCACTTCAAAGTTTCTTTCTGATATGATCATGGTTCGTAGTTCTTGCTCAATTGATGCTTTGAAATGCTTCCTTTCTGATAAGCCTTCTGGAGTCTGTCAACAGAGATTATAAAATGTTCTTGGGATAAGCCAAGGAATTATTTTGCTGGGATCTTTGTTCAAACCTGTGATTATGGGCATCATATACCAGAAGTTCTGTGATCCATCACTTATCTTTGGATGATTTAATAAAAAAACTATCTTGGAGCCTAAGCTTCCATTGGAATTTTGAGGAAATCTTTAATCATTTTAATGATACTTTCTCACGAAACATAAAGCTAAAGGATTCTTTTTGCACCTTTCGGCCACTTAGCATGATTAATGATGATCTTAAACAAGATCCTAAAAGACTATTCCTATAGATATTTTTTATTCGAGTTAAAAGTATCAACTACCTCAGCTGGCATTTCTTTGTTACTATTGATTGGAACGAATTTAGCAATATTCACTTTTGTCACAAGTTTAATTTTATTTCCAATAAATCCTTTAAACATGTTTGCTTCTGTGGGTTTTGCATCTATTACTTCAAAAGACATGTAAAAAAGGAAGCTTATTTGAATGTAAAAGACAAATGAGCCATTGGAGAGATTTATCAAGATTCATTTCAATTTATTCAATAACTCATACATCCAGTATTCACTGGTGTGCCATTGAATGAATAATAATGCTTTTAATGTTTCTTGACTAACCTCATTAACTAAAAATATGATAATTCTTCCGCAATATAAACAAGCGTTTCCATTATCAGAAGTTAAATGGTCCATATAATAAACATCTGGCTCTTTAACTATATGAGGTAATGTTTACTTCATATTACATTCCTTTCATTGTTTTGGTTTCATTACTTCTTCCATCACTTCTTATTCATCTAAGTGAGAGTATTTACAGATTTCATTTTTATAACTTTCTTTTTGCAAGTTATTTTCTTTCCTTTTAAAATTTCTTTGTATACATCATAATAGATTCTTCTAAAATTTTCAGGTCTTTTGAAGCTTCAGTTAATATAACCCACACAGCAGCAGCAACTCTACAGCGTATACCTGGCATCTGACTGCGATCAATGGGGGGGTGGAGATTCTAATACCCCTGAAGGCACTCAGAGCACCCTATAAGTCTATAAATCACACAATTTTTAAAGTAATACTCCTGGAGCAGAGGCGGGGCAACAAACGTTTATTCACGCGCGGTACCCTCCAGGATGGCAATCTGGGCAGAAGCTACAGTGCCAACGGCACAAGAGCTACATCAAGCTCTTAAAGGAGTTGCCTTACCCTAAACACAATGGGCTAAGGGTATGATGAATGGCATCTCAAGGCGGCATAAGCACCATCGAGCTCGGTGGCGAATGTGTGAGAGCATTTGACGAATGAGGAAGATCCTGGACTCGTGCATACAAGTGCTTAATGCACTATGTACCACGCAAATCGAATGGCATGGACAAGGTGGCTCTCTACAAGGGATGTGCAAAAGGTACCAGTCTCCAAACACAGATAAGTGTGAGGGATCGAATAAAGCTGAATTGTGTAAGACGAAGTGTGAATTGTGGCAAGCCCCACCCTTCTTCCTCCAAGCAATATGACTCGTACCTTTTTAGGTCCTCTTAGTTGTTCAGGCTGCAGACTGAACTTGAAACTTCCTATGCCTCAAAGTTTAAAAATCACCATCTGCTGCTGGATCCTCCAGGCCTATGAGCACAGAAACCAGCACGCTCATAGGAATTCTGCAGGTTCTACCTCTCCCAGGTGACAACCTGGCTGCAATACAGGCTTGTGTCCTGCCCAGGTTAAAACCAACCACCCCCAACCCATTCGCAAAAAAATGAAGACGCTGAGCGCATCCACCAAGAAGGAGTGAGGCACTATGCCTGGGTATCATGAAGTCTGCTCCTTCAAAGAATGGCAACAACAAGGGTCCTTCATCTTCCCCGCCCCAGTCTAAGACTGGATGTGGCCCTTAGGAAAGTTGGGACACTTCAAAGGAAGGTTTGTGCCATGAGCCAAACCTCTTCCAGTAAGCCCACAGCCATTTCAGTGGAAGCCTTTATGTTAACATAGTCCCCACCCCGCTTCATCTCCAACTTGGAGGGCATTTTGACTAACTGGGAGCTGTGGAAGTTCATCTCTTCCCGCTCCCCTTTAGCTATCTATCTGCCTTCAATAGACCATGTTGGGTGAGTGTCCACTTATCACCCTCCAAGGGTATTAGGGTTTTGCAACCCCACCACCACATGATTGGTGTCAGGCATGTGGATGCTCAATTTACACCTCAAATGATGTCTCTATTCTTTTCTCGCTTTAAATACCTCCTTTCAGGTAGGGGCAGTGCCGAATCATGTTAAGAAGTATACTTTTTTTCACTGTATATTCCACTGTCCGCTCTCCTTCATGTGGCAAACTTTCTTTGCACTGTGGCACGGTCTCCAAAGGCCTTTTCTCCTGTGGGGATTTGAATGGTTAGGCACCCTCTTGAGAGGACTAACTACACATTCAATCTCAGGAGCCAGGTCCTTGCTGGTTTGAGCAAAGATCTGGAGATTTGTATCTTAAATGTGGATGAATTCACACATCGTCTGAGAGCCGCTTTATTTTCCTGCATAGATCTCCCCGTGCTCTTAGGTTCAGATGCACATCCTAATTTGGGGTCAGAGGTGTTTGAAGAGCTTTATGGTAGGGATCACTTTCCCATCCAAATATCTTTTTCTGGGTTGGTGCCACTTGAAAAACCACCATGGTGATATTTGGTGTGGCCACAGTGGCCTACATTTCATGAAATGACTTCTCTTTTGCAATCTAGAAGTTTATGTTGGTTAATGAGGCAATTGAGTTCTTCTCTGGGACCCTCATCGTTGTGGGCTGAGTATTCCTAAAACATCTGAGTGTTTTGTGCACCATCCACTTTCTTGGTGGTCTTTGTGAGATGACCCTCAGAGAGAGGCAATATTCCGACTTGCACATCCGATTGTGGTGTGATAGAATTTTTGGAGGATGTGGGCCTTCCATTCTATTTGAATTTTCAATTAAATTTTTGGTTGCACACTTCATTCAGGCCTGCTGGAGGTTACATAAATATGTCTCTTAATTGTCTTACTTGTTTATTTATAGTTTACTGAATTATGTTTTTAGGCCATAAATAAAAATTCTACAATATATCTTTTATTTGGAGGCTATACCCTTTTTTGTAGCTATCAGAAAAGGGCACTAAAATTAAAAAGAATTTTTTTACACAAAAAAAGACCAATGCCTCTTATATAGGAATTTTTCTACTTTGTTCTATACATTTGAAATGAATTTTATAGCTATAAACTATAGAAATAACACTAGTGCAATTAATTCTGCAAAGTGGAAGAAAACTTGAAAGAAACCAATATCATTTTTCATATATAAATAAAAAATTCTTATTGCAATTGACATAGATTTTCCACTCCAGATACTTGTATTAGCAAAATGCATTGCTGCATTTGCAGTTAAATAAAACTAATAAATCAAAATGTTCACAAAAATTAGTGGAAACTAGCACAGTAGTAAAATCGGATCACCATACTGCTGGTCAGGGCAGAGATCAGACCCCATTTCCAGACCAGTTAGTAGTAAGGGCATGGGTCCAGGATAGTTTAAAATAGTACTACTTTTTATTTTGGCAGAATTTGTATCATCAAAGCTACAATCGCATTGGCGTTCTCTTCGCTTCGATCTCAAATTTTCATGAGTTTTATTCTGAACTTGATGTCAACAATCAAGGAAAGGAATGTTTGAGACTCCTGAATGAGATTATTTCCGACTTTGACCAGGTATGTGTTATTTTAACATTTTGTCCCTACTAACATGTTTCATTTTGTTCTTTGTGCCATACTTGCTAACCGGTCATCTTGTGGTATCCATTGTGAAGAAAGCAGTGCTATCCTTGGCAAGGGTTTTCAAAGAGCATTTCACATGCCTCTTATGTGTCACTTCATCCAAGTTGAAATATATTTTAACTTGTAACCATTGTAAACCTTTGGTTGCTGTTGTCATTCTTCAAGTTCTCTGGCTAAGCAGCCCCGAGACCCAGTTGAAGGACATGGTCACTAACCAGTTTTCCCACTATGCCCTTAAGGAGTGTCCATATATTGTTTGTGTGCAGTGCAGTCCATTGTGCTTAATTATGCGGAGTGCTGTGTTGCATTTTGGACTGACTCTTACGATAGTCACATTGACCTTTCTCTGGTAGCTCAGTATGCCATGAGTACTCAATCTTCACGAGGGGCAGAGGAATTCAAAGGTTGTATGACTGAGGTTGTGCATAGAGCAGGTTGTTGTTTGTGATTAGATATAATGGTGAGTGAATGAGTTTGGATATGTTTCTCGTGGCTAGTTTTGGAGGGGGTTGGGTGTCAGAAGAGGCTTACTGGAAGAGGACTTGTTTTTCAGAGGGTAGCCCCGTAAGGGGCGCGGCGATTTGCCATTCTGGCCGCCGTGCTGACGGGATTCAGCACCCCGTCCGACCCCAGCTTAGCCTCTTCTCCTTCGTTCAAAACACTTGTGTTTCCCTCCCGGTTTCCTCGCTTTTCATACAACCTCTCGCACAACTTTCTCTGGTCAGCCTCTAAATTCACAGGGTAGATGCTGACCTTCTTATCAGTCAACTGTCCCGGATCGGGGCTGAGGGGGGAGGGGACAAGGTTCCCTAACCCCTGAGCTCTGATCTGGGGTGGTGGGTTTTTAACAACCTGCTTCATCCCCACCCATACCTTCCTCACATCCCCTTTTCTTCTCACTTCACCATCTATTTCTTTTTATGCCGTGTCGAAGGTGGAGCCGCCATGCCAAGGGACTGCCAGACCACCAGGCGGAAGGGGTGGTCATGAATGGCGGCACCTGGCTCTGCCAGGCGTGTACGCACCCCTTGCATGGCGGGATACTGCGAGGGGTGATGAGCGTATGCATCCCGTGAAAAATTTAGGGTCACCATGCCCAATGATGAGAAAACTAAATATCGACCCCCAATTTCCCCTTGTCCATCGACGGAGCCGCCCTCGGGCAGCTCCACAGAAAAAAAAATGGAGGTCTTCCCTCCCCCCTGTGCTTGCGCAGGGGACCCTCCAAATTTCTCTAACCGGAGAGGAGGCTTACTCCTCTCCTTCGCCTACGTGTGTGGCCAGGTGTGTCAATTGCAGAGAGCCGCATCTTGCTTCTTCGAAGCAATGTGATGCATATCTCCTTGAGAAGGAAATCTGGCCGTTCAGGCCCAGGATCGACTGTCATTTCGCGAGGCTAAGGACTTGGTCCTGGCGCGCCCGGCTCTGCCTGGGACGTCTTATGCCTCAATGGTAAGGCGAAACGGCGACGCACCTCCACCGAGTCGTTCAACTCACAGGAGGCAACACCCCTGAAGTTGGTCGCCAAGCCATCTTCCCGGGTTCCTAAAGCTGTCCCCCGAAAGGAGGACAGCAACAAAGGAGCTTCGGCTCCTTCGCCCACGCCTAGTGGTGGGCTGAGTGGCTAGGACACGGTAGATCCTCGAAAAGAGGCCCCCCCCCGCCTCCGAAGCCGCAACGCCCGCCTAAGGTTTCGAGGCGGAGGGAGGAAAAGACTCGCATGACGAGCCCAACCTCCCCCAATAAGTCCTCGAAGGCGACAGCGCCCGGGCTTCTGCCATCGGGAAGCGTACGACCATTCCCGTGAGGGTCTTCTGTTCGAAGAGGGCCCGAGCTAGGCATGGAGGGCATATTCGTTCAATGGAATTGCCGTGTACTCCGGGCCAATTGGGAGGAGCTGCGGGGGCTCGTCTCGTACCCTTCTCCGTTAGCTATTTTTCTGCAGGAGACCATGCTAGGCGCGTGTCCCCTGCGCGCCCTCCCGGGGTATAAGGGTTTTGCGACCCCTCCACCACGAGATGGGGGCCGAGCTGGGGGATGCGCGGTTTACACCCGGCATGATGTCTCCGTTCTTCTTCTCACTTTAGATACTCCCTTTCAGGCAGTGGCTGTGCAGCTTCACCTGGATAGGAGGTATACTATCATTTCTGCGTACATTCCACCGTCAGCTGACTTCGACGTGAGGGACTTCCGCCGCGTCGTGGGACGGTTGCCGAGGCCCTTTGTCTTGCTTGGAGATCTGAACTGCAGACATCCTCTCTGGGGAGATTACTCAATAAATACGAGGGGACAAGTCCTTGCCGATCTGATCGAAAAGCTTGAGATAGGTGTCCTAAATGTGGATGGGTTTACGCATTACTGCCCGAGAACCGCTTCATTTTCTTGCCTTGATCTACATATCTTTATGCTCTTTGAGGGAAGAAAAGACTTGCATGGCGAGCCCAACCTCCCCCAATAAGTCCTCGAAGGCGACAGCGCCTTCACGCTTTCTCCGGCCAACACCGCCCGGGGTTCTGCCTTCGGGAAGCGTACGGCCATTCCCGTGAGGGTCTTCTGTTCGAGGAGGGCCCCCGCGTCTCCGAGCTAGGCCTGGAGGGCATATTCCTCCAATGGAATTGCCATGGACTCTTGGCCAACTGGGAGGAGCTGCGGAGGCTCATCTAGTCCCGTTCCCCGTTAGCTATTTTTCGGCAGGAGACCATGCTAGGCGCTTGCCCCCTGTCCGCCCTCCCGGGGTATAAGGGTTTTGCGACCCCACTACCACGAGAGGGCTGGGCTGGGGGATGCGCGGTTTACACCCGGCATGATGTCTCCGTTCTTCCTTTCTCTTTAAATGCCTCCTTTCAGGCAGTGACTGTGCAGCTTCACCTGGATAGGATGTATACTCTCATTTCTGCGTACATTCCACCGTCAGATGACTTCGACGCGGGGGAATTTCGCCGCGTCGTGGCACGGTTGCCGAGGCCCTTTCTCTTGCTTGGAGATCTATCTTAACGGCAGATATCCTCTCTGGGGGGATTACTCAATAAATCCCAGGGGACAAGTCCTTGCCGTTCTGATTGAAGAGCTTGAGATAGGTGTCCTAAATGTGGATAAGTTTACGCATCAATGCCCGAGAACTGCTTCATTTTCTTGGCTTGATCTATCCGTATGCTCTTCGGATTCACAGCCTGATCTTAATTGGGTTGTGGTCGATGACCTCCACGGTAGTGATCACTTTCCCATTCAAATATCATTTTCAAGGCAACTGCCGCCTGAGAGCCCACCTCGGTGGTGCTTGGCGCGGGCGCGGTTGCCTGCATTTCAGGAAATGACTGAATTCTCTATCTCAGTCGAGGAGTTTAGGTCGGTAGATGAGGCCGTTAAGTTCTCCGCTATCCTTATCGCCGCGGGCCTGACTACTATTGCCAGAACGTCTGGCCGTTTTGCACGCCGACCACTTCCATGGTGGTCGGCCGAGTGTGAGACGGCCCTCAAACAGAAGCGTTATGCCTACATGCGCTATAAGCGCCGCTCGAACGATTTCACTGTCGCTGAATTTCGTCGGGCTAGGGCTAGGTTCTGGTATATTTCGAAGCATGCCCGCCACTCTTCTTGGCGGGCATACGTGTCTTCACTTAACGGGAAGACCCCTCTGGCAGAGGTGTGGAAGCGAGTCAAAAGTATCCGGGGCAAGTTCTCGCATGTCCCCCCTCCTGTTCTCCAGGAGAATGGGACCGCAATCTCGGACCCCGCCTCCGTGGCGGAATCCTTCGCGACCGCTTTCCCGCATTCTCTATCCGGGATGCTGCTCCGCCAACGACAAGTTTACTGTGAGTGAGTTGCGTTCCGCTCTTGCTTCGTGCGCGGACACCGCCCATGGTCCGGACGATGTCCCGTACCCCATGCTTCGACACCTGGGTGAGCGAGGCATGTCATTTCTCTTAGATTTGTTCAATAAGATCTGGCTGGAGGGTTTCCTCCAAGATTCTTGGCGAATCGCTACTGTGCTCGCCTTTCGCAAACCGGGGAGAGATCACACTACTCCGGCCAATTTCTGCCCAATCTCTCTAACCTCTTGCGTGTGCAAGTTGATGGAGAAATTGGTAAATGTTAGATTAGCCTTTTTTATGGACAGCGGAGGCCATCTGTCTTCTGCACAATGCAGCTTCCGCAAGTTCCACAACCCCGTCGGATGCTCTGCTCCGACTGGAAAATGCCGTCTGCGAAGCCTTCCTTCGTAGAAAACGCTACGCCACGTTGTTTTTCGATCTGGAGAAGACCTATGATACCGCATGGCGATACGGCATCATGGAGACTCTCCACACGATGGGGGCGAGGGGACGCCTCCTAGTCTTTATATCTGAATTTTTGCGAGATCGTCGATTCCACGTACGGGTCGGGGGAGCCCTCTCCGGCCCAATGGAGCAGGAATAGGGCCTCCCGCAGGGAAGTGTCCTCAGTTTCACACTCTTTGCCCTGAGCATCAACGGCATCACCTCGGTGCTGCCGGAAGATGTTCTCGCTACGCTCTATGTAGACGACCTTTTGATCTCTTTTGGCGTGGCCCATATGCCAACTCTGGAGCATCGACTCCAACAGGCATTGAACCGCGTCTCTCGCTATTCCGAAGCGCACAGGTTTCGGTTTTCCTTGTCCAAGACTAAGGTGGTGCACTTCTGCCGACATCCACGGCTCCACCCCGACCCAAATTTGTTTCTTAATGGGGTACGCCTGGAAGTCGTTTAATCGCACCGTTTCCTTAGTCTTGTATTTGACCGACGCCTCACATGGGAGGCTCATATTCGCAGCCTTAGAGTCTCTTGTACCCGCGCCATGGATATTCTGCGTTCCGTGACATTCAGCGCTTTGGGCGCTGATATGGCTACTGCCTTACTTTTTTATCGATCCGTTGTTCGTTCGAAGCTCGACTACAGATGCGAGTTTTATGCATCCGCAGCCGTGCGTTTATTGCAGAAGGTGGACTCGATCCACCAACCCGGCCTTCGCCTTGCGACCGGTGCCTTCTGCTCTTCCCCCATTGAGAGCCTGTTGGTCGATGCTGGGGAGATGCCACTCGCTCTACGCCTCGTGGAGTGCATCACTCGCCCTTACGCGTGAGCCCGGCGCCTCCCTCAGTCGCCAACCGCTCTCACTGCATCCGCAGCTGATTTCGACGGTGCCTATGCCGCCGAGAGACGCCAGTCATACCCTAAGCCCTTTGGGTTTAGGGCCTGGAAACTGCTTCGAGAGCTAGGTATAGCTCTCGGGCCGGTTGCTGTCCTGGTTCTGCCCTGGACGCCACCCTGTAGGGTACCACATTTGGCTATTTGTCGCCACGCCTCTGCTCCTAAAGCTTGTACAGCGCCGGGAGTACTGCGTTCGACCTTTTTGGAGCACATCTTGTGTCACGCTGGAACCGTGCCAGTGTATACGGATGGCTCCAAGTCCCAAGAGGGGCTCGGCTTCCATCCTGTATCTCCTTTATTGGAAGTCAGCGGGGCTCTGCCAGGCGCTGCGTCTGTCTTCACGGCCGAGCTGGTGGCAATACACCACTCGGTACGGGAGATTACGCGCCGTGCCCGGTTTGGAGACAGGATTATGATCTATATCGACTTACAAAGCGCCCTGAGTGCTCTCGGGGCATTGGAATCTCCGTCTCCTCTGGTTCGCGATATCCGTGACGCCACGGTTTCGGTGAGCCGGGTGGATGTCGAGATTATCTTCTGCTGGGTTCCTGGACATGTAGGAATTGCGGGGAATGAGGGCGGCAAAGAGTACGCGACGACTCTGCGACCGGACCAGCGTTTCGCTCTTCCTCACACCGACTACATGGCAGGAATACGGGCAGCTCTTCGGGCTGCTTGGCAAAGAAGATGGGAGACGGTCGAAGGGAACTTAAAGTTGCTTGCCATTGCGCCGCGACTGTACCCATGGACCTACCCGCTAATGCCTCGACGACTTCAGGTTGCTTTCTATCGTCTCCGAATTGAACACGCTCGCGGGAGGCACCACCATTTGATGGAGCGCTCGCCAGCGCCCTACTGTGAAGACTGCGTTGTCCCGCAGACTGTTCGGCACATTCTTGTTGAATGTCCCAGTCTGGGCGATCTTCGCGCATGTTACCTCTCTCGGTACCGGACCAGTTCGTGCACACTGACTTGTGGGCCATACGACTTTTTGGATGAGGCTGGTCTCCTCTACTTAATTTGACTGTTTTTGTGGGTTTCATGTACCTTTCCCGTGCGAAGGTGGGCCTACCCCCGACGCCAGAGCCCTCTTCCTTCTTGATGCTCTTTTTCTTATCTTGTTTTTTGATTTGTATCGTAGCCTTTGTTTCTTTTATTATCGTTATTTGTTATTTACATGTTACTTGTTTTTTTAATCTAGCCTACTGTTTGTGGGGATACTTCAGTTTGTTCAAAAGTCTTTGCAGCACCTTTGTTCCACTTGTTCAAAGTCTTTCAGCACCTTCATTCCACTTGTCTTTTATCTTACGCGACAGAAGCTGTCTCATTTTTCATCCTATTTGCGTAATAGTGGATGTTATTATGCATGATGAGAGACTGACACTCCCTTGTTCCTGGCTATGGACTCCATTAATTAGCTAGGATCCTTGTCAATGATGCCTTGGATCTACCCAGCAAATTTTAGGGTTCTTTCCACATTTTAAAAGTTAAGGTTGAAGTTTCAGAGCTCACTTACCCTCATAATCACAGCTCGTTCATTTGCCCCATCATAATATTGGCACTCAACTACTAGGAGAGTTTTGCATAAGAGCTCTTGGTGTGAGTACCAAGCAGCACAGCTTGCATTTTTTAATTTTGGGAGCATTAAATTCCCTCATGGTATTGCTTCCTTCACATACAATCCACAACTGAATCTACTACGAGAAGAAGGATGAACCGATGCCAAACAACATGAATGCACATAATTGATAACTGACGATGGTAACAAATTACCCACCGCATCCCGTACATGCTCTTCCTTCTGTTTAGTTCCTCATCTTTCTCCTTATTTTCTTGATTGCTCTTCCTTCACTTTATAGTGACCACTGTAAAAAAAAGAAGATGTCTGATGTCAATTATCACAAAAGTTTTCACTCTTAATAGGTATCCTGCATTATACCATCTAAACTCCTTGTTCCTTTTTAGCTCCTGGATGAAGAATGCTTCCGGTCTGTGGACAAAATAAAGACGGTAGGATCCACCTATATGGCTGCTGTGGGACTTATGCCTGACATGCGAATTCAAGAGGATCCTTCTAGTGCCGGCAACTACACGAGTACCTTGGTCGAATTGGCCTTTGCATTTCGGGAAAAGTTGAAGGTCATCAACATGAATTCATACAATAGCTTTTCTCTTAAAGTTGGTAAGTGTTGATGTTGATATTTTTATTTTTACAGTGTGGAAGTGAGAAATCCAGCACTGTGTACTGTTCTAAAATGTCCACTGTATAGAATCACAATGTGAATGCACCTATGCTTGAATTAAGTGGATCCGCTGGGCTGCAAATCTCCTGTGTGTAATAATTTGGATGAGGCCTACCCACCGCTGTAACCTACTTTATGGGAATCATTAGTAGATAGCTCCCCCCATAGGGAGGGATACAATGTGTAGCCTGTTACACTTGGTGCCTGGAGGGGCTGCACATCCTCCCAGCTTGAGTGCATATTAGCAAAGCCCTGTCACCTGGTTGATGTGAACATACGCATGCGGGGAAAGTGGTTGGTGCACTTTCCCCTCGCTCCCTCTCAGCACTACTTTACCTTTTTATTAGTAGTATCATTATTATTGTTATCACTCTTCCTCATATTATTATTTATTAGTAATTACTTAAAATTTGATCATTTTCTATTATTATTTATCATTATTTATTATTATTAGTTATTATAACTTTTATATTATTATTATTATCTTATCATTTATTATTAGTATTATTTATTATTATTACAGCTATCCCCACAACCTTTTCTACTACACTTTGTACCAGGAGGACTGTCCTACCTGTACAGAGTTCGGTCTGGTAGCTATGGTGCCCTGGTGGACTGCATGCCATCCTTGGATTACTTAGCACCAGGTTATTGATAATAATAAGTGATCACCCACCCTAGTCTTTAGTGGACCCGCCTATCTCCACTTGCTCTTTATTACATACCTGCCTACCTCCTTCCACACTAGCTCTTCTATCCACAGAGGTTCTTGGTGCCGTATGCACTTTTGTCCTCTTATGAGCCTTAGTGGAGTGTCAGTGTATACAGTAAGGTCCCTACTTGACGTGAGGGCCAAAAGCCCTCCCAGCACCTTTCTCCAGCGCACATATAAGTTGGTTAAAGTTTGATAATTTTGCTTGAATGGTTGGCTGGGTTGTCAAAGCCCATCTTAACTTGACCTGTGGACAGAGTATGTATTTATTTTCCCTGAATTTATTCTCTTTCATCAACTACTATGGTTAGAAGTACAAAAGACATGGGTGAGCGCATGGAGAACCACCTTCAAGTGCGGCCTCATCCTTCTTATGCGTTGGCGAGGATATTTGTCCTAAATCTGGACGTTTATGTATGTGCCCGAGAACTGCTTCATTTTTCTACCTTGAAATCTCCGGATGCACAGCCTAATTTTGGGTGGGTGGTGGTCGATGACTTCAATGATAGTGATCACTTTCCCATTCAAATATCATTTTCTGGACCGTTGTCGCTTGCGAGACCCCCCACGCCCTGGTGGTCCTTAGCGCACGTACGGTGGTCAGCATTTCAGGAAATGAAATGATTCTTCTGTCCCACTCAAGGAGTTTAGGTCGGTGGATGAGGCTTTTGAGTTCTTCTCGACAACCTCATTGCCGTGGGCCTAACTACTATTCCCAGAACATGTGGACCCCTTTGCAGGCCCCTGCTTCCGTGGTTTTCAGCCGAGTGTGAGATAGCCCTCAAACAGAAGCGTTAGGTCTAGGTTCCGGTATGTTTTGAAGCACGCCTGCCGCTCTTCCTGGTGGGCACACTCGTCTTCACTTAATAGGAAGACTACTTTCGCATAGGTGTGGACACCCAACCTTCCCATCTGCTTGTGCAACTTGATGAAGAAATTGGTAAATGTTACATTATCCTTTTTCCAGGACAGACGAGGCCACCTGCTTTCTGCACAGTGTGGCTTCTGCAAGTTCCAGTCCACTTGGCATGCTCTACTCTGTGTGGAAAATGAGAATTGTATCTCGCTGATGTTATGAAGAGTTTAGTAGAGTGGAAGTATTTGCGAAAGAATGTGACATTTGAAGAGACTGACACAGACAACTCACTGACCATACTAGGCGACCTTGCTCCATGTAGCCATGGACCAGTAGAGGAATGTAAATGGGTTCATAAATCTGTGTTAGAGTTTTGAAAGTAGTGTAACTGATGGTGTGTTATTTTCTAATGGTAGGCTTTTGCTAGTGACCTGCATTCGATTAAGATGCCTTTATTTTTCACTGGGGACCTACTGATTAAAGGGGTATCCGAACCTGTGGTATCTATAGCGTATGGCAGCCACGAGTAAGGCGACCAAATTTCGACTCTATCCAATGACTAACCATACCCACTGTGGCTTCAATTCACTTAAATCATAAGCGGTGTTTCCACTCGGTTAAGCCGTAGCACGCTGGTCTGAAGTGTGCTGGGTATTATAGTCGGATAAGAGTGACGAAAAATAGATCAAATGCCTTCAGGAAGGAGGGATGTGGTGTATGGTAAATATATGAAAGAGGTAAAATGTGGGAGCCAGGCTTGCCATTTTTCTGTATGAATTTTCACCACTTTCACTTAGTCTCATTTCTTTTTCTTTAAAAATACTTTTAAAAAAAGAAAATAGACTACAACATTATGGTGAAACTTTGTACAAAAAATGGGGAGAATGGATCTCATATATAATTTCATTCATACATTCGCCACTCAACAAAATTAAACTACGCAAGGGCAAAACACTCCATCACCTCAATGAGAGACCAGTTGACCTACCCTTGGGGTATGGCAATATTT
Organism: Ceratothoa steindachneri; assembly: GCA_963969495.1. Taxonomy (NCBI): domain Eukaryota; kingdom Metazoa; phylum Arthropoda; class Malacostraca; order Isopoda; family Cymothoidae; genus Ceratothoa; species Ceratothoa steindachneri. Next base: position 74,881,664 of record OZ018320.1, read on the forward strand.
TAAGGTGCTTTCCGCCTTCCTGAAGAGACATAGGGTGGTCAAGAATTAAGTAGTCCATCCATATAATTAACAAACATCTATTTCTTTTCAAGGCACAGCATCTCCATATCTAGAACTTTCATCTTCCCAAAACAGCTCTTCAACCATTCTACAGCACCAAAATGTCCTACCCTATGCTTTTTTTACTCTTTCGTCTAAGTGCCTATAAGCTTTACACTTGAGCAATTTCTTCCTACTTTTGGTAGGTGGTAGCCACAAACACGCTTCATAAAGATAATGCAGATTATTAGGATCACCTTAAGCCAAGTCATGTCTGACAGGTCTCCCAACCCATTTTAGATCATTTATATGTAAACTGTATCACGCTTTATTGCAGGTCAAATTTTTGGCTGATATTTTGAATATTAAACATTGTACAAATGTGAAACTTGGTCTACTGAAATATCCTAGGTAGGTACTGTATGTACGCAGTTAACATTTCAATCGTATTGATAAGATACCAAGTTATGTTGAGTTATGTATTTTGATGTGCTTTCAACTGTGTCACGCTTTATTGCAGGTGTACGAAAATGCCCCTGAAACGACGTCTGACAGCTACAGAGAAGACGCGGATTGTTGCAGGTCTCGCTGAAGGCTTATCTGTTGGAGAATTAGCCCAAGAGCTTGGTCGGAATACGAGAACATTGAAGGCGTATGTGGAAAACCCCATTACCAAACCAAGGCAAGATAAAGGTACGAGAAGAAGTGTATACCAGCGTGACATCTGAAAAATAGGTAGACAACTAAGAAAAGACCTCGGTAGCACAAGTGCTGACATTTGAAAGTGCTGCAATTGCTCCTTTGTCCAGAAGCACCCAGTGTAGGATCCTTAAAGAGACGGCCAGAAGTCTTAAGTGCATCGCTAGACCCATCCTGAGCAAGAATCACAAAGAGAAGCGTATTGATTGGACACGGAAGTACATGGAGATCAATTTCCAAGATGTCCTCTTCAAAGATCAGGCCAGACCTATTCTGGATGGCCCCGACGGATGGGCCAAAGTTTGGGTACCTCTTGGAGCCTCTCACCCGCATCACATTCGGCGTCAACAAAGAGGTGGTGGTGTCATGTTTTGGGCGGGAATCATAGGAAATGAACTTGCCGGGCCTTTTCGAGTTCCAGAAGGTGTCAAACTCACCAGCAACTCCTACACCACGCTTCTGGAGGAGCATTTTGCAGCATGGTTATATGATCTACCACTCTCACGTCCACGGCGATTTATTTTCATGCATGCTAATGCTCCTTCGCATTCAGCCAAGGCTACAATTTCGTACCTCACAACTTTGAGAATCACATGCCAATCACTTATGACCTCGCCGCCCTGTTCTCCTGATCATGAAGAGGAAAGTGTATGAAGGAGGTATCCAGTTTACATCGAAGGATGCCCTGTGGGAAAATATCAAAACAGTTGCTGGTACCATAACATCTTCCCAGATTAGTCGGCTAACAGCTTCTGTGGACAACAGACTGTTTAATGTAATTTCTAAACAAGGAAGTTACGTAGACAAATAAAGTTCAGCACCAACAATTTAATCGTGTTTGTTTCATATCTTTTGCAGCTATTCTTCGGTAGCGTGTTTCTTTATTACAATAAAATGGTAATATAACGATAATACTTTGTTTCATTACCTTAAATTTGCATTTTCGTACACCTGCAATAAAGCATGACACAGTTGAAAGCACATCAAAATACATAACTCAACATAACTTTGTATGTATCTTATCAATACGATTGAAATATTTACTGCGTACGTACCTACCTAAGATGTTTAAGTGAACCAAGTTTCATGTTTGTACAATGTTTAATATTCAAAATATCAGCCAAAAGTTTGACCTGCAATAAAGCGTGATACACAGTTTATGCATAGGACTCTGGGTAGGTACAAGGCCCAGTGTTTGCATCCATTTAATATATGTGTGGATTTAAATTTATTTTCATCATGCAGTCTATACCCTCGGGGAATCCAATTTTCCATGATTTTCCTTTTCCGCCATTACTTCAGTTTCATTATCAGAACCTTCTTCTGTAGTGAAATGCAACCCTTTTGTTGTACTGATCTACTATGCTTTTCAAACTGACCTAAGTCATTTGGTAATTTTTGTATGTACATTTTAACTTGAATTTTGCCACATTCTACTTTCAGGTTTTGCTATTATGATTAGTTAAGTTTTGTGTTTTAAAATCTTTAGTTCTTTCTTATCCTACCTTTACTTTGCTGCTGGAAATTCTTATTCTCTCCCTTTGACTCTAATCCTTCATTTATCTACCCCTGTCAACTTAAAAATATGAAGTAGAAGGCCTAATGGTATTTAAAGTTTCGGGTTATATCGGAGTTTGTATGTGTTTTTTTTATTGTATTTTATTCTTTTATTTCTATATGCTCAACATGTATTTAATTTTGGATAAAATTGCCTGACTGTTTTTTTTTCTGGAGTAGCCCTTCAGTATATATTACTTATTTTTCAAGGTATGAACATAGGTCCAGTAGTTGCTGGTGTGATAGGTGCTCGTAAGCCTCAGTATGATATTTGGGGGAACACTGTTAATGTGGCGAGTAGAATGGAGTCAACTGGCCTGCCCAACCATATCCAGGTAGGAGCTTTTGCAACATCCTGCCTGTCTTGTCTTTTCCACACACATTCCTTGTTTGTGGTTCTTGCTTCTTGGCCTGTTTTTTTATGCCTCTTTGTTAAGTTCTTGGTGGAGTATTTTTCCTAAGCACTATCATCTCCTGTCTTATGGTAAATCTGCCTCAATAGATGGCTTGCTTCTTCATCACTCCACCACCGTTTCACTTTAGCATCCTTAAAGGGGCACTATGTGGTAGTGTAGTGAGCTGTAGTTCTTAAAGAGGTTGTAGTGATTTATAGAAAGTTTAACTTTTCTAGCCATTAACTCTGTGGTTCTATCTTGTGTAGCCTTGTTGGCCCTGTTACCTGTTTGGCCATCTGTAAAAGACAGATCTGGGTACCTACAAGTGAGCTACCTAAAGAATTGCAATAAAACGCTGTTGAGAGAAAGCAGAGTCAGGAAACCATCATCTCGATTCATCCTGGATTTTAAATAGCATTTTGAATACCTTCAACTTTGGATTTCTGGCTTCCCTCCTCCCTTTCACACACCAAGGTATCTAGGGATGCCGCACTTTGAAGGGTTGTTCAAATATGCTTTAATAGGTCCCTGCACTCTGTATGAACTTATTCCTTTCTCATTCCAATAATTATGAATGTTGAGGTTTGCTATTGTTCTTTTTTATCCTTAACTTTTTTGATTCATATTCTGTATATTTGCTCATTGTTACACGATTTGTTAAAGGAAAAAAAAAGGATCCAGTAAGAGGGGCGAGAGGACTTTTCAAGCACTGTCAGTTTTCTTCTGCACAATATGCCAGTGTAGGAACTGAATTAAATGATTAACAGGTTATATGAGAAATTGGATGACCATTTAGTTTGACCATTTGCAATAGGTGAATTAGAGTGATCCTCTTATATTTAAAATAAAATAAATAAATTCAAATCTACAACAATTGCAGTCAATGATAACATAATTATCATGAGCCATTCTCAAATTTTGACTGAAAATTTACTTTTTAAAACAAAATAATGATCCTTAGTTTTGCAAAATGCAACCATTAGGAGTGGTAATCAAAAACTGAATTATGGTGATGAGCTGTAGCAAAGTGACTTCTCTCTTTGCTTAAAATGAAAAGTATTTAATCAATATATCTTAGCAGTCTTAACTTAGAGTACAAATACTTATGACAGCTTTGTGATGCCTGATGTTAGCATGATCAAGGAAACATTAGAAAAACTAAATTATGCTGATGAGGAGTAGGAAAACTTAGCTACATCTTCAAAAGTGACTGGTTTCTGTTTAAAATGTGAACTATTTAATCATTACATCTTAACTTATGGAAGTAAAACCATTACAGTGAACATTAAAGGCATGTAAAAATTAAGGACACCAGAGATAAACATAGGTTACATGTTAGGACTAACCTGCAGGAAAAAAAAACATTGATAGAATACAAACTCAGATGACTGATATAAAAGTTCTGAAGTGGAAGTTGGCAGGATACATTTCTAGAAGCTGCGGTACAAAATGGCCACTTTTATACATAAAGAGAGTCCGAAGACCTTGCAGAAAGTGCAAGAAAATTACTCTGAGTCTTTGATGTTAATCTTGATTCATAGTAATTTTGTGTGCACATCATTATTTAGGAGAGTTTTGGTATGTCAGGTGGTGTTGGTGAATGGTATAGAATTGTGAACTATAGTTATAAATCTGTCTTATCTGGGATTTGTGTCTTGTATAAGTGTGGCATAGTGGTAAAAGGGGTAGGTTTTGTTGTGGTGTTAGATTTTTTCTGGATGAGTGCTATGTTTATGTTATGTTCAGGCAAGAAGTTTTGTAGCTTAGATTTGTGCTCTGAGAGATTCAGGGTGTGTTGGCTTAGTGTATTATTTGCAGTGGGGTGTAGATGTATGCATATGTATATATTTTCAGTGTACATATATATTTCCACTGTTTACACTGGTTGGTCTTTATGGAGGCCCTGACTTTGTGTATTTTGTGTTGGCATGTGTGACTCAAGTAGCTGAGGGGAGTAGGATAGTTTTTTTTATTTATATATATAGTATTAGGTTGAAAAGTCTAAGTACTATTGCAGTGATTTCCTCCCTGGATGCCACTATGGCACAATCTTAATATAAATATGTTAGTGGCAACCCCTCTGAGTTCTGGGTAACCCACTTGCTCATAGTGGTTTTGAAGTTCCCTATCCCAGCAGCTCAAAAGCACTTTAGGGTTCACTTAATGCTAATACCTGCCATTCACCTCCTAATTCTTCCCTTAGTCGATCGCCTTGGAGGAATATGTTTCCATTAAATTTTTGGTTTCATGCATGAAAGTGTTAAGCTTAATCCTTTAATTCTTTTTTGCTCAAAACCTGTTCCTCTCGATGATGTCTCCACATCATTATCTCTTACCTTCAGTCATTATACAGTGGAACCTCAACAAACAAGCTTAATCTATTCTAATAATCTATCATTTGACTATTAAATCAATTTTTCCTATAAGAAATAATGAAATTGGATTAGTCTCTTACAGACCTTTAAAAGTTACCTCTTACAAAACATTTTTAAATAAAAATGTTGGTTAATTAAACCTGTAAAATAAGATTATATGCCTGAAACCATGCATGAAGCCTGTTACATCAAATATGTAATGGAATGCGCTCTGTGAGTGCTAACAGCCCTGAAGGGTGCATTATAAATACTTATTATTATTATTATAATATTATGCAAATGTATAATATAAAAATAAAAACAAATAATAATTGTGGATTCACAAACATTTCATGGACTAAAAAAAAGCTCAGTGAACTCTAGCTCGGGAGAAACTGACCAATTTGTTTGTATATCTATTTGAATAGAGAGAGATTGTATATTGAAATTCACTAATTTATTTGTATACTTGTTCAAATAGAGATGCATTCATATATTGAGATTCATCAATTTGTTGTTTACCGATTTGTTTGTATACCTATTACCTATTTATTCAAATAGAGATGCATTTGAATATTGAGATTCGCCAATTTGTTTATATACTTATTATTCAAATAGAGATGCATTTGTATATTGAGATTCCGCTGAGTTGTGACATTTTTATTTTGCCTGCTTCCCATAATAAGTATTTATGCCTAATTTGCTAAACACAACTTTTAACCAATAAGGAAATGTCCTATAGACTAGAGGTGCCCAACCTTTTTTAGGGCAGTGGTTCCAATTCATGGAAATTAAAAGCTCCTTGCACCTAATACATTATTAGGAAAATGTTACATATATTTATATGACTAAAAATATATCCTTGATATACTTTTATTAGTTTAATGGAATGCTTGGATATTTTTTGTCAGGGACAGAATATCTGGCTGGTATTTATTCAAAGACAATCACTTATAAGCAAATATTTAAAAAAAAAAAAATGTTTTGTAGAGGCCAAGAAATGTTGTCTTATACCCTGGTTTGGGCACCTCAGCTATAGACCATTGCAGGAAAATTAAGGAATGTGTCCCCCATTCCTTATCTTCTTTTTTTTGTGGTAGTAGTATGTATAATATACTCATATGTGCTGAAATATTTCCATATCAGGAACTCTCCTCCATTTGGGAGGAATATATAAAGTCTCTCTGCAGGTCACTGAAGAGGTGTATCAAGTCCTTAAGAATTTTCCTTACGAGTTCCATTGTCGTGGCAAAGTGATGGTCAAAGGAAAAGGTGAAATGACTACATATTTCCTCGTTGACCGGAAGGTGACTTCAATAGATGTTGCAGCTCTGCCTCCACCAGAAATTCCCCCCCACAAAGAACCACTTGGTGAGAGCATTTTATTCTCTATACTGTTCCCTTCCCCAATTCAATAGTAGGGCCAAAGGATGTGGGCAATGTCTCACAATCTGTTACAAAAAAGAGGTGTTCATTGAGTATAATAATTTGTCATTTTCTCTGCAGTTATCGTTTTTCTAAGTTTCTCAATTTTGGTTTTATTAGGAAAATTAGTTTCTAGACTAAGGTATATTATTTATCCCACAAAAAAATACCACAACCAAACTTTAAATGATAATAATTGAAAAAGTATTTGTGTTATTTTCATTGTATAAATACAATTTTGTTTGTTAAAAAACTCAGTATCGAGTTCGTGAAGTAGATGCCCATTCCTCTGAGGGTCTCTGAGCTAGGTCTGGAGGGCATATTTCTTCAATGGACTTGCTGTAGGGTCATGGAGGACAGGGATGAGGTGTGGAAGGTACCCTATTTAACCTGTTACACTTGGTACCTGGAGGAGCTGCGCATCTTTCTGACTTGAGTGTAAATTAGGAAAACACCATCACTGTGTTGACGTGAACACTGATGGGACCTAGGAAAATGTTTATGCACTTCCCTCTCAGTGCTACTTTATCTTTATTATTACTTCTTCTCCTTCTTCTCCTTCTTCTCCTTCTTCTTCTCCTTCTTATCCTCCTTCTTCTTCTCCTTCTCCTTTTCCTTATCCTTCTTCTCCTTCTTTTCCTTCTCCTTTTCCTTCTCCTTCTCCTCCTCCTTCTCCTTCTCCTCCTCCTTCTCTTCTCCTCCTTTTCCTTTTTCTTTTCCTTCCCTAACTATATTTTAGGAATGCAATTTTTTGAACAGTTTGAATTTTAGTGTGCGAGTCACCTTGGTATATTTGATGCTTTTATCCAAGTTCTTATTAGGGTTTTATTTACTATTTAAAAAAACAGCCTGCAAAGTTGGTTTTGGGAATATTTGGAATTTTTATCAAGGTTCTTTCTTATAACCCCGTAAGGGGCGCGACGATTTGCCATTCTGGCCGCCGTGCTGACGGGACTCAGCACCCCGTCCGGCCCCAGCCTAGCCTCTCTTCCTTCCTTCAAAACACTTGTTTCCTCTCTTTTCACAGAACCTCTCCCACAACTTTCTCTGGTCAGCCTCTAATTTCACAGGGTAGATGCTGACCTTCCTTTCAGCCAACCGTCCCGCATCGGGGCTGAGGGGGTGGGGGACAATGTTCCCTAACCCCTGAGCTCCGGTCTGGGGTGGCTGGTTTTTAACTACCTGCTTCATCCCCAACCATACCTTCCTCACATCCCTTTTCCTCTCGTCTTCAAAATCTATCATTTATACGCCGTGTCCAAGGTGGAGCCGCCATGCCGATGGACTGCCAGGCCACCAGGCGGGAGGGGTGGTCCCAAATGGCGGCGCCTGGCTCTGCTGGGCCTGTAAGCACCTCTCGCAGTGCGGGCTACTACGAGAGGTGTGCGCTATTGCATCCCGTATTAAAAGAAGGGTCACCATGCCCAATGATGAAAATCACACCAAAAAAACCCAACCCCCAACTTCCCCAAGAACAACGGAGCCGCCCTCGGGCAGCTCCAGCAAAAAAATGGAGGTCCCCCCCCCTGTGCTTGCACAGGGGACCCTCCATATTTCTCTAACCGGAGAGGAGGCTTACTCCTCTCCTTCGCCTACGGGTGCAGGGGACTCCCCCTCACCCCCTTCTCTGGAGGTGCTTTCGGGCACCTCCCTTTTCCCAGCGGCAGTCCCCTCTTTTCTTTCCAAGGGGACTGCCAAGAAAGCCAGCAGGCAGCCCTTAGCCAGCCGCTCCCCATCAAAGCGGCTCGGTAGGGCAAACCCCCTTAGGGGGGAGAGGCAAGCCAGGCCCCTTCGGTCGCTTCCCTCAAAAGACCTGCTGGCAAAAATATTAAACCTTGCCGGGGTCAAGGCCTGTGCCTCCCCAAACAAGACTGGCGACACTGCCAAGGGGACCTGCAATGTCCTGGGAGGGGATGGCCAACTGGAGGCCCCTCCCGTGATAGACATGGTCCTTGAGGAGACCCAGCCTCAGACGGTAGGGGCTTCCATGGGGGGGAATTCGGGCTCGGCGCCAAGCACCGAACCCGAGTCCGCCCCTATGCAAGGTCCTCCTCAAATGGCTGAGGGCTCCGAGGCAGTAGAAGGAGGGGAGGGATCTCCTCCGACAGGTGCCCCTACGACAACCAGGACCTTCTCCATTTCGGAGAGGGACCTGGCTGAGGCCGGTCCATCTGGCCTAGGGGCTTCTGCCGGCGGAGGTGAAAAGCGGATTCATTCCCCGCCCTCCTCTCCAAAAAAGAAAAAGACTAAAAGGACGAAAAAGACTCGGGGCTCCTCTCCATCCGCGGGGGCTGCGGGGACGGATGGGTCTGCTGCCACTTTGGTAGGCGACCAAGCCAAGATCGGCACATCCGGCCCCTCTACCCCCTCGTGTGCGGAGCCCCTGACTAAGACCAAGAGTGCACAGGGTGGAGCCTCGATGACATCGGGGCCCCTCATTCAGAGGTTACCTGGCGTTTTCGAGCCCGCTGGCTTCAAACGCTTCCTCGTTATTCGCTCCACTGATGGCAGCATGTTGTCCAAGGGCAACATGATCCATCAGAGGAGAGGATTAGCTAGTGCAATTGATAGAGAGCCGAAGGTAACCCGTTTCTCGGACGGGAGCCTTCTGGCGAATCCCGCCGAGGCGGCCAAGATAAGTGCTCTTCTGGCACCCCGGTGAGTGTGACGCCGCACTCTACCATGAACTTTGTAAAAGGAGTAGTTTATGCGAGGGAACTCGTTGACTACTCCATAGAAGACATCACCCTAGAGCTGGCCGACCATGGGGCGGTCAAGGTCGAACGTGTGATGAGAAAACAGGGAGGGGCCTCGAGACCCACCCCTACACTTTTCGTCACGTTCGACTGTGACAAGCTCCCTGAGTCGGTGCGTGCCGGTTGGTACCGCTACCGCGTGAAGGCATTCGTGCCACTGCCGCGGCGGTGCTATTACTGTCACCGCTTCGGCCACACGAATCGATCATGTAGACGTGCAAAATCGGGGTCACCCGAAGTCTGTGTAAATTGCTCCAAGGTCGCACACGATAAGTCCAAATCGTGTGTGGCCAAGTGTGTCAATTGCGGAGAGCCGCACCCTGCTTCTTCGAAGCAATGTGGTGCATATCTCCTTGAGAAAGAAATCCTGGCCGTTCAGGCCCAGGATCGACTCTCATTCCGCGAGGCTAAGGACTTGGTCCTGGTGCGCCCGGCTCTGCCTGGGACGTCATATGCCTCAATAGTTAGAAAAGCACCCTCTGCTCCTGGCCCATCCAGGCCAACGAGCACGGTTGTTTCCGCGCCCATTCGGAGCCCTTCTGCGGGCTCTACTACACCCGGGCGCTCCCCTGGTAGAGCTGGCGGCAAAAAGGGTTCACACCCAGCCCCGGCTAATACCAGGGCTCCCCCCTCTTCCCCCAGCGTGACCATTTCCCGTAAGGCGAAACGGCTACGCGCCTCCACAGAGTCGTTAGACTCACAGGAGGCAACACCCCTGAAGATGGTCGCTAGGCCATCTTCCGGGGTTCCTAAAGCTGTTCCCCGAAAGGAGGACAGCAACAAAGGAGCTTCGGCCCCTTCGCCCACGCCCCGAGGTGGAGCGAGTGGCTCGGAGACGGTGGTTCCTCGAAAAGAGGGCCCCCCGCCTCCCAAGCCGCAACGCCCGCCTAAGGTTTCGAGGCGGAGGGAGGAAAAGACTCGCATGGCGAGCCCAACCTCCCCCAATAAGTCCTCGAAGGCGACAGCTCCTTCAGCGCTTTGTCCGGCCAACAGCGCCCGGGGTTCTGCCCCCGGGAAGCGTACGGCCATTCCCGTGAGGGTCTTCAATTCGAGGAGGGCCCCCGCGTCTCCTCCGAGCTAGGCCTGGAGGGCATATTCCTTCAATGGAATTGCCGTGGACTCCGGGCCAACTGGGAGGAGCTGCGGAGGCTCGTCTCGTCCCGTTCCCCGTTAGCTATTTTTTTGCAGGAGACCATGCTAGGCGCGTGCCCGCTGCCTGCCCTCCCGGGGTATAAGGGTTTTGCGACCCCACCACCGCGGGATGGCCGGGCTGGGGGATGCGCGGTTTACACCCGGCATGATGTCTCCGTTCTTCCTTTCTCTTTAGATACGTCCTTTCAGGCAGTGGCTGTGCAGCTGCACCTGGATAGGAGGTATACTATCATTTCTGCGTACATTCCACCGTCAGCTGACTTCGACGCGTGGGACTTCCGCCGCGTCGTGACACGGTTGCCGAGGCCCTATCTCTTGCTTGGAGATCTGAACGGCAGGCATCCTCTCTGGGGAGATTACTCCATAAATCCCAGGGGACAAGTCCTTGCCGATCTGATCGAAGAGCTTGAGATGGCTGTCCTAAACGTGGATGAGTTTACGCATCACTGTCCGAGAACCGCTTCATTTTCTTGCCTTGACCTATCTTTGTGCTCTTCGGATGCACAGCCTGATTTTGATTGGGGGGTTGTCGATGACCTCCATGGTAGTGATCACTTTCCCATTCAAATATCCTTTTCAGGGCAACTGCCGCCTGAGAGACCACCTCGGTGGTGCTTGGCGCGGGCGCGGTGGCCTGCATTTCAGGAAATGACTGAATTCTCTATCTCAGTCGAGGAGTTTAGGTCGGTAGATGAGGCCGTTGAGTTCTTCTCCGGCAACCTCATCGCCGTAGGCCTGACTACTATTCCTAGGACGTCTGGCCGTTTTGCACGCCGACCACTCCCATGGTGGTCGGCCGAGTGTGAGACGGCCCTCAAACAGAAGCGTTATGCCTACATGCGCTATAAGCGCCGCCCGAACGATTTCACTGTCGCTGAATTTCGTCTGGCTAGGGCTAGGTTCCGGTATATTTCGAAGCACGCCCGCCGCTCTTCTTGGCGGGCATACGTGTCTTCACTTAACGGGAAGACCCATTTAGCTGAGGTGTGGAAGCGAGTCAAAAGGATTCGGGGCAAGTTCTCGCAGGACCCACCTCCCGTTCTCCAGGAGAATGGGACCGCAATCTCGGACCCCGCGTCCGTGGCGGAATCCTTAGCGACCGCTTTTTCCGCATTCTCTAGCCGTGATGCTGCTCCGCCAGCATTCAATGCACGTCGTGATGTCGCGGAAGGCCGCCGGCTGGACTTTACCTCCAGAGGCGGAGAACCCTTCAACGACAAGTTTACTGTGAGTGAGTTGCGTTCCGCTCTCGCTTCGTGCGCGGACACCGCCCATGGTCCGGACGATGTCCCGTACGCCATGCTTCGACACCTGGGTGAGCGAGGCATGGCCTTTCTGTTAGATTTGTTCAACAGGATCTGGGTGGAAGGTCTTCTCCCAGACTCCTGGCGAATCGCTACTGTGCTCGCCTTTCGCAAACCGGGAAGAGATCCGTCTACTCCCACCGGTTTCCCCCCAATCTCTCTAACCTATTGCGTGTGCAAGTTGATGGAGAAATTGGTAAATGTTAGATTAGCCTGTTTATGGATAGCGGAGGCCATCTGTCTTCTGCACAGTGCGGCTTCTGCAAGTTCCACTCCACATCGAATGCTATGCTCCGACTGGAATATGCCGTCTGCGAGGCTTTCCTTCGTAGACAGCACTACGCCGTGGTGTTTTTCGATCTGGAGAAGGCCTATGATACCGCATGGCGATACGGTATCATGGAGACTCTCCACACGATGGGGGCGAGGGGACGCCTCCCAGTCTTTATATCTGAATTTTTTCGAGATCGTCGATTCCGCGTACGGGTGGGGTGAGCCCTCTCCGGCCCAAAGGAGTAGGAAGAGGGTGTCCCGCAGGGAAGTGTCCTCAGTGTCACACTCTTTGCCCTGAGCATCAACGGCATCACCTCGGTGCTGCCGGAAGATGTTCTCGCTACCCTCTACGTGGACGACCTTTCGATCTCTTTTGGCGCGGCCCAGATGCCAACTCTGGAGCGTCGACTCCAACAGGCATTGAACCGCGTCTCTCGCTATGCCGAAGCGCACAGGTTTCGGTTTTCTTTGGCCAAGACTAAGGTGGTGCACTTCTGCCACCACACACGGCGCCACCCCGACCCAGATTTGTTTCTTAATGGGGTGCGCCTGGAAGTGGTTGAGTCGCACCGTTTCCTTGGTCTTGTATTTGACCGACGCCTCATCTGGGAGGCTCATATTCGCAGCCTTAGGGTCTCTTGTACCCGCGCCATGGATATTCGCCGTTCCGTGACGTTCAGCGCTTGGGGCGCTGATAGGGCTACTGCCCTACTTTTTTTATCGATCCTTTGTTCGTTCGAAGCTCGACTCCGGATGCGAGTTTTATGCATCCGCAGCCGAGCGTTTATTGCGGAAGGTGGACTCGATCCACCACACCGGCCTTCTCCTTGCGACCGGTGCCTTCCGCACTTTTCCCATTTAGAGCCTGTTGGTCGATGCTGGGGAGATGCCACTCGCTCTGCGCCGCGTGCAGTGTATCACTCGACTGTACGCGCGAGCCCGGCGCCTCCCTCAGTCGCCAACAGCTCTCACTGCATCCGCAGCTGATCTCGATGGTGCCTATGCCGTCGAGAGCCGTCAGTCATACCCTAAGCCTTTTTGGTATAGGGCCAGGAAACTCCTTCGAGAGGTAGATATCGCTCTCGGGCCGGTGGCGCCCCTGGTTTTGCCCAGGACGCCACCCTGGAGGGTATCACATTTGGCTATTTGTCGCCACGCCTCTGCTCCCAAAGCTTGTACTGCGCCGGGAGTATTGCGTTCGACCTTTTTGGAGCACACATCGTGTCACGCTGGAACCGTGCCAGTGTATACGGATGGCTCCAAGTCCCAAGAGGGGGTCGGCTTCCACGCCGTATCCCCTCTGTTTGAAGTCAGCGGGGCTCTACCAGGCGCTGCGTCTGTCTTCACGGCCGAGCTGGTGGCAATACACCACTCGGTACGGGAGATTACGCGACGTGCCCGGTTCGGAGACCGGATTGTGATCTATAGCGACTCACAAAGCGCCCTGAGTGCTCTCGGGGCATTGGAATCTCCGCATCCCCTGGTTCGCGATATCCGTGACGCCACGGTTTTGGCGAGCCGGGCAGATGTCGAGATTATCTTCTGCTGGGTTCCTGGACATGTAGGAATTGCGGGTAATGAGGGCGCCAAAGAGTCCGCGAGGACTCTACGACTGGACCAGCGTTTCGCTCTTCCTCACACCGACTACATGGCAGGAATACGGGCAGCTCTTCGTACTGCTTGGCAATGAAGATGGGAGACGGTCGAAGGGAACTTAAAGTTGCGTGCCATTGCGCCGCGACTGTTCCCATGGACCTATCCCCCAATGCCGCGGCGGCTTCAGGTTGCTTTCTGTCGTCTTCGAATCGGACACACTCGTGTGACGCATCGCTACTTGATGGAGCGCTCACATGCGCCCTATTGCAACGACTGCGTCGTCCCCCAGACTGTTCGGCATATTCTTGTCGAATGTCCCAGTCTGGGTGATCTTCGCGCACGATACCTGTCTCGGTACCGAGATGGGCGGGGTCGCTACCGCCTGTCCCTTGTACTCGGGACGAGTGCGTGCACCATGACTGGTGGACTTATTGACTTTTGGGGGGAGGCCGGCCTTCTCCCTTTCATTTAACCCGGTTTTATTGTTGTTGTTGTTTTTGTCATTGCTTTGTTATTGTTATTTCTTTTTATTGTTGTTTCCTGTTGATTTTTTTTTGAAGTAGCCTAGAACTAGGCTGTTTGTTTACGGCAACTTATGCCTAAGTCGGCAGTCACCAGATAGCCCCTTAATAATAAAAAAAAATATAAAAAATGCTCCCAAAGCATGTACAGCGCCGGGAGTATTGCGTTCGACTTTTTTGGAACACACCTCGTGTCACGCTGGAACCGTGCCAGTGTATACGGATGGCTCCAAGTCCCAAGAGTGGGTCGGCTTCCACGCCGTATCCCCTCTGTCTTACGTCAGCGGGGCTCTGCCAGGCGCTGCGTCTGTCTTCACGGCCGAGCTGGTGGCAATACACCACTCGGTACGGGAGATTATGCGATGTGCCCGGTTCGGAGACCGTATTGTGATCTATAGCGACTCACAAAGCGCCCTGAGTGCTCTGGGGGCATTGGATTCTCCGCATCCCCTGGTTCGCGATATCCGTGACCCCACGGTTTTGGCGAGCCGGGCTGATGTCGAGATTATCTTCTAATGGGTTCCTGGCCATGTAGAAATTGCGGGCGCCAAAGAGGACTCTGCGACTGGACCAGCGTTTCGCTCTTCCTCACACCGACTACATGGCAGGAATACGGGCAGCTTTTCAGACTGCTTGGCAAAGAAGATGGGAGACGGTCGAAGGGAACTTAAAGTTGCGTGCCATTGCGCCGCGACTGTTCCCATGGACCTATCCCCAATGCCGCGACGGCATCGGGTCGCTTTCTGTCGTCTCCGAATCGGACACTCCTGTGACGCATCGCAATTTGATGCACCGCTCGCCTGCGTCCTATTGTGACGACTGCGTCGATCCCCCAGACTGTTCAGCACATTCTTGTCGAATATTCCAGTCTGGGTGATCTTCGCGCACGTTACCTGTCCCGGTACCGGGATGGGCGGGGTCGCTACCGCCTGTCCCTTGTACTCGGGACGAGTGCGTGCACATTGACTGGTAGACTTGTTGACTTTTTGTGGGAGGCCGGCCTTCTCCAGGTTGTTTTTTCGCTTATAGGTCGCACGCTCCTTCGCCGGGGGGCCTCCCCCCAACGCAGGAGCTTGTTTACTGCTCGCTTCCTTTTCCCTTTTTTGGGGGGGCTAAATGTTTTTTGTCTTTTTTAATTTTATTTTAAACTAGCCTAGTACTAGGCCAGTTTTTAATACGGCGACTAATGCCCAAGTAGTCAGTCGCTAGATGAGCTCTTGAAAAAAAAAATGGGCACATTCACCGCCATTTGTTGAGTGCTCGCTTGCACTTTATTGCGACCACTGCGTTCTCTTCTAGTCTGTTCGGCACATTCTTGTTTTATGTCCAAGTCTGGGTGATCTTACCCGACGTTACCTGTCCTGGTATCGGGATGAGCGGGGTCATTACCGCTTGTCCCATGTACTCGGGATGGCTCGTATACACATTTATGTGGACTCTTGACTTTTTGGAGGAGGCTGGCCCTTGCCATTTTATTTGACTGTTGTACGTCGCGTGCTAATTTTCGTTCGTTTTTTTGTTTTTCCTCGTTTAGTTTGGTTTTGTTAAAGACGGCCTCCAAATGAGTGCATCAAGAAAAATGTAATCTTATAATTGGGCACACTCTCGGGCCGCACCGCCATATGATGGGGCGCTCCCATGCACCTTACTGCGACCACTGCATTGTCCCCCGTACTTTTTGATACATTCTTGTTCAATGTCCTAGTCTGGTTGATCTTCGCCTACATCGTGACACATGATCAACAAGTTGAATAATAACATCTGTGGTAACAGGGATGTTATTAGTTTTCTTGGTTAAAGCCGTACGTAGAGCAGAACGATCATCTTATATCGGATCCTTGGTGAAAAAGACTTGCAACATTGAAACTAACAATATAGTCGATGAAGCTTAACTTTTTGAAGTTGGTCTATACAGTATATAAAGTCTAACCAATGGTAGATATGATATTTTGATATAGAGCCTACTAGTGGGGAAAGTGAGTTTGCCAGTCATTTTGAAAGCTGATAGCAGTGGGATCCGATACATGATATTATTAGCATTATAGGGGCATTTGGTGAATTTTTTTTAGCAGATTGCCACATTTTTCATAAGTATCACCATTATTGAGAGGAAGGGGGATTGTAATTTTTCCATATAAGTAGCAGAGTCCAAGATTGATTGATGATTGGCTAGAGGTTTGTTTGGATTTGAAATGCATTCGTCCTTTGAACCCACGACAACGGCAGTCCGAACTCGTGCAAACTCGATGTAAATGTTACCATTTATAGTTTTTAACAAAATCCCATTTACCTAACGAAAAAAATCACGAATACTTTTTCAATTATAATCATTTAAAGTTCTATTCGCTTTTTCGTGGGAGGCTGTATAGCCCTGTGACATTCGTGAATGGGAAGAAAGCGATTGGAGTCAGCAATACATTTGTGAATCTCTTTGCAGGAAATATTCATAGTGGTCCTCAGCTTCTTCCCTGCTTACCTCCGAAGACAGGCTCGCATGGATGCCCGTTCAGCAAGCCATCTAATCTCCCCCTCGGTAAGCTCCCTTTGTGCCAAGGTCAGAAGCAGTGTCGAGGGAACAAATTCGCTCCCGTTGCTCAAGATCATTGTTTCTCTTCGTCGGAAGGAGGTAAAGTGTCGAACCGAAGTGCATCTCAAAAGTGTGGGCTGAAAAACGAGCAAGAGCCCCTACTGCAGCCTATAGGGAACTCAATGGCAGCGCCGCCTCTGTGCCACCAGCACCGAGGAGAAAGAAAAGACCCTTCGGCACACGGAGGCCACAATATCCCCTTTTCCCGTGGAGATAGGCCGCCTCAAAACTGTGCCATTTTACCTCCTATGAACCCCTGTCGTTCCTCTATGAGGAAGTGCTCCCAAGAGCTGAACATGGGTGCGGATTCCTTCTGGCCCCAAAATGAGTGCCTACGCGATAATGTGCTTCAGTCGGGACCGCGGGGCCGGGAGGTCCGCTGTTTGGATAGGAGAAAGTATCCCAACCCTTCTTGCCAGAATGCTCTCTCTAACCCGGGTAAAGGACTTATTCTTCCACCGTTCCCACAGTATCCCCACATGGAAGATGCGGGCTTTCGACACAAGCCACGTCATTTTGTCCGTCATCACAGCGATGAGTCTCTCCACGGCTCCTCTCAGAGGGAGATTTATTCGTCACGGATTCACTCGTCGTTCGACGAATTGAGCTCCGCAAACCGTTCCCCAAGTTTGAGCTCTTCGGACGAAAGCTTTAGCCGAACTGACTTTTCAAGGACTGATGCGGAGTCGCCATCTCCTCAAAATACACCTTCTCTCTACGAAGACCAGCTGAAGTACCTGTGTGGCTCCTCCGATCTTCTCGACAACCTTGCCCTAAATTTTAAAGATGTTTTCTTTCCTCCCGAAGAAGTCTCTTTGCAAGCTAAGGCTTCCTCCTCTGAACCTGCGATGGTGCTGATTAATAACTTAAATTCTAGCCCGAGCCATATGTTTACTCCTGTTTGGAGGGCTTCAGATGAACGGAAGGGCACCCACGAAACATCTCCTCAACTACGCAAGCGTGGAGATGACTTGTTCATCCCTAAATTCTCCCCTCACCATATCCAGGACCGTGCCAAGAAGAACAAGGCGAGGATCGCCGAGAGCAAGACCTTACCCGAGAGCTCGCATGGCCAGTTGTCGAGCGGAGGTCACTCTCGGAAGACTGAATTGACGCCCAGACACAGCCTTGCTGAAGAACGCTTACCTCGTTCTGCGAGGACGAGTGGGTCCGATTCTATGTCTCAATTGCAAAGCCTCGAGAAACCCCCAAGGGAAAGTGGGGTACAGACTCCCGATAGCGTTGTCATGATGCCCAGGAATAGATCTCTCACCCGGGAGGATTATCTCTCCAACAGCTCTCAACACAAGCAGATGCCCCCTATTCTCCTAGGGGGCGAAATGACTGACGGTGGTGATAGCACAGGCACCGGAGAGTCTTGCTCTTGCAATCCGATCAGGGACAACAAGGAATGGCTAGAAATGGAACAAATTTTGGACACTCCGTTCCTCCTTCGGCAGGATAAACGCCGGAACAGGATGGGGAGCTTAGACAGGCTGGAATCTCGCTCAGGGTCCCACTCGACCGGAGAGGACAATTCCATCGAGGGGTACAGTTCTCTTCAAAAACTGATCGAACTACAAGAACAACGCTTAAATACAGATAGCAGTGACTTCACCTCCGAGAAACTACGGCTCCATTTCGACCCCAATAAGGACCACAAAATCTTGCAGCTGAAGCCACTCAATGGGAACAAGGAGACAGTCGCGTTGCACGAGCACAACCTGAATGAAAACGAATTCCGACCCCAAAGGCAGTGAGTAGTCCATAATCTGATCAAGGCTTGTAGCAGCATTAATCCCAGGGTTCTCAAACTTTACAAGAACGTAAGGGTAAGGCGCTGAGTAGGACTCATATGCTGTAACCCTTTAAGGGCCAATGTTGCAACGTGGAGCCACAATTTCAAGCCACTTTAACTCTTAATATATATTGATTTAAGGGTTATATATATATATATATATATATATATATATATATATATATATATATATATATATATATATATATATATATATATATATATATATATATATATATAGTCTAATTCGGGCATCAAAGGGTTAATCTGGATTCATCTTTCTCCCCCACGAGGAGAGGGGGGGGGAGTACCTCCCGACGCCAGAGCGTGCTTCCTCCTCTTTGATAAATTTGCTTCTTGTTTTGTTTTTTGCCTTTGGTTGTGTGTTTGTTTATGTTTTGTTTTTAATTCAGCCTAGCATTAGGCTGTAAGGTAATTACGGTGACTTTTGCCCTTGTAGGGGGTCGCCAGATGGGCGGTATAGAAAAAAAAACCTTCCTCACACTATGCAAGCTACAGCTGAGATCGGTGGAGACATGGTTCCCTGCTGAGTGAAGTTAAACCACATCGTGTGTGGTTAGTTGCCGATGCAATTCTGATTCAGTTTGACTTTGCAGCAGCTGCCACACGCTTTACTTTTCCTGAATGGGCTCCCGTGTTAAGCGGGAGGTCCCTAAGGAGGGGGGGTTTCTATAAAGAAGTGCAAACATCCCATAGTCAATCTATTGCAACATCCACTTCTTCCCTCCACCCTCTCTAATGACACAAGGTCACTTTAATCGGGCGGGTTAATAATAAGAGGGTCAATGGCAAACAAACCCGAATCAGGTCCTCCCATCCTGAGTGCGAATTAGGGAGGCCCTCTCACTGTGTTCACGTGATCACTCAGAGGGGGGGGGGCACTTCTCTCTTGTTCCATCTCAGCGTCACTTTTTCTTAATTATATATTTTACTTTATTTTATTTATTTTTTGCCACAATTCCCTCAACTTTTTGTCTACCCGCACTTTGTATCAGAAGGATCTGTTCTCACACGGGCAGAGTTGGGTTCGCTAGACATGGCCCGGTAAGGGGCGCGGCGATTTGCCTTCCTGGCCGCCGTGCTGGCGTGACTTAGCGCCCCGTCCGGCCCCAGCTTAGCCTCTTCTCCTTCTTTAAGACAGCCTGTGTTTCTCCCCTACTTCCTCACTTCCCATACAACCTCTCCCACAACTTTCTCTGGTCGGCCTCTATTTTCACAGGGTAGATGCTGACCTTCTTCTCAGCCAACTATCCCAGCTCCGGGCTGAGGGGGTGGGGGACAATGTTCCCTAACCCCTGAGCTCCGGTTTGGGATGGTGGGTTTTTAACAACCTGCTTCATGCCCACCCATACCTTCCTCACATCCCTTTTCCTTCTCATTTCACTATCTATTTTTTTTTTTTTTACACCGTGCCCAAAGGTCATCAGGCAGGAGGGATGCCCTAAAAGGGCGGCACCTGGCTCTGCCAGCCTCATACGCACCCCTCGTAGAGCGGGCCACTGCGAGAGGTGATTAGCGTTTGCTTCCCGCAGAAAGAATAGGGTCCCCAGACCCCATGATGAAAATCTAAGAAAAAACCTCTTCCCCTTTCCCCTCACGATCGACGGAGTCGCCTTCGGGCAGCTCCACTAAAAAAATGCAGCCCCCCCCCTCCTTTCCTGTGCTCTCGCTGGGGACCCTCCAAATCTCTTTAACCGGAGAGGAGGCTTACTCCTCTCCTTTGCCTATGGGTGTAGGGGACTCCCAGTCACCCCCTTGTCTGGAGGTGCCTTCGGGCGCCTCCCTCTTTCTAGCCGCAGTGCCCCCTTTACTTTCCAAGGGTCATGCCAAGAAAGCCAGCAGGCAGCCGATAGCCGACCGCTCCCCATTTAAGCGGCTTGATAGGGCAAACCCCCTTAGGGGGGGAGAGGAAGACATACCCCATCGGTCGCTTCCCTCGAAAGATCTCTAGCTCGAATATTAAACCTAGCGGGGGTCAAGGCCTGTGCCTCCCCATACTTAACTAGAGAAACCGCTGCCAACGGGACCTGCGATGTCCTGGGAGGGGATGACCAACTGGAGGCCCCCCCTCCTGAGGTAGACATGGTCCTTGAGGCAACCCAGCCTCAGACGGTATGTCCTTCCATGGGGGCGAATCCAGGCTCTGCGCCAAGCACCGAACTCGAGTCCGCCCCTATGCAAGGTCATCCTCAAACCGCTCGTGTCTCCAAGGCAGTACAGAGAAGGGAGGGATCTCCTCCTCCGGCCGGTGCCCCTGCGACCGCCAGGACCATCTGGCCTGGGGGCTCCGCCTGGCGGAGGGGAGAAGCGGGTTCATTCCACGCCCTCTTCTCCTAAAAAGAAAAAATTAACAAAGATGAGTGGAGTCTCGATTACATCTGGGCCCCTCATTCAGTGACTCACGGGCATTTTAGAGCCCGCTGGCTTCAAACGCTTCCTGGTTATTCGCTCCACTGATAGCAGCATGTTGGCTAAGGATAACATGATCCATCAGAGGTGAGCTTTAGTTAGTGTGTTTGGTAGAGAGCCAAAGGTGACCCGTTTCTCGGACGGGAGCCATTTGGCGAATGCATTAAATCCCTCCGAGGCGACCATAATTAGCGCACTTCGGACATTTGATGGTACGCCTGTGAGTGTGACGCCGCACTCTACCATGAACTTCGTGAAAGGAGTAGTTTATGCGAGGGAACTCGTGGACTACTCCATAGAGGACATCACCTTAGAGCTGGCCGACCAAGGAACGGTCAAGGTGGAACGTGTGAGAATAAAACGGAGGGTCTCGAGACCCACCCCCACACTGTTGGTCACCTTCGACTGTGACAAGCTCCCTGAGTCGGTGCGTTCCGGTTGGTATCGCTACCGCGTGAGGCATTCGCTCCACTGCCGCGGAGATGCTATTACTGCCACCGCTTCGGCCATACTAATCGCTCTTGTCGACGTGCAAAGTCGGGGTTACCCGAAATCTGTGAAAGTTGCTCCAAGGCCGCACACGATAAGTCCAAATCGTGTCCTTCCAAGTGTGTCAATTGCGGAGAGCCGCACCCTGCTTCTTTGAAGCAATGTGGTGTGTATCTCCTTGAGAAGGAAATCCTGGCCGTTCAGGCTCAGGATTGTCCCTCATTTCGCGAGGCTAAGGACTTTGTCCTGGCGCGCCCGGCGCAGCTCGAGATGTCCTATGCCTCAATATTGAAAAAGAGACGGTCTAGTCTTGTCCGCTCCAGGCCTACTATACTAGTACGGTCGTTTCCGCGTCCATTCAGAACCCTTCTGCAGGTTCTACCCACCCCGGGCGCTCCCCTCGTAAAGCTGGCGGCACAAAAGGCCCGCATCCAGCTCCGGCTAAAACCAAGCCCCCCCCCCTCCCTCCCAGCGTGACCGTTTCCCGTAAGGCGAAACGGCTCCACGCGACTCCTGAAGTTGGTGGCCTGGCCATCTTCCGGTGTTCCTAAAGCTGCTCCCCGAAAGGAGGACAGCACCAAAGGAACTTCGGCTCCTTTGCCCACGCCCAGCGGTGTGCTGGGTGGCTTGGAGACAGTGGACCCTCGAAAAGACCCTCGCCGCCTAAGCTTTCGAGGCGGAGGGAGGAAAAGACTCGCATGGCGAGCCCAACCTCCCCCAATAAGCCCTCGAAGTCGACAACGCCTTCAGCGCATCGTCCGGCCAACAACGCCTGGAGTTGTGCCTCCGTGAAGCTTACGGGCATTACCGTGAGGGTCTTCTCTTCGAAAAGGACCCCCGCATCTCCTCCGAGCTAGGAATGGAGGGCATATTCCTTCAATGGAATTGCTGCGGACTCCGGGCCAACTGGGTGGAGCTTCGGAGGATCGTCTCCTTCCGTTCCCCGTTAGCCATCGTTTTGCAAGAGACCATGCTGGGCGCATGCCCCCTGCCCACCCTCCCGGGATATAAGGATTTTGCGACCCCACCACCACGGGAGAGGGGCCGGGCGGGGCGATGTGCGATTTAAACCCGGCATGATGTCTCTGTTCTTCTCTTCGCTTTAGGAATCTCCGCATCCCCTGGTTCGCGATATCCGTGACGCCATGGCTTTGGCGAGCCGGGCTGATGTTGAGATTATCTTCTGCTGGGTTCCTGGACATGAAGGAATTGCGGGGAATGAGGGCGCCAAAAAGTCCGCTAGGACCAGGCGACCGGACCAGCATTTTGCTCTTCCTCACACCGACTACATGGCAGGAATACGGGCATTTCTTCGGACTGCTGGGCAAAGAAGATGGCATACGGTCCAGGGGAACATAAAGTTGCGTGCCATTGCGCCGCGACTGTTCCCATGGACCTATCCCCCAATGCCGCGACGGCTTCAGGTCGCTTTCCGAATCGGGCACACTCGTGTGACGCATCGCTATTTGATGGAGCGCTCCCCTGCGCCCTACTATGACGACTGCGTCGTCCCCCAGACTATTCGGCACATTCTTGTCGAATGCCCCAGTCTGGGGGATCTTCGCGCACGTTACCTGTCCCGGTACCGGCTTGGGCGGGGTCGCTACCGCCTTTCCCTTGTACTCGGGAGGAGTGCGTGCACATTAACTGGTAGACTAGTTGACTTTTGGGGGGAGGCCGGCCTTCTCCAGGTCGTTTTTTCGCTTTAGTTTTTTTTTCCCTTATAGGTCGCACGCTTCTCCGTGGGAGGGACCTGTCCCCAACGCAGGAGCTTTCTTACTGCTCGCTTCCGTTTCTCTTTTTTTTGTGGGTGGGTTGTTTTTTGTTTTTTTTAATTTTATTTTAAAGTAGCCTAGTACTAGGCCAGTTTTTAATTCGGCGACTAATGCCCAAGTAGGCAGTCGCCAGATGAGCTCTTACCCCCCCCCAAAAAAAAACCCCACTCGCTTTAGATACCTCCTT
Source organism: Ceratothoa steindachneri (assembly GCA_963969495.1). Taxonomy (NCBI): domain Eukaryota; kingdom Metazoa; phylum Arthropoda; class Malacostraca; order Isopoda; family Cymothoidae; genus Ceratothoa; species Ceratothoa steindachneri. The sequence continues at coordinate 74,905,001 of OZ018320.1, forward strand.
TCAGGTAGTAGCTGTGCAGCTGCACCTTGATAGTAGGTATACTGTTATTTCCGCGTACATTCCACCGTCAACCCACTTAGAAGCGGGAGACCTCCTCCGCGTCGTGGCACGGTTGCCGAGGCAGTTCTTTTGCTCGGAGATCTAAACGGTAGACACCCCCCTCTGGGCAGACTACTCTATTAATCCCCTAGTCAAGTCCTTGCCAACCTGATCGACGAGCTTGAGATGGGTGTCCTAAATGTGGATGAGTTTACGCATCACTGCCCGAGAACCGCTTCATTTTCCTGCATCGATCTATCTTTGCGCTCTCCTTATGCACAGCCTGATTTTGATTGTGGGGTGGTCGATGACTTCCATGGTTGTGATCACTTTCCCATTCAAATATCATTTTCTGGGCCGCTGCTGCCCCAGACCCCGCCCCGGTGGTACTTGTCGCGGGTGCGGTGGTCTGCATTTCAGGAAATGACTGAATTCTCTATCTCAGTCGAGGTGTTTAGGTCGGTAGATGAGGCCTTTGAGTTCTTCCCCGGCAACCTCATCGCCGCGGGCCTAGCTACGATTCTTAAAAGTTCTGGCCGTTTTGCACGCCGACCCCTCCTGTGCTGGTCAGCCAAGTGTGAGACGGCCCTCACGCACAAACGTCATGCCTACATGTGCTATAAGCACTGCCCGAACGATTTCACTGTCAGTGAATTTCGTCAGGGTATGGCTAGGTTCCGGTATATTTCGAAGCACGCCGCTCTTCTTGGCGGGCATACATATCTTCACTTAACGGGAAGACCCCTCTAGCAGAGGTGTGGAAGCGAGTCGAAAGGATTCGGGGCAAGTTCTCGCAGGATCCCCCTCCCGTTCTCCAGGAGAATGGGACCGCAATCTCGGACCCAGCGTCCGTTGCGGAATCCTTCGCGACCGCTTTCTCCGCATTCTCTAGCCGGGATGCTGCTCCGACAGCATTCAATGCACGTCGTGAAGTCGCGGAAGGCCTCCGACTGGACTTTACCTCCAGAGGCGGAAAACCTTTCTACGACAGGTTTACTGTGAGTGAGTTGCGTTCCGCTCTTGCTTCGAGCGAGAACACCGCTTATGTTCCGGATGATGTCCTGTACGCCATGCTTCGACACCTAGGTGAGCGAGGCATGGTCTTTCGGATTCCTGGCGAATCGCTACTATGCTCGCCTTTCGCCACTGGGGAGAGATAACTCTACTCAGGCCGGATTCCACCCAATCTCTCTAACCTCTTGCGTGTGCAAGTTGATTAAAAATTGGTAAATGTTAGATTAGCCTTTTTTCTGGACAGCGGAGGCCATCTGTCTTCTGCTCAGCGCGGCTTCCGCAAGTTCCACTCCACATCGAATGCTATGCTCCGACTGGAAAATGCCGTCTGCGAGGACTTCCTTCGTAGACAGCACTACGCCACGGTCTTTTTCGATCTGGAGAAGGCCTATGATACCGCATGGCAATACGGTATCATGGACACCCTCCACACGATGGGAGCGAGGTAACGCCTCCCAATGTTTATATCTTTATTTTTGCGAGATTTTCCGATTCATAGTACTGGTAGGGGGAGCTCTCTCTGGCCCCATGGAGCAGGAAAGTATCCTCAGTGTCACACCTTTCCCTGAGCATCAACGGCATCACCTCGGTGCTGCTGGAACATATTTTCGCTACGCTCTACGTGGACGACCTTTCGATCTGTTTTGGCGCGGCCCATATGCCAACTCTGGAGCATCGACTCCAACAGGCATTGAGCCGTGTCTCTCGCTATGCCGAAGTACACAAGTTTCGGTTTTCCTTTGCCAATACTAAGGTTATTTCTTAATGGGGTACGCCTGAAAGTGGTTGAATCGCACCGTTTCCTTGGTCTTGTATTTGACCGACGCCTCACCAGGGAGGCTCTTATTTGCAGCCTTAGGGTTTCTTGTATCCGCCCCAGGATATTCTCCGTTCCGTGACGTTCAGCGATTGGGGCGCTGATAGGACTACTCCCTTACTCTTTTATCGATCCTTTGTTATTTCGAAACTCGACTCCGGATGCGAGTTTTTTGCATCCGCAGCTGAGCGTGTTTTGCGGAAGGTGGACTCTATCCACCACACCGGCCTTCGCCTGGCGACCGGTGACTTCCATACTTCCCCCATTGAGAGCCTACTAGTCGATGCTGGGGAGATGCCACTCGCTCTACGCCGTGTACAGTACATTATTTGCCTCTACACGCGAGCTCGGCGCCTCCATCAGTCGCCAGCAGCTCTCACTGCATCCACAGCTGATCTCGACGGTGCCTATGCCGCCGAGAGATTCCACTCATACCCTAAGCCCTTTGGGTTTTGGGCCAGGAAACTCCTTCGAGAGCTAGGTATAGCTTTCGGGCAAGTGGTGCCCCTTGTTCTGCCCAGGACGCCACCCTGCAGGGTACCACCTTTGGATATTTGTCGTCACGCCTCTGCTCCCAAAGCTTGTACAGCGCCGGGAGTATTGCGTTCGACCTTTTTGGAGCACACCTCGTGTCACGCTGGAACCGTGCCAGTGTATACAGATAGCTCCAAGTCCCAAGAGGGGGTCGGCTTCCACGCCGTATCCCCTCTGTTTGAAGCCAGCGGGGCTCTGCCAGGCGCTGCGTCTATCTTCACGGCCGAGCTGGTGGCAATACACCACTCGGTATGGGAGATTACGCGACGTGCCTGGTTCGGAGACCGGATTGTGATCTATAGCGACTCACAAAGCGCCCTGAGTGCTCTGGGGGCATTGGAATCTCCGCATCCTCTCGTTTGCAATATCCGTAACGCCACGGTTTTGGCAAGCCGGGCGGATGTCGAGATTATCTTCTGCTGGGTTCCTGGACATGTAGGAATTGCGCGCCGATGAGGTACGCCAAAGAGTCCGCGAGGACTCTGCGACGGACCAGCGTTTCGCTCTTCCTCACACCCACTACATGACAGGAAGTTGGGCAGCTCTTCGGGCCGCTTGGCAAAGAAGATGGGAGACGGTCGAAGGGAACTTAAAGTTGCATGCCATTGCGCCGCGACCGTTCTCATGAACCTACCTCCAATGCCGCGATGGCTTCAGGTTGCTTTCTGTCATCTCCGAATTGGACCACCCACTCGCTGGATGCACCGCCATTTGATTGACCGCTCGCCAGCGCACTACTATGAAGTCCGCTGTTTCCCAGACTGTTCGGCACATTCTTGTTGAATGTCCCAGTCTGGGCGATCTCCGCGCACGTTACCTGTCCCGGTACCGTTATGGGCTGGCTTGCTACCGCCTGTCCCTTGTACTCGGGACCAGTTCGTGCACATTGACTGATGGATTTATTCACTTTTGGGGGGGGGGGGAGGCTGGCTTTCTCCAGTTTATTTAACTAGGTGGGATTTTTCTTGTTGTTTTCTCTGTAGGTCCCACGTCCTTGCGTCGGGGGGAGGCGGACCTCCCCTCGCGTCTCTAACCTGCCTCCTGTTGTTGCCTTTTTCATTTTTGTTGTTATTTTAAAGTAGCCTAGTACTAGGCTCTGGTGGTGACTACGGCGTCTTGTGCCCAAGAAGGCTGTCGCCAGATGGGCTCCTACCCCTCCCCCCCATCGTTGTATAGCACGAGCGGGGTCGCTACCGCTTGTCACTTTACTCGGGACTAGTTCGTGCACCATACTCGTGCACTTTCTCACTTTTCCGATGACGCTGGCCTCCTCCATTGTATATAGGGGTGTTTGGAGTGTATGATCAGGCCTCGTAGAGAGCGGCCCCCTTTCAGTACCTAATCTTTTGTCTTTGAAGAGTTATAAATCATACTTTGGGTGACTTTTCCTCCCTCTTTTGCAGTCACAAGCTGTGTGCTTCTAAAAAAAAAAAATAGCCTTGCCTTTTTAGATAAATGCTTTTGTACTTCATGATGATCAATCATTTTCCTATACAAATATTGGAAGAACTGATTGAAGAGTAAAAAGAGTGAGGTGGTAGCTCTAACGTCATGGTAATGAACCTGAGAGCAAAGCTTCAACTAGTTATGAATCTCCTCTCTGCAATAAACAGGTGCGAAAAAAACGATTCCCGAAAGCTGTTAAAGGAAACGCTTGAAAACTGTGAGGCCCCGTCTCCAGGTACAGGAAATTCTCAAAGAGGGCAGGGGGCCTCTCATGTGGAGGAGCCCTTCACCGATGACGAAGAGGTCCGAGCGTTCGAAGAAAATGAGCAGAAACTCGCGGACGAGAGCCATGACAAGATCAAATTGCCTCCAATTGCCTCCAGCTACGAACTCAAAAAGGTACGTTCTCTTAGATTTGACTTTTGGGTTACTTGTCGTCCTTTTATGAGCTTTTTTCCTGAAAGTTTATTTAACTCTCTCCACTCTTCTGTTCAGTCTTGATGAAAATTTCTTTCTCACTCATTTGTTATCCTTAACCTGTTTCATTATTCATCTTTATATTTTTTAGCCCTTTTGCTTTAACTTTTTCTATCTCTCTATTTCCCCTCGAGTAAGCACAACTTCATTGGTTGCTCCATTTCCTTCTTTATTTCGATTAAACTTTCTTGGTTTTGCCATATGATTGAGGTTGCCTATTAGGATTTTTCAAGCTTAATTGCGCCATTATTCCTGCTTGACATCCCTTTTTTTTTATATATCCAATCATAAATGTGATGAAAATCATGAAATCCTACAGTTGTGAGGAAAAATTGTATAGACTGGCTGTTACCTGCTTGTCAAAGACTAACACTTTGATTAATGAAAGAAACTAATGGGAAACGTGGCTCCCCTTCCCCAACCCTATATCCGGGACTCGATGACTGAATTGACTACCCTACTTCCATCAGTACACACAAACCTCAACCTGCTGCATCCTTCCACTTATATATATATATATATATATATATATATATATATATATATATATATATATATATATATATATATATATATATATATATATATATATATATATATATATATATCGTTCGTTTTCTTACTCTCTTTTCTCTTCCATATCTTTTCCCGGTGTTGTAAAATCTGTGAATTTTAGTACCTTTGACGCCCATTGGCTGCATTTCAGGCCGACGGGAACGAGACGAGTCAATCAGAATGGAGCGAAGATGATGAAGGGGGTGCTTCAGAGCCTCTTTTGGATCATGAAAGTACCGCCGGCTACACCACGGATGACGCTGCACTTGAGCACGCCTCCGTCATGAACGAAGCAGGACTCACTGATGCCGAAGGTAGGATGGGACATTCTCGAAAAAAATTCTTATTTTGGTATAATGTTTTCTTTCATTGAGAAAAAAACAACTGAGTATTTCCAGATAGTTTACCTTCGTTGATTCGATTAATGAAGCGGCCGTTCACGGAGTTAAAGATTGCGCTGACCCTCAAAATGTTGATGGAACTTTGAGCTTGCTATTTACTTTATTTCCTTGAAAGGATGTTATCTTTTGATGATCTTTGGTTAGTTTGATCTGAATGCTCGAGATTTTTTCTCTCATGATGTCGCTGAAGGTCGCCAAGGCAGAGAACCCTTCAACGACCGCTTCACGTTGAGTGAGTTGCATTCCACTCTCGCTTCATGCGCGCATACAGCCCATGGACTGAAGTCCCGTATAACATGATTCGACACCTAGGTGATCGAGGCATGGTATTTCTGTTAGATCTGTTCAACAGGATCTAGACAGAGGGTATCTTCTCAGAGTCCTGGCGAATGGCTACTGTGCTAGCTTTTCGGCCGGTTTTCGTCTAATCTCTCTAGCTTCCTGCGTGTGTAAGTCAATGGAAAAATTAGTAATGCTAGATTAGCTTTGGACCGCGAAGACCACCTCTCTTCAGTTCAGTGTATTCGGGACGGATTCGAGCACACAGACTTGTGGACCTTTGGTTTCATGGAAGATGTTGGCCTCCTCCTCCCTTTTATTGGACTTCCTTTCGTGTTGGTCGCATTCCGGCGCCTGAGCGTGATTCCTTATTCTTGCTTTTTGGTTTTGTTTTGTTTCTTTTTTTATTGGTTTGTTTTGTTTCATAATGTAGCCTATTATTAGGCTGAAAAATCATTAGGCGACTTAAGCCCTCGGTGGCAGTCACCAGATAGGAGCTATAAACAAAATGGTGTCATTCTTTTTCCCTTTGGATAATCTTGTTTCTTTCCACCCTTTCCTAGGCGCCCTGAGTGACGTGAATTCGCTGTACAACGAAGCACACCCTTACGACGGCGACATGGATGATACGAGCATGTCATCTCGAGCTTCCTCTCACGTCTTCGAGAATGACGCCCTCCTCACCTTCGATGCTTTGAATGCCTACTGCTGTGACGGGGGGGATTCCGAGGGTCCAGGGATTGCTCGTCGCTTTCCGGTTGTGGTTCCTGCCGTGCCGGATGGCTTCGACACGGAGGCGTTGTCCGACGTGGACTTAGATGGACGTCTGAATGTGTTTCCAACACTTGACGATATGCGCAATATCCGCAGTGTTTCCGAGAGCATCACCAAGAACTTTGGTCAGCCACGTCCCAACTCTGAAAATGATGGGGACAGCGACGTATGACCCACAGTTGTTCTCTTTTGCCACCGCCGTTACCGGTGACCTCCCCATCTCCCCCTTCTCCCCCCCCCTTACATTACCGGTTTCGGGGCGAATTTAGGTGGGTGTGGTTGAACGCCAACGCCTGAATGTCCTTGACTGAGCGAAATTAAAAGGCGACAAACGGGTGAAACGGGGTACAGTCGTCTCGTCTCTCTTCTGTCGCCAAGAAACTGCTTTTTTTTGTATCGCTTGATAGGTACATTTGAAGATGTAGGAGAATTAGCCTTACATTTTTTGCGCAGCGCTAGGAATTCGTAGAAAATGCCAGAGGCTGTTTATCGAATGTTTGAAAACAATGTAGACAAAGAACTTATGTTCGTAGGCGTGTACTCAAGAGGAACTTTTAAAAGGAAGACATAACTATAATTCTTCATAGGGAAGCATGAGTGTCGCTTTTTTCCGTCGTGTCATGCATATCTACAAGACATGTCCACTTTAGGCGTGAAGTTATATGCTTGTATTAGATCACTAGCGTTATTTCTCCTGCAAATATCCATTTTGAGGGTGCAAGTCTCATGGTTTGAAACCACACTCAAGTTAGATGACGCTCTTCGTTGGAATAGGTCGAAATATTAAGATTCCTTACTTTACTCTTGCTTCACCTCAAATTTGAGTTATGAATTTTTAGTATTATGGCAATCGGCAGCTGTCATTGTAACCATGTAGCCTAAATGATCTAAAGAATACTTCCCGAGCGATTTTAAAGAAAGATTATAAGAATATTTTTGTAATTCACGAGGAACAAAAACGTGGAAGGTAAACTTAGATTCCAAGCTTTATATACATGTATATATAGCAACCAACCCTAGTGTGTTTGGAGGGGGTGGGTATTATTATTTTCCTTATAGTTCTCTCTAATTTTGCTTTATTTTTCCTCTTTCCCGCATAGAACCATTCCACTACCTTCTCTTTAATCTAAGGTAAGAAGTGCCAAAGGGTGAATGGCCCATAACGCTTTACGAGGTCCGCAGTTTTTGCCAGACCCACTCTCAAATGTGTAGTCAACCTCGGTATGGTTTTCAGTTCCTGCCCATTGTCCAAGTCTCATCATGGGCAATGATGAAAACATAACTTATCTCTTGCACGCACTCGTCTCTACCATGGATTTAGTCACTCAAAAACTCCCCATTTAGGACATCGTGGGGAAGGGGCGGAAACAAACGCACTGACTCCATTCCGTCACAACCCCATTCACGGCTTTTCCGTATTACCTCTCTGAACCATCTACTCACTCCCCTTTGTTACCCTAGTTCTCCTGCCCGCTTTACTCTCACTGTCATTCATTCTCCCTTCTCAACCGCCTCACACCACGATAACTACTGTCCTACCTAACTTCCTTTCTATATACCCTGATACTTTTCGGTCATAGTCGGCCTCTCCAGCGTCCAATTTATACTAGGTTTCTGGTCCTCCCACCAACCTAGACCTCTCGCCTGCCGTCAAATCGCGATTGGCTATTTTATGGCCTCCATTCAAAGTCCTCTTTTGCCTCAGCCGGAAAAGTCCTTGATTTTGAAGTTCACTTTAGTTGGTTGTACCGAGTCCCTCCTACCCCTTCGCCAAATACTGGATTGTGTGATCACCACTGTCAGTCAGTAGTACATGCAGTGTTACCCCTCATACTCGTTGTTTCAACTGCGGCTCTTCTTACCATGGTCTCAGTTTGTTTAGCAGAGGGTATCTCCTCAAACTGTTCGGACGGCACCCATCTCTCTGGTTCAAAGATCCCTTCAGTATCCCGCCTTCTTCACGCCCGAGAGACAAGGGATTGGTTACGATTTCGTCTTGCACCACACGCCCGCTGCCTATGCCATTGTTCTTTCCCACCTCGGTCTCGCATCTCGTGCATCCCTGCAATGGTCCTCACCTGCCCCATCAGGCATGCCTTGCATATCAATCTCCGAATGGCCACCACGACTTCTCCCAGTCCTTGTGACCAAGCAATTATCTCGTTTTATAGTAATCCACTGAAACTGCTGTAGGTTGTCTATTGGTTAGCTGTAGAGCACTAGTTCACCTTGGATCAATGTCTTCCTCCCTCCGCATTTAGGAATTGACCTTGGTCACGTCAGATCAGTAGGATCTCCGTTTCCTTTTGTTTTATCTCCAACCGCAGCCTTTTTGTCCGCTCCTCTATACCCTGTCTATCTCTTCTATCTATACTGACTTTGATGCTAACGCTCTCTGGGTCGGCAGTAGCCCATATTTGGTCTATATCCCTTCTTATCACAGTCCATCTGATCTCCGATGAGATATTTTTCTCTCTCCTGGCAGATGAGCAAGGATCACGGTTGTGGAGACTGCCGGTCGACCTTTCTCGCACAGTCCCACCATAATGCTGCTGCCCCGGCTTCGCATGCCTCATAACAGATTAACCTAAATTCCATTATACGCTCTCCTCTGCACCTCCTTCCGTACCGAACACCATATCTCATCCGCCTCAGCATGTCTATGATATTGCTTTTTCTTGGTTTCCACCCTCATTTTTCTCTGGATAATTTCTTTTCGATGAGCGTCAATCGGCGGTTTCCCCCCCTCCTATTATAAATAAATGAATATATATATATATATATATATATATATATATATATATATATATATATATATATATATATATATATATAATAATTGAAAATCACATGACACGTGGTATATAATAGATGTATTTAAAGTCCCAAAGAAATGAAAACTGCTAACACAATCCGAGAGCTACCATCCTTTTACTTGGGTTGAGGATGGTATCTCTGACGATGAGCGTCGTGGTCATTTTAGCGAAGAGCGCTTAATGACACCGGTTCAAATCCAACTCCTTTATTCATTTTCATATAACGGTTAGAATAGTTCACCCCCATTTCTCCGTTTCTATATCTGCCATTTTCTTTCTGAAGCTTTAATGCTTCACGTAATAATTTCCTTAGCGTTTTTCCGGGTTGTGTTACCAGTTTTCATTTCTTTGGGACTTTAAATACATACATATATATATATATTATACTATTTAATGCTTTCGTAGGCAGCTTTTGTTCTTTCTTTCTTCAAATGGCTTTATTTACTTATAAAATTGTAATATTTTTAATACATATGTATATAGTATATTGTAAAGTTAGACTCCAGATTTTTCTAGTTATGTAACTTTTGTGCTTTCGAACCGCGAACAAAGTTATTATTTCAAAGCCAAAGGCCACCAGCATTTCCTCTTGACTTTTCTAGTAGCTTTTATATTTCGTTTACGTTTTATCGTCTGTTCCAATATTTTTCATCTATGTGCGAATATATAATGGGGATTTACTTCGGTCATATGCGCTTAAGAAGGATTCCTTGGTTTCAAACAGGTTCCAATGTGAATTATTTCTCGAGACGTAGGTTAAATTGCCTTAGGCCCCTACGCTTGCGAAAAATATGTAAGAATCGGAGGATTGCCACTAAAACAGCATTGCTATGTAATACATTTTACAATATTTAATTATCGTTCCTTTCACTTTTTTTGTTCCTATGACATGAGTACCGGTCTACATAGTCACTTGATAGACCCACTTGACTTAGGATATTATTTTTCTTCAGCCACACTACTCTCTCCCTTCCATTATTTTCCTTCCAGCCCATCACGTGTTTTTAAAATTTTATTCTTAGACCGAATGTGATTTATCTCCATCCCACTTCGTTAAATATGCTTGTACCAAGGTAAAAATTTCTGCTGCCGCAACATCGGGAATTGTGTGACTTGGAAGTTTTGTTCTCTAGTTTGCCTATATGAATGAGAGTCAGGAATGGATGGCTTTCGCATGTTCGATTCAATCCCAGGACGAGTTTTCTCTCTAATATATTTTGTGACGATATATCTATAGCCAATTCTCGCTAGGACCTTTGTCTCTCGTCATTTACACAATTTGCAGTCCAGTATTCAATACAGGCAATATTTTCACACACTAATCGATATAAACCCCCCAATCTTTAGGATGCCCCCTTTTTTTAATCTCTACAACTGTAGTTCTATTTGTTTAAAAAGGTGATTAGGTCAAGTTGGCGAAATTATTGTGAAAACAATTTATTTCCTCGCTTATTTTTGTTTTTAGAACCATTCACTTACATCTCTTGCTTGTTCTTTACTTTCTTTTCATCATGTGTTATCTCTCAGTCCCCCCTTTTTCGTCGACTTTCTTTTCTCAAACGATGCTCTCTTATGTTTAGAATGATCTAGCCTTTGAAGATGTGCGCCTGATTATCGCGAACCCCATCTTAATCCGGTTAACCCGCATCAATGTAGGAATCTAGTATGTATATGCAATGTAACAGCAAAGAATAACAACAAAGAAAGAAGGTACCCTAGGAGACCTTACGGTCCATTCAAGGAGGGTACCTTTGGACTAGCAATCGAGCGGGCACATGGCCGCTCAATTGTTTTGCGTCCCTAAACGGCCACTTTTCAAGACTTTGTCTAGTCTTGACTTGAACTGGTCACCAGATTCACTGTTGACCCCTTCTACTGGAAGTGCGTTCCACTTACCGCAGATACTGTAAGTGAAAAAATTTCGACACAGATTGCGGTTGTATCGCTTCAGTTCAAGTTTGAAGCCGTGATTGCGCGTTCTGTTCTCACTCAGTGTGAAAATATCCCGGTAGTCAACATTGTCGAACCCTCGAAGTATTTTGAAAACCTCGATGAACTGACCACGCAGTCTACGGGTTTCCAGCGAGAACAGATCTAATTCCCTTAGTCTATCCTCATAACTTTTATGTCGGATAGAGGGAATCAGCTTGGTTGCCCTGGCTTGTACGCGTTCCAATCTCGCGATGTCCTTTCGCAATGGAGGACTCCAAAATTGTACGGCATACTCCAGGTGCGGTCGGACAAGTGAGTTGTACAAACGCAGTGCAATCTCCTTGTTCCGATATCCAAACTGGCGCTTTATATAACCTAGCATCCTTTGGGCCTTTTTCTCCACCTCAATGCACTGTTTCGGGAACTTGAAGGAGAAGGCAGATGCGAGGGTTGAGACGACCTTTCAGGCGAATAAATCTTGTGTGGAATGAAGTGCGCTAAAGCGAGACATTCGTATTGGATAACTTCTTGATGCTAGTTGGCTATGAATGTGCGAACTCCAGAATTTTGTGAGTTAAGCTATGTTTGGAATAAGGATGATCATATCAAGAGAGCGAAATGAATTATTGGTAAAAGTAAGACAAGAATAAATGAAGCGTTGAGGGGATGGTGTGAATCCGGATTTGATCTCTTAAGCTATTTGAGATAAAAGTGAGAAACTAAGAAAAGTGTGTGTGTGAACATTACATTAAGAATTGGACTTTAGTAATATGATGTATAATGCGAATGTGCAATAAGGAGCGAACTTGATATGATTTGCTTCGAGGGTGCAAACTGCGGGCTTTATCGGGTTATGGAACTTGCTAGCGCTGTGGAAGAAAGAACGGGAAAGGGACTGTTGAGGATGATGTAATAGACGAGGTGCTACCTACCCCTTCGAATTTAAAGACGCAATAGCAACGAGGACATCTCCCTGCCAAAAGGTTTGTTAGGAGAGATCTGTAAAGAAATTAGTTAAGTTAGAGGAAGTGAAAATGTTAAGATATATAACGCACATCCTCCTACAGGCAATGGGGCCTGGAGATTAAACTGCGTGTGTTTGGGTCGCGTGGGCACGTAAGCCGCAGTCTCATTGCGTGTAGCCAAGTGGTAAAATTTGTTGGTAAATTTATTATGGAAGATTGACCGAATTACAAGCGGATGATTTTGTGTGTATGGGTGGGATTTGTGAGGCGGGAGCTAGAGGCCTTTTTCCCTGGAATGAACCAGGACTGGATGCCGTATCCAATATCGCCTCATAGATACCAAGGGACAATGGCGCGAATAAATGGATCTACCTTTTTCGTTTCATGATGCATAAAGGACCGGGAGGGGATTGTATTTTTTGTGACATTGATGTGAACAACCAAATGGTTGACTAGAGCTAGGCATTGTATTCTAGGTCTGCGTTCTTTTATTCCTTTGGCTTTGTGGATGATTTTCTCCTCTTTGTCCCGGCGGCACCATATGAGTTCTTTGGGGAAGCCGCCATGAGTTTTTCTTTTTCGAAGACTGGAAGCTTCACTTTCCAATTTTTTCTTGTAGTTGGCAAGGTTTGTTATTGCTTTGTCGTTGAAAGTTTTCGCTGGCATTTAATTAAAATTTTCTATTTTACTCGATTCCTGTCGTTCGTTTGTCCCTTTTCCTTTTTCGAAAACATCTAACTTGAGCCTCTGTTTGATAGGTTTTGCTTTTGCTCTAATTCTAATATCTTGTTTCCTTTTTGTCAGTCGTCGTTGGTGGCCACCAGACGTCTGACCCAAACTCGAAAAAAGTTCCCTTTTCTTTCGAGAGGTTTTTTTTCTCGCTATCCATTTCTGCTCGGTTGGTTGTTGTTTTGTAAGAATCGTAATTGATTTATCCCTCGTTGCAATGCATTACACTCTCTCACGTTTTGATGAAACTCATCTTGCACGAACATTTGATTGTAGCGCTAAATTGGCAATCATGTAGTTGACATCTGTAAGTCCCCCCCCCCCCGTCCTCCTCAATTTCTTTAGTATATGTTCCATATTTTCACTTCCATCTCCACCACTCCTCAGATCTGTCTTTACAAACTTTTTTGGCGCTGTTACCCTCGTTAGTTTTCGTTTCTTAGTTTTAATAATGTTCCGGTGCCCAACTGATTCGGTTCTCTTTGACTCGTTAACTGAGAATGGGGTGACTAGTCCACATCATGCTAAGTAATTTAATCCTGTGTATTTACATTTAGTTGATTGACGATGGTTGTAAAAACAGTTGTCAGGTTTCTTAAGTTTTCCGAAGTTTGGAAGTAATCATTTCGGTATTGCTTTAATAAAGAAGGAAATTAGTGATTAGGCAGCTGATGAAATTGGTGTGGTTTGAGTACCTATTTCGATGAATTTTAACCTGAGTATCCCCATCTAAATCAGTGCAGGAGCAGCGCCGCTAAAAGGTTTTCTAGCGTGTTAACCACTAATATAACTATAGAACTCTACTCATATAACCATAACTCATAACCATGAAACTCTTGCTATCCTTGAGGTTCTTTGGAAGGAAAATAGGAACGAGAAGATGTCCGATTGCTCCAAGATAAAGCAAAAGACACTTATGAATAACTGCTGATAAAAAATTGAAGGTCGTTATTCAGGTTCTAGAGTACTATCTATGGTCAGTATCTTCAAATGCGCCATGGGTCGCATGTATCCAGCGGGCGGTTTGTACTGCTTTGGCTGTGAGTTTATACTCCGTGGTGACGCTTTCGCAACAGCTTTTATCTGTCTATCTTGTCTTTACTCAGTGCCGACGTGATCGCCTTCTTGTGGCGGTTTTAGGAAATGCAAAGTCTGCGTAGGGTTCATGTTGCAGAAAACACTACCACCTGTTGCCATTTTAAGGTAGTTATAAATATTCAATTAAAGGAATCTGTAAAACCGCCCAAACTTTTTTCGACACAATACATTTTCTCTTTCCTCTTCTTTACCTTGGGAACAATAGTAGTGTTGTGTGCTATTGGCAACAGACTGAAAATGGCAAGACACGTTTCAACCGTGTGCCAAAACTAGCAAAATGAGACAACGAAACCAGAACCTTTCGAATCTTTACAACTAAGGCAGATTTACCTGTGAGCTTTATGGCATGCAAGGCATTGAAATCTTCGAAATTCCAGCTGGAGCATGAAGGTCCATTCTACGCCAGACATGGCGGGATATCAAACAATGGCTAACTCGATCTTTCAATATAAATTGGCAATAACCTATTATAGATCTATCTTAGCTATCGTCAAGAAAAGTACAAATCCGATAACTTCATTGGCAGCCTTTTCACATCATTAATCTCTAATGCCCTCCCCGACTTTCCTCCATGCGGATCCAATGACATTAATATCCATGTTGCGAACAAGCTGTTTATTTTTCAGTCCAGGACAAGCGCGAGGCACGCCGCTTAATGCTCAAACAGGGTTTCGAGAAACCTCGCCGCGAATTCTGTACCCGGAAAATATCTTGTGCAGTTATTTATATCCGTGCGGTAAAAAGACATATGAGGGTTGCATTTTTCGTAAAAACATTACCTAATTGCTTGGACTTAACGGTCCCTTGCCCCCTCTACCCTTTTAGGAAAATAAAGCCTCAAAAATAGTGCGGATTGGTGGTGAAAACCATACCACATATATGACCCTCCTTTCGACTAAAATTAGAAATTTATACAAATTAAATTTTTAGAAGTATTTTTCCCAAGACCTTAAATGCACCCTCCTCAACAACATTTACCGCGTTTAAGAGGTCTTGTTATTATCTATTATCCATTTATTTTTCTCATTTTTTTTTTGCTTAGGACTGTCCTTTCCCCTCATTAATACTCTAATCAGTAGACATGCTCTCATCGGATTACACAATTTTCCTTTTCTCCTTCGCTAATCAACTCCCTTTTCCCTACATTTGTTATAATCGGGCTTAATATACCATGGGAGGTGAGTAGTGTTCCGAAGTGGTCCCTCCCCCCCAATTCAAATCAGGTTTGGTGAATTTAATTTGACCGTAGAAATTGACACTCTCGGTGTGCTATGCATGAAATATAAGATTTTTTGCCTTCGATAAAAATATAATTTGTATACTATATAAAATATATTTTTGGGTGCTAGACCATAGCTTGTACATTCAAGTATTCAAACTATACCAACTTAATTTTTAATAATGTAGGAAAATTAACATAGTCTAAGTATATATTCCCCATTATTTATAAAATACAAATACTTTGCTAGATTATGACTTTAAAGCAGCTTTGAAATACTCCTTACGTAGTGTTTTGTTTTGATTTTAAGCTTCTAATTTAATGTTTAATGAGGGAAGTTATGATATTTTTCCGAAGAATTTGATTGAAAAATAACTTTGATCTCTCTTTGAATTTAGGTTTGGGCCCTTGTCATAAACGCGCAAGATAAAGAAGAGGTAAATAAAAAAGCCCTTTTTAATCATTGGAAAAACTTTGGGATTAACTTTGCCTAAAGGACTTGACTCATCACAGCATCATCATGATGTACTTAAAGAGAAAAAAAAAGTAGAAATGCCACTGTTTAATTATTTTTGTGTTGTTTTTCTCGGGGCAATCCCTAAGATCTGGATAATTCTCATACACGAATGAAGCCTTCATCCTGTCTGTTCCACTCTCTATAGAACTTGACACAAGCTTATTAGGGCCTATCTGTAAGTGGCACCTTGCGTACTGATAGCCTAGGTAGGTTTCTTTATTCCTTGCACACTTCGTGAGTCCTACATGGCAATAATAACTCAAATAAAATAATATCCATTTCCTTCTCTTGCTCACACCGACGCCTCCCCGGCGCTTCTTGCTTAGGCCACCGCTGCCTTAGCCTGTCGTCATCTGCACCATTCTTCCTTTCCTCGTGCCCAACTTAATATTTCTCTCATTGGCCGTCACCTCTATTCCATACCCAATCTCATTAATCTTGCCTCAGCTCCCCATCTCTTCCTATCCCCTCCCCCTCTTCACAGCTGCAATAAGTTGCGCTCTGCTCTCTCTCCCTCTTCGTGTCACTGGGCTCTTGTATCCATTGGCCGAGTCTTAAGTCTCCTCTCCAGTCGGATGAATCGCTCCGCCTCCACCTTCCGTGCTATTATTGGCTACGCGTCTCTTCTTTCAGCGTAACAGCTCCCGGAGCATTTCGGCCAGGGATTATTGCAACCATGGATACCTAACTCATTGTCATCTAAAGTCGCAACAATGAATTCCTTCAGTTCGTCTCCATACGATAATTGTGATATGGATGATGACGCAACTAAGTTCTTGGCTCCCCCCCCCCCCCATATGTGCCTCCCCGCTAAACTTCCTGCTTCAACTGCAGCCTTTTTTGGACCTAGTTCGTAGCTCCAGTACCTCATCTTTGACGACAGGCTTCTCATTTTCAACCCCCCACGAGGCGGAGGGGCTAAACCTTGTGCGAACCTATTCTCTAAGTGTCATAATACCTCTACATTTTCTTCGAAAATAAAATTTTGTTTCAGCAGTTCCTCTAGATTTGTGTTTTAGTTACTGATTACTTAAGTGTGCCTAACCACCGATCCTTTTGGTAACTCGTGGTGCTTCTTTGGTGTGTTTCGAGTTACCATTTGCAAACAACTGAAAAATAAGCTCGAATAGGTAGTGTTCATTCGGTGCAATTCTACCAGGAAATCGTCGTCTTTGGGACTCTACGGTATTTGGCTGCTTTGCTCTGTCAAAATTCAATGAATTAATACCACCGATTTATGGATATAATCTTTTGCGGATACCGAAACGCTTTAAATTTATTGTATCATCCCTCATTTTACTGTATATTGTTGCAATGATCTGTATATAGTCCAGTTGATGTTTAAAAGTGATAGCAATATATTTGTTCTCGCCCGAAATGTTAGTTACTGTTTTCTATTGAAATTCTCCCATTGTATTTGACACTGAAAAAAATAAAGTTTTATATATTTCTATTGTTTATTTTCCCAAAGAACATAAGATACGATAATTTCAAGTCGCCTTCCACCGGTGCCGTGGACAGAGGACATACAAAGAAAAGACTTCAACCACACTTGAGAAGTTGTGAATAAGAAAGAGGTTGTCTCTGCTAAAACTATGCCCTGCCCCTTTTCCTTAACCCCGCACAACTCAAAGTACGAGCGACGGCCCCAGAAGCACGAAGTCGAGCCGCGATCTAACGTGGAAGAGAAGTTGACGGCCCACGATTCTTCCCCATTTACTTGTGCCGCTACTGAATGTGACAAAAAAGTTGGAGGGCAATGCCCATTTCGGGGTCATCGTCTCTCCCTCATCTTATCTGTTTTGTTTTCTTTTCAATTGGAGTGACTTGTGATGATGACCCTGTTTCGGTTTCTTACCAGTTTTGTTCTTCATTGCGGGTGCAGTTTGGGCAACTCGACTATCATGGCCCCCTGGCCGGCGGACAGCCCTTGCCTGCTAGCTGCCTGGATGTGGTTGAATCGCACCGTTCCCTTGGTCTTGTATTCGACCGACGCCTCACCTGGGAGGCTCATATTCGCAGCCTTAGGGTCTCTTCCGTGACGCTCAGCGCTTGGGGCGCTGATAGGGCTACTGCCCTACTTTTTTATCGATCCTTTGTTCGTTCGAAGCTCGACTACGGATGGGAGTTTTATGCATCCGCAGCCGAGCGTTTATTGCGGAAGGTGGATTCGATTCACAACACCGGCCTTCGCCTTGCAACCGGTGCCTTCCGCACTTTCCCCATTGAGAGCCTGTTGGTCGATGTTGCGGAGATGCCACTCGCTCTACGCCGCGTGCAGTGCATTACTCGCCTGTACGCGCGAGCCCGGTGCCTCCTTCAGTGGCCAACAGCTCTCACTGCATCCGCAGCTGATCTCGGCGGTGTCTATGCCGCCCAGCGACGCCATTCATACCTTAAGCCCTTTGGGTTTATGGCCAGGAAAATCCTTCGAGAGCTAGGTATAGCTCTCGGGCCGGTGGCGTCCCTGGTTCTGCCCAGGACGCCATCCTGGAGGGTACCATATTTGGCTATATGTCGTCACGCCTCTGCTCCCAAAGCTCGTACAGCGCCGGGGGTATTGTATTCGACCTTTTTGGAGCACACATCGTGCCACTCTGGAACTGTGCCAGTGTATACGGATGGCTCCAAGTCCAAAGAGGGGGTTGGCTTCCACGCCGTATGCCCTCTGTTTGAAGTTAGCGGGGCTCTGCCAGGCGCTGCGTCTGTCTTCACGGCCGAGCTGGTGGCAATACACCATTCGGTACGGGAGATTATGCGATGTGCCCGGTTCGGAGACCGGATTGTGATCTATAGCGACTCACAAAGCGCCCAGAGTGCTTTTGGAGCATTGGAATCTCCGCATCTCCTAGTTCGCGATATCTGTGACGCCACGGTTTTGGCGAGCCAGGCGGATGTCGAGATTATCTTCTGCTGGGCTCCTGGACATGTAGGAATTGCGGGGAATGAGCGCGCCGATGAGGGCGCCAAAGAGTCCGCGAGGTCTCTGCGACCGGACCAGCGTTTCGCTCTTCCTCACACCGACTACATGGCAGGAATACGGGCAGCTCTTCGGACTGCTTGGCAAAGAAGATTGGAGACGGTCGAAGGGAACTTAAAGTTGCGGGCCATTGCACCGCAACTGTTCCCATGGACCTATCCCCCAATGCCGCGACGGCTTCAGGTCGCTTTCTGTCGTCTCCGAATCGGACACACTCTTGTGACGCATCGCTATTTGATGGAGCGCTCGTCTGTGCCCTATTGCGACGACCGCCTCGTCCCCCAGACTGTTCGGCACATTCTTGTCGAATGTCCCAGTCTGGGTGATCTTCGCGCACGTTACCTGTCCCGGTACCGGGATGGGCGGGGTCGCTACCGCCTGTCCCTTGTACTCGGGACGAGTGCGTGCACATTGACTGGTGGACTTGTTGACTTTTTGGGTGAGGCCGGCCTTCTCCCTATTATTTAAGCAGGGTTTGTTTTTTTGTTGTTTTTTTTTTGTTTTTTTGCTCTTGTTTCCCCCCCCCTTCCCCCCCCCTCCCTTTAGGTTGCACGCTCCTGTGCCGGGAGACTTTCCTCCGACACTTGAGCTTGCTTCCTTTCCCCCTTTTTGGGGTGTTTTTCGTCTCTTTAATTTTATTTTAAAGTAGCCTAGAACTAGGCCAGTTTTAATAAGGCGACTAATGCCCAAGTAGGCAGTCGCCGGATGAGCTCTTAAAAAAAAAATTGCCTGTTCGCTGGTTGAGGGAGGTGGGGGGCTGGTTGTGCCCTCGCCATGAGAAGACCCGCTACTCGCTAACTAGACTTTTAACTACGCCTGTCTTCCTTATCTTCCTACCACCTCTCATCTCTTTCTTCTTTCTCCTTACTTTCGATCCATAGCCCAAGTCCAAAGTGGAGTTTAATGAATTAACAGCACTTGTTGTTTTTTTCATTGTCTCTGCACCACGGCCTACGGCCCAACCACGAATGGTATGGCGGAAAGAGCACACAGAACCCTGAAGAGTTCCATAATCGCTCGTCAACAGGGATGGCTAATGGCCCTCCCGATAGTACTTTTGGGCATTCGCTCCTTACCTAATGACTCAGGTTTTTCGCATTTCACAGCAACTACTTTGCCCAAAGCCCTTAGTTTCATCATCACCGTCAAAAACTGATTCAAAATTCACTAAGGAATTGGTTATAACCATGTCACAAGTCAATTTCACACAGGCATCCGGCGGACAACTGCACTCGGTGCACAAACCTTTCGTACTCGAAGCTGTTCGAGAGGCGACGCATGGTGGGGCCCGAGTCGATCGAGTTCGCAAGCCACTAGAAGCACCATATGCTGGTTCTCTCCCGGTGGTCGAGGGCAACGACCAAGTTTACAAGTTAGAATCCTCTAATGGCGACCAAAATACTGTTTCAGTGGACAGGTTGAAGCCGGCGAAACTCCCGCCCTCATATAATAGTAATGCACTGACGATCAGAGAGATTCAAGGTTTCACGCAAGACATGAAAGAAACATGCGCAGGAAAGGCGACCTACAACAAACAGTCAAATAAAGTGGAAGAGGCCAAACTCATCTAAAAAGTCGTATAGTCCGAAAGTGTGCGTGCACGAACCATTCCCGAGTACAAGAGACAAGAGGGAGCGACCTCGCTCGTCCCGGTACCGAGACAAGTAACGTGCGCGAAGATCACCCAGATTGAGACATTAAACAAAAATGCCGCAATCGTCAAAAGAGGCGCAGGTGAGCACTCCATTAAATAGTGGTGTGCCCGCGACTGTGTCCGAATTGGAGACGACAGAAAGCAACCCAAAGCCATCGCGGCATAGTGGGGTAGGTCTATGGGAACAGTTTTGGCGCAATGACACGCAACTTTAAGTTTCTCTGGACCGTTTCCCATCTTTGCCAAGCAGCCCGAAGAGCTACCCGTAGTCCTGCCATGTAAACGGTGTGAGGAAGAGCGAAACGTTGCTCTGGTCGTCCAGACATCGCGAACTCTTTGACACCCTTATCGGCGCGCTCATTCCCCGCAATTTCTACATGTCCAGGAGCCCAGCAGAAGATATTCTCAATATCCGCACGGCTCGCTAAAAGCGTGGCGTCACTGATATCGGGAACAAGGGGATGAAAAGATTCACATGCCCCGAGAGCACTCAGGGCGCTTTGTGAGTCGCTATAAGTTACAATCCGGTCTCCGAATCGGGGACGTCGCATTATCTCTCATACCAAGCGGTGTATTGAAACCAGCTCGGCCGTAAAGATAGGCGTAGAGCTCAACTCATTTCAAACAGAGGGGACACGGTGTGGAAACCGACCCCTCTTGTGACTTGGACATCCGTATACACTAACACAGTTCCTGCGTGATACGAAGTTTGCTCCCAAAAGGCCGAACGCAATATTCCCAGCGCTTTAGAAGTTTTGGGAGCAGAGACGTGGCGACAAATAGTCAATGGTGGTACCATCCAGGGTGGCGTGCCCGGGCAGAATCAGGAGAATGAGAGGGAGGTGCTGCGAGAACTTGCCCCGAATCCTTTTGACTCGCTTCTACACCTCTGCTAGAGGGGTCTTTCCATTGAGTGAAGGCACGTATGCCCACTAGGAAGAGCTGCGGGGGTGCTTCAAAATATACCGGAACCTAGCCCTAGCTGGACGAAATTCGATGACAGTAAAATCATTCGGGCGGTGCTTATAGCGCATGTATTCATAACGCTTCTGTTTGAGAGCTGCCTCACACTCGGCTGACCACCATGAAAACGCTCGGCGATGCAAAACGGTCAGACCTTCTAGGAATAGTAGTTAGGCAAACGGCCTCATACTCCCCCTCCTCCTGAATCAGTCTGTCCATCCGGAGGGCACAAAGATATATTTAGACAGGAAAATTAAGTGGTTCTCGGACAGTGATGCGTAAATTCATCCAGATTTAGGACACCTATCTCCAGCTCGTATTTCATGTCGGCAAGGACATGACCCCTAGGATTGATTGAGTAGTCTCCCCAGAGGTGGTGTCTTCTGTTCAGATCTCCGAGCAAGAGAAAGAGCCTCGGCAACCGTACCAAGACGCGGCGGAAGTATTCCGTATCGAAGTTTTCTGAGGTTAAAATGTACGCAGAAATAACAGTATACCTCCTATCCAGGTGCAGCTGCACAGATACTGCCTGGAAGGAGGTATATATAGCGATGAGAATAACCGAGACATCATGCTGGGTGTAAGTGGCGCATCCTCCTGTCAGGCCCTCCTCCCGTGGTAGTGGTGTCGCAAAACCCTTATATCCCGGGAAGGTGGGCAAGGGGCACGCGCCCAGCATGGTCTCCTACAAAAGGATAGCTAAGGGAAAACGGGAGAAGACGAGCCTCCGCAGATCCTTCCAGTTGGCACTCTTCGAAGAGAAGACCCTCTCGGGAATAGCCGTACGATTCCTGGAGGCAGAGTTCGGGCGCTGGCGCCTTCGAGTACTTATCTTGGGAAGTTGGGCTTGCCATGCGAGTCTTTTCTTCCCTCCACCTCGAAACTTTAGGCAGGCGGAGCGGCTTTAGAGGATCCACTGCCTTTGAGTAACCCAGCCTAGCACTCGGTCTGGGTGTAGGACCCTAAGCTCCTTTCGTGGTATCCTTCTTTCGAGAAGCAGCTTTAGAAACCCCGGAAGATGGCCTGATGACCAACGTCATGGGTGTTGCCTCCTGTGAGTCTGTAGGGGTGCGAAGATGTATAAGAGAAAAACTTCCTTCCAAAAAGCGAGAATATAAATAGCCCATTAAATTACCAAGTCAAAACGAACTTCGCCGTAGCGTAACGGCAGAGTGCTAGCTTCTGGATTCAAAAGACCCGCGATCGATCCCCAAGTCCACAATTTTTACGAATAAAATTTTCGAAGAAAACGGAGACCACGAAAAACGCTTTAAGGACACGTCAAGAAGAGTCAAGATAAATGGATCGCCTCCCGAAGAAAACGGAACTCAAAAGAAAATGACTTCAAGGGCTAACTCATCTCAACTCATCAAGAAATCATCACGTCATCAAGAGAATGAATCATCACACCAAGATAAATGCAAGTTAATATGAAGATACATCAAGAAAGAATTACCAAGATCATGAATTAACCCAGCCAACTAAAAGAAGTTGGAATCATCAAGAATACCAAGAGTCAGATAAATGGAGTTAATGTTTAAAGGGGCATCTTCATCTCAAGAAGTAAATAGATTCGAATATAGAAATCTCAAGATGAAGAATGATATTGATAAATGATAAATAAGAAAAGTTATAATAAATGCATCCCCCCCCCCCCCATAACTGGTGACCCTCAAAAGGCCGAACAATCTCTTGATCTTCGTTACAACTGCACCTGTTCTCCTACTAGAGATCAAGAAAAGGTGCTGCAGGGAACTTCAGGAGATCCGGGAAGGAGATGCTATATTACTCACTGATTAAGAGACTTCGCCACGCTCTCCTCAATCCCACTGAATCAACTCCACTCAACATGCAGACTCGGAGGTCAGGGAGGGAGAGCTACTAGTAATCCTCGATTAAGAAATCCAATACCAGTCTCTCCCCAATCCTCAAATTCGCTCCGCGTTCTAGTAAGGGACCTGTGTAGGGGTGCGAAGATGTATAAGAGAAAAACTTCCTTCCAAAAAGCGAGAATATAAATAGCCCATTAAATTACCAAGTCAGAATGGACTTCGCCGTAGCGTGACGGCAGAGTGCTGGCCGCTAGATTCAAAAGACCCGCGATCGATCCCCAAGTCTACAATTTTTACGAATAAAATTTTCGAAGAAAACGGAGACCACAAAAAACGCTTTAAGGACACCTAAAGAAGCCTCAAGATAAATGGATGGCCTCCCGAAGAAAACGGAACTCAAAAGAAAATGACTTCAAGGGCTAACTCATCTAAACTTATCAAAAAATCATTACGTCATCAAGAGAAGGAATCATCACACCAAGATAAATGCAAGTTAATATGAAGATACATCAAGAAAGAATTACCAAGATTAAGAATTAACCCAGCCAACTAAAAGAAGTAGGAATCATCAAGAATACCAAGAGTCGGATAAATGGAGTCAATGTTTGAAGGGGCATCTTCATCTCAAGAAGTAAATAGATTCGAATATAGAAATCTCAAGATGAAGAATAATATTGATAAATGATAAATAAGAAAAGTTATAATAAATGCCCCCCCTCCATAACTGGTGACCCTCAAAAGGCCGAACAATCTTCTGATCTTCGTTGCAACTGCACCTGTTCTCCTACTAGAGATCAAGAAAAGGTGCCGCAGGGAACTTCAGGAGATCCGGGAAGGAGATGCTATATTACTCACTGATTAAGAGACTTCGCCACGCTCTCCTCAATCCCACTGAATCAACTTCACTCATCCCGCAGACTCGAAGGTCGGGGAGGGAGAGCTACTAGTAATCTTCGATTAAGAAATCCAATTCTAGTCTCTACCCAATCCTCAAATTCGCTCCACGTTCTAGAAAGGGACCTGTGTAGGAGTGCGAAGATGTATAAGAGAAAAACTTCCTTCCAAAAAGCGAGAATATAAATAGCCCATTAAATTACCAAGCCAGAACGGACTTCGCCGTAGCGTCTCGGCAGAGTGCTGGCCTCTGGATTCAAAAGACATGCGATCGATCCTTAAGTCCACAATTTTTAGAAGCAAATTCTCGAAGCAAACGGAGACCACGAAAAACGCTTTAAGGACACCTCAAGAAGACTCAAGATAAATGGATGGCCTCCCGAAGAAAACGGATCTCAAAAGAAAATGACTTCAAGGGCTAACTCATCTCAACTTATCAAGAAATCATCACGTCATCAAGAGAAGGAATCATCACACCAAGATAAATGCAAGTTAATATGAAGATACATCAAGAAAGAATTACCAAGATCATGAATTAACCCAGCCAACTTAAAGAATCATCAAGAATACCAAGAGTCAGATAAATGGAGTTAATGTTTAAAGGGGCATCTTCATCTCAAGAAGTAAATACCATAAGTCTATCGACTCGGTGGAGACACGCGGCCGTTTCGCCTCACTGGAAACGGTCACGCTTGGGAGCCATAGTTTTAGCCGGGGCTTGGTGTGAACCCTTTGCGCCGCCAGCTCTACCAGGGGGGCGCCTGGCGTTGCTAGAACAAGCAGAAGGGTTCAGAATGGCGCGGAAATGACTGTGCCCGTAGGCGTGGAGGAAGGGGCCAGGATCAGAGGGTATCTTTTTTAACATTGATGAATTAGACGTCTCAGCCACTGCCGGCCGCGCCAGCAACAAGTCTCCAGCCTCGCAAAACGAGAGACGATCCTTGGCCTGAACGTCCAGTATTTCTTTCTGAAGGAGATACGCACTTTATTGCTTCGAAGAAGCGCGGTGCGGCTCTCCGCAATTGACACACTTGGCCACACACGATTCGGATTTATCGTGTGCAGCCTTAAAGCAACTTCACAGACTTTGAGCAACTCAAATCTGGGCGCGATAGCGAAAAAATGTATAACGATAACCGATAAATCGATAACGATAAGCTTATCGGCGATAGCCAATAATCGATAACTGGCGATAAATTTATAGCCCGATAAGGTGGTAAGCGATAAATCGATAAATCCAAAAATTATAATACAATATCGATTGTTGACTATTTTTACGGACAAGGTTAAGTCCCGCAACACTAAAGAAAATTAATAAGAATTTCGTTATGAACACGAGATTCGAGAATGCCAATTATAGGCTAAGCTGGACTCTATGCCAGTCTTAAGAAACCCAAATGTGTACCGACAGTTAAGTAACGATGATAAGTTACATAAATTGCTTAAATCAGAGTTAAACTTATAGCACAGCCTAGTACTGGTAAGGCAAAACAAAGAAAATATAGAAAATAATATATTAAGGTTATAAATGAATATATGAAATCATGAACATCATATTTACAGTTTATACAATAAATAAAATCTTAATAGTACTTATCACCCTTTGAGAGAGAGGTCTGGGTACATAGGCGCCAAACTTAACAACTATAAGGGACTTACGTAGCAGTAGTAGTGCACTGAATAATAATACAAAACTATAGAGCACATTAATTGAACAGTTACACAAAATCTAGAGCACATTAATTCCAGTAGGAACGCGTTAAGTGGTTGGAGGTGAACTGCTTAAAATGGGGAACTTTAAGCTTAAATAAGTATCGGTAGCAAGTTAGGTGGTTGTGTGGGATGAGGTTAGTCGGTTGCATGGGAGGAGGTTAGTTGGTTGTGGTATGGGCAATTAATTAAGGAGTTGGAGATTGTTACTCCAATATTACACAAATATACATTACAAATAAATATATTAAACGTTATAAATATAGATTACAAATATATATATTAAACGTTACAAATATAGATTACAAATATACATTACAAATACATTACAAATATATATATATATTAAACATTACAAATATATACAAAATTACATAATTTTACATAACTAGTACTATACATAACACTATATATAGTGTTATTTTATAATACAATAGTAAGAATATTTGAATACTGTTTCTAAGTTTCCTACCTGGTGAGGCTCTCCTTCATATCCTCATAGGTTTTGAGGATCCTCCTCTCCAGCTAAGACTTACATATTTCTGCCTCCAAGGCACGCACGGCTCGCCCCTTTTCTAAATTGGAACCAAAAACTGAAGTTATCGATTATCGCTAGTTTGGAACCAAAAGTATCTGCGATACCGATGAATCGATAACGCGGGGAAAAATAGGATAACCGATAACCCGATATCGTTATCGCGATAACGCCCACGTATGGAGTAACCCTGACTTTGCACGTCTACAGGAGCGATTCGTATGGCTGAGGCGGTCGTAGTAGTAGCACCTCCGCGGCAAAGGCACGAATGCCTTCACACGGTAGCGATACTAACCAAGATGCACCGACTCAAGAACCTTGTCACAGTCAAACTTGACGAAGAGTGTAGGGGTGAGTCTTGCTGTCCCTCCTGTTTTCTCATCACACGTTCGACTTTGGAAGCTTCATGGTCGGCCAGCTTTAAGGTGATGTTATATCCAGAGTAGTCCACGAGTTCTCTCGCATAAACAACTCCTTTCACGAACCTTATGGTAGAGTGCAGCGCCACACTCACCGACGTACCAATCACACTATCTAGAGCTCTTCCCTGATGGATCATGCTGCCCTTCGCCAACATACTGCCATCAGTGGAGCGAATAATGAGCAAACGTTTGAAGCCAGCGGCTCGAAAACACCATGTAACCCCTGAATGCGGTGTCCCGACGTAATTGAGGCTCCGCTCTGCCCACCTGCAATTTATGCCTTACTCAGGGACTTCCTTCCCAGGAAAGCACCGAGGGCGGACGTGCCTATCTTGGCTTTGTCGCTTACCAAAATGGCAGCACATCCGTCCGCCCCCGTGGCTCCTGCGGAGCGAGTCTTTTTTTGTCTAGGTCCATTGCTTTTTCTTCTTAGGAGAGGAGGGCGGAAAATTAACTCGCTTCTCTCCTCCGCCGGTAGGCACCTCTAGGCCAGATGGACCGGCCCTGGCAAGATTAATCTTTGAAATGGAGAAGGTCTTGGTTGTCACAGGGGCACCAGCCGGGAGAGGAGATCCCTACCATCCTTGTGAATCCACGGGAGCCCGAGCCGTCTGAAGAGATGCTTGCACAGGGGCGGACTCGGGTTCTTTGCTTGGCACAGAACCCGTCAGGAAACATGTCCATCCTGTGGTGCCTCTCCATGTGGCCATCCTTCCCCCAACCCTCCCCCAAGACCAGGAATCCCATTCGAGGAACCTTTCGTCTCGTCTTGGGCCGGCGAACCGGCATCCGTCGGGGAAGAGAGGGGGACACATACAGTGACCCCCTGTAGACTTGATATGCACGCCAGCAGGACTTTAAAGGGCACGAGCTGACGGGCCGTGTCATCTTTTGCCTCCCTAAGGGGACAATGGCGTCCTTTCTTGGCAGTTCCCTGGGAAAGTAAAAGGGAGACTGCCGCTGTAAAAATGGAGTCGCCCAAGGACGACTACAGCGAAGCGGATGAATGTGAGTCCCCTTCACTGGTAGACATAGGAGAGGAGTAAGCTTCCTCTCTGGTCAAAGTGGTTTGGACGGTCCCCTGTTAAAGCATAGGGAGGAACCTCCCTTTTCTGCTTTGGAGCTGCTTAAAGGCGGTTCCATCGATGTTATAGGGGAATTAAAGAGGGTGCTTTTTAATTTATCATCATCGGGCATGGTGACTTTATAGTTTTCACGGCACGCTAACACTAATTACCCCACGCAGTAGCCCGCTCTGCAGGTGAACACGTGGCCAGCTGAACCAGCTGCCGCCATTTAAGACCACACCTCCCTCCAAGTGTCCAGGCAGCCCTTCGGCATGGCGGCTCCACCTTAGGTTGGGCGTAAAATTGATATACAGTGAAAGGAGAGAGAAAGGGTATGTGAAGATGCTGAGGGTGGGGGTGAAGCACGTTCTTAAAAACCCATCACCTTAAACCAGTGCTCAGGAGTGAGGGGGTGTTGTCCCCTTCCCCCTCAGCCCCGATCCGGGATGGTTGGATGAGAGGAAGCTGGTCGGCGTCTACCCTGTGAAATTAGAGGCCGACCAGAGAAAGTTGTGGGAGAAGTTGTATGGAAAGCGAGCAAGCAGGGTAAGATGAAGGGTCTCAGAAAGAAGAAGAGGCTAAGCTGGGGCCGGACGGGGTGCTGAGTCCCGTCAGCACGGCATCCATGAAAGCAGATTGCCGTGCCCATTACAGGATAGAGAGCCAGACAAAGAGAGAATACAAGCAAATAGAGGCTTTTATAACCGGTATCCAGATACAAGGACGTGAGCATACTACGAACCAGTAACAGTGATTTCACTTCCCTAAAAACAAAAGGCGTCCATAAGACCAAGAATAAACCTCCAATACCGCCATTTTTCTCCTATCTCTACCCAGTAATAATTCTTTTACCGTTAGTCTAGCTATAAGTAGATAACTAGCTGGCATCTTGACTTTTCAATTGGAGTCAGATAGAATTCTACGTTATAACCAACCGCAGCCGATAACCCCAAGCCAATCACACACATCCCCCCATAGTTTCATTCTTACCATTCCCTATTGTTCTGAAATCCACTCAAGGTAATTCTTTGCCCAGGAATAGCGTGCCTTCATCAATGTTTTCGTGGGTTGAGACTACTCTCTCGAACGATATGATTTCAATCCAGCTTCCAAAAGCCTGTCATTCAGCGTTCTTCGGACAGGCTAACACCCTCTGCTGCCAGCTTAATAGAAAACTTCCTGCAAGATGTTCTTCTGTTCTTAAGAGCCTGTTGTATTAATTTTCCATCTGTTCTTGGAATGTTTTTCGTTTTCGACCGCATTTTCTAACTCTATTTGAGTTTAAATCTTGACCGTTATAATTTTTTTACTTATTAACACTGACTGTTTGAGTCGAAACACCTATTTTATTTTGCTATTTATTTTATTTTTTTAATTTAGTTTCTTTCAATAAAACGTTTATTTGTCCAATTTTTCGAGGACTGAAACACAAAAACACTATTGTTAACAATCACAGGTTAATATAATACCAGAAAACATCCTCTTTACAGTGTAAAGCCAAGATACCAACTGACACACACAACTGGCTGTGACTTCATTGAAATGGTCCAATGCAGTGTTGTTCCTTCAGTGTTACCAATTTTACTTACAAAGTAACCTAAAGATCTTGAAAATAAAAGTTAAATAGTTGATCGGTGTTGGTGCATAAAATAAATCCATTTTTAATCAATGAAATTGGTTTCACTAGCTTTTTTTAGAAAAAAGTCAAATTTTGGAAAAATCCATAATAATTCCGCCAGTACTGCAATACAGGATCCCCCCCCCCCCAAAAAAAAAAGCAGGCCCCAACTTTCGATAGGCCTCATTTATTATTTTTCTGCAAGGGTTTAATGAAACGTTGGTGATAACTAGTTGATTGTGTTTAAAAAAACCCATCACATCAAAACATGAGAGTCTATGGACTTTTCTTCTTTATTCTAGAGCACGTGTTCGAGAAGACCTTCATTTAGCTCTGTGCATTTCTTGAGGCGCAGCACAAAGTTGTCCATGAGGTCCTTACAAACCGACCGACTAATGACTCTGATCTCCTCCCTGATGGCTTCCTTAAGTTCCATGATGGTCCTGGGTCTCCCTGCGTACACTCTGTCTTTAAGGTAGCCCCAGAGAAAGAAATCTGGGGGGCTAAGATCTGGGCTGTGTGGTACCCACTCAAAATCAATCTTGAAACTGATCACACGGCCACCAAAGTTCTCTTTCAGCCAATCTCGGGATAGGTTTGAGGTATGAGAGCTTAATCTATCTTGCTGGAACCAGAACTTCCCCATAAGCGATGGGAACAGGGTCTGCAGCTCCCTCTTGAAGGTTTTGAGGACCTCAACATACCGTTCCTTGGTGACTGTCAGTGTGGCGCCAGATTCCCCGAAGAAGAATGGTCCGATGATGCCTCTGGCTGAGAGTGAAGTCATTACCGTGCTCTTAGGAGTGTGTAGGGGCTTGGTGGCTACCTCATTTGGTCTGGAGGTCACCCAGAAGACATTTGTCTTGGAGTTTACCTTTCCTTCAAGATAGAAGTGAGCTTCATCTGAGGTCCAAATGAGGTTAAACAAAGTTGAGGTCTCCTGAATATTCTCGAGTATCTTGACTGCCATAGCCTTTCTTTGCTCTTTGTCTGTATGGGAAGGCCTTCAATTCCATTACTAGCACTCTCCTGCAAGTCTCGCGGGATATACCGAGGGACTGACTTCGCTGGCGCACAGAGCGTTTTGGAGTCGGCCGAACTGACTCTCTCATGCTCTCAACCAACTCAGCTGTACGCTTCCTGGGGCATCCTGAATTGCTTGGACGGTTGTCATTGGCTGCATTGAGGTTCTCCACTGTTCCATAGTTCTCGACGTGGTCCACCTAGTCACATTCGAACTGATGCACGAAAGTGACCTGCACTTTCTTGAACCAGCCTGTCTTGTAGTAATGTTTAACGCAGTATATTCTTTGCTGGAGCTCCCATTGAAATCTATTTGTGTTCACAGGCGTTGCTTCTGTCATGTCCTGCAAAGTAAGAGTGATTAGTGAATGAAGGAAGGATATATCACAAAAGGTGTGTGCAGGCCCGTATTTTGGGGGTGACCAAGCTAAGGATAACCTTAGTACCGAAACGCGCGCAGCTTCGCTACGCCACAGTTCACTCAACCCCACCCACAGCCCCCGTCTTAAACCCTATTGCCGGCTTAATCACTACACTCCCCCCTTTAGCTATGGATGTCATCCTCTCAACCATCATGCCCAAATAGACCTCCCATTTCACCCCTCTTGAAAGTTTAAATATCCTCACAGCCACCCTAACGCCATGGAGAACGTAACCGTGGCGGAGATATATGCACCACACGGCACGGTCGCTCCAGACCTCCTTCATCTCAGTAAGAAGCAATGAGGAACGTCTTCAGAGCAAAAGTTCTGTCACACTCAGTTTTTGTATCTGTCAAGTGGTCTACTTTTGTGATAGAAAAGGTTCTGTCAAACATACTTAAAGTTCTACTTTTCCAACACGTGGCATTAATTTTTTTTTCCATTGACTGCGGTTGTGTCGAGATGGTGGGGAAAAAAATCTAGATATCTACTCTCTTGCTACACTTCGAATCCGGAGGAGTTACACGTCCTCCCGGCCTGAGTACAAATTAGGATTGACTTAAGCTCTCCGATGGGGCCTGGGAAAGTTGTTGGTGCACTTTTCCTTGGCCCCCACTCAGCACTACTTTACCTTTTTATTATTATTATTATTATTCATTATTATTATTTGCGCGTGTGACGAATAATATTATATCTTATTATGACCATCCGTCAGGCCCCGTTTTGCTTTCTTTTGTTTTAGTAATAACATTGTAACTATTAAGCCGATTCTAACGAAATTTGAAATACTTATGTTTTTTTACACTCTCTTTCGATTGATATAATTTACAAGGTCCTCCCAAAATTAGCCCGTGAATTATTTTGTTTTGGCAATAACATCATAACTATTCGGCCGATTCTAACGAAATTTGAAACCCTTATTTCGTTTTACATTCTCTTTCGAAAAATATAATTGTCAAAGTCCTCCCGAGGTTAACCCGGGAATTATTTTGTTTTGGTAATAAGATTGTAACTAGTAAGCCGATTCTAACGAAATTTGAAAACTTTATATTGTTTTGCATTCTCTTTCTAATGATATAATTGCCAAAGTCCTCCCAAGATTAGCCGGAAAATTATTTGGCAATAACATAACTATTCGGCCGATTCTAACGAAATATGAAACCCTTATGTTGTGCTACATTCTCTCTCAAATGATGTAATTTTCAAGGTCCTTCCAAGGTTATTCCGAGAATTATCGAAGGTTTTGAAGGTCGACAGGTTATAAATCAGAATAAGTGAGAACACGCGACTTTGGTCAGTAGACATTGTTATTATTAGTTATTATTATTAGCATTATTATTTTTATCATTCTTAGTATTATTTAGTATGATTTGTATATTATTTGTCATTAGTATTTTTTATATATTATTATGTATTATAATTATTTATTATGATTAGTATTAATTTTAATTGTTATTATCATTATTTATTATTATTTAATAATATTATTCATTATTTTTTAGCACTATTAATTTTATTACTATTTAGTATGATATTTATATTAGTGTTAGTATTTATTATGATGATGCATATTATTATTTATTATTTGTTTTTATGTATCATAATTATTTATTAGGATTAGTATTTATTATAAGTATAAGTTATTAATATTATTTATTATTATCATTACAGCTCTCTACTTAACATTTTTCTCCTCGCACTTTGCACCACGAAGAGTATTTCCGTATGTACAGAGTTCGGTCCGGTAGCCATGGTGTCTTGGTGGACAGCATGCCATCCTGGGGTGATCTAGCACCAGGGTATGATAATAATATGTGATTACCCACCCTACTCGCTAGTAGACCCTCCTATTTCTACTTCTCTATACATACCCTCGTACCCCCTTTCCATACTTGCTCTCCTATCCACAGAGGTTCTTGTTACCCGGCGCACTTTCGTTCTCTTACGGGTCGTTAGTCGAGTGGTAGTGTATACCGTGAGGCCCCTACCTGCTGCGAGGGTCGAAAGCCCATTGGCTAGGGCAAGTATTAGGTATTGAGTGTGCGGGGCCGTCGACTCTGCTCACCTTCCTCCAGGGCACACACATATATATATAAGGTGGCTACGCCAGCACCATCCTTTATGATCAAAGTTCCAGGACAATTTCGCCTAAATGGCGGGCCGGGTTGGCAAAGCTCATCAACGTTGGACCGGGACCGATTATGTTTAAATGATCACGATACTTTTCTCTTTCCGCCGCTTCCCCCCCTCATAAGGAGGTTATAGTAACTACTTTCCATGAGGCCATTTTTTTTCAATCTAATCTTGGTAACAACTGAATGCTAGAGTGGGAAAGCGCATGGAGATCCGCCTCCAAGCGTGGCCTCGTCTTCCCTAGGAGCCGGGGAGGATGAGCGAAATCGAGGCACCCTTCTGACCAGAGACATCACTGTGTTTAAGAGTATCGAAAATGGGATCTGTGATGCCTTGATGGTAGAGGGCCACACGATGGCCCCAGTCCCTGAGATGAACAGGGTCCCGGAAGTGACCCATCCCCAGATGCCAGAATCGTCCATGGGGTCGAACCCGGGTCCACCCGTAAAGAACACTGTGATGTGTTTATCTGGCCGCCGTACTTATAGGGCTACCCTACTTTTCTTTTATTATTCTCTTTCTATCAAATCTTGACTATGGGTGCGAGATTTACACCTCTTTACTCCAAAGTCTATCGCTGAAAGTGGATCAATCCACCCCATCTCTGGTTTGCGATTGGTGCCTTCCGCATGTCGCATAAAGAGAGTTTTCTTTTCCACGCAATTAACACACCAATTTCTATACGTCTCGAACAGCGCACCATGCCCTTGTACGTACGGGTTCAGCGTCTTACCCAGTCGCCAATGATTCTCATTTCATACGTTGCTAACATCGACGATGCCTAGACGCCGACAAAAGTGAATTACGCCTTAAACCTTTCGTGTTCAAGACCAAGAAACTCCGAGACTTTGATGTAACTGTTTGCTCGATGGCATCACCAATGTTCTGCCTAATACATGAACCTGGATAATATCACCTTTAAACGTTTGTTGGTACTCTTCTACGCACCTGTACTATTGCTTTCACATTTTTGAAGACCGTTTTATAATCCATAGCAACTTAAACAACGTGCTGAATGCCATTGAGGCCTTGGAATCTATACCTACCACGTGTCGCAGTTTCTGCAAAGCAATGGCTGTTACGAGTCGGGTGGATGTTGAGATTGTCTTCTGCTTGGTTTCTGCACATATAGGGGTTGTTTGGAACGAGTGACCTGATGGATATGGGAATGGTGACAGGGTGTGTTCACAGTCTAAGTAACTAGATGTACTGAAGTTTCGCTCTTCCCAACTCTGAATAAATGGCATAGATCAGGTCAGCTTTTCGGGCTGCATGACAAGGAAAATTTGAAATTGGCAACGGAATTCTAAAGTTATGTGCCATTGAGTTGCAACCTTTTTCCTTTCCCTACTCCCAATGCATTAACAGCTTCAGGTTGTTTTATGTCGCTCCCGAATCGGGAAAATTCGTGACCCGCAGTGTCATTTGATGGGGCGCCTTTTATAAACTTTATTATGATGACTCCTTGGTCCTCCAACTGCCCAGAAGATTCTTGTTGAATGTCCAAGTATGGGTGAGATTTGCACACGTATTTACAGGTACCTGGCCGAGAGGTCTCTACTACTTGTTTCTTCATTTACTTCGGATTGTGGAGATTTTGATTGTTTGGAAGAGGCGGACCATCGCCATTGTATTGAGTCTTTTTGGTGTTGGCTGCATGATAAGGTCCCTGACTGAAGCGGATCTTCCTCCGGCGCCTGAGAATGTATTTACCTTCTTTTTATTTTTATTTGTTTTTGTTTTTGCTTTTTCCTGTTATTGATTTGTTTTTGTTTTATTACGTTGTTCTTGTTATATATTGCTAAAATAGCCTAAGATTAGATTACATTTTAATTTGTGCGGCTATGCCCTTGATGGTGTCACCAGTCGAGACCCCATTTAAAATACCAATGCCCTCCGACCTTTCTAATGGACTTATTCTCAAATGGTTCGATGGTATCGAGTAATATTCTGTCGTTTCCGAATCGCCTCCTCTTGCAGAACGTAGCGCCATTGGATGGAATGATACCCTCATCCGTTCTTTAAAAACTGGTTGAAAGTCCTAGTCTATGGTTGCATCGTGTGCGTCCCCTGTTTCGGGACTGTACACCAGAGTGTGTAGGCTGATATAGTTTGTTGAGAAGGTATCACTCCTCCATATTTTTTTATATTTTTCAAAACTAAATTGTTGGCTGAGCAGTTGGGTCCATGAGGGAGGCGAACCTTTCCTAGGGCATCATAGTATATTTTAATTTATTTATTTTTATGTACCCTATTGTCATATTTATTTGCAATTTATTGTTAAATTATGTGGCTATAGTAATTAGTGCGATAGCTCCGATGTGAGGGGTGTAACCAGTGTATTAGTTTTAATGTTGATGATGGACATTGGTCCAAAACGTTTTAATTCCCGGATTTCCTCATTAGTTGAACTCTAGTTAAAATAGGATTTTAGCTAAGAGTTTAAATAGTTAAATGTGAATAAAGTCTACACGATTACTTTTAAGAAAGGTTTGAAACTTAATGTTTGACGATAAGTGGCCTCTGTGGGGAGTCACATTGTGTAGACTCGGAAGAGCGGCACTTCCCCCTGGCCCGAGTGCCAATGGAGAAAGCCTGTTTTACTGGGTTGAATTAGTCTCTCTAACATGGCCTGGGAAAGCTGGTATGCGCTCCCTTTCCTTCTATGCACCCATATTTCTTCTACGAGTATCCCTTCTTTATTTTCTATACCTAGGGAAGAAGCCCTAGAAGATGGTACCAGATATAAACTGTTACACTTGGCACCGGGAAGAACGGCACGTCATTTCGTTCCGCGAGCCAAAAGTAAAGACCTGTCTTACTTGATTAAATTGAACTCTTGACTTAGCTTGGGGAAGCTGGTGCGTTATCTCTTTTCCTAAGCACATATTTTTTCCATTCCTTCATGTGTTTAGGTTTAAGGACACATCCAGCTAACTAATTTTGTGTCAGAAGAAAGCCTTTAGAACCCATATAAACAATGCACTTTAACTTCCGCAAGTTGCAAGATACCAAGATTTGTGGGTTCCTGGTATTGGGGTGCGATTAATAGAATGAGCAGTTTGGTCCCAATAATTCTTTCCCTGCGCCGAATGAGCTGAACGCCTCATAGCTGACGTTATTAGGTGAACAAAGCTGTACTGCTTATGGCACGCAGGCTTTACTGCTTTGTTGACTGATAGGTCAACTAAAATTTTCGAGTCGAGCTCCGTCTCTGGATCTGTCACATGGCAGATATCTAAATACACTCTGTCGTCCTACCTCTATGGCTGCCCAGTTTAAAGATGTAGCCTTTGGGGGAGGTAACAGGTCTACTAGGTAACTTATTGTGCTTGTACGCGCGACCCATAGAATCTCCTTGAGTCGCCAACGGCTCTCATTGCATCCGAGATTGATCTTCACGATGGCTATACCGTTGCGAGACGCTAATGATACCCTAAACATTTCGGTTTTAGGACAACGCAGCTCCTTTGAGTGCTCGATATAGCTCTTTGGCCGGTGGTGCTTCTGGCTCTGCACAACAAGCTACCCTGTAAGCAGCACATTTAAACATTTGTTGTCATGCCTCTTCACCCAAAGCTTGTAGAGTACCCGGAGTACTTCGTGCGAACTTCTTGTAGCACACGTAGTATCACGCTAGTGGCGGGCTGTGTAAACGGATGAAGCCAAATCTGAAAAAGGCGTCTGCTCTCACGGCTTCCCTCTTTAGTTTGAAACTGGAGAAGCTCTACCTGACGCTCCGTCAGTCTTCACGACTGAGGCCGAGCTGGTTGTAATGCACCACTCGGTGTTGGACATTAACTCATCGTGTATGGTTGGGAGGACTCGTTGTAATGTTTAGAAACTCACAGAGCGCCCTGGGTGCCCTCGAGGATTTGGAATTTGAACCCATACCATGGTCCCCAAGATCGTGGTAACTCCCTCTCCCCAAAGATCCCTTAGCGATAGTGATGGCAGTGAGCAGTAAACCGCCTGCTTTTAGGCCTAAATTTGAACCACAACGTCATAAAGCGAACTTGTCGGTGTGGAGAGAAGGCTCAGATTATCTGTTGTTTTTCTCTCTTTACGCTCTAGTAAAGTTTTCCCTGATAAAGAAGGTAAAGTTTTGTGAAAGTTTGATTACTCGAGTTCGTGTAAACTTTGCACAAATAACCTTTTCTAAATCGCTGCACCCAATATTAATGCGTCCTTAGTCTGCTTGTGAAACTTCCTGTGGCTAAACACATGGTAGTTCCCCCATAAGGGTACTATCCACACTTCACGCTTTTTACTCACGCTTCTTTCATCACTTCGCAACATAACGCAACCCTCATTGCGCCCAGACCTTCTTGGTAGTACGGTATAGTGAACCTCGGAAGGAAGCCCTGATAGGGGGCGCGAAGAAGGGGGTCCCTTAAGGACTCGAGCCGGAGACCTTGGATAGGCACCTATTAGAGTAGGCCCATTAAGGTAGGAGGGTTGCGGAGTGCGGTTATAGGCAGGTATTTAAGGCACTAATAGGTACACTCACAATAGTGTTCAGACTCTTAGATTATGTCACTTTTTTACAGAGTAGGAAAGGGGGTGCTTACCTCCCCCCTCCCTATTACCCACAGCAAAAATGGAATTCATCAAAAGGTTCCCTCTGAGACTCAAGCCCAACGGAAGGAAGAGGACACCACAAGAAGTAGCTCAACAGATATTTATTGACCTGCAAATCCCACTAATTAAGTGTCTTGATGTCCCGGTAGGATTCTTTGTGATCTGCATTGAAAACAAGGATGTCAAGAAACTCCTATCCTCTGCGGGCAGCATCACACTCAACAAACTTGACCTTGAAGCACAAACCCCTCCACAGATCACGGCCAATAGATCAGTCGTATGCAGGAAGATTGAGCCATGGCTAGGCATGAACACTCCTCAGGACATTAAGGAGGAGTTGGAAGCGAATTAACCGTGGTTGAAAATTCATGATATAATAAAAATCAGAGATAACACTCACGTGTTTAAGATCGTCTGGGAAAGCACCGAAATGGCTACGCAAATCATGGATAAAGGACTTATTGCATTCTGTACTAGGATCCCGCAAACTAACACCTAGCGAGACGCATTTATCAACATACAAATATGCTTCCGTTGTTACGAAATGAAACACCACATAACTGCAGAATATCCTAAAAAAGACCATGATATGTTCGGAGTGAGGGAGAGAGGGGCACACCCACCAATCATGCCAGAGTACGACTAAACAATGCATAAACTGAGGAGGACAACATCGGACAATGGGAATGTCATGCCCGAAAAGGAAAGACATAATAAAAAAGGAAGGAGAACGAAGAAAGATTGAAGGGACAGAAGAACATGACATACGCCTCGGCGACAAAAACTACAACAAACAACCAAATGATGGAAACACAATTCAGCATAGGTGGAACATTAAATCTCAATGAACATTGCCAACCTCAGAAGCTACGCGAATACCCTAAACAGAATGCTCAAAGAAACGGTTCAGAAAAAAATGAACTTTCCCAAGGATGCGGACTCGTCAGTAATATTTAAGGTGAAGATTAGTGACAAGACAACAAAATCACTAGCCGAAGAAGCAAAACCACAGGACGAAAACAATGAAGACTCAAATACTGACGAAACTGATTTACACAGTAGCACGGAAGAATCCGCCCAAGAGTTTAAAATCACAAGAAGGAAAGCCCCAAAGAAAAGAAGATCCAGCTCACACAAGACATCAACCCAACGGAAGCAATCCTTGATCCCGTGTGTAGACGGAGACAGAACGAGAGAAAGAAGAAGAAACGTTAAACAAGATCTAAAGAGAAAAACGGAAACCAAAAAAAGAATATCAAAATGGACCAACGTAAATTGGAAATACTTCAAATTAATACTAACGGCTGTATAGGTAAAAAATGCATATACGGAAATATCTTTAGAGAGCTAGACCTAGATGTTATTTTAAATATCTGGCCACAGATTAGACCTAGAAATAGAAAAAATAAAAATATGTAATTACAATGTTGTAGCAACGAATCCTTCGAGAGAAAGGCACGACGGAGCAGCAATTGCGATCAAAAAGGAACTAGACTATAAGACTCACCAAGGAATAACCGAATGCTATACAGCAGAAGAGATACAATTAAAACTAACTACTCTTATAATAGCCACGGGGTACCAACCCCCAAGAAGAGAAGGATTACCAATTGCCAACTTCACTAAGCTTTTTAATAATAGGAACTTAGTTATCTTTATGGGAGACCTGAACTCCCACTGCGCGGAAAACAGATATAGAAGAAACAGCAACGTGGGCAGGCATTTGAAAACGATGCTAGATAGGAGAATGCTCCAAAGACGCGCCAGATTTTCCCCCATACATACATAACAGTGCGACAAGTAAGCCAGATATCTGCCTCGCAAACTTTAACTTGTCATTTATTTTTTACTTCGAACTGGTTGACATACCGGTCAGCGACCACATAGCTACACCACTTACCATTAACCAGAATCCCATACAGAAGCAATGTAAGAAATGGAAATCCTATCACCAGGCAGACTGGACAAAGTACAAAGAAGTATTAAGAGAATATGAACTAAGGACTTTCACCGAGGTGACTATAGAAGAAATCGACGAGGAACTTAGAGAAAATAGAAGTACGCTGATTAGAGCAGACGAAAAAGCAGTTCAAAAACGAGCCTTTAGAACCATCCAAAACTTTAGATGGTCACAGGAAATGATAAATAAAAATACGGAAATAAGACTTATCTCTGAACAAATTCGAAGGGAAGGACATAATAGATACATATACAACCAACTTAGAAGAAATAAAAAAGAATTAACGCAAATGATAAGCGATAAGCAACAAGAATATTGGAACAACCAGGTCAGAAAGTTAGATGTCGAAGAATCCCCAAAGAAATTTTGGAAATTGATAGATAGAATGAAGGAAAAGCCGGCAAAGGACAAGATCAAAATTAAAGGTAAGAGAGGGATACTAATTGAGGATGAAAGCGAGATAGAAATAGTTTTCAAAGAATACTGGAGAAATGTTTTTAGAATCAGCGAAGAAGAAAATGAAAATTTCGGCACTGATTTTGAGAACGTAATTGTCGAGGAACTCAACCAGACAACGGCCAAAAGTCAACACTATGATTCGGTCGACATAACGAGAAAAACAATGAGGGAAAGAATGCTACATTATCCATACAAGAACTAAAATATAGCATAAACAGCTTCAAACCAAAGGCGCCGAGAGTCTCAGGACTCATAAAGATAAATTACACAGAAGCGACTAATAACATCTTTGAGGGATTGGAGAACCTATTCAATGCCTGCCTCAATACAGGCTACTAGCCTAAAGATCTAAAAGTAGCAAAAATGATTTTTATCACAAAGCTCGGAAAATTTCCACACAGGGTTGAAACTATACACCAATATCTCTGCTTGACTTCATCAGGAAGTATATGAAAAAATTCTAAAGAAGAAACTCGATCAACATCTTGTGGAGAACGGCCTGTACAACGAGTGCCAATTCGGATTCGGGAAGAACAGGAGCACGGATATGGCACTCTGTTTAATTATTGAAAAAATAGCCAAGGTCAAAGGTGAAAAGAGGAATGTGGACATTGTATGTAGAGACGTGTTCAAAGCGTTCGACAAAGTATGGCTGCAAGACGTACAATATAAGATACTTCGATTCGGATTAAGCAGTCAGCTAGAAAGGTTGCTATGCAACTATATAGCTGATAGATACGCGTATATAGACATGGGTAATCACCAAGGGGAACTCTTTAACCTGGAGGCTGGAGTTCCCCAGGGCGGTTGCCTGAGTCCGTTATTATACGCTATTTATACAGCGGACATCCCCCCTCCAATGATGGAGGGATGTATCAACATACAATTTGCGGATGATATCACCCAAGTTGTGGTGTCTCCATACAGGCACGCTCAATTTCAAGCAAGAGCAACGGCAGAAGAAATTCGAAGAATTAACGAATACGAAGGCAGATAGAAAATCAGTACAAACAGATACAAAATTAAAATAGTTCTTATATACAGAAGAAAAGTAGCAGACATCAACGTGGACAATGTAAGATATGGATACAGTAACGACTGTAAAGTACTAGGTTTGGCAATAACGAAATCCGGTTACACGAAGCACGTAACCGAGAGAATACAGAAAGGAAAGAGAGGACTAGTACTCCTGTATAAATTGAGAAATTTCGGTCAAGAGAATAAAAAGAAGATTTACAATGCGATTATCCAACCCACACTGATCTATCCAGCAATCGCAATGTGCACATTGTCAAGAACTAAACTGCTTGAACTACAAAGAATCCAAAACAAAGCAATGTACCTAGTGACAAATACAAGAAGGGCAAAGAGGAGAAGGATAGAAGAACTACACAGAGAAGCCAACGTCAAGCCCTTAAACAGGATAATCATGAAGAGAGCAAAAGGAGTCATCGAGAGGCCACATGACGAAATCGGAGACGAACTTTCAACGCAAATATAACTAGGAGTAGACTGGAGGCCTCACCGAATTTTCTCAAGCAGGGCTAGGATCAGGAAATGAGGACGAAGAAGAAAAAATCTACACGTAGCGGGAAGGATACATCACAGGATATGACAACAGATAAAGAGATACAGCAACGAATTTGACAATCGATTAAGAGATAAAATACCAGATTAGACAAACGGTTAAGACAACCGATACGCGACGAAGGAAAGGGTAACAAAAACCTTCGAGGAACAACAAATGTGAAATCGAAAAGATAAAAGGAAAAACATACATACAAGAATAGTCAGTTAAAATACAACATAACATGCGAGAAAGGCAAACATATTCTATTTAAAAACAAACACACACTAATAACATTTAGAACGCCAACTATAAGTACTAGGTAACAAAAACGGAAAGCACAGGCACCTGGATCCCAGGTACTTCCTCCGTAACTATAATTCCAACTTCTAACCTTGCGGCTCACCGCACACCTCTAACTTCTTTCCCTTTCTCACTAACTCTTTGTTACTGTCTTTCTTAAGGGGCTCTACAAATATACGTGGGTGGGTGATGCACACCCTGGTATTAGCACTGCGTTTTAGATGTAGAGTCAAGATCACCGAGGTCATCTGTTTGATCTTCTACTAGTTTCTTGCTATACTATCGCTCCCTTTCCTCTTCCTATCTCTGTCCTCCTCCTCTTTTCCCTGTTACCCCCTCACCGGTGCCGCAAGGCACAGGGAGTGGCCCCGACAGTGGGCCAGAAGAGATGAGATGGGGCGGGATAGCTCTGGACGCACTATCCTTTTATACTCTCACACCTTTTCTTCTATTCTATTCGATGTGGAGATAAATATTGGCAAAAGCATGACGTGGGTTGAAACATACAGACAGGTAAATGTA
Source organism: Ceratothoa steindachneri (assembly GCA_963969495.1). Classification (NCBI taxonomy): domain Eukaryota; kingdom Metazoa; phylum Arthropoda; class Malacostraca; order Isopoda; family Cymothoidae; genus Ceratothoa; species Ceratothoa steindachneri. Next base: position 74,947,258 of record OZ018320.1, read on the forward strand.
AGGAGATATACGGAAGGAGGGTAGAGGGCAAAAAATCCATCAGTTGGATAGATAATTCAAATAAGTCTTATATATTTTTTTCAATTAAATTATCGTTCTTTCGGGTGATGCCAGGTGAGTCCGCTCATAATACCCCCTGCCACCACATAAAGAGAATGTATGGATATTTGTCTACTTCAGGACAAGATTAATCCTTTACATCTTTACTTACCATTCCTCATATTTAGTAGCATGTGAATTTAGTCTTCTATCGGTGGTCGCGTCATGGATTGTAACGGAAGCTTGTGATTTCTCTGTCATGCACTAACTTGTTATCGGTAAAACTAAAGGGAAACGCAATAAATTGGTGAATAGGATAAATTATTTGTAAACTTTTTAAACTAATTTTTATTTACAAAAAATCTTTCCTAAAGTGAACCCGGTTATTTTGAGCAAATCCTTACTCTTGTGGTTCTATCCCAGGAATTCCTGTTGGTAACAGATCCTTGGTATTGTTGAATGAATTTAGTAGAATGTGAAAGTGAATTAACAGCAAACAAATTTGATTTCTTCTATGACACGCGAAAGGTATGGACAATCTTCATCTGCTATTTCATTAAAAGTGCTGTTCGGGCCACTTCCTCAAGATTGGAAAGAGTCGTCCTTGAAGACAAACCACATATTGGCTCCATACATGATGAAATTGATGAAGCCAAAAATCTTTAAAAAGAAAGGGTCACTTAAAGCGAGAAGCTGTGGTTACAAAAGTTAGTATACTATCAGGTCATCTTGTAAGTACTGCGGTATGTTTTCATGTTTATCATCATTTTATGGATATAAATAAAATAACTCTGAATTTATTTATATTTAAATATGTTTAGTAATGTAACAAAAAGAGCGGTGTGGCCGCCACTCCTCCTTACAGGAGGAGCTTGCGCTTCACAGGCAGACCTTTTGTGGCCTACGGCCTATCTGGCTCTAGCAACGGGGTTTTGGTCTAAAAAAAATTAAAAGGTTTCCAGTTCATATCCATAACATTATTTAGGAATGCAATTTTTGAACAGCTTGAATTCTAGTTTGTCAGTCACCTCGGTAGATTTGAAACTTTGATCCAAGTTCTTTCTAAGATTTTCCTTTCCAGTTCCAAAAACAGCACTGAGGCATTTTTTTCTTATATTTAAAGCTTTAATCAAAGTTGATTCCAAGAGCTCAGAATAAATAAATATGATTTATTGAATGTTTTAGAATTTTTTAAAAACAAAAATATTTAGAAATCGTTAAGTTCGGAAAATGGATTAAAATTATGCATGTCTGTTTTGTATTTTGAATGGCAACCGGCAAGAGCGCGCGGGAATTTCACCTTTTGAGTTCTTTTGGTAAAATTTGCTGCCGGTGGTTTCTACATAGTATGCTCTCTTGTTTGCATCTGTTCCTACCATTAAATCTTAATTTTCCGGCCACTCGACCTGTATACTTTCTACACATTTCAATCAAACAGGCCCTCTTGGGATTTTCTAATATTTTACCTAACAATTAAAATAAGCATGTAATGAGATTGAAAATAAAATAAATTTTAGTTCGCTTTCTTTCATTGTAGTCATTTTCAACTGTAATGTTCACTATTGATTATTTTTCAATCCTTTGTTCATTTCCTCTTATCGTGCAATACATTCATCTTCCACAATTGATTTAAGACTCCCAATTTTACCACTGATGTAAACTAAAACTCAATCTTACCAGTGATGTAACTTAAGGTTCCCAAATCTTACCTCGATATAACTTCAAACTTCCATTTTTTACCACCGATGTAAACTAAGACTCAATCTTACCAGTGATGTAACTTAAGGTTCCCAAATCTTACCTCGATATAACTTCAAACTTCCATTTTTTACCACCGATGTAAACTAAGACTCAATCTTACCAGTGATGTAACTTAAGGCTCCAAAATCTACCCCGATATAACTTAAAACTCCCAATTTTACCACCGATGTAAACTAAGACAATCTTACCAGTGATGTAACTTAAAGCTCTCAAATCTTACCCCGATATAACTTAAAACTCACAATTTTACCACCGATGAAACTTAAAACTTCCAATCTTACCACTAATGGAACTAAAAGCTCCCAAACCTTAACCCCGATGTAACTTAAAACTCCCATTCTTACCACTGATGTAACTGGCCCTCCGTAGCCAGATGGAATGATTACGGAACAGCCGTTCGAATAATCCTTGCCGCAGTCAAACTCCTCTTTATTGAAAGCGAGGATCTGCTCTTCACTGGTATCGTATTTGAGGTTCGCGATGCCAGCTGCCCAAGAGATACTCGCGCAAAACCAAAATATAAGGAAAATTGCGTGAAGAATCAAGTCCTAGAGAGAGGGAGGAGGGAATAATAGTGCATGGATACGGCATTAAAACGGGGATTGAATTTTAGTCCATTTTTGTAATTACATTTCTATCTGAAAAATCTCTTGCTGCTATCCGAGTGGAGATGGCGTTGATCCGCTAATGTCGCGGTACTGGGTTCGATCCTGGCAAGAGCGGACACAAACGTCAGCGCCCGTAAAGATCTGGCTACCAATTGGTGGACGCGCTGGGCTCAGGCCTCTACTGGGGTTGGGGGATCTAACACTTTTCATCACACACATAGCCAATTACAACACTGCCTTCTTTCCTCTCCCGTCTTCGCATCCAACACACCAATACACACACGCACACTCTGTTCAAAAGAATCCGACCGATGGGTATCTATATCCACATACCTCTGATGCGGAACAGGTCCCTCTGGCCCGGGGCGATGAAGGTTCCACGTGAACGCTGTTTGGTGTCAAAACATGATACTTCCCAGCGCCTCTCCCCAAAAGAGGTCCGGTCCCTGGTGCCCTCAGGCTTACATACGATTGTCATACTGACCTTTATGTCTAATTCATTATCCGGTTTGGATCCAGTTTAGATCTAGTCAGCATTATCCCCCGTACAGACTGGATCAGTCAATGTAGTGACTGGCACAATTTTACCTGTTCTTGATACTCGTATGTGTGTTGTTTGTTTCAATTGTAATGGTTGAGGAATTTGTTCTCGTTGTGTGAGAGCGCGAGTGGATATTTTGAAAAGGGACATTGAAAAACTAAGCCGTAGGATCACTCGAACATCCTTCCCCCGAGATTCTTGAAAACCTTCCCACCTAAAACTTCCTGTGTGGAAGATGTTCAAGTGAGCCAAAGTGGGAAAATAAAGGAATTAAATTAAGGCGAAAAAGAAGACTCTTATAACAAACGTGTTCATCTTTACTCAATGTGGGAAAGAATGGAGTAAGAGAGGCAGATCAAGGAAGGAAAAACTGCGAGTAAAGAGAAAAACATGAATGTAAATAAGATAATGATGATGAAGTCTGTAAAAACAAACGCAATATATCATGATCTATGTGACTCGACCTGCTTGAAAAGTGAAAAGCAACGAGATCAACTCTCACCGAAAGTTTCTAAAGCGCTATCTGTAAAGAAAGCAGTGGAGATATTGGAAGCCTGTGGAAGATACTTTATATGCATAGTTGCAGAACCTCATTCAGGCATTGAAGCCTGAAGGGAACGCTACTATTTGCGTTGGGGTCTGGAAGTTAAGCATTTCTCCAAATGTCAGCTGCATTATGGTTGCCCATCTGACATCCACATGAGGGGATTCCTGCGGAACGATCCTTCCCACGCAAAGTCACTTCATCCAAAAGACCAATTTAAAAAGAAGTGTTGCTTGACTACTTCAAGTTTCATTTTTGCAGTCGCAGTTCTCAAGGCTGTTCGCCCACTCGTAATTGACACACTGTATGTTAAAAAGGTGAGTTAGACTAAAACCACAGCTATGTAGTACATTCCAAATTAACTTCCAAACAACGGAGACTTTCAAAAGTGAAAAGTACTCCTTTGCATTTCTGAATCATCATAACCAATCCTAATTCCCCAACTCCCATGGTGAGGTATGAAATTAGGGCTATTTATACATGATGAAAGGTCATCCTCGATATTGCTGACATATGAATTTTCTAGCTTGCGTAATTGCAGCAAGTGGTATTCATGTCTGGTTTTGGTATGGCTGTGTTGGGAGCTCGTGTGGGGCGATAACCCTCCCTCAAGCCCGTCCTCAGAGTGGTTGATTGAGGATTGGCCATATTATGGCTAGCTTTGAATAAAGCTGTTCTCTTGAGTCCATTTGAGTAAGCAGTCGTGAACCAAGCGGCGATATCGCCCAAGAGAGTAGAGTCGGGATGGGGGATATTGGCAACACCTAGCCATTTAACACATTTCAATTGGTCATTGACGGGATTACCAGGGGAACCAGCGTCACTCTTAACAAATAAGCCACTAGTCTGTGGTGCACCTCCAAGGAGGCAGATTCCGACCAATACCAGGAGCTCCAGCAAGATGTTGCAGATGGCGAAGCTCAGCTGCTAGTCGTCTCGATTTGCCCCTATCACAAGATTGCAACTGTGACAGTCAAGTTAATGCTGTTTGTGATGAGCGGAATTTTTCCAACACTCTAATCTCTTACTCTGCGCAGGTATTCTTGTTTCCACCCAACTTACCACTAGAGGAATAAAGACGTCATCGAAGACAATTATCTTTGAGAGACAGCCTTAAACAGTAAGCAACTCCTTGGGGGTGATTTTCTTCAAGCAGGCTTTAAATGCATTCTTTCGTCTACTTCACTTACAGTTATTTCTGTGATACTTTTGATTACTTTTGTACTTTCTAATACACACATACACATCATTCCTTAGTGGGGTAACTTGCAGAAGCAGTCTTCGTATCCACACTCTTAACTCGGAATGGGTGACCATAAAGGCTTCTTTTCTCGCTGATTGTCACTCTGAACTTTATGTGAATTTAATATCCCTGTCGGAGGACCCCGTGTACGAGATATATATATATATATATATATATATATATATATATATATATATATATATATATATATATATATATATATATTAGTGTAAATGGGTAGCGGACCTTCTTGCAAGCAGATTTTGTTAAAGACCATAGAATATTTCGCGATGGCAAACAACTTCTCCTACGTTGATCTCTTTTTTAAATGAAATGTGTTTGGTAAAACCAAACTTGACATTAATTGCTGAGCTTTCGATCTATGCGATCATCTTCAGAGTGTATTTCCTCCTTTATCGTTGAAGAATGGTAAGTCAAAATGAAAATAAAACGGATTTTAGGAGATATTTATTCCTCCTCGCATAAACGTTATGTCAAGGGAACGGGCCACTCCTTTGTAAGCGGAATTTTAAAACAACTTTAAATTTCGATTCCAGCCCGTAGTCTGGATGTTAATAGCTGGCCTTTCTTCGTTTATTAATATGGCCACTAAGTTGCTCCGTCTAGCTTTATTTTCCTCTTTTATTTTGATCGTTGTGCTATTAACCAATATATCCCTGATTAAGCTGATGTTATGCACAGTCTCCATATGATTTCGGGGGGCTCCATTTTGCAGGTGCATTGTCAAACGCCTCGAAAGTGTGGTGGTTGTCATACCAACATATTTTGAGTTGTTTTGAAGCTTACAATTTTCATTCGGGCAGGTAAACTCGTAAACTATGTTCGTAGACTTCAGGTTCGAAGAGTTTTAGCAGATGTTGTTTTTCATAGTAAGTTTGTTAACTTTTGTCGTTTTATAATATATAATCATTTGAATCTTTTCCGTTTGCTTCTTAACTTTGATGTTACGGTTAACGATCTCCTTGATGTTTATTTTGTAGGCCGATGACATCTGATATCTATAGTACAGTTTGATGTTATTTACTGCTTCCTGGTTACTTTCAGTTTCATCCGTCTCTTTGAATTGCCTTCTTCAAAATGATTGAAGTTGTTTTTCAATTATGCTCTTCGGGAAACAGTTGTTCCCAAGGGTTTGTTTATGCGAGAGATCTCTTGATGGAACAGTTCCCACGTGGAACTGTATGCTCATGACATTCACTATCTTCGTTGAACATCTTTCCATGTCTGTAGCTTTTTTGTACACTTTTGTGACGTAATTAACGTTGATGTTTTGTACCTCTACGTCAAGAAAAGGTAATTTATTGTCCATGCTCAATTCATAAGTGATTTTAACACGGAGTTCTTCTCAAATTGTTGTTTGATGTTCTTCATTTTGGACGTTGATGTAGATGTTGTCTAGGTATCGGCAGTATATGTGTGGCTTATTTTCGATGTTGTCTAATAAGCTCTCTTCAAGTTGACCCATATAGTCGTTGGAAAAAGTCAGCCCCAGGGGAGATCCCATAGCTACTCCATCGACTTGTGTGTAGAGATTTCCGTCCGGTGTCCTAAACGGAGTCTCTGATGTGCATGGACGTGGCATACTCCTGAAGATGTTTGGCTTAAGAGTAGGAGGAGACATTATAAGATGGTGGTATACATTTTGTATAATGATGTCGATGGTCTGAGAGATAGGCACATTAGTAAATAGGCTCTCCACATCAAGGGATGCTATTAATCCTGTCGATCTTGTCGAATGGAGTATATCGATAAATTCCTCCGTGGACTTTATGCTATATTTTGAAGGAATGTGTGGTTTTATTATTTCATTTTAGATTTTAGCTAGACAGTACGTTGGTGTGCTGACTTGAGAAATAATGCACTTAGAAATCAAATGTCATCAGCCTACAAAATTGACGAAACAAACATCAAGGAGATCGTTAACCGTAACATCAAAGTTAAGAAGCAAACGGACAAGATTCAGATGATTATTTATTATAAAACGACAAAAGTTAACAAACTGATTATGGAAAACAACATCTGCCAAAACTCCTCGATCCTGAAGTTTACGAACATAGTTTATGAGTTTACCTGCCCGAATGAAGACTATAAGCTTCAAAACAACTCAAAATATGTTGGTATGACTACCACCACACTTTCGAGGCGTTTGATAATGTACCTGCAACATGGAGCCTCCCGAAATCATATGGAAACTGTGCATAATATCTGCTTAACTAGGGACATATTGGTTAATAACACAATGATAAAAAAAGAGGATAATAAAGCTAGACTAAGCATTTAGAAGCCATATTAATTAACGAAGAAAGGCCAGCTATCAACATCCAGACTACGGGCTGGAATCGAAATTTAAAGTTGTTTTAAAATTCCGCTTACACAGGAGTGGCCCGTTCCCTTGACATAACGTTTAAGCGAGGAGGAATAAATATCCCCTAAAATCCGTTTTATTTTCATTCTGACTCCACCATTCTTCAACGATAAAGGAGGAAAGACACTCTGAAGATGATCGCATAGATCGAAAGCTCAGCAATTAAAGTCAAGTTTGGTTCTACCAAACACATTTCATTTAAAAAAGAGATGAACGTAGGAGAAGTTGTTTACCATCTACAAGTAGTGGGGCAAGTTAGCATGCCAATTGTGCATGTTGTGAGGAAAGCACCAAATTTGGTACACTAGTAAACTATCCTATTATGAACAGATTTGGATATTGGGCCATCTCAAATTCACTCTCTGATGGCTGTGGATTGATGGACCTTCACTAAACTACCTCACCAATAAGGACATTGCTGACTACTGGATAAATCCCTGCCCCAGTCAAGGTTTATCCACATGCAAAAGAGACAAACAAGCCCCACAAAAAAACCTCTTCTTTCCCACCTATCATACCTAAAAGATCCTCATGTTCCTCTGTCAGTCTTCTTTCTCTTACACACTCGAAAATCACTCCATCTTATACGCGGTCTTCTATGAAATCACACAATATTATAGATACACTTGTATATTCTTTTTATAATCTATTTTCATCCATTCTTACAAAATTGATGTTAAAATAGAGAGTGTAATTAATGTACGAGATTTGACCAAAGTAACAGAAGGTTTATGTTCATGTGAAATGCCGTTACCAATGCTGTTATTTATATGTGTTAGGTGTTATTATTAACCTTTTTTATACCAGTTTATGTTTATATTTCTTTTTTTTTGGCCATAGTTGTATTCTGCTATTCAGAAAGTTATGCAATAATATATAATACATATACATTTTTTTTAAAGCCGTTGCGATCGAATGTACCTTATATGATACATGTCTAAAATGGAGGTAAATCTCAAACCTAATTATTAAATTCAGTATTATACTTTTAGCTGACGTCTAAAATCTACAATTTATAATTTTCTGATGTGTGGGAAAAAACTGATTTGAGAGAGTCAGTGCTCACTTCTTTATGAGATGCTGTTATTTATTTTAAATGATGTGTAAAATAACCATTATTAATTATCAATGCCCTTTTCTCATACTACTCAAAGGTAGGAATTCAAGTTAGCCCCCAATTTTTTATCCTAAATCCGCCACTGATACCATCCTAGAATAGTTTCGTTGCACACCCATTCACATATTTCCTCAAACAATAAATACCACTTATCTAATCGTCTCTCACTATATTCTTGTCGTACCAAACATCCAAGTCAAGGTTGGTCATTTATATGGATCTCATTCTCGATTTTTCTTTCTTCTTCTCTACTATAATATCTCTTCTATACAGCATCGTTGGCAGCAACATCCTCTCATCAAACTTAATGGCACAATCCACACTCCAACTCCTAGCTTAACACTGACTAATTCTCTGATCGTAACTTGTCATGGCAATCAGACACTTTCGCTTCACTATCATTCAAGAAGCATCATAGATACTTAAAATATTACACATGTACGCGGAACATTTAAATTTAATCACATCCTCACACATACACAATCAAGTGTTTCAATCACATTTAGCAAAACCTTCTAACCATCTGCCACTAACATCATATAATCAAATAACCAACATCGACAACACCGATCCCTCACCATTCCTTATTACCCTTCTTCTCATACTTCTCTGTAATCCATCGAAAAGTACAGTATATTACACAGCCGCAGATGCATCAAGCACCTTTGTCACACACTCTCTCAGCCTGCTTTTTACCCTGAGGCGTGCCTTAACTTAAATGTTAAAATTTTCCACAACATCCAACTATTTAAAAGCTGCTATAATGCTGCGAAACCTACAAGATCATATGCTTTCTCTAGATCTAAAGGGTGTTCCATTGAGACAGATCGCAGTTAGCAGTAAATATACATTGCAGCAAAATATATATTGAGGTTTTTCTGCCTCTTTTAACACTACTTTCAATCATCAAATATTGAAGATTGAAAGTAGTGTTGAAAGAGGCAGAAAAACTCAATATATATTTTGCTGCAATGTATATTTACTGCTAGCTGTGATCCGTTTTAATGGAACACCTTTTATAAACCCAGCATACAACTTATTTCTCCTATTCTCAGCCATCTCCTTTAACGCAAATCTCTGATCCATACAACTACTACAAATTCCCATTGCTCATCCGAGCAGCTGGTTTGCACTTCGATACTTATCATATTTACATTATCTTCGTCCTTTACATTACATTCTTAAACCTGCTACTGAGGAGTTCCCAGCACGGCTTCCGAAGGCAACGGTCATGCCTGACGAACCTTGTGGAATTCTTCCCCTTCGCCTTCAGTGAGCACGATCGGGACAATGCGGTAGATGTGGTCTACTTAGACTTTCAGAAAGCCTTTGATAAGGTACCACACTGCCGCCTTCTCCGGAAATTGCGAACGCTGGGCATAGACGGAAAAGTAGCAGGCTGGATAGAGAACTCGCTAAATGGCAGACGGCAACGGGTGGTGCTGAATGGACAGGCTTCTGAGTGGGTGCCCGTTACTAGCGGAGTGCCTCAAGGTTCTGTCCTGGTACCACTACTATTCATCATCTACGTCAACGACATGGATGGTGACATGGTTGCCAAGATTTCCAAATTTGCCGACAATACAAAGCTTGGTAAGTACATTGCAAAGGATGGAAATACTGCTCGCCTGCTAGATGATCTTCGAAAGATTAGGGAGTGGTCTGATACGTGGCAAATGCCTTTCCACGCAAATAAATGCAAAGTGATGCATATCGGCCACCGAAATCCCCAATCACCCTATATCCTTAAAGGCACTGCTCTTGAATCCACCGTCACTGATAAGAACTTGGGTGTAACTATCACCAGTAACCTTAAGTTCTCGAAGCAGTGTATTGAGGTGGAGAAGAAAGCCCAAGGATGTTAGGATATATCAAGCGACAGTTTCGATATCGGAACAAGGAGATAGTACTGTGTCTATACAACTCCCTCGTCCGACCGCACCTGGAGTATGCCGTACAATTCTGGAGTCCTTCATTTCAAAAGGACATCACGAGATTGGAATGCGTGCAAGCCAGGGTAACCAAACTGATTCCCTCTATCAGACATAAAAGTTATGAAGATAGATTAAGGGAATTAGATATGTTCTCGCTGGAGACCCGGAGACTACGTGGTCAGCTTATCGAAGTGTTTAAAATTCTTCGAGGTTTCGACAGACTGGACTACGGGGATATTTTCCCGCTCAGTGAGGGGAGAACAAGAAATCACGGCTACAAACTTGAACTGAAGTGATACCACCGTGATCTGTGTGGGAAATTCTTCACATACAGTATCTGTGGTAGTTGGAACGCACTTCTCATGGAAGTTGTCAACAGTGAATCTGTTGACCGTTAAAATCCTCGTGAGTGATCTTCGAGGTTGCCAACGAACATCTTCGAGGATTGCGCCAAAAGTACCCTCCTTGTATGGACCATAAGGTCTTCTAGGGTACTTATTTTCCCTGTAGCTCCTTGTAGCTCGGTTTCTCCCATTTCTCACCTACTTTCAAAATATTGGTTAATGACTTTATCTCGTGATTTTCTGTCGTGCAGTATGATTGAATTGCAGAAATGCAAATGATCCGCTCTTTGAAATTGCATCACATTGCATGGCAGAGAGTCATTATATGTAGTGGCTAAACGCAAAAGTCATTGTAAGACACAACGATGTGAGGAAGTGTAGCGCCCATTGCAAGGTTGATTAGAATCAACAATGAAGCCTCACAAATGAGTGTCATATAAATCCTATGGTCTTGAAATGGGCACGCAAATAATTATGCACATACAAATAATCTCAAAGTGTATAGCGGTCTCCATAAATAAGAATAACTCTTTGTGTAAATAATATATAACATATCTGTAAAATAATAATGTATAGGTTTCGACCATGTAAATAAGACAAAAGTGCATTACAAGGCGGAATAGGTTCAACAATGAAGTTTCATAAATGAGTATCATGTGAACATATAAAGGTTTGTAACAGGCACATAAATCGAACATTGAAATAATATACCATCCTGTAATAATGAATTAATGTAAAAAAAATACTTGTAAATAATGTGAAATTACAATTTAATAATCGATGTATCAATGCAAAGCAGAATATTCTATAATAAGGCAAGTAAAATCGTTGTGCTCCCACGCGAACGTACAAACATACATACATTTGAAAACAGGTGTAGCCTGCGGTCTGGCCACAGAGATAAAAATATATGGTGAACACAGCTGTGCACACATATAACGGAATCTGATATGACCCCCAGAATTTACATGAACCCGTGAAAAGACAAAATCAATCTTGTTACAAATGTTGGTTGGTAAAGCACGATTAGGTTCCCAAATTAAGATACTGTCTTGATGCACACACACCCTTTGACAAAATAAACTCGGCCCAGCAGTCCTTGTAGAGAACACATGCACATACCCTTTGATCCGATAAGCTCCGCCCCGCGTTCAGATTAGAGAAGCGAAACCACCCTTCCTTAGATGGCATTAGTATAAATAAGAAGGCAGAAACATACAACAACATTATTAGTAGTATCATGATCATTATTAGTATCACTACTATCATTGGAGTATTGGATTACCAGTATTAACATTGGCATTGGCCTAGAGCCAGTCAGTACCTCGGCCTCAATCCGTCCGTCCATAGTCCCAACAATCTGACGCAGAAGGAGACTTACAATAAACACTGAGTATTAACATGGGTACTTAGCCAAAGACGTGAGCACACAAACGAACCACGGAAAACTCGATAATTTCACTTGCCCGAACTAATTTAGCCTTAACCCAAGATTAAAAGTCTACGAAACCGCCATTCTATCCTTCTGGTCTTTCCTTTTGCTAAGCAACAACCAGACTACCATTCGAACCCAGCCTACAATCGGATTCCCCAAAAGGACACTTTGGAGTCAGACTAAGCTCGACTGTAAGGCCGCCTTACCTTCTCTACAAAATAAATAGGATCATCAACCCGAACGCTCGTATAGAAGAGTTTTTGGTGGTTTTGGTACTCAGGCAATGATCACATTAATAGACAACGAAATTGATAGTTCTTACAACGCCATGAGATATTTCATTAATAATATTAATGTAATTATTACTAATATCATTTTTATTAGTATTATTGCTATTAACAATTATTATTGTTAATAATAATTGTTATTATTATAATTATTATTTCTATCTATTCCACATTTCCACATGAAATTTTTTGCATAAAATGTCACCTTTGTTATTCCTGAAATTTTTTCATTATATTAATAGCAAATTTCATTTAGAACATTGTTAACAACGTGGTATCTCTCACGCATAGCAGGTTTGCTTGTGCATTCTTGTCCAGGTTCTCTACCGTCTACGAAATTGAAGACTGCCAAAGAAGAATTTGCGAAGATAGTAAAGAGGCGCCTAAGATGATAAATACAGGCCAACTTGTACTTCCGTGCGTTAAACAGTCATTAAGCTGATAAATACTTTGTTCCGTTCTTTCCTGACTATACAACACTTATTGTAGGTTTAAGAATATTTTCCAAGGTTGAGTTAATAAGAACGTTTCAGCAAATATCACCTGATGAATCGGCAGTGAAAAGGACGATAGTCTGCACTCCCTTCGGCTTTTATGAATTTCATTTTCATGCCATTTTGTCTAAGATTGTCCTCCCTATAGTGTACGATAACTGCAGGCGAGCGGCTTAAAAGCTTCGTTTGAATGAGTCCTTTTTGAGACTCAGGATGGCCGAGTGGATTCGCCGCTGGCTAACAGTGGTCCAGCGATGCGCGAAGCTGTTCGTAACTCGCCTACGCTATTATTTTTTCTTTGCCCTTTTTCCTACTCCGCTCTATCTATAATGGTGCCCAGACTCGGGAGGGGGAGCGTTAGCCCTTGGATAACATTTTCAAACGGGCTCTCTTCATTTCTAGGAGGGAGGAGGGGTATAGCGTACGAGAAGTGCAGGCGAGCGGCTTAAAAGCTTCGTTTGAATGAGTCTTTTTGAGACTCAAGATGAGCGATTGGATTCGCCGCTGGCTAACAGTTGTCCAGCGACGCGGGAAGCTGTTCGCAACACGCCTACGCTATTATTTTTTCTTTGCCCATTTTCCTACTACCCTCTATCTACACTCCCAAACATTTCTGCGTCTCCTTATCGAAGTTCTTGGTTCCTCCCTTTATCTATGATTTCATTGATGACATATTATTTTTGTCACGACGCGACACATTCTCTCACTTTATATAGTCTATAAGCGTTTACTTACTTAAGATTTAAAACTAACGCACCATCAATGCCGATTGGTGAGGAAATGGTTCGAATTCACCGGGCATTTTTTAACCAATGACAGCATCTCACCAGTTCTTGACAGAATAGAAGCAATAAAAAAATCTCCCTACTCTGACAAGCTATAAATTCCTAATATATTTTTAGGCCTTTTCTACTTCTCCCGTAAGCATTTCAAAGATGCTGCCAAAAATATAAGTCCCCTTAACGACCGCCTTAAGGCTACACATAAAGGCACCAAATGCCCTCTAAATCGGTTTAGAATTACCGACGACGCCTTCATCGCGGCCAAAACCACAATCAATAACGTGGGCTAAGGGAATGGGTGCCGTTCTTGAGCAGCTCCAGGTATATAAATTGGCTTCATTAACTTTATTCTCTAAGCGGTTTACTGTACTACAGAAAAAAATATTCAACTTTTTTGAGATATCAGTGGAGCATGTTCAAGTGAAAAAGTTTTCTCCTCTTAATTCCAAGCTCAGATGTAACCCACTAGGCAGTTGGATTTAACTACCCAATTTAGAAATGAGGTAATGTCGTCAAAAGTGGTAATAATCGTGCCTGCTAACACTCACCGATAACCATGCATATCCATGAGAACGATTGTTCTTACAAAGTTAATGCAGAAAGGGGTTCAAGCCCCTCACCACACAATCCCCTCAGCCCTCTGATTTGAATGCCTTCGATCACAGAAGGCTCTTACAACCAATCAAATTGTTTCAGCTATCTCTATTTTCATGCTTCTCAAAAAGATTAACTATTTCGGATTTGCTCCCGATAAGGCTGCCCTACACTCTCAAGATTTGGATTGTTACGAGCTCATAAACTTACATCTTTATACTCTCTCTATTCCTAACGCGAATGAATCGCTTTTCGCCAAATCGTCTCAAGGTCGACTTTCACTGCTTGTTCTTGAGTCATTTAATGAATAAACTTTCAACCTCGTCCATATATTCGCCCAATTATGCATCTGAGCGACAATCTTTTGTTAGCAAATGCTTTGCATGGAAATCCATGCATATCATGTCAGCAAACAGGCACAGCCACTTTAACAAGGATACCTTACAAGAAATTCATAATGTCAGTTGATCGGTTTCTATCAATGGTATAAATATTTCAGACCATTACCCTCAATTTCGTGGTTTTAAATATCTTTTATCTAACTTTGATAGATAATCCAAATTGGTAGGAACTATAACTGTCCGAGATAAATTTGCACTTGAATCCATCCGGCAGATTTCGCTCAGATGGATTTCTCGCGTTAGGGTGCCTAAAACTATCATTTCAGATAATGGCATTAACTTTTACTTCAGTCAGTTCTCCAACTTCACAAGATCGCTAGACATTCAACATACTCGTATATTTGTTTCCAGATATAAAGCACAGGGGAATGCAATCATAGAATCATGGCACGATCTTAACAAAATGTCCTTGCCTGGTGGTTCTACTTCGAAACAAAGTTACCATAAGTTACCCTGGGTACTATTTGCCTACCGTTCTGAATCTAAGGCTATGATTCGATCTCTCCAGCCCAAGCTCTTTATGGCTGTTCGATGCGAATACCCTTTTCTACTCCTAATGATATATCTATATTTCATGTTAATTAGCGAAAGATTTAAAGACACACATGAGAAACATAGGTCCACTTTGCTCACGCAATTCTCCCTTAATCAGAGTCCACTTCCCTAAAGACATCAGAAATTGCCCCTATATGTGCTAGAAAATTTAAAATTCGATAAACAGTTTCGGGGCCCTTCCCCGTAAAAATAAGGAGGTAAGATTCTTTCACTGTTCAAGTTATCCAAATTCCCTCCAAACTGTTGCCATTGGCAACCTTAAGCCTACGAAGCTTCTTCTTGTTTTGACCCAACTTCGTTCATTTCGGTAAGAAGCCTACAGCGGTTGGCGAAGAGCAGATACTTTCTTTCCCTTTTATAAAGAAAGTTCGTTTCCTGTTATGAGAAGAATTACACTTGTGAAATTCACACAAAAATAAGCCATAATGACATACATTCACAAATATGCAGTGACATCAACAAATTCACACACATTCCCATTAACCAGACAAAAAACTCAAAGTAAACCACACTCAAAACAGCTAGAAAGATGGGGTGGTATAAGCACAAGTTTATTCTTTCCATAATTTTACAGGAATTGGCTTACCAAGGAGGTTCAAGAAATGCGCCTAATTGATAAATTTATGGTAATTTTCATTTGTGTGTATAACTGTTCAAAAATATCAGAACGCCTCTATTACTATCACAAAATCTTACATAACTTCTGCAAGAGAAAATCTTGTATAAACCACGCATTAGTAAAGGTTATACAAATTATTATGAATAAAATGAGAGTTATCAGCAGATAAGCAATTTACCAGAAAAAAATTAAAGTGGCAAAAATGAGCAGAACGCTTAAGTTTCTTGTAGAGAGAATTGGGATTGTTTGCATATCAGCTAACTTCACTTCAATCTCGTGTGCGTTAGGTCATTCTCTTGCCAAAGCTGCGCTACCAAGATGGTGTTTCAAATGGAACCATTGCAGTGACTGGCAAACGCTCCAAAAGTGTAGTTCATAATATTGTTAACCTATGGCAAAACAGGTTTATGTAAGGTTGGTACATCAACCCGTAGGCCAAAGAAGACTTCAAAAGGAAAGACCGAGCCATTACCAAAATCGTGAAGAAGGACCGTTTCAAAACGTCTGAGGCAAGTTATCTAGATATTAGGGTGATTTTGGACATCATTGTTTTCAGACACATTGCGTCACGTTGGTTGAAGAAAGACAATGTTCACGCTCGCACAATCGCGGCCAATCCCTTGATCAGTTTGAAGAACAAGAAGGCTAGTCTTACATTCGCCACTGAACAAGTGAAATAGACGGATGAACAATTTAGTGAACTCCAGTTGAATTACGAACCAAAGTTCAATTTGTTCATAGCTGATAGTAGGAGGTTCCCTCGTCGCAGAACAGGCGAAAGATTGTCTGCCAATTACACCAATAATAACGTAAAGTTTGGCGGAAGTGTCATGGTATGGGGCGGAGTCGGTGAAGACCTTCCTGGACTACGAGTGCATCGCTGTTATGAATTGGCCTGTACAGAATTAGGACCTGAATCCCATTTAAAATGTTTCGAAGACACACGAAGAAAGGTCTAGAGCAGGGGTGTCAAACTTAATTTGCTTCACGGGACAGATAGCAACATAAATCTTAATTCGCAGGCCGGATTATAATTTAAATTAGAATTAAAGAATATATTTTGTGGGTATTGTAATATTTTATGATCAATTCCTTAATTTAATAAAAAAAACCTAATTGCAAACAAAAAATAAATGATTCTTAACTTAACTTTTACTGCCAGAGACTTAACTCCTTTTTTGTTCAACCAGAGCGTCATAATTAGGAGACAGCTCTGTCGTTGCAATTTTCAATATTGCATTTAGTTGCGCGTCTCTGAGTTTCGAACGGTATTTTGATTTATTTATTTTCATAAGAGAGAAAAGTTGCTCACAATCATATGAACTACCAAATACAGACATTATTTTGGAAGCAAAAATCTTGAACTTAGGATATTTATCGCCCCAAAATTGATAAAATGTCTTTATATCCTCTTCAAAAAACTTATTCCTAAGAGCAGAATCGCACTTCATTTCAATTACTTCAAGTTGAAGTTCTTCAGGAATTTTGTCCAATTTAATGGAGAAAGGATCAAGAAAAAATAATAATTTTTTTTATTTTAACTAAATCAGTAAATCTTTTTTCAAAGTCGCTTCTTAAATCAGAAATTATGGAACTATATTTTTCAAAGGGGATATCTTTCGCATTGGCGAGAGATTTCAGAGTAGTGAAATGACACAGATTTTTATTCAACATTTGATTACTCCAAAGCTCGAACTTCATTTGAAAAGCTTCGATGTTATCTGAAAATTCTGTTATTAACTTTGCTCTTCCTTTCAATTTTAAGTTCATTCATTTAGATGACCAGTAATGTCGACCATGAAAGCCAAATCTTGAATCCATTTTTTATTTCCGAGTTCAGGTATATTGTTATTTTTCATTTCCATACAAATTTTCACCTCATCGAGCAATGAAAAAAAGCGCTTTCATACAATGCCCCTACTTAGCCAACGGACATTGCTATAATAAGGCAACTCACAAAGAATATCAATTGTATCCAAGAAATCATTAAATTGTAGGTGATTTAATCCACGAGACCTGATGAAATTAACGCTTTTAAAAACAATACTCATGACATGATCCAGTTTTAGTACTTTGCAGCACAGCGCTTCACGATGAATAATGCAATGTACTCCATAAAGATGATGGCTTTCGTCCATTGATTGCAATTTAGATTTTAATCTTGAAACTACACCTAACTCTCGACCTATCATCTGACGAGCTCCATCAGTAGTCAAACTTTCCATCTTGCTCCAATCTATGTTAATCTTTTCTAATAAATTAATCAAAGATTGAAAGATATCATCCCCTGTTGTTTGGCTCTTCATTGGAACTAACTCGACTAATTCTTCAATGATGGTCATTTCATTTTCAACTCCTCGAATAAAAATAGAGAGCTGACCAACATCTGTAATGTCGGTACTTTCATCAATAGCGATTGAAAAGGCAAAAAAAGAAGCGGCTTTATCTTTAAGCTGGAAATTGAAATTTTCAGAAATATCCAGCGTGCGCTCTGCAATAGTATTCCTTGATAGAGCTATATCTGAAAACAAGGGACGCTTTTCAGGACATATTATTTTTGAAGCCTTCAGCATACATTTTTTAATAAATTCACCTTCCACAAAGGGCTTTGACAAAATGCTATTTTCTTTGCAATGACATAACTGTCCAGCACTGACTGATCACTTTTCTTATTTATGTTTTTAAAAACTGATGCCTATTTGACAACTAACTACGTAATTTGAGGATTTTCTCTTCACGGAGCTTTCCAACATAACTTTTGTATTTTTCTTCATGATTAGATATATAATCCCTCTTAACGTTGTATTCTTTTGCAACGGCCAATTGTATATTACAAATTAAGCAGGTAGGCTTACCAGTAGACTCGATAAAAAAATATTTATTTGCCAATTCTTTGTTCACTTGTCTGTATTCACTCTCAACTTTTCTTTGCCTTATGATCTTAAAAAAGGAGTTATAATTGAGTATAAAATAATATTTTTACGAGAAAAAAATATGAAATATAGGAAACACTTAAAACTGCCAAGGGGCCCAAGAAAACAGCCCTAAACTAAAGGCACAAAATAGGGAAGAGACTGACACACTGGATTTGTCAAATGTCGCTTGATAAATATTTTAGTGCCGAGTTGTCAGCTGTAAAGTTCAAAGAATTAATTTAATAAAAGTAGTTATTTATTATTAAAAATAGTTCCTACGACCTACAGTGGCAAAATTAATTCTGAAAGTGCTTTGAAAATTTTCACTTAAATAAAAAGCACCGTGGCCGGGAGTTTGACACCCCTGGTCTAGAGCAAGGAATTCGAAACCTGCTGAAGAACTTTGGGAAATGGAACAAGATTACTGCGCAAGAATGTCAACAGTTGCTTCTTTCTTATGGCAGAGAAGGTCAAAGCATCGAGAATACTAATTACTAAATACTAATTACTTAATCATTATACTCCAAGTGAAATTTGTTTCAGCTATCGTTCGGATCATTTTTGGACACTTCAATTTTATATAATTATTTTAATCTGACACATTTTTTCTATCTTCTGGGTGGATATAAGGCGAATCACATTGAGTCACCATTGAATTGACAACTCTAATGGGCTTAAGATCAACGGGCCTTGAGGCAAATTCAACAAATCGCCTCATTCTATCAGTCGTACACAATTCTTTCCCTCCCTCACAGTGCCTGCTTCGGTGTCCTGCGGCTCTCTCGATGTCTTCATATACACACACACTCTTTCTCCATCTCCGAGACCATCAGTTGGACACCAACTCAAACAGCTAATCATTAGAACTAATATACTCATATATATATATATATATATATATATATATATATATATATATATATATATATATATATATATATATATATATATATATATACTCATATATATATATATACTCATATATATATATATATATATATATATATATATATATATATATATATATATATATATATATATATATATATATATATATATATATATATATATATATATATATATATATATATATATATATATATATATATATATATATATATATTAAGAGAGCAGAGGGGTTGCGCGTTGCCAGGCGTATACGTATTTTTAGGATAAATAAGCAGGCTAAATTTAGGAAGTTCATTACTATATTATAACTTCTTGGTACCCACGTTTCGGGTAGGAACCCATTCACAAGGATGTGAGATTATGAAAATATACAATGAAGACACCCAAAACTAATTAATCTCAGTTTTATTTAAAAACAAAAACATATTTCCTATCCCCTAATAGTTAAAAGCCTTGCATTTTTATAATTTGAATATTACCACCTCTACCTCTTCCCATTCCCCATATAATTAATTTATAAACATCTGATAACTTATCTAAAAAATTCTTATGTTTGTATATATTCATAATCTCGCATCCTTGAGAATGGGTTCCTAGCCGAAACGTCGGTACCAAGAAGTTATAATATAGTAATGAACTTCCTAAATTTATCCTGCTTATTTATCCTAAATATATATATATATATATATATATATATATATATATATATATATATATATATATATATATATATAATGGGTATAAAGTCGCGATTTCTAACTTTCCTTGGGCACCTTGGGTCAAGTCGCTTTAAAGAACAGAATAATTTCTAAACAGAAGTCATTATAGCTTGCGAAATCGAGATAAAAATAGACAACGTTAAAATAATACAATTGTAGAATCGTGTAGTAAAACTTTTAATTACATGTTCTTGACGAAAAATTGATTTGTAAGCGTGGATTTGTATGTGTTAACTTATTAATCATTTTAAAAGTTTATGGAAGAAAGTTCTTCCAAAGAGGTCATCATTCTTATTTAGATAAAAAAATATTTATATTTGTTTTCTTTACTCGAATTAGATATTCTTAAAGCAATTTTGTTTTGTCCGACTTATTTTTTTAATATTTTTTATGCTTTATTTCATTTGTTTTAAATCCAGTTTAATTGTTCTCCGCCCCAAATTTAGAAAATAAATTTAGCTGTTTTTATTGATTTATCTCATAAAAGGTCCTTCTATTTGTATTTTAGTCAACTGATAACAAGCGGATGTTAGCGAAATATTGTTATTATTAATAAGAAAGAAGATTATTTCAATTAGCGTAAAACGCGTCTTTGTAAATATGAACATATTGCCTCCATCGGGATTTGAAAAAGTGACCTGCGTAATAAGACCTAGGTCCTAAGCGTTGCCGCAGAGCTAAAAGAAGTGTTATGCCCTATAGTGTGCTATAAGAGCATTAGTAAGATATAGGCCCCTTTTTCACTTGAATAATGCTTAACAAATTGAGAGGCCATTGGTTCGAACCTCAGTGGAGGGTCGATATTTTTCGTATATATGTATATATATTACGCACAATAACCCAGCAGTTTGGTATCAATATATTAATGATAAAAGAAAGTTTTATCCCCACTGTGTTCGTTTTCGTCATCGGCTCACACTTTCTTTGTACATACTTTGCTTTCTAGGCAAAAAAATGGGAAGTTTCCAGTTCCCCTATTATCAGGGGGTCTCATTTGTCTTGTGCACGTTGGCCATTCAATTCTTATAAACCAATTTGTTGCCCTTGCAATCATTTTTACCTCTAAAATTACCATGAGTTACTCTGCACCAGCTCTATCTTCTTAAGTCAATTTGTTCCAATCTAATAACGACATTTACCTTTTTTTAACATAAATAGTCTCTTACCAAAGTGGGTAAAAAGGCAAATTGGCCTGCAATGTTGTCCTGCAAGAGGTAAACCGGGATCATTACCAAGGCGAACAGAAAACTTGTGACTCCTACAAACATGAAAAAAATCGCCATGGATGAGCTGGTGTCATTCAAGATAATATGCGCCGGAGATTTATCGCAATGATGGCAGTCTTCTTCCTCAGCAAATTTGTTTAATCTGCAATTTGAAAACATGTCAAACTATGGCTGGAGTGAGATAAATGAGATAATTAACTACACCACCGCCAGGTGAAAAATTAAGCAAATTTCGGTCAAACAAAGTTCATCATATATATATACTCGTGTATATATATATATATATATATATATATATATATATATATATATATATATATATATATATATATATATATATATATATATATATATATATATTTATATAGGAAGAGAGAGATTAATGAACAATAACTCTCCTGGAGTTCCTCAACCCTCTTCAGGAGCGTTACATATACGACAAGGCAACCATCCTTTTCTTTAAAACGAGAAATTTCAAGAAGCCTTTTGAATAAGCTAACGTTTAACTTTAACGGAAAACGGAGAAATGTGAATTTTTTGCCTGTAGATCTTCGTCCTTTCTTAGAGCGAAGATCTTTCTTTCTTGTCTTGACGCGTTTCGATACACACATGTTCATTCTCAAAAGGCGGACGGGTTTAAGTAAGAAATTGGAGACAGAGCTTTATATACATGATTAATTAGTTGTTAACAAATATTCGAATATTCTTATAGGTAATGGAATTTCTAAAATACGTGAACGTACATTGAAATGAAGGTTGAGATTGTTTAAAATGGTTAATCTATAATAGTCACAGGTTCAAGATGGGCAGGGATTATTATTCGGGGCGCGGGGACGTGGGGAAGGAAGAATGAATTGCATGTTTTGTCTGCGTATTTAATTTTTGCTGTTTTTCTTTCATATATAAGGTTTCTAATATAAGTAGCTGCTGGTGGTTTGGAGCATGTGCTAGGATTTCGGTATTTTCTTCGACTGACTTCCGGTCCAGTTGCGTTCCATGTTTTTCCAATGTTTGCGTTTTGGGGGTTTTTGATAGAGGGGAGTAGGAAAGGGGGCAAAGAAAAAAGAAAGAATGAAAGTAGCGTAGGCGAGTTGCGAACAGCTTCTCGCGTCGCTGGACCACTGTTAGCCAGCGGCAAATCCACTTGGCCATCCTGAGTCTCAAAAAAGAGTCATTCAAACGAAGCTTTTAAGCCTCTCGCCTGCACTACTCGTACGCTATAGGGGACTATTGTTTATATGGTAAGTCATTCTTCGTGTTCGTTTTATTTCTGTCATTCCGATCTATGAATGAGGTTAGAGCTCACAGTCTCCCATTTTGCAAGTATATTCATATATTAAACGACTTCTCTACTTAGTTGTTAGGTGAGGTCCTGGATTGTTTTTCATGATGAGGTTGGAATTATGTTTACTATTGTAGTAGATTATGAGTGATGCATTGTTTTCTTTTTGTGTTGGTATTACTTCTCTGTTTATGATTTTCTTCATTTCTCTTCTATCCGTTTTGTACAGCGCGCAAAACGGATGGAAAATACCTAGATGCAGGTATCAGGTTGGAGCGAAAGTAATGTCCGATTTTAGGGTATATATTAAAAAAGAAACAATTTATAACCCTGTAAATATTTAATCATAAAAATAACCTCCATTGCTTCCTAGAATCTCATTCCATCTGTCAACAAGCTTATAAATGCCATGCATTTAAAATTCCTTAGGTTTTGATGCAAAATATGAATACAACTTGTTTTGAACCTTTTGTCCTGATGACAACCTAAAATAATCCAAATGGGTCTGCAATCCCCTAAACCAGTGATAATACTGTAACAAAATTTAACCCTTTTCTTTTTATTGGGTTAAAAGTGTTATGTCACAGTTGTTCCTAAATAAAGTAAACAAGGCAATGGCTTCGCTACTCTCCCCTACGAGGGGAGCTTGCGCTTCGCTACTAAGATTAAAATTTAATAATTCAAAATATCACGTTGCTAAAATATAGAGTTGTAGAAGATATATAAAAATAAATTTTGTGAACTTCCCCATTTGTAATTCTTTGGGGTTTAAAAAATTCGCAAAATTTCGATACTTATATTTATTTCTGAACATCACCATTTTGTTTTTTGATATTATAAAAGAATTATTAGAAATAACATTGCTAAAAAAACATAAGTCATAACCAAACTAAGATGAAATTATTATTCAAATACTCAATAAAATTCCGTTCTTAAAAAAGTCTATTTTGATCCCCAAACTTTGCTTTTGTAAGTAATGGAACTGAATTTCTAAATTTGCCCATTTGGAAAATAATGCTAGGGTATTATTAATTTCAGAAAAAAATGAGAATGTATGAAAGGCTGTAGGCTTTAATTTATTTCAAAGGATGTTATAAAATTGTAAATCTTATTTTAAAAAAAAGATTGGAATGTTGTAGAATAATATTTGTTTTAAGGAAACCTTTGAAAGCATCCTAGATTTAATTATCAATTTCTAGAATTTAGTAGAATTTTAAGAAGTTTCAAGAAGGCTCCAGAACTTGCAAGAACACAGCCCTGGAAACCACTAGAAAATTCAGGAATATTCTGAAATATTACTTCAGAAATATTTATACAGGGCCTCACAGATCTGGTATCATTTCAGCTCTAGCTACCATAGTGAACCCATCAGAAGAGAAATGGCATCAAGAGAGTGCAATCATTTTCCAGATGCCAACTGCTATCTATGTCTGAGGAGAGTTAATCAATGAGAACGTCTGAAGCTTTCAAAGCATACTTTGGTATGCCAGTTGGCGACCAAGCGAAAACCTGATACACCTCATTTTGCTTCTTGTGAACACTACAAGAAAACTTTTGCAGGTAATAAAATTGTTTGTTTCAAAGAGTAAAATATTATATGTAACAAGTATTTAAGCTATTATGTTAGTTTGTAAGCCAAAAGAATAATAAAGTATATTATTTTACTTTTACAGTATGGTATAGAGGGCAAAAAAGAGCCGGGATTTGGCGTGAACCCATTGACCATTCCTAAAACTACTTCTTCTCATGGTGGCCCATTCAAAACGTCGAAGTGGCAAAATGCACCTGCTATTTTCTCTCCCGATCTTCCATCCTGTATTGCACCAGTAACACACAGTGCTGATCTTCTTTTACTTAGCCCCCCTGAAAAGGATAAGCCGCCCTCAGAAGAAAGCAACAATTCCTAAGCTGAAAAGATCAGTGAAGATGTAGACTGCAGTGTCAGATATATGGCTGTTAAGAGGAATATTATCGCCCAAACCAAAGAGATCTCAATGACCTTTTCCGAGATCTTAGCTTGTCAACGTCAAATGCTGAGCTTTTGATTTTCAAGCTGAAAGAGTGGGATTTGCTGGATGAAAAGTTGCAAGTGACAAGCCAAAAGAAATGTCATAAACATTTCTCAAGATTCTTTATTTATCAAGCTGGGCTATGTTCCTGCAATGATGTGTCTTGTCTTGATGCAATTGGAATTACATGTAATCGATATGAGTGGAAGTTCTCCATTGACAACTCCTCAAGAAGCATTAAAGCTGTACTTTTCTATAATTGGAATAAGCCTTCATCTATTACCTTGGTTCATTCAGTTTATTTCAACGAGTACTAAAACAATGTAAAGTTCCTGCTACAAGCTTTGATTATGGTTGGGAATTGAATGGAGACTACAAAATGGTAGCGTATTTGATGGTCTTCAGGGAGGTATTACCAAGTTTTCATGAAATATCGGGTCTTTGGGAAAATGGAGATACCATAAGAAGCACTGGTAACAAAGGAATGAGTTCTCTGTTGGAGGGCAGAATGTCAAGCATGAATATTAAATAGACCATCAAAAAGTGTTGTTCCCTCCCTCCATTGCATTTAAAACTAGGTCTCATGAAGCAGTTCTTAGAGCTCTTAACAAAGAGTCTGCAGCCTTCAAGTACCTTCAAAATTTCTTTACCAAACTCTCTGAGGCAAAGGGAAAAGCTGGTGTCTTTGTTGGAACACAAGTCAGAAAAATTATAGAATGTTCACAATCCCCTGAAAAGCTTATTAAAAGCAAACAAATGAACATGGAAGAATTTTGTTTCTGTGTGTCAGGGATTTTGGCTCAACCACAAGGCGGACAATTTTGTGGAACTGGTTGAGAACTTAATGAAAACTTATGGCCAAAAGTGGCTACAGGGTGTCACTGAAGGTGCACATCCTTTATGCCAATCTTAACAAGTTCAATGGGAATATGCGAGCCTACTTAGCGGAGTAAGGGATGCATTCCAATCAAAATACATTGCACATTCAACATAGATACCAAGGATTATACAGTGAAAACATAATGGAAGACTACCATTGGGGCCTTGTACGGGAAAATGATTTACATTACAAACGGAAATCGAGGAAAACTGTTTACTTCTAACTTTTTTTGCTTTTATATATTTTTTTAGCCCTACAATGCATGAAAAAAACTAAAATTTGCCTCTTTTTACTAAATATTTCATTATACAAACCACAAAAGCAAAGTTGAAAAATAACACTTACTGGACAGGAACAGAAATTGTTATATAGTGTAATCAGAAGGAGCAAGGTTAGGAGAATAGGAAGGATGAAGCAAAATTTCCCAACCGAGATCCTCCAAGAGATCTTTGGATTCGATCTGTGTGAGGACGGGCATTATCGTGATGGACGATGACACCTCTTCTGTTGACTAAGGAGGGTTGTCTTTGGCCCAAAACGGCTTTCAAGCGACAAAGTTGATTACAGTAGAGATTAGCATTAATTGTTTGATTGATGTCTAACAGTTTATAATGAACAATTTCTTCGATATCTCACCATACTCTCAACATGACAATTAACAATTTCTTCGATATCTCACTATACTCTGAACATGATCTTTTTTGGATGAAGTCCTCCTCTCGGTTGTTGAGAAATTCTGCTTCTTGTACTGATTCACGAACGGCGGCGTTTACCATTATGATAAAGGATCTACTTCTCATGACTAATAACAAGCCTGCACAAAAATGGTACCTGGAGGTTTCGTGAAAACAATGACTCACAGCGAGCAACGCGCTGTTGCAGATTCGCCGTAGACGGTTCGTGCGGGACCAATTTTCAAATCACTGGAACCTTCCTAATAATTTTCAGTTGTTGTAGGGCGATCTTATGGATTACGTTAAATTGCTCTACGAGTTCCTTAGAAGTTGTAACAGGATTTTCTGTGAGAACAACTTCCAACTCTTCGGAATCAAGTTCTTTTGGAGAACCTTCCTTTGGTTCATCTTTTAGACTGAAATCCTCACTTCCAAAATAGGAACGCCATCTCTCGCAATTTTCATTTACTGCATCATCCCCATAAGTTCTCCGAATGGATTTTCCCCTCTGTACTTACATTGACACCTTTACGGAACGAATAGAGTAAAAAATGTCTATTGCGATCTTTAGAAGGAAGGACATAGGAGTGAATATCGAAGAAGATTACGAACAATATTTTTATAATCTGAAAGAAAAAGGTATAAATTCCTTATTGTAACATTCCCTAAATGATAACAAGAGGCACTACTTTAATAAATACTATCTAAAACCTTATTTCGATAAATCTGGACATTACTTTCGTTCTAACCTACTTGAGTATTTCACATACCTGAATATAAACAAGGTCTGCTGATCAAAAAGTCACGGGCCTTCACTTATTCTGATTTATGACCTTACGACCTTCAAAACTTTCAATAATTCCGGACTAACCTTGGGAGGATCTTGATATAGCTACATTCTTTAGCACATCATAGTAGAGAATAGACCAGTCTAGCATAGCGTAGTATTGTCTAGCATAGCATAGCATAGTATAGCTTAAAAAAAGACTAGCCTAAACTTGCCTAGTATAGCATAGCTTATCATAGCCAAGCATAGCATAGTATAACCTACCCTGTTTTAGCCTAGTATAGCCAAGTCAAGCCAAACATAAGATAGCCTAGCCTAAAATATAATAGTCTAGCTATGCCGGGCCAAACCTAGCCCAGCTTAGTATAACCTAGCTAGCCTAGTATAACCTAGCATAGTATAACCTACTTTATCCTAACTTAGCTTAGTATAGCCTAGCCTAGCTTAGTAGACCCGAGTCTAATCTAGCATATTATAGTATAGCCTAACTTAGCCTAGCCTAGTATAGCCTTGCCTAGCGTAGCATTGCCTAGTGTAGCCTAGCTTACTTTAGCCTAGCCTAACCAGGTATGGCTTACCATTGCATGCCAGAGCCTAGCCTAGCGTCGCCTAGAGTATCTTAGCTTAGTATAGCCAAGCTAAATTAGGCTACTATAGCCTTGCCTAGCATACTATAGGCTAGCTTATATAACCCATCCTAGCATAACCACACCTAACATAATATAACCGAATATAGCCATTATATATCCTAGACTAGTATAGAATACCATATACTAGAATAACCTTGCATAGCTTAGCTTACTATAGTCTTTGTTAGCTAGCCTATCGTATCCTAACATAGTATTACCTAGCATAGCCTAGCATAATAGAACATAGCTCTCCCTATCTTATTATAGTTTAGCTTACCATAGCATAACATAGTATAGCCCTATCTAGCCTAGAATAGATTAGCATAACTTAGCCTAGCCTAGTAAGGTATAACCTAATCTAGCATTAACTATCCTAGAAAAGTATGCTAATACTATCCTATTATACCCTAGTCAAGCATAGATTAGTATTATGTAGCCTAGCATACTATATGCTATCTTAGCATAGCATTTTATAGCCTAAATTAGCATAGTATATCTTACCCTTGCACATTATATCTTAGCATAGCTTAGCATAGTATAGCCTAGACTATAATAGCCTATTCTAGGCTTGCCTAGCAGAGTATAGCATATTATAGCCTAGTCTAGTCTAGCAGGGTATCAGCTATGATCAGTTATGATGTTATTGCCAAAACAAAATAATTCCTGGGCTAACATTAGGAAGACTTTGGAAATTTTATCATTCGAAAGAGAATGTAAAACAACAGAAGGTTTTCAAATTTCGTTAGCATCAGCCGAATAGTTATGATGTTATTACAAAAGAAAAGAAGAAAAACGGGAACCGACCGACCGACATAGTGAGATATAGAGTCACTAGCGATTAGATTCGCACGCGACTAAAATATTCCGTATTTTCTTACCGGTGGAGAATTTCTCCCCCTCACCTGAGCCTATTTTAATGCTAAAGTTTCCAAACAATTATTGTCTCATTCTCATTCAATGATGTTATTTTCTATTATTTGAGTTAAGAGATTGTTTCATGTCTTGTGAGGTTGTTTTCAAGTTTTCTTTCGTTCGATTCGCATATATATCTTCTTTGCTGTTCATTGATAAGTTTTTAGAAAGTTTTGTTGACGTTAGAACATATATTCAATTTCTCCCCATAAGTGTTTCATTTGGGATTCATTTTCCATCGCTTATACACAATGTTTTAGTCGCCCTACCGAAGTTGTCCATTAAGGTTTAGAAGTACAACATATTTATCTAACATTTTTGTAGCAGTTATCTTATGAAGATTATGTCACTTGATCCATTAAGTTAATTAAATTTATTTACATGTGTAATTTAAAAGGAATTTATTTGTTATGAGTACTGATTATCAGTATGTTTGTTCTCGTTCTAATGAGTTGACTATTTCTTGTTTTAAAGCTGTTTTAATCTTCCTCCTTAGTAGTCTTTAATAATAATAATAATAATAATAATAATAATAATAATAATGTTTCCTACATTCTACTTCTAATTTAGAAAATTGACGAACTATATTCTTTCATTGTTCCCTTCAATATCTGTTTATTTATTTATATTCTAACCTTTCGTCACAAACTTATAACATCCTCGGAGAAACCAAATGATATAGGTTCCCACCTAATATATATGTATAAATATATATATATATATATATATATATATATATATATATATATATATATATATATATATATATATATATATATATATATATATACATACCAGGCAATGGCTTCGCCACTACCCCTTAGGAGGGGAACTTGCGCTTCGCTACTAAGATTAATATTTAAAATCTAAAAAAAGCAGCCATGGTTAAATTTTTATAAATTTTCTGAACTTCGCCAATTATAATAATTTTAAAAAAGAACTCTAAACAAAATCCCCCCTCCCCCCCTTTCAAAATATCACGTTGCTAAAATATAGAGCTATAGAAGAAGAAGATATATAAAAATAAATTTTCTGAACTTCATCATTTGTAATTCTTTGGGTAATAAAAAGTTCACAAAATTTCGATACTTATATTTATTTCTGAACTTCACCGTTTTTTTTATATTATAAAAGAATTATTAGAAATAACTTTGATAAAAAACATAAGTCATAGCCAAACTAAGATGAAATTATTATTCAAATACTAAAAAAAAATCCCCTTTCTTAAATTATAGTTAGTGATGATATATATATATATATATATATATATATATATATATATATATATATATATATATATATATATATATATATATATATATATATATATATATATTGCTCTGAATCTTATTCCCTAGCCACAACTGTGTAGCCTTTGAAAATAATATGTGCATATATCGAAACGAGTCAGGCCAATAAAGAATTTCGTTTTGCTTAGTGAACCAGTTTTCTGCCCTCGTGCGTCACGACTTTCAAATGAATTTTGGTGAACTAATCCATGGATTAAACCAAGTAAGCCAAGACCAAAAGCGGAACATAAGACAAATCAAGATACTCAAAAAGAAAACAATTAACAATAAGTTAACAGTCGTCGCCTTCAATAAAACATGTTACGAAGAATGAACTGAACAAGTTCGAAAGTTCTTGGAATCTGCCTTTCGTTTTCCTGTGAGATATTTTGCATTTATTGCTTTACTCACGCGCTACTTTGTGAGTTTCTCATATATATATATATATATATATATATATATATATATATATATATATATATATATATATATATATATATATATATATATATATATCCTTAACTCTATAATTTAACTTGGTGAATTTTTGAAACTTTTGAAAATGTTTTTTTTTTGCTTAGTGGACAAGTAATCATGTTTTTGAGTTTAGGTTTATTTGAAATTTTTATTCGCAGGGCTGTTTTTTGTATGTTTCGAGCTTTTATCAAAGTTCTTTCTAAGAGTTCAGAAAAAATAAATATAATTATCGAATGATTAGAATGAAAAAACATACAAATCGTGAAGTTCAAAAAATGTATTAAAATTTGGGCTTTGGCGCTTTTTTACTATCATCCATAACCCAATATTTTAAGAACGAGATTTTTTGAAGGTTTGAATAAGATTTTTTCTTTTAGTTCGGTTTTCACCTAAGTATATTTAATTTTTTTACCCAAGTTATTTCTAATAATTCCTTTATAAGAAGAACTACAGAACTACAGAATCTAGGACCAGCAAAGACCCTAAGGTCCGCTCGAGGCTGGTCCGCTACACTAAATCAAAAACTACGATACACCCTTATCTACGAGTGTATCTCTAACATGCTATTTTTTTTTTTTTTTTTTTTAATACTATCTACTGTACACACTTATCTACATGTGTACATTATCGTGCAATTTTAACTAATCAAACTAGGGGTCGGGGGAGATAGAAAGTTTTTCTTCTCATCTTCCGCAGCCACTCGACTGCTAGTGCTGTAAAGCTAATTTAGGGATAGAGACTACTTATAGGATAGGCGGAAAAGAAATGGGACATCTAAGCTACACATGCAGAGAATCGCCGGCATCAATTTTAGTCATCATAATTTCATATCCTTAAACCTCCGCTCCAAACTCTCTCTCTGCAAGGACGTTTAAATTCACAGTGATTAACTACGTTATATTTAAACTATTCAAATGCACGTCGAGACGATTTTTGAACATATTAACCGAAGTGCTATCTACTACGTGGGTGGGCAGCCGATTCCAATTTTGAGTAACTTTAAATGTAAAATAGTTTTGGGCTATACTAGTGTTAAAACGCTTGTTCACTAATTTTAACCCGTGCTGATGAGTATTTCCCCTATGATCCAGTTCGAACAGATTGCGAAAGTCAACGTTTGAGAAACCCTTTAGTATTTTAAATACTTCTATTAGCTGGCCACGTAATCTTCTGCGTTCTAGCGATGGCAAATCTAAAGCCCTGAGCCTTTCCTCGTATGATCTATTCCTCAGCTCTGGAATTAATTTCGTAGCCCTACGCTGCACTCTTTCTAATTGCGCGATATCTTTCATTAAATATGGAGCCCAAAATTGAACAGCGTATTCGAGAAGTGGCCGCACAAGGGATTTATATAAAGTAAAATTACATCCTTAGATTTGAAGGTGAAATTACGCGCGATATAACACAAAACGCGATTTGCTTTTTTACACGCATCCGCGCATTGCTTCGAGAATTTAAAATCGTCTGAGACTAATACTCCCAAGTCTTTTTCTAATTTAACCGCGTCGAGGACTTGGCCTTTCATGGAATATACTACTCTTAAATTATGGCAACCCAAGTGCATTACCTTGCATTTGCTTAAATTAAATTCCATTTGCCACTTGTCCGCCCAATTGGCAATCGAGTTTAGGTCCCCCTGCAATTTATCGACATCCGATCTTACATAGGCACGATTGCCCAGCTTCGTGTCGTCCGCAAATTTCGAAATCCGACTAAGTATGCCTTTATCTAAATCGTTAATATAAATTAAAAACAATAAAGGGCCTAAAACAGAGCCCTGCGGTACCCCACTACTAACGCTGGCCCAATCTGAACATTCCTCATTTATTACTACCCGCTGCGAGCGATCTTTCAGCCAATTTCTAATCCAGTTTAAAATCTTACCAGTCACCCCAATCGCTTTAACTTTCATTAATAACCTTTGGTGGGGGACGGTGTCGAACGCCTTTTTAAAGTCTAAATATATTACGTCTACAGCTTTGCTTTCATCGTACACGCAAATCATTTTGTGGAAGAATTCGAGCAAGTTAGTCAAGCACGATCTCGCACGCCTAAATCCATGTTGGGTATCGTTAATCAGCTTATTTGCCTCGAGGTGGCTCACTATTCTATCTTTAATTACAGATTCTAAAAGCTTCCCAACTACCGAAGTTAGACTAATAGGCCGAAAATTCGTTGCTTCAAATCTATTCCCCTTCTTAAATATAGGTGTAACGTTTGCTCGCTTGAAATCCAACGGAACTACGCCATCCTCTAATGAGCGATTGAAAATTTCACGCAATGGCTTAACGAGTTCATTTTGAAGCTCCTTTAAATGAATTGGATATACCCCATCGGGGCCCGGAGATTTCGACTTTTTCATCAGCTTAATAAATTTAAGGATTTCCTCGTCATTTATAGTTACATCGGATATGCATTTATTTATCAGCACTACGAACTTCCCCAATTAACGATTCCAATTCGGAAGAATCTTCCACAGTAAACACGCTCGTAAAATGCTCATTTAAAATTTTGGACATTTCTGTCGGAATTTCAGTCAAACGACCATCCTTATCTTTGATCGGCCCTATCGATCCTTTTACGGGTTTCCTATTATTTACGTACCCATAAAACCGTTTCGGTTCATTCTTTGAATCCTTAGCGAGGTTTATTTCATACTTCCTCTTCGCATCTCTGACCGCACGTTTAACTTCCCTACGAGAATCTATGTAATTTTGCCGACTTATAACTGACCCATTGTTTTTATGAATTTTAAATTTTCTATTTCGGTCCCGGATTAAGCGTAGTATTAACGGACTAAGCCACGGAGCTCTCACCGACTTCCCGCTCTTACGCACATACTTAACCAAATCAGAATTCACACGAAGCAGCGTACATCGAAGGTTTGCGTACATCTCTCCTACCGACCTGTTCTCGAATCGTATTCCCCAGTCTATATCCTTAATCCTTTCGCGAAAAATATCGAAATCACAGCTACCAAAACGAGGGATAAGCTGCGAACTCATTCTAACTTCTACGCAGGTGTTTAGTTCGAATCTAATCGCATTATGGTCGCTTGAAGCTAAATGTTCACCCACACGTACGTTTTCTAACAATGACTCATCGGTTGCCATGATTAAATCAAGAATATTGCTATCACGAGTAGGCTCTTCCACTTTTTGTACGAGAAAATTCTCCAACATAAAGTTTAATAGCCTCTCCCCCGGTTTATCAGAAGTAAGGTTGCTAAAGTTAACATTAGGTAAATTAAAATCGCCGCAGACTAATGTGGCCCCTTTTCTAATCCAAGACGTAAGCGTATCGAAGAGTGCAGCATCTTCTCTTTCCAATTGGCAAGGCGGACGATATACTACGACTAAGTTAATTTTATTTATAGCATCTAAACTTAGCTGGACTAATAAAGCATCACTTCGCATATCATCCTTAGACGAGTCCATCGTTATGGCGTTTAGATCCTCTTTTATATACATTAATACGCCCCCTCCTCTACCGGTTTGTCTATTTCTGTAATGAATTTTGTACCCCGCTATATCGAACTCGCAAACACTGATCCCCGTATGAGTGTCTAACCATGTTTCACTTAGGAATACGAGGTCGAAATCACCCTCTAGAATAACGGCTTTTATTTCGGCAATTTTATTTTTTAAGCTACGAACATTCGCATATATGCATCTCAGTTTGCGCTTTACGTTAACTCTTCTATAACACTCAGATCCGTTCCGTTTCCCTGCACCCCGTCGATAGTGCCCCCTTCACGCGCGGGCCGGCCCGGCGCATCGGCATCACGTGGCCGCGCAACTCTCCTACCTAAAATGCTACGTACGGACTCGTCTAAGATCCTACCCAGCCGACTATTACCCACATCGCTTAGGTGAATTCCGTCCTTTTGGAAAAGTGACGGTTGGTCCTGGAATGAATCCCATACGTTAAAAAAGCTAACACCAGTTTCTCGACACAACCGCTTAAGACATTCGTTAGTATAGATCGCTCTAGATTGGAGGCGCAACGTGGATTTAAGTCGGGGGAGAACACCAATAATTCCCACGTTGGTTGCTTTGGATTTCGCCGTATCTATCATGGTTCTGGCACGATAAACTATATCTTCCGGGGTGCTGTCATACCTATGGACGTCGTTGCCCCCTACCATCGTGATGATCGTTCGTTCACCACGCGTATCTTCCAATTTCTCGATCTCGGCGGCCACGTTGTTAATGCGGCCACCGGGATAGCAAAAGCGCTTACGCTTAGAAGGGTTACGCGCAGCAAACTCCTGATCCTGCCTTCTAATTAAGGAGTCCCCCATTAAAACGGTTTCCTCTTCCCCCTCGATAGGAGTTAGCAACGCGAAAGGGTTCGAACAGGGTAAAACGAAGTTCTGATCCCTCGTTGGTCTAGCCACATTTCTAACACTTCGAAATTGCGAATCCTGAGGCCTAAACGAGTTTAAAATTCGTTGTTGCTCGTCAACAATTACCTGATGATTCGAATTTGCAGGCCGCCTATCTCTATTACTATTTTCCCTCCCGCGCATGTCGTGAATAGCAGAATCTAGTTTGGAATTTAAGTCATCGACTTTACGGTTAGTCGAGATCACATCCCTTGCAACGGTATTTAATTCAAGTTTGATCTCGCTGATCGCACTTGACAACTTGCGTTCAAACGCTTCGTTCAACATACAAAAGCGACATATTCTAATTTGCTCAAGGTTCGAGGGAACGTAAATTTCCTTATTAAATGAAGCAGCGCACCTTGAGCATTCGATCTTTATAACGGGCATTGTCGGTTTTTTTTTTTAATTCACACTAATTTAGAAAACAAGCTGCACAAGCTAATATACTGTATACGGTTATTGAAAGATCGAACTTTATAATACGGCGACGAATATTGAATAGGCACAGTAGATATATATAAAAGTATTCAGTAGCAGAGGCACGATAAATTCTGAGCACAGTGAAATTAGCGGGAGCACAGAGCGAGCACGTCTTTTCAGTAGAGAGTCGGTGGGACGAATCAAGAGTCGGTGGGACGAATGAGAGTCGGTGGGACGAATGAAGAAGAAGAAGAAGAAGAAGAAGAAGAAGAAGAAGATGGAGATGAAGATGAAGATGAAGATGAAGATGAAGAAGATGAAGATGAAGAAGAAGAATAAGATGAAGATAAATATGAAGATGAAGATGAAGATGAAGATGAAGAAGAAGATGAAGATGATGAAGATGACGATGAAGAAGTATAAGAAGAAGAAGAAGAAGAAGAGGGTGTTCAGGGTGTTAAAATAAAGAGTCTATAAAGGGGATTAAAAAAGGCGGTTAAGATTAGCAAATAAGGTCGTAGGCCACACCCCGCAGGGGTGCCTGTGTAACCAAGCTCTTCCTGTTAAGGAAGAGAACAGCGGCTTGTTTCGTATATAAAACAAATTTAGATGAAAAAAGAGATCTGACGAAGGTTTTTCTATATATCAAACCGGGTGAAATAACTTTAAAAAAAGGTTTCAGGGTGTCTATGTTTAAAAAGGTGTTTGGAAAATTCTCAACTATATATAAATCTTCAAGGGATAAAGACAATATAATAGAAGGTGAAATAACTTTAAAAAAATGTTTCAGGGTATCTATGTTGAAAAAGGTGTTCAGGGTGTTAAAATAAAGAATATAAAGGGGATTAAAAAAAGCGGTTTAGAATAGCAAATGGCCCGTAGGCCACACGCTGAAGGAGTGTCTGTGGAACCAAGTTCTTTCTGTAAGAAAGAATACGAAGTATGGCTTGTATATATATATATATATATATATATATATATATATATATATATATATATATATATATATATATATATATATATATATATATATTAAAGAGGCTAGATTTCAAGAAATAAAATGTAGGAAACCTATTAAAATCAATGTTGATATTCATTCCATCCAATAATAATAATAATAATAATATTACTAATAAAAAGATATGTATTGGCTCTTACTTGAAAGGATACTTGACCGTGAGGTTACACCACTCAACATCTTTTTCAATTCCTGAGTCAAAATATTTGAGTTTCTTCTTCGTCTTCGAGAAGCCCTCGACCGTCAATCTCCTACTATTATCATTATCAGGCGGGGAGGTCGTAGACGTGTTCGTAGACGTGGTCGTAGTAGGAGGCTGAGTCACGTCATCATTGCAAATCACTTTAAGTCCTACTGTGTCCCTATAGCTGGCCAGCACCGAGAAAGCAACGATGCTACAAATCTGTGGAAAAGGGTTAATGTCAAATCGAGAGGGTCTGACCGTACTAATGGCATTAACTTAAAATAAATCAAGCGCATGGTCAAGATGTCTGTCTATCCTGTTTCTTGACAGTATACGAATTTGTGCTATTTTGAGTTCTTGTTCTCTACTGGAATTTGTTCCGAGTGCTCAAATGCACTATTGCCACCCAGCACCCCGTGTTGAAGAGTTTTACCCTTTCTTTTTTATTCTTATGATTTTAATCATTTCCGTTCGATCATTTTCCCACAAATGTACCTTGGTTGGATTACATAGGTTCATTTCCTAGTAAAAGAAAAGAAAAGAAAAACTACCTATCTTTGTGAACCTCCCCTAATTGAGAGGAGGGGCAATACCTTACTGCTTGGTTTGTAGAAGTCCATTTCTAAATAAAAGGCGATTTCAGCATTTTTAGAATGGAAAATCCCAGTCATGGAATATTCTACCATAGTAAATTTCTCACCCGGAAAATTATGGCTATGAAGAATTCCACTCATGGAAAATTTTCCTTATAAAAAAATCACCACCCAGAAAAATTTCCCTATATAAAATCACCATTCTCAAAAATTCCACTTATGGAAAAATTTCCCTATAAAAAATCACCATCCTGAAAAATTCCACTCCTGAAAAATTCGTACCATGAAATATTACATACATGGAAAATGCCGCAGCATGCTGCCAACTGTTCTCTCCTACCCAATTTCAGCTCCCAGAACCTTCCACTCTGGTCTTGCTTTCTCTATATTTGCTCCAAGAATGTGGGATGATATGCCTGGTACGATGCATTCCTCCCCGCTCCCTTAAAGGACCTCTTGTTTCCCAAGCTTTTCATCATTTTCTAAGCAAGTGCATTGAGAAGGTCATTATTGCCTTGAATAAAACTATAAAAATTCTATAATCATTATTATTATTACACTCATGGAGAGCTCTACCGATGGAAAATTCCGCTCATGAAAAATTCCATTCATGAAAAATTCAGATCTGAAAATTCCATCTAAGAGAAATTCTAACCAATGAAAAATTCCACCAAAGGAAAATGATCACCAAGAAAACTTCTAAAGTTGGAAAATTCTACTCTCGGAAAATTCTTACCATAGAAAATTGCACCCGTGGAAAATTACAATCATATAAAATTACTCCAATGGAAAATTTTACCCATGGCAAATGCAACAGTAGAAAATTCTAACCATGGAAATTCTAGTCGTGGTAAACTCTAGACTTAGAAAATTCCACCAATGGAAAATCACGTCCATGGAATTCTACTCAATAAAAATTCTGAGGGTAGAAAATTCTACCCATTCGAAAATTCTGCTCCAGAATTCCTATAATAGAAAATTTTACACCTAGAACCTGACCCCCAATGGAAAATTTAGTACGTGTACCGGAATGCCGCTTTTCTGATACTTCTTCGAGCGACGCCACGCCCACTTCAGGCATGAACATAATTTCTATCCACCTTAACTAATATTGTTTGTATATATCTATAGCTGCATGATTTAGTTCTTGACAAGCCTTGATTGGTGATACCCTTGTTTCTGGACGCAATCCTCTGGATGTAGTTTTCCTGGGAGTTTGGGTGCCTTAAAAAAGAGGCCATTTGACTCGGATGACCTATGATGAGCCCTTGTGGCTTTTGTTATCTGTTATATTATATTGTGGGGGAGTTTGATTTTGTCTTCCCCTGGTGATGGTGCTTTTTGTGGGTGGGTTTTGACGGAAGCGGATAACATTTGATAGGCCCTTGTGGCTTTTGTCATCCGTGTAATTATGTTATGTTATGTTTAGGGGGTGGGAGGAGCTGAAAAGTGCTAGAGTTGAAATCGAAATTCACCAGTTGCTAGTAGGAATTTCAAGTGGGCATCAATTTCTATGATGAGCTTAAGATCATTGTGTGCTCTGGAGCTATCAACTGAGGTGTGTTTGGAGGGTTCAAGTATTTCACTTGAACCCCCTGCTTTCCAGACAGCCCAAAACTACAGTTTGGGTCAAAGGTTTAAATACACCTTAGCGGTATTGTTTAATTTAACAGTGTGTATGAATTCTTATCATCGAAATGCTTGAAATCTGATTTATAAATCACAGACTTTACAAAAGCAGATTATAGTGGTCTGAGGGGGTACCTGGAGACGGCTGTTTGGAGACTAACGAGTGAGGTCAGGTCAGGAAAGGGGATGTCAATGAGAGCATTCAAGCTGGAAGATAATCCTCAGGTAGAGAGGAGTGGTGTTGATCAGGAATATGAAACAATGATTAAGCAGTTAATTGCTGGACAGAATATGTACATTCCATATAGGGATATTAGAGCCAAGGCTGATAACCACAAATGGATGTCAGATAAAATTAAGCATTGTATTTGCATTCAAAGTGGCATTTATAGGAAAATAAAAAATGGTGTGAGTCTGTAGGGGTCGTGTTATATAATAGGTAGGCTACTGGCACTGAATTTCAGTATTCAATAGGCCCAGCAAGAAACTCCACAAAATCGACGCGCGGTGGTCTCAGTAAATCCTAACGCGAGAAAAGGATAAAAGGTCAAGATACCTAAGTCAACAAGAGGAAACAAATAAACAAACAATTCGCGTCTCGGGATAGAATTATAAGGAGACGGGAGACTACAATCCAGCTGATCAAATACAGACTTTGACCAAAGGAAATTGTAACGGAGCCTACCTCTTATATAACACACTTTCTACAAGTCAATTTAGGCAGAGATATAATGAGCTAACTCGGAAAATTAAAAAGTTAATTAGGGTATCAAAGAAAAATTATGAAATTAAAGTTGTAAATAATGCACAGGAAGATCCCATTAGTTTCTATCAATTGTAAGAAACTAAGACTTGAGATAAAATATGCCCACTTCAAACTACAGTTGGAAAGTTAGTGAATGATAGTGAAGCAATGAGATAGGATGTTAAATAAGTATTTTCTTTTAGTAATTAGACACGAGGATATTCTAATTGTACCTGGCCCTGAACTTCTGGGGTAATGAGGTGGAAAAACTAGAGTATATTTTAATTATAAAAGAGATAGTCTCACAAGAAATAGATAAAATTAAATTTAGTACCTTGCGGCTCACCGCACACCTCTAACTTCTTTCCATTCCTCACTAACTCTTTGTTACTGTCTTTCTTAACGGGCTCTACAAATATACGTGGGTGGGTGATACACACCGTGGTATTAGCATCGCGTATTATATGTAGGGTCAAGACCACTAAGGTCATCTGTTTGATCTTCTACTAGTTTTTTGCTATACTATCGCTCCCTTTCCTCTTTCTATCTCTGTCCTCCTCCTCTTTTTCCTGTTACCCCCTCACCGGTGCCGCAAGGCACAGGGAGTGGGGAAAGGGGAAATAGGAGAAGTCCGAGATCTCTCGCCCCTTCTACTCACTTCTGGCCCCGACAGTGGGTCAGAAGAGATGAGATGGGGCGGGATAGCTCTGGACGCACTATCCTTTTATACTCTCACACCTTTTCTTCTATTCTATTCTATTCTATTCTATGGGGAGATGACGCTTTGTACCGGGTATTGTAAAAGTCCTGTTACAATTCTTACGACGCTCTCGCCATAGACACAATGATAGTTATGATGCTGTTAGACATGTTTTTATTGTTTAAAATATAAATATGTGTTTAAACTGTAATATTAATAAATTCGGCCGCCCTCGGCTGATAACCCGCTCTAGGCCATGACGGAAGGAAGCACACGCATTATGCACGAAGTCCTTCCTCATGCTGGCCCACACGCGGTTGCGGAGGGACTTCATCCCATGAAATTTTCT
The DNA here is from genome assembly GCA_963969495.1 of Ceratothoa steindachneri. Taxonomy (NCBI): domain Eukaryota; kingdom Metazoa; phylum Arthropoda; class Malacostraca; order Isopoda; family Cymothoidae; genus Ceratothoa; species Ceratothoa steindachneri. Next base: position 74,987,678 of record OZ018320.1, read on the forward strand.
GAGGGAGACCTCACTGGCCTTGTCTTCGACATGCGCGAGCACGTTGTAGTCGAGGGGGTTGAGATCGAGAGTCTGCGGCAGCCCAAATTTCTGCGAACAGAAGTTCATTTTCGACCCCAACCGCTCATGCACGGTCATAGGCGTGTGGGGTGGGGTGGAGTGGGGGGTCACCGTCCTGTAGAAAGACTGAATCCACCTTCTTCACGATCTTTCTCATCCAGGGCAAGACTTTCGTGGCCAAGATGCAACCACGGTGGGCCAGTAACCGGCCGCGAACCACACCGGCGGCATATTCGCGCAATTCAAAACCACGACGCTGAGCATCATCACATAGGTCGGGTGTTTGGTCGTGGACACGTAGCAGATCTTAGAAACGTCTTGGCCAAAGCTCACCATGTGGACCTTGTTTGATGATGACCGGATCCACCGTGAAGGTTTTCTTCCTAAAAATAAGAGAATTCGATTTCCCTGACTCTTTAATTTGTTGAGAAAGTGACGACAGCACTCATGACGTTGTTCTCGCATACGATTGGTGCTAAACAGAGGCCTTTACATGCACCTACAGCTCTTGCCACCCTCCTCCTTGACGGCCCTGGCCACCGTGGGCACCGAGATGTTTCTATTCTTCGTGAGCGCAGACACTTTGAGCTTCAGAGCACTTTTGAAGGCCTTTCTCATAGCCAAACGGTTGATAACTTGAGGTCGATCGTTGAGATCTTCCCCGTTCTTGAGCCTCACCGCGAGCTCCTGGATGGTCGATCATCCGGCTCACATTGAACCGTTTGTCGATGTTGTATTTGTAGTGGCCCGCGCGCAGGAGAGCAGAGATCTTGATTGTTTTCACTTTCATCTCGACACAACTGCACACAATGGAAAAGATCTTTTAAGGACACATGCTGGAAAAGTAGAACTTTAAGTTCGTTTGGCATAACGTTTTATATCACACATGTAGATCTCTCGAAAGATAAAAGAACAATGTAACATAACTTTTGCAGAAGCCAGTACACCTCTGAGTATGGGAGCTGCTGAATACGGAAAATATACCGTAGGAAGACTTGGACGTGATAGTGATGGATCGGCGAAATATAATTCTCAGAATTAATGCTCGATATGGGAGAAGGGCGGAATGCGCCACTGGAGAAACAGAGGGCCAGGATGCGGTAGAGAAATGAGGTAGAAGTCGAGAAATAAATCTCACTACCATAGTCCAACTTAAAAAGGACGAGGGAGGTGTATAGCTTCCAGAACTTAAGTCTATCACTTCCCCCAGATTTTTGCGAAAGCATGTTTAGTCGGTCCATCTTCCAGTGACATCCCCGTCGCAGGTCACGAAAATAAGACACAGAGTAAGTTTGGGTTCCAGGATTATCCCCAGGAACTGCATCTCTGACAGAAATTCCAAGGGGTAACCCTGTAGGCACAAGGGGCTTTAAGTTTCTGCCCCCCCCCCTTACGGTGGAAATGTATCGCCTTCGTCTTTGTTGCGGAGAAGCGCAATCCTTTATGAAGGGCCCGGCGGTGGATGATATTAATTGCCAACAGGAGTCGCCGGGCTGTGGATGCCGGGAGTGAAGGGGAGCAATATAGTGAGAGGTCGTCTACAAATAAGGCTCATACACCAATTCGAGCAGAGAGTATACCAGGCTATTTATCACAATAACGAATAAAATAACAGTTAATACATCGCCCTGGGGAACACCCTCCTCCTGAACATATAGATCAGAATAAGTGTCACAAACTCTAACCCTGACTTATACAACTGGCTGAGAACTAAATGGCGCCATGTGGTGTCATAAGCCTTCTCGATTTCGAAAAAGTCACCCATTTCCTGGTGGCCACGCCTAATTTACTCATGGAGAGTACCCTCCATAAGGACAATAAGATCTGTTGTACTCTGCTTTTTACGGAAACAGAGTACGATATCGACTTTTTCGATATTGAGAAGGCTTATGACACCACGTGGCGCCATTCAGTTCTCAGCCAGTTGTATAAGTCGGGGTTAAAATTTGTGACACTTATTCTGATCTATATGTTCAGGAGGAGAGTGTTCCCCAGGGCAGTGTATTAACTGTTTCTGCTATTCCATAAACCAACAACTTACGAAGACAGCTGGTGAGGGATATTGGCCTAGAATGGGAAGGATACAAGCCGTCTCTACCCAGTTTCAGCAATGGCCGAACTAACGTTGTTCTCTACGCAGTACGATAAAACCTTGGATCTAAATTCAATTAAAAATAAATAGTAAGAGTAATTCCAAATAGGGATGGAGATGTCCGATAAAGTCGTATCGTATAATGTATAGGCCCAGGGACGTGGGAGCGCACTGAGACAGCGTTGAACGCATCTCGGCAGTAGTGAACAGACAGTTGTAGGGTTCCTGTCCACCGATCGAGAAAACGGGCTTCACCTTCCAGTCCAGGTTTGTTGGTAAAAATGAACTCTGTCGCTGATATCGGCAAAAAGGAAGTCAATATATTGGCAAGGCTGGCGGGATCGCAGAGGTTGAACCATTCATCTCAATGCCAGGTGTTGAGTAACCAGCATACCGACCCTTGAGTTTGTTAATTCTCTTCCACACCTGACCTGAAGAGGGAGTGGAATATAAGGAAAACACACCTGCCCTTCAAGATTCAATGAGCACCTGCCTTAAAGATCGCTGGCCTGTGGTTCTTGTTCGATTTCGGTCAATACGGTTCGGAGGTGATGGGTTTTGGCGTTAACGTGCATGAGCCATTTTATAGGCTTCCACCACATGGGTGCAAGCAGCAGTTTCCTATAAGACTGATGATCTACTCCGGATGGACCAAATACGAGGAAATGCGGTCTCTTTAGAATCAAGCACTAAACAGAAAATTAATGTATAGCCGCATAAATATCTCAAAAAACTCCAATTTGTTTAGTAGTGAAGGAATTGTCATGGAACTTTGACCAGTCAACCCTTACAACATTCAAACGGAGAGGATGTGAAGGGGACAGGCAGAGAGGGTCGTGTGTTTAAAGATAATCACGAAATAGTTGTTACCATGCAGCTCATCTAATACACACCACTTGAAATCAGAGATACAGTCGGCAGAGCCAATAGATTGATCCACTCATCTAAAAGAATCAGTTTGAATGTGGTAGGACGTAAGATGACAAGGTTTAAGAATCCTAAAAGGATTAGTGAATGAAAGAGATTTAAGGAGACGGCATTGACTGTTGTTCACTCTGTCACCAAATATGGATTATCTGGCATTAAAGTCACCTAGAACTAGAAATGGGGTAGGAAGCTGAGATAAAAGATCTAAAAACTAAGCCCTTGGAGGGGGTTCATCTCGGAGAATATAAATTGAACAGAAAACATAAATTTTATTCGTAAGATGAACACGAGTTGCAACTACTTGAAGAGTAGTCCTCCGAATTGAAGGCGTGCAAAAGTGGTTAGTGCTCACCAGGAGCTAAACACCACCATGGACCATCCCACCAGTGCGTAGTAGGGAGCTAAAAACTGTGAAATAATGAAACTTTGGGAAATGACGTTTCCAGAGTTTGGTTTCCTGCAAGTATATAACAGAAGGTACTTTATTAGAGAATTCCTCTCATTTAGGAAGAATTCCCTGTTACTTCCCTTGAAGAATTACTGCCATCACTCAGACCGGTGAGAGACCACGGTCGAGATAGTACAGGAGGCGGAAGAGCCCTAATGAACAGGTGCCGTGTGAGAAGAACCCGGCACGGGCGTTATAGAAAGAATCGCAAAACGGCGAGGCAACCCCGATTTAGAGGGACGGTGGCTAGTACTGCGAGAGCCAAGTTAGTTTCGACAGATAAAAGTCAGTTGGTCGTGACTCAGAGAAAAAGGTAGAGACAAAAGAGATTAGGGGTTATCGGTACCCCTAGGGCGTGGATGATCATCACTCCTGATGGAGTGTGTGCAAGTCCTAAAGGGAGGTAGCAAGTCCTAGTTATGGAGGATTTCAAAGCAATAGGCGTAGCGGAAATCGGACATTTTGAATAAAATGCACTATGGGATTCTTCACATTTGGTACAGCGGTGAGATTGTCGCAGGAATGATCATAGTAGACATGTGCGCAATCCACGCATGCATGATGGTGGCGGCAGCCAGTGCTCACATTTCCAAACATATGGCAATTGAAGCAGCGTTTCGAATTGGATATATTGAGTTTTACTGGTATCCATAAGTAACCCGTCTTAATATGCGATGGAAAATACCGACAACCAAACGTCAAGAACATCGTTGGTGTATTCACCAGAATCCTGCCAACCGTTCACTGTTATCTATCGATGTCAATGATCCGCTGGCTGAAACATCTTAAGGACATAGTCCATAAGTTGATTAGGACGGAGGCAGTCTCGCCCAGAGTGGAACCCACCTACGCAACCACGTCACCCTATACGCATCCCTGAAGGGAGGGAGGGGCCCGTGCACACCTCAGCCAGCACCGTCATTTAAAAAACAGAAGGCTACCTTCGGGAAATCAAAGGCCATCGTGCTAGGCAACCGCGGTCCGACTACCCACAACATACAGCACAGCGAGGTTCAGCCACGGAACGACGCACCCCGTTGAGGCAGGACTGATCATAGTAGACATGTGCGCAATCCACGCATGCATGATGGTGGCGGCAGCCAGTGCTCACATTTCCAAACATATGACAATTGAAGCAGCGTTTCGAATTGGATATATTGAGTTTTACTGGTATCCATAAGTAACCCGTCTTAATATGCGATGGAAAATACCGACAACCAAACGTCAAGAACATCGTTGGTGTATTCACCAGAATCCTGCCAACCGTTCACTGTTATCTATCGATGTCAATGATCCGCTGGCTGAAACATCTTAAGGACATAGTCCATAAGTTGATTAGGACGGAGGCAGTCTCGCCCAGAGTGGAACCCACCTACGCAACCACGTCACCCTATACGCATCCCTGAAGGGAGGGAGGGGCCCGTGCACACCTCAGCCAGCACCGTCATTTTAAAAACAGAAGGCTACCATCGGGAAATCAAAGGCCATCGTGCTAGGCAACCGCGGTCCGAATACCCACAACATACAGCACAGCGAGGTTCAGCCACGGAACGACGCACCCCGTTGAGGCAGGACTGGTGGTACCCCGAGACTACAAAAATCCGAACTTAAACCTATAACACGCACTCGCACCCACACATTCTTTAAGTCACACAGAATAGCCTATCACACAGATACTCTCAGGTGCAATTAACTACATTTGGGAGGGATAGAAAAAAGGGAAATGAGATAGAGGGGGAGAGGACGAGACCACAAATAAAGGTCGAGGAGGGAGGAGAGAGGTATAGTATATGGTTGTCCAGAAAGTCCTGACTCACTTAAGAAGCGAAAAGAAAACAACAAAATTTTATGGAGCAACACCAACATTTATTCTTTCAAATAAAGTCCTTCATTCCCTATTCTCTTCTTCCAGCGATCAGCTACTAGTCAGCTGGTTTTGAATAAAAAAAACTCAACTAAACAAGCTTCCTTCACTCCATCAAAAGTATCAAATCGCTGGTCTCGAAAAAAGTGTGCCATTGAGCGGAATAGGCTATAGTCACTCGGAATAGCATCGGGACTGAATGGTGGATGTGGAATAATCTCAATACCGTCCATTTGTTTAAATTTCTCCATAGTCAACCTGGCAGTGTGTGCCTTCGCATTGTCTTGCTGAAAGAAAGCATAACCTCGATTGATCAAAGCAGGATACTCCTTGTTTAGTTTGTTGTACACGCGGTCTAGCTGCTGGCAATACAGTTTAGTGTTGATTGCGCAACCATGTGGAATAAGTTAGAAATGCAGTACTCCTTGGAAATTCCACCAGACAGAATATCATGACCCCCTTGTCAAACCGATTCCATTGTGGAACAGATGCCGGTTGTTCACCTCACGGAACCCATTTCATTTCGCGATCGTGATTAACCAACTACACCCACTTCTCATCTGATGTGACAATTTGCCTCCAGAATCGGTCGTTCATTGGGTAATTGAGAAGTTAAGTGCAAATCTCTACTCTCCGGGCAGCTTGTGCTTCGGTGAGGTCACATGGATCCAATAGGGGCTTCTCGTGAACAAAATCGATTTGATGCAATCGGCTCAGCACAGTCTGATGGGATGACACTCCAACAACTTTCGCAAGAACATGGATGCCTGCAGAAGGTTCAACTTTAAATGTTGCCACTAAAGCCTGGCTGTCAAAGGTTGATGGTTGGCCAGAACGTGGTTTATTGTCAAAGGTAGAGATCCTCGGAGTTGAAACGTCTGTACCACTTCGCGACCTTCGCCTGACCGACTGTGCCTTCTCCTTCAGTATCGCAAATTTCCTTCACAGCAACTCTTGTAGAAAGTTTTCGCTTTTAACAGTAGCGAATCAAATCTCTAATTCCACTCTCTTCCAAACTCATTTCTGTCAGTTGAGGCTTACACAAAGAGAAATAAACTGCGCAGAAGCAACAAACAGCAGCAGAGTACGGAGGCTGGTAGTCGAATAAGTAAGTTTAACTTAACCTAATGTACTAATGTAGTCGAGTGAGTAAAGCTAACCTACCCTAATGTTGGTGTTGTTCTACAAAACTTTGTTGGTTTTTCCGTTTCCCAAGTAAATCAGAACTTTCTGATCAACCATATAAAACTCCACTTCGCAGTCCGCTTTAATGAGCGGGCTGAGCCCCCTCTCCAACAACAAGGATTGAGCACTCTCGCGGCGAGACTCTGGAAACACCACGAGCGTGGAGGAGATTTTTCATGGTGTTATGTATGCCTATCATTTCAATTGCCAGAATCTGGTATCAAGAACGAATTAGACCGGGAATCTGGTGTCAAAGCCCAAAGTGCCTCTCTTTCGCTTGAACCTACATCCACTTCTTTGTCTTAGAGGTCAAAGAGAGAGGGTTTCGTTCTCTGCGGACCGATCCACAGCGAGACCCACAGTAAGACTCGCAGTTTCTTGTCATTTCCTCTCCCTTGCCACCTGCTCTTTTCTTGTTTTATCGTTCAGTGATTTGCCTTGATTCAGCCACAATCAGGTGCCAAATATATTTGAGCAATGAACCTTTTCATCTACCATCATGTATAGGCAAGCATCTAACTATTGGCGCAATGGTACGTAAAACTAATGACTTTTATCGAGGCAGCAATACTTTTATTCTTCTATTATACTACAAAATAATTAATAGCAGATTGACAAAAAATGAATTTCGTTTTGTTTTAAAGGAACTAAAATTATTTTTAATATACAAAATAAATTTGGGGTTTGGGGGTTTTTGGTTTTTGGCATTTCTGACTTTGGGATTTAGACCTATCGGGATTTAGAACTTTAGGAGCTTGGACCATTCGGGATTTACCCTTTCTGGATTTAGACCTTTAGAGATTTCGGTCTTTCAGGGTTTCTCCTTTTTGGGTTTCTTACTTTTGGTATTCTTGAGATTTCGACCTCTCTGAATTTCTGCTTTTGAGATTTGAGCCTTTAGGGATTTCTGCTTTACGAATTTGGGACGTTAGGATTCGTAATTTTGATATTTTGGCCTTTAGGAATTTCGTCTTTTGAGATTTGGAGTTTTCATAATTTTTGCTTTTGAGATTTGGGCATTTAGGGATGTATACTTTTGAGATTTGGGCCTTTAGGAATTTCAGCTTTTGAGATTTGGATTTTAGTGATTTCTGCTTTCGATATTTGGGTTTTAAGTGATTTCTGCTTTGGGGATTTTTAATTTTGAAATTTGGACTTTTCGGAATTTCTGCCTTTGAGATTTGGGCTTTTCGGGATTTCTTCTTTTGATATTTGGACTTTTCTGAATTTCTGTTTCTGAGATTTAGGCGTGTAGGGATGTCTGCTTTGGAGATCTGGGACTTTAGGGATTTCTAATTCTGATATTTGTGAGTTTAGGGATTTCTTTTTTAAAGATTTGAACTTCTTTGAATTTCTTCTTTTGAGATTTGGGCATTTAGAGATTTCTTCTTTTGAGATTTGGGCATTTAGATATTTCTGCTTTTGAGATAGCACCTTTCGGGATTTATTCTTTTTAGATTTGGACTCTTCGGGATTTCTGCTTTTAAGATTTGGGCCTTTATGGATTTCTGCTTTTGAGATTTGGGCCTTTTGGGATTTCAGCTTTTGAGATTTGGATTTTAGTGATTTCTGTTTTCGATATTTGGGATTTAAGTGATTTCTGCTTTTGGGATTTTTAATTTTGAAATTTGGACTTTTAGGAATTTCTGTTTTTGAGATTTGGGCCTTTCGGATTTATTCTTTTGAGATTTGGACTCTTCGGGATTTCTGCTTTTGAGAATTGGGCCTTTAGGGATGTATGCTTTGGAGATTTGGTCTCTTAGGGATTTCTGCTTTTGAGATTCGGGCCTTTCGGCATTTCTGCTTTTGAGATTTCAGCCTTTAGGGATATCAGCTTTTAAGATTTGGTCTCTTAGGGATTTCTGCTTTTGAGATTTGGGCCTTTCGGGATTTCAGCTTTTGAGATTTTGGAATTTAGGGATTTCTGCTTTTGAGATTTCAGCCTTTAGGGATATCTGCTTTTGAGGTAAGGGACTTTCAGGATTTCTGCTTTTGAGATTTGGGCTTTTAATGATTTCTGCTTGCGGGATTTGGCCTTGTAGGGATATCTGCTTTTGAGATTTGGGCCTTTCGAGATTTCTACTTATGAGAATTGGGCCTTTAGGAATGTCTGCTTTTGAGATTTGGGCTCTTAGGTGTTTCTGCTTTGAGATTTGGGCCTTTCAGGATTTCTGCTTTTGAGATTTGTGCCTTTCGGGATTTCTGCTTTTGAGAATTGGGCCTTTAGGAATGTCTGCTTTTGAGATTTGGGCTCTTAGGTGTTTCTGCTTTGAGATTTGGGCCTTTCAGGATTTCTGCTTTTGAGATTTGTGCCTTTCGGGATTTCTGCTTTTGAGATTTCAGCCTTTAGGAAAATCAGCTTTTAAGATTTGGTCTCTTAAGGATTTTTGCTTTTGAAATTTTGGCCTTTCGGATTTCTGCTTTTGAGATTTTGGACTTTAGGTATTTCTGCTTTTGAGATTTCAGCCTTTATGGATATCTATTTTTGAGATAAGTGACTTTCAGGGTTTCTGCTTTTGAGATTTGGGCTTTTAGTGATTTCTGCTTGCGGGATTTGGGACTTTAAGATTTTTTAATTTACATATTTAGGCCTTTAGGGATTTCTTCTTTTGAGATTTAAACTTTTGCAAATTTCTGTTTTTAAGATTTGGACTTTTGGGGATTTCTTCTTTTGAGATTTAGGCTTTTGGGGATTTCTGTCTTCGTGATTTGGGCCTGTAGGGATGCTTGCTTTTGAGATTTGGGGTTTCAGGGTTTTCTACCTTTGAGATTTTGGCCATCACCACAAAATATCATGTACAAAATACCGCGTCTCTGTGTTACGATGTGACAGTTGCATTGCTTTACTCCCTTTTGTTATTTACTAACACTTGTGATTGTTTTGGTTTCTCTGAGAAGATTCTAAGGAAGAAGAGGAAGACAAAAAGATAAAGTTCATGGAGACCCTAATGGAAAACATGAACAGAAGATGGACTGTGACAGATCTCGTCAGGAAGGCAGAAGATAGAGAAGAATGGCGCTCTATGGTAGCAAGCGTCACGTGACAGGCACTTCGGTAAGATAAGATAAGGTAATACACTTCCTTCCTATTCATGATGGACAACATAAAACATACTTTTTAATTTGCCAAAGTATATAATTCGGGAACGAAAGACTAAACGTCATAGAGCAATGGGGAGCTCACTCCAAGCGCTTCTTGGACAACCCCGAAAATCGAATGAATCTTTCAAAATATTGAATGGAAGAATTCGTGGAGGAAATTATTTAAGCGCTATTACTTATAAAGGCCAAAGTTTGAAATTATTCAAGCGCTATTACTTATAAAGGCCAAAGTGGGAATTCGAATTAATTCTCAATCAAAACATTAATAAAATCGATGGCAAAGATCTTTCCCCTCATTCACTTAACTCAATACTTTGTGGTAGCCATGAACCATTCAATATATAGCCGTTTGGTTGACAACAAGGTCAACATAACTAAGTCGCGTGCTTTCAGTTATTCTGACCTATGACCTTACGAACCTCATAACTTTCAACAAGTGGGGCAATCTGACCCCGAGTTAGTTTTCTTTCAATAATTCCCGGACTAACCTTGGAAAGACCTGGGTAATAATACTATTCGTAAGAAAAGGTAAAACACCATAAGGGTTTCAAATTTCGTTAGAATCGGCCTAATAGTTACGATGTGATTGCCAAAACACGCATTGAAAAGTAAAATGGTTACCATCCGACCGACGACCTACGGACCCACATTGTAACTTATATATTTGCGTATACGCGACTAAAAAACCGTGGCCAACGACCATTTAGAACAAAATAGCTCCCAGACAATTTAGTCAGAAGCTTAGCTGGGCGATCTGACGTAAGAAACGCCATTACCTCAGACACCAGTCTTCGTTATAACGATCATTTCCTATACTCGAGTTTCTTTTCTTATCAATAAGATACTTACAATTTCAGGAAGGATGATGAAAGCCTTGGGTTGCTTGAGGACTCCCAGATTCATGTTAATTGGTGCGTTAAACTAACAAATGACCAAACACGAAGACGACCAAAGGTACCAAACTCAATAACAGCAACTTTATAAATAAAGGCATTTTTTTGACAGAATTCGAGTCACTTTTGCGTCTCATTATCTTTTGTATCAGTAATAAAAATATCTTGATAAGATTATAATTAATTAGCGTCAGGTTGCCATTGCTACCGCTTCATCATCAATGTCTGTGGTGGGTAGATAATACCATTCGGCCCTCGCATTCTGGACCAGATAATATCGGATGATGAAATACCTATAAAGTTTTGAATGACAAGCAATGGTGAATCAAAAGACACAAGGGGCCGATCCTCGTTGTATGTGTGTGTGGGGAGTGTGTGTGTGGGGGGCGTACATTGTGTTTTTGTCACGAACCAGCAATGGGGAAACTGTGATCCCAGTGGGGCGGGGGACTTGTTCGCGTCTGGGATCTGGAACAGAGGAGAGAGAGTGGGTATGTTGTCCTATGAAAACAGGAGAGTGAATGATAGTGGTGTTGTGAATGGATATTTATGCGAATGATGATGCGCGTGCAACTACTCATCACTGTGGGTGTGAATATTAGCATATCCGCCCAATGGGCACCCCTGACGCTGTTGGGTGTCTCGCTTGGATTGAATCTTTGAAAACCCGTGCTTAGGCGTCACAAATCCAAGCGGTATTCGGGTGGTTCGCGAGAGCGAACACTCGCCTTGTGGATTCGGCGTTGGACTTTTAGCGTCAAGGCACGGGTTCCATGGGAGAGCTAGTGGGCAGCAAAATTTCAGCCTCGTCATGAGGTGGCCACCCATTGGCCGATACGCTAATACTACCGCGGGGATAAGTAGCGCCACGCGCATCATCACGCACATAGCCATTCACAACACCGCTATAATTTCCGTTCACGGTACAACATGTTCACTCTCCTCGGTTGCAGGTCTCTGCAGATGGAGGGCTAGTGTCCCCTATGGGACCATTCATAACCACATAGGCTGGGTGAGGAACCACCAAGGTTGCTAAAATCGTTGGTTGGTTGCAAACTACAATAATACCCCCCTCCCCCCGTCCGGGCGGGGGATCTCGTCGACGATGTCTCAACTTACTCCTTAAAACTATGTTTTTGTCAATTTTTTTTTGTGTGTACAATTAAAGATCTGACTCTACCCTAAATAGTGAAAAGATGCCCCCGAATTTGGTGAGCAGAAAGTTAGGCCTCGACCTCAGTGAAATCGGGCAGACTCAGGATGCGAAGTTTCTTGGCATGAACGGTAGAGGCAATATTGCTCTAGTGCAGGGGCGGGCAACCTCCAGCCCGCGAAAGCCTAGCATCTGGCCCGCCACCTTGCTCAACATTAATATTGCTATCGGGCCCGCGAAACCCCAGCCACCCCTCAAAATAAATAAATTCTGCCAAACAGCATCTGTCTCATTAGATTCGTAGAGGGAGAGGGGAATGAGTCTTACGTCTGGCAGTGAAAATTAGTAAAGAATGAGACAAAATGCATTTTCCTCACATATACGGATGTATCTGTATATTTTTCAATAAAATTATTGTATAATGTATTTTACTATATATATGGTCACTTTGGGGATTTCGTTTACCACTCCGGCCCGCGGCCTGCTCCCAAAAGTTTCATCTGGTCCTCACTCTGAAAAGGTTGCCCGCCCCTGCCCCAGTGGGATTGCAATTAAGAGATGAGATGGTCTTAACTCTTTATTTTCTACCAAGAAAATTAGGAGAATATATATTAAGCATATTACAAAAGTTTGATTAAAATAGCCCGTTTACACCTATTACTGCCACACTATTTTTTATTCTAAGGTATTCAGTTTGAAATTTGGGGTATTTTCATTATTTCACTCCTCGTTAGAGAAGTTCACTGATACTTTTGATTTAGTGAAGTTTCTGTGCGGATTTAGTGTTTTTGAGGGAGATCCCGAACACAAAAGATTCGGGAGGTGGCGTTCGAGTTTGGAAATTCTCGACAGTGGAAGGGTACGAATGAATGGCGTTAACTTTCTCTCTCTCTGTCCTTTGCGTCTCCTCGCTCCTTATTTGCTTGTCTACTCATTGTGGGAATATCCTCTGGCAGATCTCTTCCACACAGAAGAGCCTAAAAGTTGTTCGATTGGTGACCGCTCGTAAAGATGAGGCTTCCGCTACCTGCCTTTAACGAAGGCGGAAGAGCTGACTGATACGACGAATTCTTGAGCAAGCTGATGGAGCCCCATTCTATTGGGAAAACCTGTGTTCCGGGGCTACAGGTGGGCGAGTCTATACGAGGGGTGAAGACCACAGCGAAATTTTCTAATAAACCTATTCCAGGTTCAAAATTATCTTACTTTATATGACCTATGTAATAATCGTGTCGTAAAAAAAACAAAAAAACAAAGCTACGTCGACTATATTTATCTCCGAAACCTCGGCGAAATATTTCGATGTCATGTCATCTCAGGTCGTAGGAATATTTAATCCATTAGAGGAGTATTGTTATATATATATATATACATATATATATATATATATATATATATATATATATATATATATATATATATATATATATATATATATATATATATATATATATATATGAAAATTAATGCAATATCGCAAGAAAAGATGAGGAATTAAACCACATTCTCCGAAGACAATTTATTTCAGAACAGTTTCGGTGTATCTCACACCCTTTTTCAACTGACACTGGGCAGAAAATATAAGAGAAATGCATATAAGCATACCAATCCCCTACTTGTGGCTAATCTGGGGGGGGGGGGTTAGGCCTAAACATATTGAAGGGCTGACATTTTACTATTTTGTTTATTTGCTTTCTTATTACAGGATTAAAAGAAAATTGACCCTCAGATAGATTTAAATTAGGAACTGACGATATCAAGCTCGATTCTACGATTCTTCTCTTAACATAGTTAGCTGATTTAAATACCATTTTACTTCCATTGAAATCGATCGTATGATTCTTGTCTCTAACATGGCAAAATATTCCACTGCTTTCGCTGCCCACTCTAATATCTCTTTTGTGTTCGTACAATCTCTTGTCTAGATTTCTCCCCGTTTCCCCTATATAAACTTTATGGCAATCGTTGCATGGTACTGCATATACTCCTATGTTATGATGTTCTTTGGGTTTCCTGGCCATCATCAATTGGTTTAAGGGATTATTATATTTAAAGGCTAGATTAATACCCGCTTTTCCAAATATGTCCTTTAAACTATTTAATTTATTATTAAATGGCAATGTTATACATTTGTTGAAGTCGTTAGTGCGGGAAGGCTTATTACCATAGAATGTTTTCCTAGCTGCAAAATGGGCAGACGATATGAGGCAATCGGGGTAATACAAATTAGAAAAAATGGTCCTGATAATGACAATTTCTTCATCTAAATAGGAAGGATGACATATTTTGTATGCTCTAAGAAAAAGGTTAGAAATTACCGATTTTTTAACAGTATTATCGTGAAACGAAAAATAATGTATATAGGCATTCGAGTGGGTTGGTTTCCTATACACGTCAAGTTTTAATTCATGGTGATCTTTATTAATGAGGACATCTAAAAAGGGTAATCTATTATTATATTCCCATTCATATTTAAATTTGATGGAGACATGCAAATTATTCAAATTATTTAAAAAGGTATCAAAATCATGGCCATTACGCCATACAGAAAATACATCGTCAATGTACCTTAACCATATAAAGTTAGGGGGAGAAATTGTGGGAAGGAGTTCAGTCTCAAAATATTTCCTGAAGAGGCATGCCAATATCGGAGATAAACTATTTCCCATGTAAGGCCAAATATTTGTCTATAAAACTCATTATTTACTCGAAACACATTGTCAGAGAGACATAATTCAACTAAATCGATAAATTTACTCGTAGAAATGGGAAAATCCAAATTAAGTCTAGGCATGATTTCCCGCAGAAGGCCCATGGTTTGGTCAACCGGAACTTTGGTAAACAAAGAGTTTACATCAAAGCTCACAAGTTTTCCATCCGGTAATTGCAAGTGGTTGAGGCGGTCAACGAAATCTTGAGTGTTCATAATGTGTGCAGATGAGATTCTTCCTACTGCTGGAGATAAATGCTTGGCGAGCCATTTGGATGGAAAACTTGTGAGCTTTGATGTAAACTCTTTGTTTACCAAAGTTCCGGTTGACCAAACCATGGGCCTTCTGCGGGAAATCATGCCTAGACTTAATTTGGATTTTCCCATTTCTACGAGTAAATTTATCGATTTAGTTGAATTATGTCTCTCTGACAATGTGTTTCGAGAATGTGTTGGGAGAATGTGGTTTAATTCCTCCTATATATATATTTATATATATATATATATATATATATATATATATATATATATATATATATATATATATATATATATATATATGATGAAAATTAATGCAATATTTAGCTAATTTGGGGGGCTAGGGATCCCGCAGAATTTTGCGAAAAGATTAAAATTAGATAAAACCAGCATAACTCATTAGAAGAGAGGAAATTCGAAACTAAAAACTTTCTCTTCGTTAAATATACAACAGATCAGACTGGTCAGCGTTTCAAAACGTTTATTAAAGGTCGGAGTTTTTTCAACTGGTTTAGGACTGTTTCGCATGCCGGATTCAGTAATACAATCAATTTATCTCAATCAGCTCCGGATTTTTTGCTATGCTAGGTTAAAAAAAACCCCTAGTATGACTCAATTCGTGTTTTTGTGTTATGTTGTTGTCCTAACTTATCATAAGTACCTTTAAAAATGACATTTTTCTCTTTTCAAATCTGGATTGATGCTGCAACGAATCGAAAATCCAAGAATCACCTTTGCAAGTCAGATCGCCCAGCCAAAATTTCAGATTTTGTGAAGAAGTCATATCACGCTTAGTTCGGAGTCAAATTAGGAGGCCAAGATAACCCTTTTTAACATATGCTTGTTACAAAACATATGTTAAAACTCTACGTTTTGGCTGAAAAATACAAAGAAAGAAAATACACAACACAGACTATTATTTTTGTATGACAAATTTACAGGCTATTATTCACAAGAACAAGTATCGTATTCTCTATATTGACGTCCCATTAGCTATAAAACCATTACCCCATGACCCAGGTGTTCGTGTTCCTAAACCTGGCGTCAACGTGGTATTCTCATCCCACATCGAAGCTGAGAATTCGACCGATGTCGACAACTCTGGTACATTCGAGCCAGCAGAGGAACACTGATGTCATGAGAACAGCTAAGCTAAAAGACTTGATGCAAGACTTGAACCTGCCTAAGAAGTCTGCTCAGCTGTTGGGTTGGCACCTTTGTGAGAAACACCGTTGGCACCAGAGACAACGTTGTTTGGTATCTAAACCGCGAGGAAGTTCCAAAAATTCTTCTAGTTAGATGAAACGTCTTTGCTGGTCTACTGCAACAACATCGCTGACCTAGTCGATTCGATGGATTGAAGTATGATGCCACAGAATGGAAACTTTTCATTGACTCATCAAGTAGAAATCTTAATGCAATTCTCTTGAAAATCGCAAACAACTTAGCTAAGACACCAGTCGCACACTCAGTTGAAATGGGGGGAAATCCACAACAGCATAAAACGTCTGTTGACTGCTCTTAACTACATGTACCATGATTGGTTGATATGTGGAGATCTCAAAGTAGTGCTCATCCCAGGACATTAAGGTGGGTACACGAAGTATCCATGCTTATTTTGCCTGTGGTACAACGAGGCAGACGACCAGAATTTTGTCCGACGAGAGAGGCTTTCTAAGAAGGATTGAATCCCTGTTCACACAATGTTTTTCCCCACCCTCTGCTCGATCCGCACAAAACTTTGCTCCCACCACTGCACATAAACTTGGTATCATGAAAAACTACTTGGAGGTACTTAACAAAGAGGGTGGAGGATAACTTTTCTACTAAAGAAATTTCCAAGAGTAAGCAGGGAGAAACTCAAGGTGTTGATATTTCATAGTCCTCTGATAAGCCGGCTCATTAAGGACACTCGCTTCTATTGGGTTGAGGAATAAGTTCTTGCGGTTTTATCAAATTTATTCATTACCATTAACAATTTTAGAAAAAAATTAATTTTTAATTGATAACAAAATGCAATTTAATCAATAATGTATTCTCCGTTGTAATTTACGACTTCTTTCCAATGTTAAACTAGTTTTTCGATGCCTCTGCAATAAAAATATCTGGATTTTGACTTCAAGAATTCGTCTAACCAGGTTCTTAATTTCACATCAGTATTGAACGAAATGCCGTGCAAATTGTTGGAGAGCGATCGGAACAGATGTAAATCCGATGGAGCCAAGTCTGACGAATATGGAGGATGCAGCAGGATTTCCCAATTAAGCGTTTGGATGGCGTCTTTTGTCACATTGGCAATGAGAGGACGAACATTGTCGTGTTGCACAAGGAATCCATAACGTCGATGAGGTCGCTTTTCACGAATAGCTTCGGCGAGTCAGTACATTTGTTGAACGTAGAGTTCTGCATTGGCAATCTCGTTGTTCGCAAGGAGCTCATGAAGAATGATGCCTTCATAATCCCACCACACACACAGCATCGTCTTTCGTGGATGAAGTCCTTGCTTTAATCGCGGAAGTGGTTTTTTATTGGGGCTAAGCCATTGTTTTCGATGGTTCATGTTGACATAAACACACCACTTTTCGTCGCCAGTGATAATGCAGTGAAGAAATCTGCCCTTACTTCTACGAGTAGCCTTGTGACGAGCAAGCAAACCTGCGGCAATCGTGGAGCGTTGAAGTTTGTTGCTTTCGCTCAAAGCAGGCGGAACCCATTCACCAAGTTTTCTAACTTTCTCCATTGAATGAAGGTGATTCCCTACAGTTTTCTGATCACACGCCAATTGTACAGCCAATTAATTATCTAGTCAATTGACGAGGATTTTCTTGAAGAAGGTCGTTCAATCGATCTTCATCCAACTTAATGAGGCGACCAGAACGTTCTTCGTCATTAAGATTGAAATGACTGTTTTTGAAACGTGAAAACCACCATTGATCTGTCCTTTCTGATAAAGCATTTTCTCCGTACACAGCACAAATATTACGACGAGCTTTGGCTGCTTTTGCATTGTTCCCGTCTCGATTGAAAATGAATAACAACAAGTGTCGAAAATGCGCCTTTCTTTAACCTTGACATTCCATTTTGAGGGTCAGAACAAAAATTAAATTAACACAACTTTTAAATAAACCGCAATGACTTATTACTCAACTTCAAGACGTAGCCTAAGCAAAAGCCTAATAGTCTACGCTGTTAAGAGACGTAGCCTAACCTTTGCAAATTTTGCTCTCATTATTTATTATCGTTTCTTAATATGTGCACAAATCACGTCAAGAAAACTTAAATAAACACAACATTAAAAAGAACGCAAGAACTTATTCCTCAACCTAATAAAAAGCTTTGGCTACTTCTGAAATCGGTAATTTCTATCTTCCTGAGCAAACACCGGAGTCCAGAGTAGCAGGAAACTGTCGATGAGCTGATGTAGAGTTCCTGCCTACTAGGCGCACGCATGTCAGTCAAATGAACTTCTTCAGATCTCACCTGGAATTTTTTTCCAGGGAATTGTGGAGAATTCATTGAAGAACAGGGGTAGCGTTTTCACAAGGACATCCGAGTGATAGAAGAACGCTATCAAGGCTGATGGGACGTCAACTTTCGGGCTAACACTGTTGGTGCGTAAAAAGATGGATGTGGTATCAGGAAAGCATATGCGGAGGTAGCTGAAGTAACTATTCATCCTTGACAAGCTTATTATAATGTTTTCTACCCTTCTTGAAATCTATAAAAATGGCTCATTACCAATAAAAGAGAAAATAAAAACATTTCTAGAAAAGATTCTATTTCAAATATTTATCCTTGAGAAAAGTGGATGTCACTTTTTGAATCAGCTTGAGCAACTGAACTCTTAACAACAAAGATATCCTTGACCTTTAAAATCACGCATGTGATGGTTTTCATTTTATTCATCTGACACCTCCTCTTTCCCAATGAATAATAATTGGGACTTTTGTGAATGTCCATTAGTAATACTTTGACGAATCTTATTGAAACCAAACCAACCTGCATGATCCTACACACGCCGCCGAAAATACAATCTTTTTAGTGGTTGCCATCTGATAAACTTCACACTAAACTTTCACAAAACTCTAGCATCAACTTTATGTACAATTTTGGGCACAATCGGGATAATAAATGATCACCTCTTATGAAGAAATTTGGTCAGAAAAATGATCAAACTGAGAGCGGGCATCTTGTTCTATCAATGACAAATTCTAGGTGCATAAAAAGTTGATCGAGAGCAAACGAATCAAGTTTTAGGTAGTTTAGGTTTGCATATGTTCAGACACCACATAAATTCGACACGAGAATTTAACTCTTCCAATAACCGATAAACTATACAGTGGAATGTGAATATGAAAACATTATGATTTAAGAAACTTTTTTTTATTTAAATGAAGTGGCTGGAACTGTTATGCTTTGAAGACCTAAGAAAGGTCAAATCAGAAAGATGATTAGACATTTCTCAATTGAAGTAACTTGAACTGTTTTGCTTTGAAAACTTAGAAACGTCAAAAGAAGTAGCGGGAACGGTTTTGCTTTGAAAAGCTTAGAAACATCAAATGAGAAATATGATTAGACATTTCTAAATTGAAGTGGCTGGGATTGATTTGCTTTGAAGAGCTTAGAAACGTCAAAAGAAGTAGCTGGAACTGTTTTGCTTTGAAGAGCGTAGAAACATCAAATGAGAAAGTTGATTAGACATTTCTAAATTGAAGTGGCTGAGACTGTTTTGTTTTGAGGACCTAAAACGTCAAATCAGAAAGATGATTAGACAGTTCTAAATTGAAGTGGCTGAGACTGTTTTGCTTTGAAGAACATAGAAACGTCAAAAGAAGTAGCTAGGACTTATTTGGTTTGAAGAGCTTAGAACCGTCAAATGAGAAAGATGATTAGACATTTCTAAAATGAAGTGGCTGAGACTGTTTTGCCTTGAAAAGCTTATAATCGTCAAATGAGAAGAATATTAGACATTTCTAAATTGAAGTGGCTGGTACTGTTTTGCTTTGAAGAGGTTAGAAACGTCAAAAAAAGTGGCTGGGACTGTTTTGCTTTGAAGAGCTTAGAACCGTCAAATGAGAAAGATGATTAGACATTTCTAAATTGAAGTGGCTGAGACTGTTTTGCTTTGAAGAGCTTAGAACCGTCAAATGAGAAGATGATTAGACATTTCTAAATTTAAGTGGCTGGAACTGTTTTACTTTGAAGACCTAATAAACGTCATTTCTAAATTGAAGTGGCTGAGACTGTTTTGCTTTGAAGAGCTTAGAAACGTCAAATGAGAAAGATGATTAGACATTTATAAATTGAAGTGGCTGGGACTGTTTTGCTTTTAAGAGCTCTGAAACATTAAATGAGAAAGATGATTAGACTTTTCTAAATTGAATTGGCTCAGATTGTTTTGCTTTCAAGAGCTTAGAACCGTCAAGTGAGAAAGATGATTAGAGATTTATAAATTGAAGAGGCTGGAACTGTTTTGCTTTGAAGACCATAGAAACGTCAAATGATAAAGATGCTTAGACATTTCTAAATTGAAGTGCCTGGGACTGTTTTGCTTTGAAGAGCTTAGAAACTTCAAATGAGAAAGTTGATTAGACATTTCTAAATTGAAGTGGCTGGGACTGTTTTGCTTTGAAAAGCTTAGAGCCGTCTAATGAGAAAGATGATTAGACATTTCTAAATTGAAGTAGCTGGGACTTTTCTGCTTTGAAGTGCTTAGAAACGTCAAATGAGAAAGAATATTAGACATTTCTAAATTGAAGTGGCTGGGACTATTTTGCTTTGAAGAGCTTAGAAACGTCAAATGTGAAAGATGATTAGACATTTCTAAATTGAAGTGGCTGGGACTGTTTTGCTTTTAAGAGCTCTGAAACATTAAATGAGAAAGATGATTAGACTTTTCTAAATTGAAGTGGCTGGAACTGTTTTGCTTTGAAGAGCTTAGAGACTTCAAATGAGAAAGATAATTAGACATTTCTAAATTGAAGTGGCTTGGACTGTTTTGCTTTGAAGAGCTTATAAACGCCAAATGAGAAAGATTATCACTTTTCGAAAAAGTTCTGTTATACTCGTTTTTTTATCTTTCAGGAGGCTTACGTGTGTAATAGAAAAAGTTTCGTGAAAAACTCAAACTTCTACTTTACCAACACGTGTCATTAACACTTCTTTTCATTTGTGTGCAGGTGTGTCCAGATGGAAGTCAAAAGAATCGAGAGCTCTGCTCGCCTGCGTGCGGGCAACAACAATTCCGACATCGCCATGCGGCTCAACGTCAACCGCTGACTGCCCAGAAATTCGCAGTGAGGCTCAAGAACGAGGCTCAAAAATCAACCTCGTTCAGGCAGACCTCAAGTTAACAACCAGTTGCGTCTGAAAAATGTCTTCGTAACTGCTCAGAACCTCAAAATGACTACGCTAGCAAAGAGGAAGACCATCCTGGTGACCACGGCGTCAAGGGCAGTTAAACAAGAGGGCGAAAAACCATCAGGTGAGTGGAAAAGCCTCTGCTCACCGACCGTATGCAAGAACAACGTCGGGATCGCTGCTGTCACTGTTTCAACAACTTGAATATTCATGGCAATCGGATTCGCATTTTTTCTTATGAAAACATTTTAGGGTCGATTCTCTCATCAAAAACAGAACAATCGCGTGATAAACTTTGGCCAGGACCTCTCCGTGATCCGCTAAGTTTCCACGACTGAGCACTAACTCTCCGTGATGATGCTCGCCAGTGTTGTCCGCGGCCGGTTACTGGCTCACCGCGGCCGCATCTTGGCCGCGAAAGTCCTGCCCTAGATGAGAATGATCTCGAAGAAGGCGGGCTACGTCTTTCAGCAGACGATGTGTCGGTCCAGACGACCAAGGCCGTGTAAAAGTAGCGGTGTCGAACATGAACTTCTGGTCGAAGGAATTTTTGCAGCCACAGTCGCTCGACCTTAATTCCCTCGACTACAGCGTGTCAGTGCATGTTGATGGCAAGGCCTGCAAAGTCCGATACTGCAACATCGACGAGCTGAATTCCTTCGTCAACAGCATTTGGGCCAGTATGAGAAAGAACTTTGTCCGCAACGTGCGCGCGGCCTTCAGGTCTCGACCTGAGCGCGTGCTCGCCGCCGAGGGTGGCCACATTGATTAATATTACAATTTAAACACATATTTACATTTTAAAACAATGAAAACGTGCCATACTGCATCAAAACAATCATCGTCTTCTTTGTAGAAAGCGTCGTAAGGAGTGGAACAAGACTTTTGCAATACCCGGTATTTCAGCTTACACTATACCGGACTTGAATAGCGTCGTGACACAGTTTTCTAGGCCTTTTCTCCACCTTGAGATTTGAAAGGGTAGATACGTCCTCTTGGGAACTACTTGATAATTACCAGGGGTCAAGTCCTCCGTCAGCATTTTATGCACGTCATTGGCTTTCTGAAAGCTGTCGAATGTACTTTACCTCATGAGCTTGAGATTTTCACCGCCTTGTTTACGTTAAACGAGCTGCGCGCCGCTCTCGTTTCATGCATGGATATTTGCCCCTGGACTTGACGATATATATCCCTTATGCCATGATCTGACACCTGGGTGAGAGAAACCTGGCTTATCTTTTAGATTTGTTCAACAAGATCTGGACTTAGTGTATCCTCTCAGACTCATGGCGAATGACTACCGAGCTAGCTTCATATAGATCACTCTATCCAGGTCGGTTTATAATATTTTTCTCTGATATCATGAGTGTACAAGTTGATAGAGTAACTGGTAAATATTAGACGAGCTTATTTCTGGGACAGCGGAGGTTACCTGCCTCCTGCACACTGCGGCTTTGGCAAGTTCTACTGCACCGGAAATGCTCTGCTCCCGCTGGAAAATGCTGTGTGCGATGCTTTCTTTCGTAGACAACATTTCGTCACGGTATTTTCCGATTTTGAGAAGGCTTGTATTACCTTATAGCATTGCGATGGTAATATATATTGCAGAGCTTTTCCCCACTTTATGGGCGAGGAGACACCTCTTAATCTTCATTTTGGATATTCTTGTGAGATCGTTGATTCCGTGAACTGGTAGGACAAGAGGAGTGCGTCCCGCATAAAAGTAATCTAAGTGTTACTCTCTTTGCCTCGAACATTAAAGGCACCACCTAAGTGCTGCCGGAAGACATTCTCGTACGCTCTAGTTAGACAGCTTTCACACTTCCTTTGGTCTGGCTCAGATGAAAACTATGGAGTGTCGATTACAACAGTCATTGTACCGCATCTGTTTCTACGCCAAAGCGCCGTGCATAGTAAATTATCCACTTGTACGCGTCGAATCAGCGTCTCCTTTAATCGCCAACAGTTTCTATCACCATGGTGTCAATGCCACCGAGAGATGTCAATAATATCCTAAGCCTTTCGACTTTAATGATAAACATTTCTTGCGAGAGCTCAATGTAGTTCTCGGGTCGGTGGCGCCTCTCGTTCTGCCCAGGACACTCCCTACATTCCACCACGTTTGACCATTTGTCGCTAGGTCTCTCTACTCAAAGCTTTTTAGAGTAGACGCCCTATCAGACTGGAACAGTCCTAGTGTAGAAGGATGACTACAGATTCGACGAGGGAGTCCACTTGTATGCCCTTTCCCTTCTGTTTGAAGTTGACGGTGCTCTACCTGGGGCTGCCTCTGTCTTCATCGCCGAGCTAGTTACAATGCACTGCTCGGTAGGGGAGATTCCGCGTCGTACCCGGTTTAGAGAACAAATTGTAATTTATATTGACTCACAGAGCTCCCTGTATAGTCGCCAGAAAGTCAAATCATCGCAACTTAAGGTTCACAGCATCCATGATGCCACGGCTGCACCAACAAGAGAAATCTCGAGATTTTTTTCTCATGAGTTCCTGGACATTTAAAATGTTAGGAATTAAACCTGCTAATGAGGGTATCATAGATTCCTCCAGTACTGGGCGACCAGACAAGCGTTTTGGTCATCCAAACATTGAATACAAAGAAGGAATTAGCTCAGCTCTTCGGGCTGAATGGCAATAAGGATGGGAGAGAGCCGACGGGAACCTGAAGTTGCACGTTATTGCGCCGCGACTGTTCCTGTGGATCTATCCTAAATCCCCCAACGGCTTTAGGTTGTCGTCTGTCATCCCCAAATCGAGCACAATTGCGGGAGGTACCACGATTTGAAGGACTGCTCCCATACACCTTATTGCGAACACTGCGCTGTCTCTCTGACTGCTCACCACATTCCTGTTGAGTGTCTCGGGCTGGGGGATTTTTATGCACGTTACCTACCTAGGTACCGGAAAGAGTGGGTTCATACTGCTTGTCCTTAGTACTCGGCTTCGTTCTTTCACACTGAATTGTATAATAATTGAATTGTTAGAGTAGGCTTCCTCCCTAGCATATAGTTGTTTGGTGTTAGCAGCATGATTGGGCGCCAGAGGGAGACAAATCTCTCTCCGCCACCAGTTGAGTGCTTCTGAAGAAAAAATCGTATCTAGCTTTTAACTATTATCCTGACCAGCCTCTCTCTGAGTCATTCTCTCAATCCCTCTCTAGCATTTTCATTCATTGCCGAGCATGCGACACATTAATAAAATATTGCATTCCTCAACACTCCACAAATCTAAATACCAAAACAGACATACGAACACAAAAGTTAAATCTCAAAAGAGCAAACTAGGCTTAGCCTAAACAAACAGTTTAAGCTTCAATTTCAGAAATGCACAAATGCCTATACTACTGTCTAATCCAGAGGTTCTCAACCGGGGGGGAATTTCAGGGTTTCATAGGGTGAATTGGGACCACAGATTGGCAGACTCTAACTGTTGGAATATTGATATTTGTATTGCCTTCGAGCTCCCTAGGGCGGCACAAAACGCAGTATGCATCGGCTACCTGCTGCAAGCACGAGTACCCCCTCCCCCCTTAGCCCTCGGTAAAGCGACGTCGCTGCACTCCTGCCGGTTCCCCACTCACGCACCTTTTGAGGCAGCCAATCTTGGAAAGGGTGGAATGACATTCTGAAATATGAGGAAAGGGGTGTATGGGGCAAATAAAGTTGAGAATCACTGGTCTAATCCCGAGTAGCCTTACGCTAACAGTTTTATTTTCCTAATATTAAATTTTATAATTTATGCTCTTTAATCCCCCATTTTTCTAAAAAGACACAAGCATCCCCATCTCCAGCTCTACTTAATCTTAACCCGGCGTCTACCTCACATGGTGTAAGGCAAGGAAGACGTTACGACACATTTGAAGGATTAAAAAGAAGTATGCAATCAGTTTTTAGAGTAGGGTGAAAGAGAAAGAAATCGGGAGATGGCATGTAATGAACGCAACCTATCATTTTAACAATTAAAATTTAGATGTGTTGTAGGTGTAGTCACATACAAATTTAAATTGTGAAAGAAATTAAGTGACAAGCCTATTAGAAGGTTTTCTGCTCTAAATTCTATTAATATTATAAAGCGGATGCGGATGGGACAGAGCACACCTGCTGGATGATAAGATCGAAGAAGCAGAGATAATAAAATTAAAACTCAGAACATTACGATATTGAAACCTACAAAAAATTTATCAACATTCAATGTTTTTACTTATATCTGATGAGGCAGATTATCTGCGAACTGTTTCTAGGAAGAAGAGAAAACAAGCAGAGGAATTGTGCTCTATGAATGAGAGATCTTTGGAAGAAATTGCAAAGAATTTCTATGATAGGCCAGTTATCGAAAAGATATACAAATAAGGTCATGGAAAAGATAAGAAAACACATGTGATAGCATGATGTAAAGTCAGAGGAGCAGCTCATCTAGTGTATGTTGATGAACTCTTTAAACCCTAAACTCTTTATTATAAATACAACTACAAAATTCAAGGATACACACCTATTGAGGCCCTCAACCCTAATAAAAACACCCAATAGAATGAAAACCCCTCAAAAAGAAACTGCTAATTTCCTAACAAATTCTTAACAGAGTAAATCTAGAACAAGAGTAAGAGGATCAGCATACAAATGGATAACATTGAAAAGAATCCGGGAAAACGGTTTAATGCAAATCTGTCTCTAAACAGGTAACATTTTTGTGATTCTTTTCTCCATTGATTTTAAATAATATATTACTGGCACATCCAGCGACATCTCGCAACCTTATGCCACTCCGTGACAACTTATTATGTGGAACTCCGGAGAGGCACATCGATTGTCATTGATATAACTCTAATCCCTCAAGGCCAAGTGCCAGCCTTCACTCAACCTCTCAAAAGCTCTCTATCCCCGCGAGCTGCGATCCACATGATTCGAAGACCCCAGATTAATTACAACTCGAGGTTGTTAATAAGTAATATAAATTGTGAGTGTCTGTATAACTAACCGTTCCATTACCTTCAACCCGATCTCAAAAGATTCTCTTTAGTTTATAACTAAATATTAATTCTATACTTTGTATACTCAACGTCATTCTAAAGGAAAAAAATATTAATTCGATACAATGAGATTGATAAAAACAATAAGTGAGTGTGCCCTTATTTTTTCTTCCTTTTCTTGCAGTCTGTAAGGAAAGGTCGCTGAGCGGGTTTGCGGCTCGAACACAATCGTCTGTGGGGCGCACTGTGAACTGATAAAGCTAATCAAAAACGAAGATTACTTTGTGAACTCCACGTGCGGTATCGGTAATGGCCTTATAACGCGGATGTAGAACGCGGAACTTGCGCATGGTACAGTGTTTGTGATGAGACATGCTTTGAGTGTTTGGCCGGGAATAAAGTGTGACAGACACAAAAATGCAGCGCAGCGCCCGTTCACTAAGAAGGGTGGGTGAAGGATGAATAGTTTAATGCATCCACAATCATTTTTTTTTTGTGTGTGTGGAGGGGGTTAGTTAGCCAATTATTCATAAGGAATTACTCTACATTGGATTATCAGTGGCAGTACGAACTGAGTTCAGAGGCGTCCCGTAGGTCACAGTCCTTTCTACGAGGTGTTAAAAAAATGAGTGGACTGTTAAGAAGATAAATGGAAAGTGAATGAGCAAAAAAAACCACAGTGTGTGAGAATGAGAAATAAAGTGTTAGACGTAAGGAAATAGGAGATGGACATGAAAAAACGTCATTATTGATTGGCATTTTTAGTGGTATTTCTGGCGAATCTTGATACCCAAATTTCTCAAAGTCAAAGATTCCAAATCTGATGTCATGGAAGGTGTTGGTGGGGCAATATAGGTTCATGTCTGAACATATCGAATTGAAATAAGAATCCAACACAGGTACTTTATCTTCCAATGTGTGTGAATCGAAATACGAATAGCCATCGCTGTAATGAGACACATCTTAAAGTAGGAAAACAACAAATATCTGCTGTAGTCATTTATTGGAAAATCATTTACCTAAATTCTGATTCTAAGAAAAAGTTGCCTCTGAAATTCGGCTCCGTCCATGTAACTCAAAATTAATAAAATATGTCAGTAGAAATGTTTTAATTGACCTACTATCAACAATTTCCATTTTTAATATTTCTAAGTAGAGAAAATGAAGTATATATATATTATTAAGCCGGCGTATACATTTGCTTGTTTATATAAATTTTTCATTCTGTGCACTTAGTCCACGCATATAAAATCAGCCATTTTTGCATGACTCAGTGAACAGAAAAAACGTATTTTCCTCACAATTTTCAGGAATAGGAAGGTAATAATTTCCCTTTTTAATATTTTACTTTTAAATTTATTTAAAAAAAATATATATCCCAGCAAACGTAAACGGTCCAATATGGAAAGAAAAAGAGGACGGAAAGCATAAATTAATAATTGGTTCGTTTTTTCTTGTTTTTTACTCGTAGGATACGAGAGAGAACAGGAATTGGGTGGAAAGAGCAAGGGAACGAGCGCATAAGGGAGTCCATCGTAGGTTTATTTAGTAGAGGTGATCGGGTATTCGTTGATGAAACGGTCTCCTTCGACTGATGTCCTCAGGGCACGGGATGGATCGAATCGTTTTTCGTAATGTGCAGAATGTCTGGAGTCGTGGCCGGAGACGCGGTCCATCAGCTGAGAAGAAGAGAACCGACTTGAAATGACCCTCACCAAAATTCGAAATAGAAACTGAGCCCTTAAAAAACGAGCTTCTCATGAAAAAAGGGGAAGGGATGAAAGAACTTTCGATACTTGCCTCAATCCAAAACTCTGAGACGCGGGAAGGGAAAGTTTAGAGTCGCAGTATTATCATAAGAGTCGATCTTGGTATTTGCTTTTGCGATAAGATAAAAAGATACGAAAATTTTGAAATTTAGATTCCAAGTCATTGTTATTTGAGATTATTATACAGAATAACCGGCTCTTAACCCAGCATCACCCTCTATTTGAATGAATAAGGTGTGACTACATATCTCCCATTTTATTCATGAGTAATTTGTCCCAATTCTGTTATCAATAAATTGGATGAATCTTTCACTGTTCTAAAATGCTCAAATGTTAGCAGTAATATAATGCAACGTAGTGAGTGGCTCAATGTGAAAGGGTTGAAAAAAATCCGAATAGGAGAAAGAGTAGAGTAAAAGGATACTCAAGGTTAGCAGGCAGTGGAACTCAAGCAGGCGCGCTTGAAATATCTCCCATTTTATTCATTTATACACTTTTCCAGTTCCTCTTTGTCATTTATTATGTTCCACTTCTATGTTTTAGCCATTGTTTTTTCTGCAATGAATTTTTATTCTACATTTCTTTTAAACAGCTCATTTTCCCCTTCCATTTGTCTTTTCTTTTTCAGTGTTAACTGAGAGTCCAAATTTCCGTCCCCGTGTGAAAGGTCGGGCCTAGTGTGTTGGCGAGATAGAGACAGAAGAAGTGAATAAGGTGCGAATTTTGGAGAACATAAACCCACCTCAGTAAGCAAATTCCGTATTTCTTCTGTTCGGGTGTCATCTGACCTGGTTTGTAAGTAGCGGGGTTCGACCTGAGGGAAGCACAATAGCAATGCTAGAACGAGTACGAGGGCCATTCGTTGATACGACGCCATCTGAAACAAGAGACGTAATCAGAGAAGGTCGGCTTCTACATATAGATATGTTCACGAGGTAAAACCAAACGGATGCAATAGGAGGGAGCTGTCATCTAAAATGTTAAGAGGTTTGACTCATGTACAAGCTTAGAGAAGCGTAGCATCTTGGGAGCAGAAAAATAGTGGTTTTTTCTTTTTCTAGGTACGATATTACATTTTCAGGCATTCAGTCATGAGTAATACCAAACTAGTATTTTACTCTACACTATACTGTCACAGCATGGTCGTAATACTGTATCGTACCTTATATATATATATATATATATATATATATATATATATATATATATATATATATATATACACTAGAAGAACTAACCACGTTGCCCGGGAAAAATATGCGTTCGGAAATAAAGTGAGACGGATTTGATCTTTTTCTTTTTTTATTCTTCATAAACGATATTCTCATTCTATGAACTAAACTTAATCTTGTTCAACAACGCTACAGAACTTCTTGGTACACAATAGTCTTAGTCTTTCTTTGTGGAGCAGATACAAACATTACTTTTGTTTCCAATTCCAGAGCAATCAACATAGAATTGATCATAAGAACAAGAAGAAAAGTCCCTCCAATGACTTGCGGAGTTTTGTGATCAGACGAAAAATGGTTATTGCATTGAGGCTTTCCCATGGTTCAAAATTACTGGTGAATGGCTAAATGAGGCTTCTGCCACTAGATGGCGCTCCCCAGCGCCAAATCCTACGGCAGGTTCGAAATCTCCGGGGTGAATAACCCTATGTCCCAGGTCATATAGGTCATTTCATGGCTCTAAATGGGTTCAATTGAACTTTACTCCTTTTGACAAAAAAAGCGACGCCTAGCCCTGGCGCTTCGCCGCAGGTAAAAACAGGGTTCCTCTAATTACAACCCTTCCTATAATAAAATCTTAATTAACGATTTATTTTAATTTACATTGCAAAACTCACACGGATCGGGGAATATAGTCTTCTGAATTTAAATGGCAATTCTGACCCTGATAGATTTAGTGGTATTCTGTGAATGAAGATATTCTGTCTTATTCCACTTCTAGTAAGAATGTTTGCCCCTATGGCATGTGACATCAAATTTTCTACCGCTAGTATTGCATCATTAAAGAGTATTGTTGGATCTAAATTACGCAACAACATTATTTAGATTTACTACCTTCAATTCAAGTTGGTGAGGAGGTATGATAAGAGGTTCTAAAGAGTTTAGGAAGTCTCTGGAATAATCGACTATTTGAGGATGGTAAGAAACTGTATCAACTGACTGTTTGAATGTTTCGATTTCCTGAGAGGGCAGGCGGTAGATGTTTATTGATTTTGCACACAGTGTTTTACTTCGGAGTCAATATAGCTCTTTCAAACAGCTAGTTATAGTTTTTGTAGTTTTGCTGAAGATTGGCCGAGATAAAAAGTCCTATTGCAAATAAATACAGATGAACATTGTTTGAGATTTTTATGTTGTGGCAGAAAAATAGCTTTACTTGCTGATTATTATTATTTTTAAGTTGAAGACAGATTCAGGAGAGGTGCGCACTCTCCCTATCATATAATATACTTAAAATGAGTAAACGTTTCACCACGCGCGACCTGTAGTTTACGCTCACGCGTGACTGACCATTAGTTATGAGCGAACAACGTTGCGGCCACAGAAACAGATCAATCTCTATATTTTAAGAACGGGATTTTCAATTTTTTTTAGGGGAGGAGGGTGTTGGATGTCTTTTTGTAGCGGGGGGAGGGGGGAAGAGAGGGGAAGAGGGAGAAGGGGGAGAGAGTGGAAAGGGGGAAGAGGAGAGAGAGAGGGGAGAGGTTGGGAAAGATGGAGAAGTGGGAGAGAGAGGGGGGGGGAATTTTTATCTTGGTTTGTATATCCTTTTGTAGTGGGGAAAGAGAGGGAGAGGGGGCAAAGGGGAGAGAGTGGAGGCGGAGGGAAGGGAGAGAGGGGAAGGGTTAGAACGGGATTTTTGTATTCTTATAAATGGATAAACACACACACACACACAGACAGACTTCATTTTTATTATATATATGTATATCAGAAAGGTTCCAATGATTGAAAAATGTGTTCTTTACGGAGTGTCCATGGCGAATCTGCAACAGCGTGTTGCTTTCTCTGACTCATTGCTTTCACGACACCTTCAGGCACCGTTTTTGGGCAGGTTTGTTATGAAAAGTGGATCCTTTAAAACGCCGCTGTTCATCGATCAATCGAAGAAGCAGAATTTCTCAACATTGAGAGGAAGACTTCATCCAAAAATACCATACTGTGTGTATGGTGGGATATGGAAAGAATTGTTCATTACGAACTGTTGGACAACAATCAAACGATTGATGCTAATCTATAATGCAATCAACCTCGTCGTTTGAACGCCGCGAGTGGAGAAAATATGAAAGTTGTCCTTTGGAAAAGAATAAAAACCCTGCCTATCCTCCCTCCAAAATACTGGATTGACAAACTCTGGAACACTTGAAGTGAAAAAAATATTTGTATACAATAAATGAATTATTTAATAGATATTACAGCCTTTAAAAATGAATGTTAATCCTGTAACTACGTATTTTTACGTGTAACTAAAGGAAATAAAAAAGTGAGATACTAAAAGTATATTAAATTTTAATGACGAAAAACCCAATATTGAGACACATGGAAAATATTTTTCAGTAGCTTATTTTCCGAAGTTTTTGGTCTATAAAGTTATACAATGATCTAGAATGATCCAGTCGGTTACAACGATAGTTTACTTAGGTATGTTTTTTTGCATAACCTCATTTAGAATTTTACCGTCATATTGCAAGATTATGGCATCATAGCTATAAGTAAAGAGCTCTCAACTAATTTGTAAGGCAAGGTAATTGAACGCTGCAGAGACGTTTAAAGTTAGAGAAGTTTTTCTACAGCTTTATGTGTTCCTCACAGCACTGTATTTTGGATTACTAAAAAAACGGAAGATCTCTATGACCAATGAAAACCTTTCCTGCTGTGGAGCTCAAAAGAAAATATCTGAAGCTCTGCGATTAATGATGAGATCGGTATCGAAGATCACTCATATAACTAAAGCAGAACTACAAAACGATCTGCGCACGGCTGGGACATCAGTTACGAAAAGAACAATTAGTAAAGAACTCAATAGACAAGTTCTCAGATTTATATCACCACAATGGACCCTTTTTCTAAAGATTACTCACTTGTTATCACGAAAGAGGTTTGCTCGGAAGCACGTAGACAAAGCAGATCAAGTTTGGAATAACGCGTTTTTGTCTGATGAGACTAAAATTGAATTTTTTGGCCGAAATGCAGCTCGGCATGTTTGATGTCTTGATGGAACCAAAAATGATTGGAAGAAATATGATGTGGGGTTGTTTTTATTGTAATGGGATTGGTGTTTTTAATATAATTAATGGAAAAATTAGTGTAGCAAGGTATAGGGAAATATTTGCTAATAATGTCAAATGTGGATAAATTGGGGATGTAGGATGATTGGATGTTCCAACAAGACAATGATCCGAACCACACGTCGAAAGCAACACGTGAATAGTTCTTGCAGAACAATATCAATATTCTACTATGTCTTAATCAATCCCCTGATTTAAATCCGCTTGAAAATTTGTGGCAATTATTGAATGAG
The DNA here is from genome assembly GCA_963969495.1 of Ceratothoa steindachneri. Taxonomy (NCBI): domain Eukaryota; kingdom Metazoa; phylum Arthropoda; class Malacostraca; order Isopoda; family Cymothoidae; genus Ceratothoa; species Ceratothoa steindachneri. The sequence goes on from OZ018320.1 coordinate 75,020,010, forward strand.
CAATCCAACAAAGGAAACCTGCAAACCTCGCCCATTATAAAGCTATATGTAAGGAGGAGGGCGCAGATATTCCAACTTAATGTTGACAAGACTTGGTCAAGTCTTATAAGAAACGCCTGACGGCGTTATACCACAATGGTGGTATAACGAAATATTCGTCTTTATCTAGTGTCGAAATATTGATTCCACCCTCATTTGTTTTGTTTATGTCATAAACATTTGAAGAATATCTTTATTGTCTCACTTAAATGTAATGAAGAACTGTTGATTTACAATATAAATGTGTGTTACTCAAAAGATATATGATAGTTGGAAATAATTTAAATAAACCTTTTAGAGGGTCTAAATATTTGCTTCACCTCTGTATTCAATTGTATTCTTTCTTTTAAATTCCTTTGATAGGATGACGCGGTGCCGAAAATTAGTTTACGCTTGATGGGATAAAATTCGAGAGGAGATTGGATTGTATACGTTCACACATATGTATCTGTTGGTAACTGGGGAGAGAGGGGCTTATTGGTTAATAGTGCTTGTGAGAGGGTAATAACTAACACACAAGTGCTAACCTTAACACACATGAGGCTTGCATGTAACTAGAACTTATCGATAGTGCTGGGTTTGGTATTTTTTCAAGAGGAAATAGTTTCTGGATATATAGTATTAAATCAAAAGTACTGAGACATTTCAGTACAGCAATTTTCAATTATCAACTTTATTGTTACTGATAGCTATTATTTAGAATAGGTTATATCTGCCAATATATTTATTTAGTTTTAGGTATGAGTGACAAAGGATATATTGTGAGTCATTTGCGAATAGAGTTTAATTAATCATATGGTAGAACAATTTGGTCCGATACCTACGAATACCATTCTTACTACCTCAGTTGTACACTTCCCTATTTATAGACATAGGCATCATCATCTTTATATACTCCTCCCTGCTCCATTGCCCCAAGAGAAATAGGCTATCTCTCGAGTCTTCTTTTACCTCTCTCTTGACTCTTCCAATATCTTTTCCGCACCTGTGTAGACCCAGCAAAAGTGAAATATGGCTTAAACTCTCTTAAAACAAATATCTTTCTACACTCGCGTATCTACCACTTGTTCTTATTCCCTACCTGTCAGTCATCGAGCTTTGTGCCAATTCCTAGTACCACTCCTCAATTACCTCCCTCGAATCATTCAAACGGAGAATGAATTCATCTTTTCTCCAACTCCTCTTTCGTCATTTCTTTCCCCTGAAAAAAACATCGTTAATAAATAATTGAATTCCACCTCGTTGTCCTGATGATGCCAAGATCTCCCATGCCCAAGTTTTCGCATGTTTTTATTTTTCTCACGGTTTTTATTTAGTCTCCCTAAAACGCTATTGTGTGGCTGTCGTTGTTTTCTAGGCCTAGGAAAAGGAGTTTACAACACCGTTTTAAGGGATGAATAATTACAATCCCCTTACGCATAATGGATGATTTTTGGCGGATTTTTTGTTCTTTTTCTGATGCTTCTGCAACAGAATATTAGTGAATTTTTCTATACTTCGTATAAAACTTTAATAAAGTGTTGTTTTTATCTACGAAATCCCGCAGTTGAATGGTTTGGGAGAGGTACTTCTTTCAGAAGGCTTACCATGACCACTACATCCGAATGTTTGTGCTCTTTTAAAAATTTATTCTGTTTCTGAATGGAACCTACGCTCTCTCAGTGTTTGGGGATTAAAAGGTGTGAGAGACGAGTTGGTGATAGCTTTTTTTTCAGAATTAGGCAGATTTTTAATGACACTTTTATGTTTAATTTATTCATGTAGCTTTAAAACAAACTTTAAATTTTACAATTAAGCGCTGCAAAAATGGACCAATCAGGGTCACGATAGATTTTTAGGAACAATTTACGTTCAAACACATATAAACATAAGAGACACTGAAATTGGTCCCCTCGGATTCACCCCACAAGGATCAAGGACAAGAAACACAGGAACTCACTAGGAGACTTGAGCCCAGAATTGTAGCGAGAAAAGCGAGGAAAGCTGCCACAAACGAACCACAAAGAAGGGAGCATCAAACTACAACTGACTCAGACTCGGACAGAGAACCCACAAGAGAGAATAACACTAAAAAAACAAAAAGTAAGAAAAAAAGCCCAGGTACGACGGTAGGGAACTAGGTCTGAAGGTTTACGCTTCTGACAAGACCTACCTTCCATGAACAAATATCTCTCGCGGACATCACCAAATGCATCAAGAACCAAAAACTCAAATGGACAATAACATAATTGGAAGACGAAACTGAAGTTGCGGCAGCACTCTACTCAGGTAAAGTGAAACTCGAGAACGCCTCCATATTTACGATCCCGGCCATGGAATACAAGAAGGCGAAGAGCAGAAAGGTCCGAAAACATAACGAATAAGCAGCACATTCTAGAAGTAGACACAAAACATGGAGAATATAAACAACACCTTGAAATTTTCTAACGCTAAAAACACGAATGGATGTTTGGGGAAAGCGAATGAATATAGCAACAATTCAGAAGGGCGGACCCCAACATTATCCTAATATCTGAACACGATGGCAACACGAATAACACACGGATGAAAATCTCGAACTACCACGTCCTAGCAAAGAACTCCACACAAGATAGATTCAACGTTGCTGCAATCGCCATAAGGAGGAACATCACATTCAAAAGGCTGCCAGAACTTGATGAGTCCTTCGTAGCTGTCGAAGTCCCTACATTTGTTGGGGGACTCACGATTGCAGCAGCATACCAGCCACCTCGCTGTCCATATTTACCCATCAATAATCTTCTAACCCTAACTGCCCACCGCAGTAATGTATTCATAAGGGGTGACCTCAGTCTAGACTGGGGGCCTCGAGCTACACCAGAATAAATGAAAGGGGCAAAAACCTGCAGCTTGTCATTGACCGGGATAGGCTCGAGAGAGCAGGGCCAGAATTTCGTACCTACATCACTGAAAGATCAGCGACAGCCCCGATATAATATTGACAAGTACCAAGTTCCCTTTTAATCTGGTCAGTATGCCTGGCCCCACGGTTCCAAGCAACCATATCACCATCATGACCATCTCCCTAGCACCCATCCTGTTTCCTATCCCACCCAGGAAAAGCTTTGCAAAAGCAAACTGGGAGCTCTACAAGCGAATCTCAACAGCTTTGAACCAGCCAACCTAAGCGAAGCTATCCTGGAAGATATTGACGAAGAAATAAACCGCATAACACATCTGATCATGGAAACGGACGAGAAATGTAGTCCATACATCACCAATAAAAGCCATCCACAACCCAGGTGGACCGAGGAGATGCGAGATATTGCCTTAGAACACAGAGAGATCTATGAGGAAGTCAGGCAGTTTGACTCAAACAGAAATCGCACCAGAAGATTCCGACAACTCTGAGAGGAACTCAAAGCGCGGATCAACGAACAACAACGGGCCATGTGGGACGGAATTATCGAGAGGCTCGACACAGAACAGAATTCCCAGAAATTCTGGAAAGATATAAAAAACTGAGAGGTATGTCCCCGAAGGAGAAAGTAAGGCTGGAAGAACATGGGGAAATCATAGAAGATCCAGAGAGACTTGAAATATTATCCATCACGCCAGAAAAGAACGAGGATTTTGACCTGAAATTCGAACCCCGGGTAATTAACGAACTCAATACTATAATCCATCGCAGGCATCCCCACCCGCACGTTTCCGAGGAGAGTAGAATGGAGGGCCATGGCCGACCGATCACTGCTGAGGAGTTTCTGAGCACGCTCAAATCCTTCAAGCAGAGATCTCCTGGCTGGACATGGATTACCAAAAACTATCTAGTAAATGCTCCCTCACGCAGGCTTCAGGGCATTTCCAACGTAATGAATGCGGCACTGAACACTGGTTACTTCCCTGACTGAGAAAAGGTGGCAAATGTCATCTTTATACGAAAGGGGGAAAAGTTGCCAGAACAGCTGATGGACTACAGGTCCATCTCCCTCTTGTAAATCATCGGCAAGATTCTGGAAAAGATTCTAGCCAACAGGCTTCAGAGTTAACTTGACGAGAAGGGAGCCCACAACCCACAACAACAGGGCATTACCAACGTAATGAATGCAGCACTGAACACTGGTTACTTCCCTGACGGAGAAAAGGTGGCAAATGTCATCTTTATACGAAAGGGGGAAAAGTTGCCAGAACAGCTGATGGACTACAGGTCCATCTCCCTCTTGGAAATCATCGGCAAGATTCTGGAAAAGATCCTAGCCAACAGGCTTCAGAGTTAACTTGACGAGAAGGGAGCCCACAACCCACAACAACACGGGTTCCTGAAGAAGCGCGAAACGGACACCGCACTTGCGCTCCTACCGAGGAAATCGCCAAGTGCCGAGTGGATGGAAAGTACATTGACATCGTACTAAGGGACGTGCAAAAAGCCTTCGATAAGATCTGGCAGAGGGGCCTTCAACATAAGATCCTAAACTTTCAGCTAGACTCGATCCTAGAACAAATCATTTGCGACTTCGTCATGGCACGGCGCGTCCGAATTATGATAGAGGGTCACCCAGGACCAGAGTTCCTCATTGAGGCCAGAGTCCCACAGGGAAGTTGTCTGAGCCCCCTCCTTTATCTAATCTACACAATAGATTTATCAACTCCGGTAAAAGAGGACTCATTATATCTCCAGTTTGCGTATGATATAACCCAGGTGATCCCTGGTACATTCAGGAATCCCAAGGCTCAGGCTTTCGAGACTGCAAATGAAATTAGCAATGTAAACTAGTACGAAAGAAAGTGGAAGATCCGCACGAATAGCCTAAAATTCAAGATCCTCGCCCTCGGCCGCAGAAAAACAGCGGATGTAACAATAGGGGAGCTAATATTTCCCTATCACCAAGAAGGGAGTGTTCTGGGGCTCAACATCACCTCCACCAGGTATAGCCATCACTTCATAACGCGGGAAATCTGGCTAAGTTAGAACTCAGCAAATTTCACAGATTTAGAAATATGAGTTCTAACAACATCCCCCAAATTCATCTTATGCATATTCGAGCAACACTCATATACCCCATGAGACGTACTTATGGTTTGAGTCCTAAGTACGTCTCACTTGAAGCTCCCTCAAAAAGTACAGAACAGGGCGACTCTCTATATAAACAAACGCAGAAGGAGAGATCAAATACCCTAAAGAGAACTCCACCAAAGAACCGCCTTGACACCAATCAATTTGGCGCCCCAAAGACTGGCCAAAAGAACATGGGAGAGGATCCCAAATGAAGCGGCGAGATATTATCAAAAGAAAGGAAGAAGAAAAGAAAAAAAGCTAAGGAGATGACATACGCGAACGCCGCCAAGAAGAATGGGGAAGTAAAGATTACATCTGCACAGATGAATATCACAGGAGATCTGAGTGCAAAGATCCTGATCTGCATTAAACACGCAAATGTGGCTAATGCAGTGAAGCCTTGCGGTTACACCAGGTACTCAATGCACTTTTAAAATCAAACAATCTCCCTTCAGTAATCATGCCTGCAGACCCTGAATACTCCAAAGTATTAAAGGAATCAGGTATACGAAACAACACAGTCAAATCTGGACTGGAGGAGATCGTCGAAGCTCCCTAACCAGAGGAATCCGAAGAGGACGATGGAGAACAAGAAGAAAAGGCTGAAAATGAGGATATATCCTCCTCTTCTGAAAACGACGAGGGCCCCTACACCAGTACACGAGCTACGAAGAGCAGGTCCAAAACACCAAGTCCCCCTCCGAAGAAAGAAAACCCTGGGCACAGTAAAACCGCCCAGCCATCCCCCAAGAAGAAGAAGAAAAAGAAGAAGCATAGATAAAAACAATTCCCGATGTTACAGAATGCACTGAAGATACTGGAAATTAATACCAACGGCTAGACGACGAAAAGGACTCTTTACCGAAATGTATTCAGAGAAATTGATGCAGACATCATCTTAATTTCGGAGCACGTGATCGACACGCGTAATGCTGCTATTGCAATAAAGAAAGGGATTAAATACAAGCAAATAAAAAATATAGAAAAATCCCACTTCACCATTGCGGTCGAACTCGATATAGAAAAGTTGGTCATTGCTACCGGATATCAACCTCCAAGGAGAGACGTGCTACTAATTCACACTCTCACTGGCCTATTTGGCAGAAGAGCCCCCACTATATTAATGGGGGATCTGAACGCCAGATGCTAAGAATCAGGTTGCAGAAGCTTCAACGGTATAAGAAGAAGCCTGTAACTATTGCTGGACAGAAATATTGCCCAGCGAATAGGCCCCGACATCCCCACCTTTGTCAGAGCAGGAAGTGCCACAAAACCAGACATCTATACAGCGAATCGTCAGCTACCGTTCAATTACTGCATGGAACCAGTCCAGGTACCATGTAGTGACCATATAGGGATCCTACTCACTATCAACAGGAACCCTATACAAGTTACAGCTGTAGTGAGAAAGACCTACAGAAGAGCAGACTGGATACAGTACGCGCGCCTTCTCGATCTGCCCAACTATTGCTGGACAGAAATATTGCCCAGCGAATAGGCCCCGACATCCCCACCTTTGTCAGAGCAGGAAGTGCCACAAAACCAGACATCTATACAGCGAATCGTCAGCTACCGTTCAATTACTGCATGGAACCAGTCCAGGTACCATGTAGTGACCATATAGGGATCCTACTCACTATCAACAGGAACCCTATACAAGTTACAGCTGTAGTGAGAAAGACCTACAGAAGAGCAGACTGGATACAGTACGCGCGCCTTCTCGATCTGCCCAACTTGGACGAGGCAATTCTCAAGGAGATTGACAAGGCACTCGACGGCCTCAATAACTATCTCATCAACGCAGATAGGGCTTGTATCCCTAAATCCAAGTATAGGACCATCTATACCTATAGATGGACCGAATACATGAAGGATCTATACCGTGAACTGAAATTATTGTAAGAAATCAACATCAGGAATGCATCATTTCACTCAATGCAACGAAGTAAAGAAATTAAAGAGGAACTGAACCTATTGATCTTCGAACAGCAATGGAGATGATGGGATGATGCAATCGATAGCCTAGATCACGAAGCAACTCCCAAAGGTTTTTGGAAAAAGATCAGAAATCTCAAAGGATCGACTGAGAAGAAGATCGAGCTACAAAAAGGAGATGGAAACATCGAAACGGAAGAAAGAAGAATTGAAGAGATATTCCGAAGTTATTGGGAAAAAATCTTCAGTATAACTGAGGAGGAAAACGAGGACTATGAACTAGAGTCTTAAAGCAACATCATAGATGAGCTTAAGAACAAATACACAAGACGCACCATCACCACTAGGTAAATAGACAGCGCGACGGAGACGCCGAGCTTACTGAAGAAGAACTACTCGGCGCCCTCCGCTCATTCCGACAAAAAAACCCAGGACAATCGGGGCTTATAAAGTTAAACTTATAAAAGGCACCAGCCAATGTCATTGAAGGGATGAGAAGGATATATAACGCCTGTCTGAACACGGGATACTTTCCGGATAGTTATAAGACGGCTAAGATGATTTTCTTGCATAAGCATGGAAAGAACCCAACGTTGAAGGAGAGCTACCGGCCAATTTTACTTCTAGAATTTGGCGTGGAGCTCTTTGAGAAGATCCTCAACCAAAGACTGGTGTCTCACCTGGAGGAAAACTCCCTCTTCAGCCCACATCAATTCGGGTTTAGGAGGAAGCGATGTACGGAGATGGCAATTAATGTAATCACAGAAAAGCTAGCCCAAGCAAAAGAGGAAAGAAGTTACGTGGACATTGTTTGTCGGGATGTATCAAAAGCGTTTGATTAGGTGTGGCAACGGGAAATGCAGTACAAGATCTTACGACTGGGCCTAAGTGAAAACTTAGAAAGAACTCTCTGTGACTATGTCATTGTGAGAGCGGTGTACATGAGTTTAGGGTGCACGGACAGACCAAAGTTCCGCTCGCTGCGGGCCTCCCGCAGAGGGGTGCCTTTCTCTTACTCTCTACTTGATTTACACCACTGATGTCCCAGCCCCTGTAACCCCCACTTGCATCAACATTCAATTCGTCGATGATTTCATCCAGATAATCACTTGGCCATGGAAGAATGCGCCCTGGCAAGCTCGTATGACAGCAGCTGAAATTGAAAAACTTAACACCTACGAGGCCTGGTGGAAGACCTGCACGAACCAGGAAAAGTTTATTAAAGTATTCCTCATAGGCAGGAGACTACTTTACAATGTCAGGGTGGGGGATAGACGCTATTCCTACACCACGGAGTGCAATGTACTCAGAATGAAGATTACTCCAACTGGGTACAAGAAGCAGGCCCAAGAAAGAATCACCAATGCCACAGCTGCAGTCAAGGGTGCTACTTGCTTTGCTTGTAATCAAAAGATGCATATTAAACTCGTGCAGAAATATACAGTGTTAATTTTTGTAGAACCATATCAAAATCGAAAGATAATGATTGAGTTCATAGACTGGACAAGGTTTAACTCCCTTAGATAGATTCTAGCTATGACCTTGTCTTTAATGTTACTCCACATCATTTTAAAATAATGTATGTGTAACTATGGAATTAAATACAGGGGTTACACGTTTCCTTATTTATGAGAATATTTAATATAATTTATGGCTTGTTGAGTGTGACAGACCCGTTCTTCACCTTTATTCTATAAACTTTAGGACTTATAGTGGTGTTCCCCTAAAGGTAGCAGGCGAGATTTCATTTCTGTGCTAGAATTGGTTCTACTAATACTTGCCAGGTAACTGTTGTTGTTGTGGCCGATGGATCAGGCCCATGTCTTTAGGAAGAGATTTAATTCATTCCATTCATCTAAATAACAAGACTCTCCCAAGTATCTAATCATCGTCGCCAATGTAATATAGAGGCTTTTAATTATAGTTAGACCGTGAACAACAATAAATAAGAACGCTCACTGTAAATGATGTGACTAGTCAGCTGTAGGCAAAAGGTGTCACGATAAAAGTGTTAGTAGGGTTAGTAAATAGAGTATCATATATACATTTAGGTTCAAATAGGAACAGTTAGGGTACAGTTGCTGTGCCTATACCTTTGCCTTAAATATGTTGTATATCTTCTTGGAGTAGGTAGCGGACGTGGACTGACCTGCTATTTCTACAGGACTTTGAGAGGCCACTTAGTATCGAAGTATTCACACCAAGACTATAGTCAACCACAACAATAGATAATTAATAGATCACGTCATTACAATTAACTTCCCAAATACTGTACTTATATAAACTGATATTAAATATGTACTAGGAAGTTCGAAATTACACATGAGGAGCTAAGTGTCAAAACCTAACACATAATATACTAAAATGAATGGCGTGTGAATAGAATTATTCTCCCCTCACTGCAGTTTTACATTACAAGAAATGCTGCCTTTAGTTGTTTATTTCTCAACTAATTCAACTTAGTCATCTCTGCCGTGGCATCTCAATTATGGTAAGGATAATTTCTAATTGCTTGCTACATCATTAGGTTTTGCTCCTTTTAATTTTGGGTGTTTTTCCTCTTATTTATCTAAAATCTCTTCTTCTCGACCTGAACCTCTTCACCGTACAGGTTCAGTACTATAATCAAACATTGGAAGGGTAGAGATCATATAGAAAATGGATGGTTTAATAATTTTTAGGAGCCTTTTCATGAAACTATGCACTGGTGCGTTACAGAACGTGAAGTTGGAAGACCAAACATTAAACTTTTTCTCCTACATCTGTTTTTGAAGTGGAAAAGTCAAATGAACTATCTGGTGAATAGAGATTTTAATGAAAGTTGACAAGTCTTGAACATGCGTACATATTTTTCGAAAAAAAAAGGTCGTCAACTCCAAAAGAAAGTTGATAACTCTTATCAATAAACCTAGCTCTTATCAGTCGTTCCCTTATCTCTGCTAGTATCTCACACGTTCCTAATAAAGAAACGACGTAAGAGGCCCTCTTATCAATTGTAATTATAGTCACTTTTATACTTTGTTTTCAAGAGCTGCCAGCTCAGGAAAGGCTCTGAAAAGTGTCTCGAAAATTAAGTTTTTCTTAAAGGAATCTATAAAAAGGGGACAAGGAAGAATTAAAGAATTAGAAGAAAACGACCTTGCAATTCTTTAACTACCCTATACTTACAAAAGTTATAGCTAGTAGAGCAAAGTAGATGTCAGAAGTCAATAGAAAACCTAAACAAACACACAAATTAAGTCTAAAGCATACAATAATTTGCTGGCTGATCAACAATTGTTGCAGCAAAATAATGAATACGAAATCCCTCTGTATAATTCTTTCGTGCACAATGAAGAACCTTTGATTCAGTAATTATCATATGAGTATAAAGATGTTTTATTTTCCTTCTCTTACATAACTCTTGTTACATACATTCCCTCGAAAATAGATAAATCCTTTTCTCTATCCACCCAACCTTTTTCCATTACACTTACTCTCGTATATTTTAATAATAAGAGTTTCTGAATCTATCCCTTCGAATTCCAACAATGTCCTCCAATAGTTCCCCAAATTACTTTACTAATACATTTCATCCCTCAAACATCCATGATATATTCGTTGCTTCTTCTATCCACTAAAATAACAGTTTTGATTTCGTGTTATTTTTACCTTTATGTACTTTAGAATAACTTTTGCTTCTAAAATATAAATTTCATTCATACATTTCAGTCCTAACAGCTCTCCACAAATTACTATTAGTTTATCTTTTCCGCATTGCTCTCAATTCCTCCTTTCTCCTACATTTGCAAATGTTTTAATCATTCTGTTGATTTCACTTCAAGATTCAGTTATCATCACTTGATCAACCACACACAACAAAACCTCATCGGAGACCCGCCTTTCGTATCAGGTTTTTTTCATTAAATCCCAAAGAACATTTTTAAATGTAATCTATACTAAGCACTCTTGGACTTAGACTTGGATTTAAAAAGTGGTAAATTTAGGGAGAGAAAAAGAGAGAGAGAGAGAGAGAGAGAGAGAGAGAGAGAGAGAGAGAGAGAGTAAAGTGACGAAATTGGACGAGTTTAAAGAATAGAGGTGGTGTGGGAGACACCACCTGGTAAAAGAGTATCTCTGTTTGTTTAATTCCTTTATTTAGGGTGTATTTTGCGTTTGTTTATTTTGTTGGTTTTGTATTTTGTTTTTGTGTTTTTTTATAAACTAGAAAATTTATATTTTATGCTAATTAAATTAAACCTGTTAATTTAATTAGTTTATATATGATCTTATCATCTTATTGGCATTCAAGCCTTTATTTGAGGCGGGGGCTTTTTCCGCTATGGGTTTTTGAAAAAAGTTTTATAAGTGAATTTTAGCTTTTGATATTTCTTCGCAAAATTTTGTAAAAAAATAGGTAATCTTAGTGATGGTATGTGAATTTATACTAAAGAAACCTGAGCATTACACTAGTCGTTTGTTGTGATTTGTCGATTTTCTCATGTGTATTTTGGAGTCACGTCGCCGTCATTCTGTGCCTTACTACTTTTAAATGGTCTTATTTGTCGAGCGCCCTCGATGTCTAGGTGTGTACGAGAGGAATCCGGGGACAGGCGGGTGCCAATGGCTCGACAGATCCTCTTAGCCCTCTCGTGGAGCGCCACGTTGATCGGAGATAATCCAACCTAGGCGTGGAGCTCCCTCTGTCGTTTGTATTCTCTTCTTCAGGTGTTTGTGATGATAAGCACTGCTTTGTTCTGGATCTTTTGTAGTTTCACAATGTGGGTCTCGGCGCTCGAGGGGCGGGGGGGGGGGTACAGGAGCTTCGAACGAATGTACGCATTGCATATCTTGAGTTTATTTGAGGGATTTAGGTCACGGAATCTATAAAATCCCCTTAAATCTCTCTTGCTATTCGCGAATGTTCGCTCGATATGACTTGTGTAGCCTCTGGTGGTGATTTTGAACCCCATAACCGTTCTTTCCATGCCGTAGGGGATTCGCTCCCCGTCTACACGTATATTGTTGAAAGTCTTGCAAAACATGGGAATTATTTTAAATTTTTGTCCATTGGTTGATATCTTCCATCTCCTCTCGAAAGAGTCAATGCTAGCTGTCTCCCTAGCCGTATTCCTCGCCATAAATTCCCTGTGAACATAAGCGGCGGTACAAATTTGAGATAAATCGTCAGCGAACTGTACGTATATCGTACCCTCGGAGAGAGGTTGTGGTAGGTCACGTGTCAAATGTTGTATAAAAGGAGACTGAGACAGCTTCCTTGAGGGCCCCCTGCCACGAGTTCGGGTTCGGGGCCTTTATGATCTCTGATTTGTATGTATGCTCTCCTCTTCACTATGTAGTCGCACAAAATCCTCTCAAGTATATGGTTGAGGCCCACTTGGAGGATCTTAATTTGTAGTCCTCTCTTCCAAACCTTGTCAAAAGCTTTTTGGACATCGCAGAGCACCAGGTCCGCATGCCTTTTGTCTGCCTTGATTTTCGCAAGCTTTTCGGTAACGACGGCTAGTGACGTGTTAGTCCCTCTTTTCCTTCTGAAGCCGTGTTGCTGCTCGTTATCCAAGTTGGCTTCATCGAGAAAAGAGTTGACTCTGTTAGCGAATATCTTCTTGAAGACTTCGCCAGCAAATTCTAAGAGAGATATCGGTCGAAAGCTGGCAGGGCAGTCCGAGGGCTTCCCCGCTTTAGGGATGGAAATCATCCTGGCCAATTTTCACTGTTCGGGGAAATAGCCCGTGTTCAGAGCGGTATTCATGATGTTGAAAAGGTCACTCCAAACGTTAGGTGGGGCCTGGATAAAATTCTCGCGGGTCAGCCCCCCCTTCTTAATAGCCGGGGCTCTTTGATGAAAGGATTTTATAGTAACGGAGAGTTCTAGGCCAGTTATTTTACTGTCATTGCTCTCCATCAATCTTTCCTGCGACACACAGTGGTGAAGAAAGGTTTTGTGTATTTGTTTGTTTAGCTGTTGGATTACGTCAGTTTCGAATTCGAGGTCGTAATTACCATTTCTTCCAGGGTAATTTTGAAGATTGAAGACCAGAAAATTCTAAATCTTTCTTCAAAATCTTTTCAGTCTCATTAATTGTTTGGCCATTGTGAGTAATTGTGATTTTTTTTTATGGAGGTTTTCCTTACACGTTTAACCGACTACCAGAACGTGTCTGAGTCTTTTTCAATCTCGAGTCTGTCTATTAGTTTGTCTCATAGTAGCATTTGCTGGTCAGTAATTAGTGTCGGGAGTTCGTCCTTAATTTGTCTTATTCTTCTGTAGGCATTACGGTTGGGGCCTATCAGCGCTACTGCATTATACAGGTCCCTATATTCTTGGGGCAGAGCTCTCATGGGAGGGGTCCAGGGGGTAGCTAGAATGGTTTTACAATTAATACAGGGAATACTATTTTGATCGGATTTGATTAGGTAATCAGTAAGTTTATCCAGCTCCTCATCTTTTTCTTCTAGGTTAGCATCATATATAGGGTCGGGATATAATTTAAGAGGTAATTTCTATAATTTTCCCAGTTAACTTGCTTGTAGCTTTTGCGTTCTGAGATTTTAATTTGAATGTGATTTACTCCTACTGTAATTTTGATAGCCTGGTAGTTGCTCGGAATGATAGAGCCTAGTTCAATGTAGTAATTGTAAGGAAACTTGATACTAGATAGGACTATATTGGGTTTCGTGGCTGCTGTCTCAGATATGTACGTCGGGAATTCTGGTCAGATCCTTGTCATGTATTGTCTGTCGAGTAGTACGAGTAGTTCGATGTTTCTATTTGCATTGTTGTAGGAGGTATAACTTGCCGCTGCAGATCTTGCGTTTAAATCTCCGGCAAGGATAACGTTTTTCCAGTGGCTAAACACATGCAAGAGGTTATGCATGGGCACATAGTCGCGTCTTAGGGGTGGGTACCCCGTGGCCATGACCAGTCTCCATAGGGCAGTACCCACTATAATGGCAAGGTAGGATTCATCTAAGTCTTCCAGGATCCTGTATTTTAGTCCCTTTTTGACGGCTATTGTGCAGCCGTCATACCGTTCCTGACTATGCTTTTGCTAATAACGTTGTATTGAAATATTTTTAAATGTTTTTGCGCGGTCAGTCCGTGTTCAGAAATACTCGTAAGTATTATGTCAGGGTCACTATCGCATAATATTGCCATAGATGAAACATTTTCCGTCCCACCCATTGGCATTCAGGTATATTATCGTTAGTCTGTCTGCCATTTTGTGTAGTGTTGGTTCTTTAGTGTGTGGGATTAAAGTAAACGTTTATTCGCGTTCTAATTTAGCCCCATATGGTGTAATGGGTGGGGTGTGCTCCCTGAAGTTTCTTTTTTGTCCGTGATCGTGTGGAAGCAGTCCGGGGTCAGTTTAACCATATTTTGAGCGGGAGCATCTTCGACCTGCCGTTCGGAAACCTCATCTTAACATTCCCACTTGTACCTTCCGGTTCTAAGACTATCAGTTACTTCGCGGGAATCGAGCTCCATTGGGAAGGGAGCTGATTCGGGAGCAATATTTTCAGGTTGAATCCCCTCGTGTGGTATTTGAGTTGATGCTCTCTACCTCACGATGAGGAGGAGGTTGACCTTGGGCGGCGGGTTTTGGAGGTTTTCCTTGATTGTGGAGACCTGCTTCCTTGTTGAGTGTGTGCCTTTTGTTTCGGTGGTATTATTCTTGGATGTTGCGAACGCTTGTTCTGGTGTCTGTGAGTTCATTTGTCTATTTAGACCCGGGTCGCGTGCACTGGCTGTGTTTGGGGGCATGGAAATTTTTTACACGAATTTTCGCACTGAGGGGCTACACTAATGCGTACATTTTCTTCCGATGGCGGGTTTCCGGAAACCACATCTCTTGTATGCCGTTTTTAACCACCATGCGGTTGACTTCCGTGGCGAAGGTACCGGGTCGTGTAATATTTGCAATGTGTACATAATAGATGCAACACATTATTTTTGTAGACTGTTCGTTTTCTATGTGTAGGTATTTTCGTTGGTTATTACTTTCGGCGATAGCGGCTTTTGCAACTTTGGCATAAATCGTATTGGTTTTATTCTCCTCGTTCTCGCGCATTCTTGTGTCTGCTTTTGTATCTCTCGTTAGCAATTAAACCATTTTGGGGTGCTGCTTTTGCAAACGCGCAAAGATGATCGCGGCTAGTGCAGATAGAACACAGTGTAAGATCTTTGTCCAGGCAGGTAGCTGTGGTGTGTTTGTCGTACTTATATCATTGAAAACACATTTGTAAGCCGACAAACTCCTCACATTCCATATACTCCGGGCAGACTCTTACGCTAAAGAGAAGCAGACCAATCTCCTTTGCTTTATGTGTCATTGCTGTATCTTCGAAAATAACCTTGAAGACGTGCGTGTAATTTTTTAATTTAATTACATGCGCTACCTTCGCCCATGGATGGTTCCTTTCGATCTCTGCTTGTATTTCGTCTGCCGAGTGGCATCCAACCCAAGAGTCAAAATGCCTGCAGATTAAGCTGCGCTGTAATCGTATTTGTGGAGGTGTTGTAGGTTTTAGTTTAATCGATTTCAGGCATTCAACGGCCTTACTTGACCTCAAGGCTTCACAATCGGCCTCCCTCGCACAAATGGCCGAGTAACCGTTGGGTATGTTTATGAGTCTGACCAGCGCAATGCTCAATGTACCAAAAACCTTTTCAAGGACCTTACCTCGATCCGGTTTGGGCTCTCTGAGAGGGCCGGGAGAGTGATAAGGAGGGTCTCTCTCATTTTTCTTGCATTTTATCCTAAGCTATTTGCATAAGATAGGAAAGGAGCCTCCTAATAGTGGAGTGATGAGGAAAAGTGTATGAGTCCACTGGGATTTTGTTTGAAAATAAGTATAAAGGGAAAAAGAGTGAGAGAATAAGAGAGGGGATGGAAAGACAAATACAATTCTTCGGTTTTTCATTTTACCTTTGACTTCTTTGGGTCTTACGAATTGGCTTGGCCAAGATAGATCCATTGATTCTAGCAAGGGTGCGAAGATTCCTCCTCAACCTTCCTCCAATCAAAAAGCAGAGGTCCACTCTCCGAACGAAATCGCGCTTTATCGCTTTCACCAAATTTATATTTCTTAGTCCAAGCGAGTCGAAACAATTCATCTACACAGAAATTCACTTTTATAACAATCCAAAAAATAAATGGGCACAATGCTGTACACAAGCGGAAAAATGGGGACTAACTGCCTGCACACTGAGCAGTCACGAGGCACTCATTCACATATCTCTCAGTTCTTATACGCCATACAATTTACAATACACACCATTTTCACAGAATGCAATATGTACTAAGCGCAATCATTCCAAAATCACATCCTTTCTTATATGTCAATTTTATTGAATTATCTTCAGTGTTGTCATCGTAATATAAAACATCGGATAGGGTACCTCTATTAACTTTAGCATATGCGTTGTCCGTATCTGTAGTCATACATCGTCTACCCTATGTTCTACCGACCAGGGAGGCGTGGAATTGATCAACCGCTGAAATAACAGAAACATATCTACATAGACAAACCAAATCTAACTAATACAGATGCTGAGATATGACAAATATACCATCGCGAACAAAGACTACCCCATAAAGAAACAACAAAATTCTAGATAAAAAAAGCTATCATACTGATATTTTGTATAAATAATACTTTGGCAATAAGTAGTTAGATAACTCCTGTATTAAACACAATCCCCATTACTTAAGTTCACACTTCGTTAGAGAATATGCAAGAACAGAACACGTTGTCCTGTTGCATCGGGGCCTCACTTCAGCCAATAGTGAATGCTCTTTACTCCCATCATTACTCGTCGCTTTACGTGAGTCTTATCTTCGTCATCTCGTGCCCAGGTTTCTTATTCTTCTTCTGCAAGTTTCATTCGAGTAGTAAATCCATAGAAAGCACGGCGCCTACACAAACCTACTATAATTCGAGTCAATAAAAACCGCGGTACTCATTCAACCTAACTTAATTGGAGTCAAAGAAGTAAACAAAGAACCCGCCTTCAAGTTTCGCAGTCTATACCTACAAAAACTCATCACCAGCTTATTCATCTCATCTAATTCAATTACTCTCTTCCTTCTATTTAATTTTATGAGTAAAGAAGCATCGCATACATCTGTTGTATTTCAATAAATATCTAATTTTCTAAATAAAATACGCAATTTTGAATATATGTATTGTATTCTTAAAACTATCATACAACGCCCTTTCCTCTCGAACAACCGGGGCGGAGCAAAACTTTGATACCCATTGGCTCGCGTAGATTACAAACTCTCAGCCTGTCCCCTACCAGTCCCCTACTTAGTGGACACACTATCTCTCACTCAACATCCTAATTTCTAGCCACTCCTAGAGGGATAATTTTTCTTTACTTTTAACACGGTTCATTTTCACGTTTGTCCATGGAAAGACCCGAATCTCTATTTGTCAGCCATTTGTGATTCAACAAGATGGTATTAATATCAAGTACCTAAAAGAGTTCGTGGAATTTTGGGGCTGCTATGTGACGTGTTGATGTGGTATAAAGAAAGGAGGAGGAATTTGATCTTTGTGTTAACCACTAATGTTATCATCTAACCAATTTGGAGTCGATTGAATTGAATACAAAACTTCAATTCATCTTCCATTATTATTTTCGGTCATCCTGCAAGAGAAGGTTGCTAAGAGGATCCTGCAGACCCCCTGTATTGCTTTCGTTCTGGGTTCAACTTTAGATTACTGTCCGAATTCGCACAGTTCACTTTCGTGTGGCCATCTTGTCTTTGCTCGTTGACAAGGAGTGATCTGCTTAATTTTCCTGTTGCAGAAAATGATTACAAATTATTGCTCTACAAATGGTTTATTGCATTCATTTACAAATACGAATTAATCGACTAAAACGCCCTAGCATATTGGCCATCTGAAATGCTAACACACTCAACAAGTTAGTAAATAGAAAAGAATATGAGAAATCCAAGAACATGAAGTGGTTTATTTGAAAAAGAGAACCAGTTTGGAAGTATCTCGCCTCAGTTTTAAAGTATTTATATTAGTATAGCTGCCCTTTTGCTACTGTATCAACAAAACTGTTTATAATCGCACTTTTCTTCAGTTCATCTCCATTTACACTCCTCTCTCACCTTATACTCTTTCATCTACTGATACGGTTTCTATTTTGCATCTGCAACACATTTCATAGCAAACTTCATTCGAACGGCTTCTTTCACTTCCTTCTTTCACACTGTCCAAATGACCAAGTGTCCGGTACACATCATTTATTTGTTCGCTTCAAACCCACACAAATAAAACTGCCTTTGTTGTAGAACGGATGTAGAGTCAGCAGATTTATGAATTCTCCGGTGACTAGCGTCCAAAAATGCAAGATTGTGAGAAAAACGATTCACGTCGCTCTAAAAGGCCTACAAAGATAAGAATAAGTTCTATTCTATAAGTAAACCCTTTTATAACATTAAAAAAAAACTTAATTAATGAAGTAATAGTTCCAAATGAGTTTAAAGAGGCAAATGTGACTCGTATTTTTAGAGGTATCGAAACTAATCAAGGAAATTTTAAATCGATACTTTATTTCTGTTGGAGTCCCCAAATTGAATTGAGGTACTTGCATGCTTTTCGGAGGCAACCGTCATGTTTAGGGTAACTTGCTAGACAGTTTTGACGAAATAATCTCAACTATTAACGCCATAGTAGAAAGGGAGTTGTAATTAAATAGATGAAACCCGTTGGTTGGGCGACCACAGGGACAGTCCTTCCTGATTAATTGGAATAACTTGAACATAGGCATCAACGGATTTAGGTACGAGTATAGGCTATATGGGAAAGCCACCCAGGGCGGGTTTATGGATTCCGGGGGAGGCAAAGGACGTGGCTGGGGGGTGGGGGGGTGGGGGGGGGGTAAAAGCGTTGATAATTAAGTTATTGTTCCAAATAGATGAATAATACTAATAATAAAAATATTAGTTGCTTCCGACTGTTTGGGGGAGGCCCGAAAATTTGAACAGGAGCCCCAAAGGGGTGTTTCGCCCATGGCGACATACCTACCAGGACCAACACTGAACATAGGTCAAGTTAGCGGTTTCTAAGGGAACAGATCTTGGTACATTTTTGTATATAATCCAGAGTCCGATCCCTAATTTATTATGCAAAATTTCAAAATTTACAGAGGATGAAGAGGAAGGAAATGCAATAGAATAACCTTTGATCTAATAAATCGACAAAAAGAAAAATGACAAAAAAGGGTAATTGTAGTTAGGTGTAAGTTAGTGTATGCACTTATTAAACTGAAATTGGGGTTCATAATCTAAGGAAGATCACGTTGTAAAATGGTTTGAGTGTAGAATTTCAAGCGACATTTAAGTTTCCAAACAGTGTGTTGTAGCAACCCATAGAGCCGACACACCTCCGGCTACATTACCTAGAGTTGTATATATATAAATAAATACTGTTCTTCTATTATCTAAAAACGCTTGTCAGACTTCACTTAAAATCAGTGTTCAATTTGGTTGCTTCGTCTGTGGAAAGATATCTTAACCTTAAGACGTCTTTGAGCGACGAAATTAAATCCTGAACTGAGAAATTAATGATTTTAAATCAGGCTGAGAAATCTTAATTTGCCTTCACTGTGAAATCACCGTTAGTGAAAATTTTCTATCCTAACTGAATATTTTCTAACTACATCAGTGTAATTTATATATATATATATATATATAGACCATCTTCAGAGATAGGCATCTAATAAGAAAACAAAAGAAATCTCAATGCAATTGAATGCCCATTAAAATAATCAAGTGAATAAGTAAAAAGCAATTAAATATATGAATATAAAAATGATAAAAATGTCAAATGTAAAAATTCTTGAAATCACAACAGGAGGTGGGGTAAGGAGGCAAAGTAATAATAAGTATTCAAAGGGCTAAATATATACTAGACTTACAATATATATATATATATATATATATATATATATATATATATATATATATATATATATATATATATATATATATATATATATATATTCACGCTAGAGTTACTCGAGTATATTTTTTTTCCAGATTGTTTCCTGCTGTTTCATTTTGATTATGATGTGTCTTACCTTAGATATCCTGTGCTCTTTGCCTAGCGTCTTCATTATTAATTGAAAATGGCATGTTGCCGAAACTAGTCTGATAGTTATAAATAAATTCTTGATTCAAATATTGTGGTTTACTATTATCTTCCATATATATATATATATATATATATATATATATATATATATATATATATATATATATATGTGTGTGTGTGTGCGTGTGTGTGTGTAAAACCACTATGTTTTTTAAAGAAGAAAAATCTCTGGTTGGTGATAATTAATCTCAGTAGCATTGAAAGATAAAATTGCACCTTTCGGCCAGGTAATTATAAGATTGGAGGAAGAAAGATTTCCTCGATTTCTGTTCATTTAATTACTTCTGAATGTTTTCGCAATTGAATCTTAGATCTTTAATTCGTTTTAGAGTTTGCAATTAAGTCAACAATTTATTTTTCAATATACCGAATCGGGGAAAAGTTGGATTCTGCACCTAAGAATAATACAATTTCCACATTTTTAGTCGCGTGCGCACGTGACTCTATAAGACACTAGGTCGGTCCTTAAGTCGGATGGTAACCATTTTACTTTTCAATAAGTGTTTTGGAAATAACACCGTAACTATTCGGTCGATTCTAACAAAATTTGAATCCCCTATGTTGCTTTACGTTCTCTTTCAAATGATATAATTATTAAGGTCCGTTCAATGTTAGTCCTGGAATTATTGAAATTCCAGTTAAACTACACCCGATGTAGTTTAACTTCGCTTTAATCGGAAGTTGTGTTTCTCCTCGGCTAAGCAGTAGGCCACCATACATGCTACCTCCAAGCCGTGTGAGTAAGAAGAGGAGGAGACCTAAGTTAAATGCAGGTAAATGTTGATGGTGTTTGAGAGTGAACTTGTGAGTAGTTAAAACACATAGGTTAGGTTAACCACCCAGGGTTCGAATCTTCCGTTAAAGTGACGCTTGTCCTTGGAATAAGCATCAGGACTCTCGGAATCTATGGTCAGAACCGTAATAAAACTTCATATTTCCTTAATTTTGTTCTTCCATGGGAGAATCAATTTTGAAAAAGGGACATTATTGAGATCGTTTCTCACAGATGTCCAACTCTTCTCGCCAACCGAATTGGTCGAGCCTTTTGTATTCATTCCTTCCTATCATTGACTCCTGAGCCTTATTTCTTCCCTTTATCTTCAGTGGGAAGAAGTAGACAAGAAGACTCTGAAGATAATAGGCAGAATTCTGAAATAAAAGGGGAAGGATGCAGGCCACTAGTGTAGTTCGCGTCGTAAAGGGCTCGAAGAGGAAGGCGTAAAAGTGGCGAAAGTGAACGTGTAAAAATAGCGAAGAAGTGAGCATCATAGTTTGGAGCGATGTGAAAACGGTAAAGGGACTGACAGTGGTTCCAGTACAAAGAGAGACCTAATAGATCATGTGACAAAAGGCAGTATCAAAATGAGGGTGGTCAACGTGGAAAAGAATTCAACAAAGATTGGGGATAAACAGTGAGAGTTTTTGGATGCTGGACTTAGAAAATGGTCTCCATAGAAGACGAGCCCGAAATTATGAACCGAATCACAGAAGGAGATTAGAGAGTCACACAGGCTTGTATACAGATGGGGCGTCGTGACAGCCCTGCTCAAGCGTGGTGATATTGCCAATAACTACATAAATATTTGGTCTCTCCGTGGTCTGGCGTTAGAAAGTTCACCCAAAGTCAGTTTATATTGGTTGTGTACGTGGATATGAGATTAGTAATTCTGAGAACAAAAAGAAAAAAACAAGGCTGAAAAGTCATTTTTTGTGTTATCGGCATAAAAGTAAAAAGAGAGAGACCTAGCTTAGATGATAGATGCAAAGAGGATTGGACCAAGAGCAGATCCCTGTGGCACACCATGGAAAGTTTGGATGGAGTTATAAAAATTGCCGCAAAAATGGACAGACTGAGATTGAGAGGAAAGTTAGACTCACCATCAATCAAAGGCAGCATCCAGATTGTTAGCATCCATAATTGTAGGGGCGATGAAGAAGAAGAGGGTGGTGGACTTTGACCAAAAGAGATGAGAGGTCAAAGAAGACTAAAATGGAAATACGTCACCCATATGCACCACGACGAAGTCTCTTTGTCCCATTTAGGAGATCTGTTTTAGTACTCGTATGTTGTTGAGATTTTTCTAGACCAGACTTAGATATGTGGTAGCAGAGGAGAGAAACCGCAAACTTCCCCAGGACAAAAATAAGAATGGCGCTGTTGGTTTTTTCTTTTTTCTAAAAAAATACATTTTATTCATCAACTCAATAATGAAAATATGCCGAAAGCAACGCTCTGTAGTATAAATAACGATTACATTACTTGTAGAACTATTTTTTTAATTAATCCCCTTAATGTCCTATTAAATACTGAGTGCCACGGCGTTGGCCCTTCCTAATAACATGGTGCTATGATTTGTATAATACGCCATATCAACTTGTTTCTCTGTTTTGCCTTTCTCGCGAACCCACACTAACAATTGATCCTTGACGCCATCTTTCAAAAAATCGCACATTATTACAATTTCTCGCTTAAATTCTCTCTATTCCTATCCATTTTTCTGACATCCCTTTACCACTCCCAAACCTTTTTGGTTATAACTTCCTTTATTTATATATATATATATATATATATATATATATATATATATATATATATATATTTATATATATAATAGGGATCTCCGAGTGGTAACACTTCTTACAGGGCTTTCGCTATATTTAATTTCTGCCTTTCTAAAACCTTTTGAAGGCAGAGACAAAGATGCAGAATCCTTGCATTGTACACTATATCAATATAGTACAAAAAGAAAGAGAAATTGGACGTGAATGAGCGAATGAGACAAGAAACAGGAGTTTTTAACGGCACGAGAAAGGAAGATTGGAGGACGCAAAGATCAAGGAGATCTCGATTAATTGTCCCATATATTCCTATCCTCTTTCCTTCCTCCTCCCACAACGCGACATCCTTCCATTGTTATAACATTGTGATGGCAGTATAGCTTATTCATTTCACATTTTTGCTCGACACATTCTAGATACTACTTGAAATTTGCACTTACACAAGGCGCCCACCACGTATTTCAACATCACCCATCCTCCCATCTTGACTCACAAATTCCATCTACTTTCTTTTTCCTGCATTTAATTTACAAAGTACTCGCAGTGTCTGCCATTGACGCCACCTCATCAGTATATACCAGCATAGCCAGTACCCATCCCTTACTATTCTTTAGAAACTTCACATTCCTGTTCTTCATCTCAACTTTCACTTCTTTCAGCACTTCTGCTATAAAGATACTAAACACTCGTAGCGACATCATGCACATTTCCTTTCAACTTCTAATGCACATTTTCCTCACTAAAGCACCTCTGTCTATCAACTCCTAATTGCACATTTTTCCCACAAAAGCACCTCTGTCTATCAACCTTGCCACTTCTCACTCCTACTCCATACAATCATAGAATCGCCATATTGCTTCATTATGAACACACTCGTAGATTTTCTTCAGATTTCGGAAACCGGCAGGCCCTTAATTCCCTTCCTGCTCATCCAGCTTCCTTCATGTAAATATTTAATCCGCATCCACCTCACCTATCCGCCTCTCCCTCGCTATATGATCGATCAGAATTTTTTCAGGTATTTTACCAACCACACAAAGGCCTATTCCCCTGCAAGTAGGAATGTAAGAGTATGAATGATTTATTCTTATCGATGTGAAAGCTGCACGAGACACATATAACTGATCACATGATAGCGCTGGTTCAAGATTAAATTAACTGATGTGTGGATGATAAGACGTAAGAAAGGAGGACAGGAAAGCTGAATAAGAAGAAAAAGCAGGATGGGGGAAGAATATCTAAACGCGAGTGTACAAAAAATAGGGATCAAGTTTAAAGAAAAAATAATGGCCAGGATCTCTGTTTCCGAAGAGTCCCATGGGTGGAATTTCTAAGTAGTCACGTATTATTAGTTAACAAAGGTTATTTTTACGTTCAAATCTTAGAGCTGGTCAAGATTGAGAAGACACAACCCCAGAAATCCAGAGTTTCGGTGAGGTTTTCTTTACTTCGTTCCAATTGCAACGGGACATTGTATCATCGTCTAATAGGAAGAGCAAAAGGGCTACCGAACACACAACCATCACGAAGTAGTGCCTTTTAATCCTAACTGGCAGAGTTGTACATTTTTTTGCGCGATATGGGTGATTGGTAACACGGGACCAGAGTAGAGATAAACAAAGGTAAGAACACAGAGGAAAGGAAAAATGCGAAAGGATATAGAAATGGTGATAAATTGAAGAAGAATCAAAAGTATCGGAGAGGACCGCATCGTGCTCTTTATGAATTCATTTAAAGGAAGACAAAGTCCATCAAGTCCGGCCTAGCAGTTCTTTTTGAAGTAGTAGTTGAATTGGAGGCCTGGGCTCTCCCTTTGCCTGATGGAAATCGAAAAACATCTAGACGCCGTCGAACTTCTAACGAATAACGGTTCATTTAAGAAGCAAAAATCTGGACCTCCGTTCTATTGCTGATCGTATTGTGTTATTGCTGTTTTTTTGGTAGCAATCATTTATTCACTTGTTTTTTCCGCGATAACTGAGTAATTTGCATGTATGCAGATATCTTTGGCTGTTGTGAATTGTGGATCGGGACTTGGGTGAAATCACGTGACGTCATTTGAATGCAGTTCGATTTCATTGGGGAATTAAGGTGTGCAAAAGCCACTTCTCTCTCTCTCTCTATCTATCTATCTCTTTCCCTCATCGTTTCTCTTTTCATTCACGTTTTATTCCTCCTTTCAATGCCTCTTTCTCGATGTCGATAAAAGACCAGCGTGAGCATTCATCACCAAAGACGATGGAGCCGCGTGATTAATAAAGCGCCACAGATTTTAATGAATCGATGAATGGAGTCTGTTCATGGAGAGTAATCTCCTTTGTCCCCACTTTCTTTGTTTCGCTTATTAGGGAAGAGGCAGATGCATCCCACTAAAGAACCTGAAAAGGGGTATTAGGTCTAGCATGGACACCCATGCTGCAGGTGACCTGAAACAGTGTCTGCCCTACATGTCCAGTGCTCGCAGGTGGATTCGCGGCTACTTATCTACGACACCTTTTGACCTCTTCTATCTCCTTCTGTATATATATTTCTTTACAGACTTTCCGTCGGAGATGCCATCGTTGGATTTTTTTTTTAGTTTGAGTAAATAAAAAAAACGCGATTTGCGTTGAGGTGAACAAAACAAGCGACGCATCCGGCCCGTTTTCGAAGCGAGCTCGATTTCGGATTTCGAGAGGAGCTTAATTTGGACTTGATGCTTTCGTGTCATCTGCTCCACTTGGTCGCTAGGTGTTGTATCGTGACCCGGAGTGTGGGAGGACATGCTTCGAATTATTTTTATTCTTGCTAAAAGAAGGGGTGGGTTGCGTGAGTGTCATAGTATGAAACGAGATGAGGAGGTATGTGATTGATATAATTGAGAAATAATAAGAAAGGGATATAAAATATGTCTTACTGAAGACCATAATCAGCGATTATTCCAACCAAATTCAACGTCATTGAACACATTCATGGTATACGAGGAAGGTGGTACTCACATAGCGCCTCTGCTTTTCACGTAACCTATTAGTTCCTTGTTTCGGTGCGTAGAAGACAGCGTGGGGGTATTCTACTCCGCCTCCACGAAGACATTCCGTTATTGTCATCATCTTTGCCACCTCATATTCCTATTTCACATCTCTCTCACTCTCAAGAATTAAAAAGAGCGGAATGTTTGGCGCCTCAACTTCTTCCGCCAAATCGGCTCATGTTGAGATATGAATCGTACGGGCGGGAAATGAGAGAATGCAAAGCTCAAATAAAAATTCTTCTTCCGGCTGTCATTTTCTTCTTTTTCGATGTTGGTAAATGATTAGTTTGAAAAAGTAACTGACCATAATCTTTTTTGTTCCCTTTAAGGATTTTGAAAAGGGTTTTAAGCAAATCAAATTTAGTAGTTTGTTGTGGTTGGGTTAAGTGAGGGACGTTTCACTTCTTCCAACCCTTTCGCCTCCGCCAAAATATATCTCGAATTTATGGTTTATTTTGAGGGATAAGGATTTAATCACACATAGAATCGTCGCTCAATTAGGTACTGTCTGAAATCAGACATTCTCCTATCATTTATCACTCATTTTTTTATTTCTTTTCTTACCTTTCTTCTGAGGGTTGGTGATTTTGTGCACACTGTGTTCTTGCCTTCATGATTCTTTCTGAGGCGCTTGAAATAAACCCGGTTTTCGTAGACATCCTGAGTTCTACAACGATTGTAAATGTCCCTCAACCCCTATGACCAATCGTATTGTTTATTTACTTCATCTCTCCTTTTTTTTCTTCCGTTTCTGCATTTTCTCATTGCCTTTTTATTTTTACTTTTGCTAGCTATGCCTTCGTTTGCCGCCGCCATAAGAGACCAGGAAATTTTACTTTAAATCCATTGCCTTTGTATCATCGCTTTTCAAATACCTTCCCCCAATCCTCCCAATACAAACCAAAAATAGGAACATAAGTATCATAAATTGCCATGTAGGACAACTATACTTTTTTATTCCTCACTTTCACTCCTTCGCCTGGTTGAAATCTTTACTCCATAGGGATAAACGGAAAAAGGAGGGGGTGACAAAAGATAAAAATAGGCCCCCTTGGAATAACATGGCCCATTAAAGCAGAAAGGGAGATGGATGAGAAGAGCGACACAGGAAAGTCACGTTGGTGGCAGATTTGTCTAAATGCCTGAAGGTTTTATTAGACGAATCGCCCGTGGCGTCCTCTTCGATTCTCTCCTTGAGATCAGCGGGGGAGAGGTGTTAACCACGCTTTTCTCCCGACCCCACTGTATGTAGTGCGTTATCCAAATCACAGTTCGGTTACCAACTCCCTCCTACGCAGGCAAGAAATCATGCCTTTTGTTACGTAAATTCCACCAAATAGACAAGCATTTCTTTGTAATGAGTTTAGTCAATTTCAATTTGTTGGTTGGTTTTGGATAGTTTGTCTTTTTATATTTCTTCACCTAGTTTATGTTGTTTTTTTGCGAGCATTTGGTCTTATTTTCCTTGTATTTTTCAGCTCTTTCGATACAGCATTTTATGAAGTTATTAATGCCGTTGGATGTTATGTACAAGGTG
Source organism: Ceratothoa steindachneri (assembly GCA_963969495.1). Taxonomy (NCBI): domain Eukaryota; kingdom Metazoa; phylum Arthropoda; class Malacostraca; order Isopoda; family Cymothoidae; genus Ceratothoa; species Ceratothoa steindachneri. Next base: position 75,047,283 of record OZ018320.1, read on the forward strand.
GACCGAAAGTCTTCTCACCCTCTATCGAAAGGTAATAAGAACAATAGAGGAACAATATAATAATATCAAACACTTGTACTGGTCTAGTGTATTCACTTTTATTGACACTGTCAATGAAAGTGGCTAATTCTGTGGTTACTCTTTGGAATTTGTTGATGATTCGGAACGTATTGAAAGTGTGATGTTTCTTTCAATCAGAAGGCAATATATTTGAGATCATAGTTTAGGCTTCTTTATTTTATTTATTTCGTTGTTGTCTTTCAACCTACTGAAATATTGTCTTCTTTCCATGAACGATTCAACCAAAATTGCATTGAAATCTCTCATGTTGTGGAAGTAGGGTTTTGTTTTGTGTACTAGGAGATGTTGGTGCGAGCACTTGGATTAATTATTGTTAGGACGCATCTTTTTGAACACTCTAAACTTACATATGTTTCTCTTTCGTACTCGCCTTGAGGTTTTCTAACCATTTTTCAAGAACTTCGTGTATTAGAACTCCGACTCTACGTTGACTTTGATTTTCTTCCTCTTTTCATAAGAACGCTGATCAGTAGATCAAAAAATCGCCTGATCTCTTCTTCGAGTTTTACATAAACAAATTATATCCTATTTAATATCTCTGATTTCACCATTTAACCAATTAATGCCGTTTGGCAACTAGAGTTTGCCACAACTGTTTTTTCGTTATATGTCGGACAAATTTATTTACTTTCCATGAAATTTTATTTAATGCTGTCGTACAAGCCTACAATTATTTAAAACACTACGTTTGGCAGTGTTGTGCTCACAAAAATTAGATGTATATTTAACCGCGTTATACGCGAGCCAAAACATGGCTTCGACACCTCTCTCCAAAACGTAGGTACTTTATTTATATTTTTGTTTAAGTTTCATTAAAATGTGAAGCTTGAATCCACGAATGATCATATTTTCTATATATATATATATATATATATATATATATATATATATATATATATATATATATATATATCTTTCAGAAGAGCGGAAGAATGGTGAAAATGAATCCAACAGACCGCAAGAAACAGGAAACGGGAAAATTTGTCTTCGGAAATATTATTTTCTAATTCGCAAAAATTCCGTACATGGGTGGGATTCTAACCGTGCACACTGAGGCAGCGAGCATTCGCTTTGATCCCAATTAAATCATTTCTTAGGCCACTTTGCCTGTGTGCACGGTTCGAATCTCACCCCTGTACGGAATTTTGGCGAATTAGGAAATAATATTTCAGACGAAAAGTTTTCCCGTTTTCTGTTTCTTGAGGTTTGTTGGATTCATATTATATATATATATATATATATATATATATATATATATATATATATATATATATATATGTAGTATGTATATGTATATACATTATGTATCTTTATATCTCTAGGCTGGACGTTAATGACATTTTCGACATCATTGAAGATGAAGAACAACGTGGTGTCGGGGTAACTTTTCTGCCCCCTGAAGAGAAAGCTTTAGCGGATTCAGATATTGACTCCGATGAAAGTGACGATGAAACAGAAAGGGAACATAAAAAATCTGCCTCAAAGAATTCTTAAATCGGAAGCAGAACTTTTCACCCCTCATCGCGAGAGGCCTACTGAAAATATCCCATTGATGCTTGATACTCAAGAAAATGCAAACGAGGATCTTTCCACCAGCAGTAAAAGGCCTATTTTTGAAAATTAAATAAATCTGCTGATCTGCCTAAAGATGTTTGTGTTGATGAAGTAATTGTGCCATATTATGGGGATCACAGCACGAAACAGTTTATCGGGGGAAAGCCAATACGGGTTGGATGTAAACTGTGGGTTATATCTGGTTCGGATGGATACATGTTTCATGCAGAACCTTATTGTGGTAGCTCAACAAAATTTCCTGTAACTGGGTTAGGTCAAGGTGGAGATGTTGTGTTAAGTTTACTTAAAAGCGCAAAGATAAGGGCTGGACAGTGTTTATATTTTGATAACTTGATTACTTCCTTTCCTCTTTTGAATGAACTTTCAAACAGTGGTATTGCTAGAACTGGTACTATAAGAAAAGGAATATTGGGAAATGCACCATTGACAGCTTCCAAAATGCTAGAGAAAAGGGAAAGAGGTTATGTTGAGTCGGTATGTACTAATGATCAAATTTTAATGAAGTGGAAAGACAATAAGGTGGTGACAGTTGCTTCAAATAAATTTGGTGTTGATCCTAAATCAAAGTGCTCTCGATGGTCGCAAGTTGTAGTTCCTATGCCTAATGCCATTGAAGCTTATAATAAGCATATGGGTGAAGTTGATCTAACTGATCAATTCGTTGCGAATTACCGCATCCGAATTCGATCTCGCAAATGGTGGTGGCCATTATTTCCTTGGAGTATCTGCTGTTCTTCTGTCAACGCTTGGCTTTTATATAGAAAATTTGGAAAATCCCTTTTTACTTCGGGAATTTTTAAGACAAATTGTGCTTCAATCACTAAAGCAACGTGGAACAAACAAAATAAGACCTGGACCATCAACTAACAGGGTAGGAAGTAAAGAAGGATCATTTTGATCACTGGCCAGGACCTCTACCCTCTAAATACCCTTGCGCAGGAGGAACGAAGTATGAGTGCAAACAATGCTTTGTTCCACTCCATATTCTATGCATGGAGCCATATCATTCAACATAATATATGTTTCAGCGTGTTTTCATAATAAAAAATTAAGAATTAAACTCTTTTCATTTTCCCATCGCAAAGTGTTATGCTTTGAATGCCGAGTGGCAACCAAGGTTACCACCCCTATGTTTGTCATTGTAAATAAAAAAAATTATTCTAAAGGATTATATGCTTTATTTATTACACTAAAATGAATTTTTCAAAAAAGAATATCAATAACTTAAAAAATAAATTGTCAGCATTAATGGGTTAACACGGCGTTTTGTAAGATGTACTCTCTCAGACAGTGTATGCAAATATAGGTTGGAATGTAGAGATGTTTCTTCAGAAATTTTATATATTCTTAGTTTGTTGTTGTTTATAATCCACATCTATTAACAATCTTGTCAGTAATTTATTAAGAAAATAGATAAATAGATACTGTTATTCTACTATCTAAAGCGCTTGTCAGACTTTACTTGAGATCAGTGTTCAAATTTGGGTTTCTTTTTCTGTGAAAAGATATCTTAACTTTAGAACCTCTTCAACTTAGAGCGCCGAAATTAAATCCTGAACTGAGAAAGAAATCTTTTGAAATCAGGTTGAAAGATCTTAATTTCACTGGGAAAAATAGCCGTTTCCTCACTCATCTCATCAGATTCATTTAAAATATTAAATTGTTTCACTAATATAATGTGTGAGTTGCTGTTTGAGAGATAACTGATGACCCAGGAGAAATTACGAATTTGTTTATCAACCAAAGATATAATCGCGATAGAACATAACTTTTTCTCTTACAAAATGACTCAGATATAAAATTAGTAAAAAGTAACAGTGCGCATTACCGATATATAATTTATATCCCCGTTTCCACCCACTTCACTCTTTCCATCTTATCCTTCCTTGGACTGGCCTCGAGTGCATTTTAAGATCTGTTCCTGTTTGTAATACTGTATGGTAACCAAGGGAACAGACATGTTTCAGAACTAACTATAGAAACCACATTCTGCTCGACAATTGCAATAGTAAGCACCGATTCAGTTTTAAAAGCTTTACAGAAAAAATTTATATTGAAATGCATTTTTATATGGGCACTGCTCAACATCTTCATTTATATCTTACTCAGTCAGTCGGAAAATACCTCTGCTCGCGAAATAGAGTTTGGACAGACCATATTTCTATAAGATATTATATTATTTAGATAGATTTCCAGGATTTGGGAGTGGTAGCAAACAGGAATCAGACTTAATGGGAGTCATCTTCGGTTTGCGATGCCATCTTCTTATTTTCCTTGAATCCGGAAAAATGAGTCTTTTTTAGCAACTGCCTAAAAGAGCATAAGTCTTCTTAATTAAAGCCAATCATAGAGTAAATAATCACAATCCAGTGGTGAAATTTGAAAGAAGCTAAAATATTACTTATGCTTAAGGAAGCTTGTGACATTTGATGGCAACATGTAATAGGAAATCAGAAGAATAACAAAATTAGGTTCGAGAGCGCTATGAAAGCTTAGCTACAGCTTCATAACAACAGGAATCGACGGTTATTTTGACCATGTACTGCCCAATGTTTCTCTGAGTTGTTCTAGATTTCAGCGCGATTTTTAAAATATTCAGTGTCCAAGATTCGAAGATGGAGGTAAGCTTTCTTATTGCTCTCGAACCTAATTTTGCTCTTCTTCTGATTTCCTTTCCCAGGCTGCCATCGGAAGTCAAACGATGTCCTAAGTATCATTAGCATACGCATCCTTTTTCCTGCTCTAGGCTTTGTTAGTTAGTTCAAATCGCTGTCTTCTAAAAAACTGTTGATCATTATAATGTTAATGAAAAGTTCATTTTCATTTCAACTGTAAGAAAAACTTGGGATAATCCTCCTATCATTAACTGTAATTGATATATATATATATATATATATATATATATATATATATATATATATATATATATATATATATATAGATAGATAGAGAGAGAGAGAAAGAAAGATATATATATATATATATATATATATATATATATATATATATATATATATATATCAATTACAGTTAATGATAGGAGGATTATCCCAAGTTTTTCTTACAGTTGAAATGAAAATGAACTTTTCATTAACATTATAATGATCAACAGTTTTTTAGAAGACAGCGATTTGAACTAACTAACAAAGCCTAGAGCAGGAAAAAGGATGCGTATATATATATATATATATATATATATATATATATATATGCAATTTTGTTGATGACCATTGTGTATTTTGCCTTAATTAATTTCCTTCGGCAACTTTCTCTTCTTCTAACTTTTTTTTTATTCCATCTTGTAGATGGTAGATCACTTGTCCTGTATTCATCTCTCCTTTAAATGAATGGGTATGGTAAAAACCAAACTAAATTGCTGAGCTTTCGATTAGCAATTCATTTAAAAAAGAGATGAATGCAGGACAAGTGATCCACCATTTACAAGATGGAATAAAAAAGATCGGTAAAAGAAGAGAAAGTTGCCAAGGGAAATTAATGGAAAAATACACAAATTGGTGCAGTTAATGTATAGAAAAATTTGACAACTGACACTGCTTCAGGTCTTGGGGGCCTGTAAACTAGACGAAACATAGATGGTATCTATTGAAATGTGTATTTTGGACACATTAGATGGGTTCCTCGAATGTTTCTACATGGCGAGGACGATGCTAGGCCCCTAAGACCTGAAGCAGCGTCAGTTGTCAAATTTTGCTATAAATTACCCCCCCATATATATATATATATATAGGTTGTCTTCTCCATTTTCAAGCTATTCCTTGAAAATGAACTTGCAACTATAGTTCGAAAGTGCTTGGATTCTTCTTTTCATTTTCCTGTGGGGGTTAATTTTCATATTGCTTTCCTCACGTGCCACTTTGTGAGTTTTTTTATTATATATATATATATATATGTATATATATATATATATATATATATATATATATATATATATATATATATATATATATAGAGAGAGAGAGAGAGAGAGAGAGAGAGAGAGAGAGAGAGAGAGAGAGAGAGAGAGAGAGAGAGAGAGAGAGAGAGAGAGAGAGAGAGAGAGAGAGAGAGAGAATAGAACCCATTTGTTTCTATTATGAGAGTGACGGTTCATTGGGTATGTTAGTAGCTGTGGGAACCAAATTTTATTCGACTTTGTGGAACCCGTACTTTCCCATTAGTCGATCCTCAGATATAGACCATTCTGTCTGCAAATCGATGTTAAAGACGATAGGAAAAACATCATAGTACTGATGACTCTAAGTTTGATTGCCCATGGCCGATGGGTGTTGGGCAAACTTTAGGTGTGTCCATGTTTTCGAAATCGAAGATTTCATGGAGGAATGTAATTTACTAGTACGCACCAGATGGAGTTCTTGTCGGCCGAAGCGTTCAAATGTTTACTGATTTCGTGGGATTTTCAGGGGGATTTAGTGAGATTTCAAGGGAGATAGGGGGAACTGAACCCAGACAAGTTTTATGAAGTGTATAATGGGATGGCTTAAGGCTAATTAACTCTAAACTGCTTTCTCCTAACCTGCGAATAATGCATGCCATACTTCCAACAGTTGGAAATGTTTGCAGAAAAATCTACATTACCAGTGCTAGCGAACCGCAAGGGCGTCATATTTCGCCATGACAACGCAACCAATACAGTTTCCACGACCTTGAGAAAATTATTGGACATTAGCTTGGAAGTGTTACCTTCCCCTCTATTTTCCCAGGACTTTGCATCTACGGTCCTTTTTCGACTCTTCATAACAATCTGTCTGGAAATGACCGATAAATTTGAAAATGTTGAAACTCCTTTGAAAGGTTGTTTTTTTTTATTCAAAAAGGGGAATGTTACAGGAGGGGGATTCGTTTTATCTACTACAAAGATGGCAATAGGTCATAATAATGAGATAAAAAATACTAGACACCTAACAGAAAGTGAAGACAAGGGTCTTCCATTTTGCCCCCGGTCTTTACTGACACCCGTTAGCAGTTCGAGAGATGTCCTTGGTTTCCCGACTCGCCCCAGCACTCCCTACTCCCCGCTGACTCTATGACATCCCCTAAACTTCGAAGCCCTTAAGGTGGTATCCTGGCACCAGGCGTCTTTGGTACGTCACCCCTAGAGCTTACTTGGAATATAAAGAAGGGCAACGGATTCGTTGGAGTCACCGACTGGTGTGGCGGAAGCGAATGGCACTTGAAGAGGGCGAGGCTGGAGGCTGCTACGGAGCGCACTATGCACCTGGAGGGAACGACGGACGAGGAGAGAGTGAGGAAAGGGCTGTGGAAAGTCTCTTTTATACGTGTGGAGAGACGTTGCTTTCGGGGTATACTGGAGTCCGGACTGGGGGAGGGGGCGGGGGACCCGCTACGGAAAAAAATGAGAGAGAAATAAAAATTCTTTCCACAATGTCCCTTGAAAGTCATCTCGCCGCCCCGACAAAAGAAGGTCAAATTGGCCTTAATTCATACCAAGTCTCCTTGTACGAACTTCTTCCTTGCGGATTTTTGCCAAACCAATATTAAGGGATGGCAATAATTTTTTATGCATCTCTTTTCATTTATTTTTCTGTTTGACTATTTTCTTTACATTTACGCTTCTTTCATCCATTTGCCTTTCACTCACGTTATTTTGTCTTCATTAGAAAAGTAATCTCTTTGTTCCCCCTATTATCTCTTTTAATTAAAAGGTATGAGTGGGTATGGATTATGGACGCCAGCCACTTATATGGGTGTTGGGGGAGAGTTGAAGAAAGCGGTGGATGCTTAAAGGGGAGACGCGATGCAGCTGGGTTGTTTGGTTGTAATCTGTGGCAACGCGATGTAGCTAAGTGGTTTGGTTGCAACCTGTAGCAACGTGATATAGCTCGTGGCTTTGGTTGAACCCGTAGCTACGCGATGTAGCTCGCTTGTTTAGTTGTAACCAGTGGCAACGCTATGTAGCTAAGTGGTTTGGTTGTAACATGTAGCAACGTGATATAGCTTGGTGTTTTGGTTGTAACCCGTAGCAACGCGATGTAGCTAAGTGGTTTGGTTGTAACCTGTAGCAACGCGATGTGACTCAGTGGGTTAGTTGTAACCCGTGGCAACACACTGATCAAAACCCGGTGCTGGACACAATCCCCAATGCAAATATCCAGACTCGGGTTAGATCAAATTCAGTTTAGGTTGGCAATTATAGTCTTTTGGAGATTTGCTTATTCGGGATATTATGGCTTATGGATTTGTTGGGGTTCTCGGTATTTTGGATCTCTGGATTATGATTCAGATCCATCATCTTAAACATCACCATCTAGTTGTGCGTTTTTACCCTCCTGATTTTTTTTTTTAGGGCGAATATCTAGTAAAAATAATCATACTGGTAACTACATTATCTCTCTCTCTCTCTCTCTCTCTCTCTCTCTCTATATATATATATATATATATATATATATATATATATATATATATATATATATATATATATATATAGCCAGCCACGGCTTAAGTTTTCAGACACCGGACATTTTAGGGAAATTATCTAAATACATAGTTGTAAAGTTTTATTTATATCAATATGAATACAACTGTGAAATACTGAAATAAGGAAGAATAAATAGCATTAAGTTATATGTATATGCCCCAAACAATCAACAAGAATGAACAAAATTTGCCCAAAAATGTAAATAACATCAACAATATATAACAGATAAGCAGATGAAGCTCCGTGAAAATTAATGCAACACCAAACTGATTCATGAAGCTCAGTAGCGTATCGAGAGTCCCTTGGCAGCGCTGAGAGCATTTAGTCTCGAAGCATGGTCTCCATGGTGATGGCTGCCTTCATTTGCTTCTGGGATTCTGGCTGACGACGTTTTAGGGACTTTTACAGCTTCTGTCAGTGGTTTTTCAGTTGATTCATACCCGGAGACTGAGGTGGCTAGTCCATCAGCGTTTTCGCGGCACCACTGTATTGTAGACGCAGACTTGAGACCTGGGTGGGGCATTGTCCTGCTGGAAAAATCACATTTTGGCCATTTTTAGTGAGACGACTCCCTGAATTTGACATGTTACTCCATACCATTACAAAGTGGCCACCAGGCTTAACTGTTCAGCATTATGTACTAGTCCCCTTGCTTCCTGCGGACTTTAACGTTGTCAATGATCAAGAACAACTGAAACCTGGACTCTTCGGACCATAAGACGCGTCACCATTGACACGTACCCAAGCCATTCGGCGTCACTTATGTTGAAGATTGATCAGCGGCTGTAGGCGGGATTTACAGATTCATGCCTTGTGTGAGCGGTATGCGACGGACTGTTATGATGGATTGATTAACCTAGCCGCACTCTATCCATTCATGTTGTAGCTGGACTGCGATTTTCTTACTATCTCGAAAGCTAATGCAATGAAGAGACCTGTCGTCACGTTGCGTACTGATGCTGGGTCATCCAGAACGAGGTTGGTCTTGGATGTTCCCATTTTCTCGTATCTTCTTCAACACTTCTGTAACACCTGATTAAGATCTGCCCACCATCCGAGTGATTTGTCGACAGCTGAGGCCCTCCTCGTCGAGCGTACGTAACAGACATCTTTTCTCCACGGTATAGTTACGTGTTTTTTAAGTTATCACGATTATCATAATTCCATGTCATGGTGACATGCAATACTATATTAAACAACAAATAGGATGTTATATGAAGACATTTTAAATGTATCATACCGTATACTGATACATTTGAATAGCATTTTAGATATTTCCAACAAAGTTATAAGGAACCTTTCAATTTGCTTTGCTGAGTGACGTAGAGTCTTGAGTAGGTCCCATTATTTAAAAATTATTGATAGATATTTCGGTTTTACAATTAATGCTATGTTGGCAAATTGGTGAATTTTCTTTTTTACCAAGGGCGAGATGCAAACAGACTCTGGCCTTCAAGGAGCACACGGTGCCACCTATGTATTCCTATTGGATACACTCAGGACAATTGAAATTATAAACGAAAATGCTTCTGCTTTCGAGAGAGAGTGTATCCTTACAATTTAAAAATATTCTTAGTTTAACTTTATTAACAGAGACAATAGTAAAATCAGTGTGTAAATAAAACTTTTTTATAATTTAGAGAATGGGGCGTGAGAGGTTTATTTTAATCGGCCAAGTTCAGGGAACAGGAAATATCGTTTCGTGGTAGTTTCGGAAAATAAACGTTTTCAAAAAAAGTGATATTGATTTGCAGATATACGAGGAAGGATATCCATTGTTGGTGAGATATCGAGTTAAAAATTAAAATTCTATATTAATCAACCAGAAGCCCGATGATAATCAATAAGCGCGGTTTAATAGTGTATTATTATGTTCTTAATTTTTAAGAGAGCTCACAACCACTGAAGAAATTCAAACTGAGCCGAGTTAAAGTTGATATGCGATAAACCGAGGTAAAGAAAGACTTGTCCGAACGAGAAATAAAAATTCAAAAAAAGGATAGAGAGTTGTTAAGTTCTTTTTCTTGTTCGAACTGAATATGTAGGTGTAGTTGGTTTAAGTGTGGAATGCAGTTGATGGATCTTTGTTCTGATTTAAAAATACAAAGGTGTCATCAAGATATCTTCTATAAAAAAAATAGGTTTGAATGAAATTGGACAAAAATCGGAGCAATGAGAGAACCAATACCAACCCTATCTATCTGGCTGTATGTTTTTCCGTCATAACTAAAGTAATTATCATTAAGAACCAATTCTAATAAATTCAACAAATTCTCTATTGGGTTAAAATTTGGCGAATTCACGAACAAAAGTCCCAAAGGTTTGATGTTATTTTCAGCCAAGAACATGTTATTGTTTTCTTGGTGAAAAGGTGGCCTCTATGCTGAAAAATACACGTATCATACACATATTGGTCGGGAAATGTTGGGAAAATACGCGGATGAAGCTGGTTTTGTTACCATTCTGAGTTCATAGCAGTGTTCTTGTGTGTTATATTACCCGGATTTTACTAGATGAGAAGCAGCCCCAGACATGGAATGTCCGAATGGTTCATCGTGGGCACGACACAGCACTCGTCAAGGCCATTACATTTTCTGTTCCTAACGAGGAATCTTACAGAAGCTCACAACAAGCGAAAGAGAGCTTTATCAGAGAATATCACTTTGCTCGTCTTCAACAGTCCATTCTTAATATATTTTTACAACAGCCTCGTTTATCCACAAAGTTCTTCTTGGTGACATGAGGCTTCTTTGCAGCCCTTGTCGACTTGAGTTTTGTGTGCCCAATTTCAAGATTTCATAGGACCAACGGGGTGTTCATTTGTGAGGTTGCTTGTTGGGTCTACTTCATCTTGCAATTGGGCACCACAAAGACTCCCCCTCGAAACCACGGAGTATTACAGATGAGGTCCTTTGATTTCTAACATACACTGTCTCGGGGTAAACAATTTGTTGCATCAATAATTGCTACACTCTTACATGGTTTTGATTATATATATATATATATATATATATATATATATATATATATATATATACTTATCATTTCGTGGTCTTTCTACCTTTTAGGTAGTCCCTATGATTATATTATATGGTATATACTTTCACAGGGTAAAGTTCATTAGCCTTATATAGTAATATGTACAAATTATTGAGGCGTGCGAACAATTTGCCTCTTTTTTATTATAATATGTCGTGGCAATGGAATGAAGGTGTACATTTTATATTTTGTGATCACCTTATTTAACATAAAACAGGTTTTAAAAATAAAAGAATGAGGGATCCTTGGATAACGTACCCCGTCTCCCTGATCGTGTGAAAATGTCCGGCTTATCATTCTTCTCTCCGGTGCCTGGAGATGTTTTCCTTCGATTGTTTTTAACGCATTGTTCTCCGTTTCATCTTTTTCTTCATGACGTGAAGTGCAAAAGGTCGTTTTCTCATCTCTTGCATTAGTCTTCGGGTGTCGCTGATCATTCAGTACATTGCCATTATACCAGGGAGGTAGCTTCAACGGTTTCAACCTGTCCACTAAGACAGCATCTTATTTGCCATTAGGGAATTCCAACTTGTAGACTTTGTGGTCGCGTTCGACCACCGGAAGAGGGTCAGCATATGGCGCTGCTAACGGTTTGTGAACACGATCGATTTGGACCCACGCATGCAGTGCCTCACGTAGAGCTTCGGGCACGAAAGGTTTGGGCACCAACCGCAGTTGTCCTTCGGATGCCTGTGTGAAGTCGAATTTTGCAAGGGTTTTAGCTAACTCCTTAATGAATTTTTAATCTGTTTTCAACGATGAGGATGAAACTAAGGGCTGAGTAGTGTACTCCATATTAGTGTTGTGAAGGCAAAAAAACCTGAGTCATTAAGTAGGTAGCGAATGCTCAAAAGGATAATCGGAAGGGCCATCAGCCAACCTTGTCGACGGGCCATTATGGAGTTACTTCAGAGTTATGTTTGCTCTTTCTGCCATCTTGTTTGTGACTGGGCAGTACACCGTGGTGCGGAGACGATGGAAACCAACGAGAGCTGATAATTCTCTGAACAATTTAGAGTCGAATTGGGCTTCTCTGTCGGTTACCACGCATAATGAGACTCCAAATCGGCAAATCCATCCGTCTAAGAAGGCCAAAGCAACCGTTGCAGCACTTATGTCCGGAATTGATAATGCTTCGATCCATCTTGTAGCCCGGCCAATGCACGATAGGAGATACCGGTTATGCAACGGGTAAGATTTCCCAGGCAATGTGCACCCTGGTAGTGGTCCGACGATGTCAATGTGCATGGTTTCGAATCTTGACGAGGGTGTATTAATGGGCAAGATTGGAGATTTCGTGTGACGATTGATCTTGGAAGACTGACATGAGAGGCACTACCGTGCCCAGAGCGAATGTCCCTGTCCCTAATAGGCCAAAAATATTGAGGCTTAATTAGACGGAGGGGTGCTTTAATTCCAGGGTGGGACAAATTGTGCAATTGATTGAAGATAGTCCTTCTGCATGCCGTAGGGAAGAACGGTCGTGGGTATATTGATGTTAGTTCACACCATAGCTGAGCTTCTCTGAAAAAAAGGGAAAGATTTTAGTCGCCACTGTAGTTTTTCTGTTTTTTTATCCTTATCCTGCGTCACCACCAAAGCTCAGAGGTCAAATCAGTCAATTTGGACCGAATTAAGTTCTTTGATTGGTAGTCAGCAACGACGTTGTCCTGAAAACGCACGGAGGTGATGTCGCTGATGTATTCCAAAATTGCCGTCCAATGGCGTTGCTGCCGCTCCGTCTTAGCACACAATAGTGAAAAGAAAGCCGATACTAACGGTTCTAGTCTGTACATAAGGTAACATGGCGACCCTCAATCATTTGCCAGAAGTGGATCACAACAAGATATGCTGCAAGGAGTTTCCTGTCGTATGTGGAGTATGCTTGCTGTGTCCTGTTTAGTTTGCTCGAAAAAAAATGCTATGGGTTTCGGCGATCCATTTACCATCTGGTGAAGGGCAGCACCTGCCGCGTATTGGGAGTAGTCCGTCACCAGTTGATATGGTGAGTAATTGGACAGCGTGTGACAGCTTGGCAGAGCTAATCAACGCTACTTTAGTATTATTGAATGCTTCTCACACAACATTGTTCCATTTGAGCTCATGAGCCTTAGGTTGCAGACGTGCGAGCTCGGTCAGCGGGGCTGCAATTGAGACAAAATTTTGGAATCATTCTTCGGTAGTAGCCAAACATGCCCAAGTATCGTCGTGGTTCCTTACGGTCATTTAGTAAGGGCATGTCCTCAATTTCCTTCAATTTCATAGCCGGTGAGCAAATTCCCGTAGCCGAAATATGATCCCCTTGAAAATCAATCTCTTCTTTCGCTAATTCGCATTTCTCCAGGGATATCCGTAGACTGTTCTCGACCAGGATTTTGAATACTTGATCTAAATGATACAAATGTTCGTCCAAACGGTCCGCAAATATCAGTATGTCGTCTAGTTATACATAAATGAACTCTAATCACCGAAATAGGTTATCCCTGTGACGTTGGAATGTGCAGCTTGCATTCCTGAGGCTAAAGTGTAATTTCATATTCTCCCATAACCCAAATAGAGTTACCCCCGCATCTTATCTATGTTCGCCGGTTTCATCGGGATCTGATGGTAAGCACAAACTAGATCCAACCGAGAGAAAATGGTTTTATCATGAAGGTGGTGCGCTACATTTTGTATGCTTGGTAATGGATATCTGTCGGGCTTCGTGATTGCATTAAGTGCGTGAAAATAGCCGAACACCCTGTACTCGCCCGGCGACTTCTTCGGGACCGTGTGAATTGGCAAAGCCCACGGTGATTTCGACGGGCGCACAACCCCTTCTTTCATTAGTGTTTTGAACGTTGCTTTGGTAACTTGTAGCTTGTCTATTGAAAAAGGACTTGGTCGCACGAATGTTAGTGGTGCACTGCAAATCTCAATTGTATGTGTCACAGAGTTAGGTAATAACGGGGATGGATTAGTGGGCGCGGGGCTGTACAAGGCTTCATAATTCTCTAATACTGTCTTGCAACCTGGCGCCAGATGCTTGAAGTCATTAATTATAATTAGTGCACTGAGCTCCACGGATTGTTTTGCTTTTGACTTGAACTTAGTTTTATTATCGATAAGGACGCCACGCGCACAATCCACCAAAAGATTAAAGTGCCCCAGAAAGTCGAACCCTAATAATGGCTCGATATCGTATCCATGACCACAAATGACCACCATAGGCCGTTGTAATGTTTACACTAGATTTACGCAATCCACCCGTTCCTACCAAATTAATCGGAATTATTCACACACTTTCCCCTTTATAGATTAAAAATTCACACTTTATTTGATCTACTTTCTCGGCGACGGTTAATACTGACGGCATGCCAGCAGTCGCACTTGCAATGGCATGTCGTGCTAGTTTTCCGATGGGGCTGGCGAAGAGGGCCTAGAGGACGGTTGCATTTGAATGTGTTCCCCTCTTTTCGGCCATCTGCGCCAAGGCTTGCAGAATTTCGCCCTTTCCTCGAAATACAAATGGGATCGACATACCATGGGTCTTTTGTTGCTGCAAAGAGGTCGCAGTCATATCGGCATACTATTAGCACTATATTCGTTACTACGCGGTAGAAAGTTAGAACGGTTTCCATTAGGGTACACACCTATAGGCACTGAGCGCGCAATTCCAAGATTTTGCACAATATTTATATGATTACTGCGCCTATTATTTAAATTGACAATTCTTATATCGGGAAAATATGTGGCACTTCTTTCAATTGTATCACTGTTATTATTAACGCTAAGACAATGTGCCCTATAAAATGGCATTAGTTCGTCTGCAAGCTTTTCTAGCTGGGTTAGGGTTAGTTCCTTCTGGGTGGCGATTATTGGCGCGATGTTTGATGGCAGGGATTGAATAAATTTGTTCCTCACGAGTTCTTCCCCAACTCCCACCTGTAGAGCTGTTCTCCGCAGTTCTTCAGGTTGATTGAAGGCCGACCAGTGTGAGTGAAGGAGACAATGAGCTTCTCGAAGAGCTCCGTTTTGGTTCTCTCAAAGAGCCCGATTACTTTGGTCCTTAGGAGCTTGTAATTTGGGGCAGACAAGACTGTAGCTGGAAGTCGGTCGACCTTCTCGAGAGGTATTGCAACCAAGACGTGGAATTTTTTTTCCCTCCTTATTTATCCTCGATATGTGAAACTGGGTCTCTAAAAGCTTAAACCAACCTAGTACTGCTGTCTCGTTAAAGATTGGTGCTATGATGGTGATGGCATTCACGATTTCCGTTTCTCTTTGTCCTGCTTGTTGATGGTCCGATAAGGCGGTTAAGGCAGCCTAACAGTCGAGTTTGGTCTGACTACAAAGTATTCCTTCGGGTAAACCGCTTATAGGTTGGTTTTAAATGGTAACCTGGTAATTGCTTGGCAGAAGGAAAAACTCGAAATAAAAATGGCTGTTTTATAGGCTTTAATCTTTGCTTCGGGCTAACTCAATTTAGGCAAGTGGAATAGTTGTGTTTTCCGTGGTTTGTTTGTGCGCTCTCTTCTTTGGCTGACTATCAGTGTTAATGTTCAGTGTTTTTTGTAAGTCTCCTTCTGCGTCAGATTATTCGGACTATGGACGGACGGATTAAGGACGAGGTACGGACTGGTGATGTTAATAATGATAACGCTGCTAATATACTAATCAGAATGACAATAATAATAAGAATGTTTCTGTCTGTCTATTTATACTAACGCCACTTAAGAGGGTGTGACTTCTCTTAATCTGAACGCGGGGCGGAGCTTATCTGGTCAAAGTATATGCGTATGTTCTCTACTAAGACTACTAGGCGGAGTCAAATGGTGTATGAATGTTCAGTGTAGGCACGTATGTACTTAGAGAGTATTTGCATTTAGCCACCTGACCGTGCTTATCATTAGATATTCATAGCAAGATTGATTTCGTCCTTTCACGGCTTCATGCAAACTCTAGCTGGTTAGATGAGATTCTGTTCTATGTGTGTCCAGCTGTTTTTCGCGGCCTCTATTATCTGTCTCGAGACCTTCGGCTCACATGTTTCGTAATGTGTGTATGTTTTTACATTCGCGTGGAAACCCAATGATTTCGCTTGCATCATTAAAACATATTCTGTTCTACATTGATACATATTGTCGTAGAATGGACTCTCGACGATATACCATATATAACTATTCGTTGAGGGAACTTATTTAATTATCTTAAGAGTGCGTGGATGTCTAGGCTGGCCGATATTATGTATCTTCGATATGCTTAAGAAGTGGAACTGAGCTCAAGGATAATAATATTGCTATCATTAATAAAATAGAGTTTTATTAATAAAACTATCAACAACACACAAAATGGAAAATATTGACATAAACAGAGAATTGGAAAGGGTCGTGGGAAATCGAGCTTAACCGGGGATTAAGAGATTTAAAAAGGTAAAACAAATATAAATTAAAGGGATGAGATGGTTCGCTAAACCATTTAAATCACAGGATAGAGTTGGCAAAAGGGTTAAATACTCAAAGGTAACATTCGGCTTACGTAATTATACTTGTTGTGCAGAGGAAGGCGACGTGAAGGAATTTTCGGTCCGCTGGCGAGTTCCAGCTGAAGGGGGGGGGGAATTAAATGAACCTGACGTGGCGTCTTGAGAATGAGAACCGTTTCTTGACGAACAAGCTTGAAGAACAATTGCTGTTCTACGTTGTTCTCTTCTGAACAACAGGATGGGGGGGGGGGCGGTGAGAACCGTCTCTTGTCTACGGGCTCGAGAACAATGGCTGTTCTAAAGTTGTTCTCTTCTGAACAACAAGGGGGAAGGGCGAGAACCGTTTCTTGGCGAACGGGCTCAAACGAACAATGGCTGTTCTACGTTGTTCTCTTCTGAACAACAGGGAGGGCAGTGAGAACCGTTTCTTGTCAACGGGCTCAAAAGAACAATAGGCTGTTCTACGTTGTTCTCTTCTAAACAACAGGGGGGGGGGTGAGAACCGTTTCTTGTGTCAGGCTTTGAAAGAACAATGGCTGTTCTACGTTGTTCTCTTCTGAACAACAGGGGAGGGGGGGGGGTGAGAACCGTTTCTTGTCTACGGGCTTGAAAGAACAATGGCTGTTCTGACGTTGTTCTCTTTCTGAACAACAGGGGAAGCCTTGTGGACTTGGCGTCACGAAGGCTCGAACCTTGGCACTCAAGGGATATTGTCCTTCTTCTGGACAAGTGATGGTGAATCTCGAGGTCGAGGTCCCTTGGCGCACAAGGTGAGAGTGGATCGTAGTGATGTTCCACGACGAAAATCTGGATCTCCAATCTGCTCTTAGTGGTAAAGTTTCCAAATAAATAGTCAGGACACCCCTTGGCGTGGGGAAAAATGGAGTGGAGGCTTCGAGGGAATGCACAGCCGAGCCTGAGAACAATGCCTTATCTGCCCAACGAGGTGGTCATTTGTGAGGTTCCTTGTTGATGCTATTCCACCTTACACTTGGTTGCCACATCTTTCAACAATAAAGCTCAATACTGAAATTTGTAATTCTCAATTAAATATTGACCAATTCTCACTACTTTCATCTTCAAATAACTACACGATCTACGCATCCATGAATCATTATACATTTTGAAAGCTAAACCCACTCAATGACCAATTTCATCCATTCCTTTGCTCATTGCTTGCAAAATGCACCCGCCTCTATCATTTGCTTTGTACTTCTAAGATTTAAAATGTCTGATATATATATATATATATATATATATATATATATATATATATATATATATATATATCTTGTATTGCCCTAAATATAAAGAGAATGGTGGGAAGCGCAACCGTACCGTGATGTCACGGAAATTTACAGACCTGTATCAGATGTGGGCTCACATCTGGTGGCCAGTGTAAACACAGGTGAGGTCTCTCATGGCAAGGCGGCGTGACTTATCGAAGCTCGAACGAGGCATGGTAGTGGTATCCAGATGATTGGAACAGTCCCTTTCTGAAGTTTGCTTACATTCAATATCCCTCGACCTACGGTATCACTTGTGTACTTAAAATAACCTCACATGAGGCATTAGTGTCCACCGTGGAACGCGCAGTGGCCGACCACTGGTGCTTAGTGATCGTGACAAGTGGCGTTTGACTAGAATTATCGATGGTAACAAACAAGCGGCACTACCACAAATTACATCTACATTCAGTGCAGGAGCACTAAATATCGGACGCATATCTATTAAGTCAGTACAGCTTTCTTTGCCTTTAATGGGATATGGAAGCAGAAGACTGACTGGAGTGCCCCTGTTAACAATAACACACCGGATACACCGCCACATCTGGGCTTATGAGGTCACTAATTGGACCATGGATTAATGGCAACATGTGGCGTGGTTCAACGTGTCACGATTCCACTTGTTTCCTGCGAACGTTAGTGTTCGAATATGGCGCAACCCTTATGAGGTCATGGATCCCAGTTGTCAACACGGCATCATAAGCTTCAGCTTATTCAAGTCTCGCCTTCGAGTTCTTCTTACTGATGATTGGTTTGGTTGCTGGAGAGCGAGTCTTTAGACCAGGCGACGGGATACCGTGAAACTGATAAATTATTTGCCACTATTGGTCTTAATTTTTGGAGAAATTCCTGCTGCAGTTTCAACAGGATCCTTCATAGAGACACACCTAATAGCTCTGTCTTCTCGGGAAACGGCCGACCTACCTTTGCAAGTGATTTATAGTTTTTTTTTCATTGTATAACTTTAGGAAGTGCGAAATTACAATCTTCGACCTTCCTACCTCTCTTGAAATCACAGAAAGAGTCCTCCCCATAGACTTCAAGCGTACAAATTATCTGAAGGAGCTCAGTAGTCACTTTCAAGTGTAGTGGCATCTCTGCATAGTGTGTACGACAACAATGGCAGTTATACAGTTCTTACCTACTGAACAAAATATTGCCAGATGATTTCATGAAACCTTTAGAATGCACCTCTCAATATTATATTTTGTTAGTTTATTTAGTATAATTTCTTAAATATATGATTGCATTATATGGAATCTTCATAAAATATATTAAATGCATTCCTTTATGTACGATGGAAATTTCATTTACTAACTCATGCAATTTTTCAAAATGAAAATCGTTATATATATATATATATATATATATATATATATATATATATATATATATATATATAAAATGAGAAACTCACAAAGTATCACGTGAGGGTAGCAAATGAATGCAATGTCCCGCAGGAAAAAATGAAAAGGTGTTTCCAAGTACTTTCGAACTTTATTAAGTTCCTTATCAAGGATAACTACAAGAAATAATATTATATTAGAGGTATATATACGAAAGAAAAGTATGAAAGACCGCCTCAAAAAGAAGAAATCACCAATGAGGAAGAGGGAAGGGGGAAGGTAAAAAAACACATTAAGGATTACAAGAAGCAGGTAGTAAGGTCAAACTAAGTCGAAGGAAAGGGTAACAGATTCAAAGAAATGGAGATAGCCTAACGAGGGAGATTATAAGAAACGATGAGCAAAAGGGGGTAAAAAATACAAAGTACAAAACAGAGCAGTGACAATTAAAAAATAATAATAAAAAATTAAAATAAAATAGGGGCCACATAACTAAAGAATGTATATAGAAAAAAACTAGGAACGAAAGACAAAACTAATTTCTTTGAGTATTAATCTTTTAATTATAGCATCTATTTTATATAAACCAGGAGAAAGGTTAAAATTATCACATTGGCTTATAAAAGCACATTCAATGATATTCCTTTTATAGGGTCATTGGAACGATGAATAAATTTGGCCGAGTTCCAGTTAATTAAATGGTTCTTATCCGACATATGGACAAAGAAAGCACTGTAATCTTCCCCTCTTTCTTTGTCCATATGTCAGATAAGAACCATTTAATTAACTGGAACTCGGCCAAATTTATTTATCGTTCTAATGACCCTATAAAAAGAAATATCATTGAATGTGCTTTTATAAGCCAATGTGATAATTTTAACCTTTCCCCTGGTTTATATAAAATAGATGCTATAATTAAAAGATTAATACTCAAAGAAATTAGTTTTGTCTTTCGTTCCTAGTTTTTTCTATATACATTCTTTAGTTATGTGGCCCCTATTTTATTTTATTTTTTTATTATTATTTTTTATTTTTTAATTGTCACTGCTCTGTTTTGTACTTTGTAATACTATTTCTTGTAGTTATCCTTGATAAGGAACTTAATAAAGTTCGAAAGTACTTGGAAACACGTTTTCATTTTTTCCTGCGGGACATTGCATTCATATATATATATATATATATATATATATATATATATATATATATATATATATATATATACAGCGATGAGTTGAATTGCCGGCGAGGCGCAATTTAATTTCCAAGATGAAGCCAATGACGAAAAATAATCCAAGCATTTTTCGAAATCCAATTTTTCAAATTATCGTAGATTAGGGTCAAGTTAGCCCTTTCTGCGTTTCTCAGCCGAGGTCGAACGGCTATGCGCGTGGGGAGTTTATAATACCAGCAAAGTGCGAATTAACTAAATGTAGGTTGGCCAAACAGTCGACTATCTTGGAGGTTCCGGAACAATAGAAAAACGGGTACAAAAATAACTTTACTAATATGTAAATTAATATTCGTTTACAAGGTTAAAAGGAGTTAAAACAAACTATATACACATTATACGTACACGAGTCTCAGCGGCTAAAAGGGGGAAGACTTGATGGATACGGTCACCGTACAAATAAACGAACAATATTGACCGAGGATCGCTTGAATGACCTTGAGCGTATACGAAGCCGAGGATGAAAGCTTACATTGGGGCGGTGGGGGGAGAAGAGAGATCACTTGTATAGGAGAGGTTGCGTGTTGCTGTTACATCGAAGATTTTGTCCGAGGGAGTGATCCTTGCCTTAGCGCGAAGTCCAAGTAATAGTCTCTTGACAATGACTATTACGGGATGAACTTAGATCTTGCTTTCGAGTAAAACACAAATCGAGACTGGGCGCGTTGCGTTTGAGGCGCGTGGAAAAACGGGTACGAGCTAGACTCACGTGAATTAACGAGAATACCCTGAGCTTGAGGGGTTCTACGATAATTGTGCAGAGTCAAACGGGACGCGAATAGCGGGTACCGACGGGAGACGGGCGGGGGATACTGACGGGGCTGAGCGGGCGGCGGATACTGATTTCTTGTATGTTCTCGCAGAGTTTGTCGTGTGTTATTATGGGTCCCTTTGGTTTCCCATTAAATTCTCTCGGAAATTTACGGAGGGATCTAAACTTCTCCTGGAACATATCAATCTTCTGCAAATAGTCCAACCTGCCAGTGAAGCCATACCATGGCAAACAATCCAAAGGAATTCCTACTAGGCCTATCCTGAGAACGTCCATTTGGCAATGCTTGCAGATGTTGATTAGAAATTAGCTATTGACAGAATTAAGAAGATTCGAGAAGTTACTGTGTATGGGGAAGAGATACGTGATTTCCCGCCATCGAAAATAGATAGGACTGCTAAGAACTTAACAGATCTAGTTCTCCCTGAAGAGAAGTGTAGGTTAGAGTCACCACTTACAATTCATCTATCTAATGAAGACCTGCAAAATATTGACATTGCATGCCATTATCAAGGTGTGGAGCGGTGTGTGCGAATGGTGACAGAAGCTTCTGGAAAAGAAACAAGAGATGGGTACATTCGGGCGGTACTAAAATCCCGTGACTTAACGCCATCGTTTGAGACAAAGCATGATTTTAATGTAACAGTTGACAAATATTATGTATCAGTTAGATAATAAAAGTTGAACTCCTCACTTGTTTGTCATTATCCTTCAGTTTATACTCAACTCTAATGTATTTAGAAGCACTTATAAAGACATACTTACAACTCTGATGGCGTATATTTTTCTGGCTCGAAAAAGGGGTGTTCCAAATATTTCTCCAAAAAACTTTTTCGATGCTACGGTCTAATATATATATATATATGAATGCAATGTCCTGCAGGAAAAATGAAAAGGTGCTTCCAAGTACTTTCGAACTTTATTCACTTCATTCTCAAGGATAACTACAAGAGAAAATATTATAATAAGGGTATATATAAGCTAGTAAAAGATAAAGGACCTCCTCTAAGACAAGAAATCACCAATGAGGAAGTAGGAGAGGGACGGGTAAATTCATATTAAGATTTAGCTATAACAGGTAGCAAGGTCAAGCCGAGAAGCAAGAAAGACTCAAGAACAGAGCCAAAAGCGTTAAAACAATAAACGGATAAAGCCATAGTCTAAAGAGGGAGATTAGGAAAGACACGAGAAGTAAGCAGATACGTAGGGGAGAGGGACAAAGAGAGAGGAGGAGAAATAAAATAGTTAATACAAAATCAATGCAATAATTAAATTGACACATCGGGTTCCCATAAAAATGAAATTTTTCCCCCAAAAAATTAGGAATATAAGTCAAAACTAATTTCTTTAAGAATGAGTTTTTTTCATAACAACATCAATTTTAAAAAGGCTCTCTCTAAATGACTTACTTCTTTTCTTACACCTCTAGTTGGGACCATTTCTCATTCACATGTCACCAATAGCTACGACCTTATTTCGAAACTCAATGCCAGTCAATATTCGAATAATTGTACCCTTTTTAGTTTCGATGTCTGCTCATCATTTACCAAGGCTCCAGTTAAAATAAGTAAAACTACACACACAAACACAAACACACACACACATATATATATATATATATATATATATATATATATATATATATATATATATATATATATATATATATATATATATATGTGTGTGTGTGTGTTTGTGTGTGTACTTTTACTTATTTTACTTGCCGTCCCACTACCTCTTCTGCGAGGTCGGCGGCCCCTATAGGAAGGGCACCACGCTCCGTGGGTCGGTCTACAGGTCCCTAAGAGAGGAGATGTTGTGTGTAGTGGGTTGCGTGCTTGTGTGAAGTTTGGGCAGTCTATGAATAAGTGTGTGATGTTGTCTGGGCTTTGGTTGCATCTGGTGCATGTTGGTGTCGGCGTGAGGATTATTATTCTTTGTTTGTATGGTTGTAGTGTAGTGGTGTGGTCAGTGGAGCATAGTGGAGAGGCTTCACCTCAGTTGAGAAAGGACAACTCGTTCAGGATGGTGTTTGGTGGTAGTGTGTTGAAGTATCTTTAGGTGAAGGTAATGTGGATGTATTTGTTTAAGTTGGGGTTTGGTGGAGGTGGATATGTCTTTGGATGTGTGTGTTCTTGATTTTTGTGCATTTGCCTGTTATGTCTGTTCGTTGGAAGGCGATTAATGTTCAAGTAGTGGTTCATGAGAAGGTTACAGTGTTGTATTGATGTTGCAATTTGGTTGTTTCTGGTAACTATTGGCTCTTATGTGAGAGCTGGAGATGTAGGTGATGTGTGGATTTTCTTTATGGTTCTCCAGAGTTGGGTTGAGTTTGCTTGCTGGTCTATTGTATTGACGTATTGGTTCCAGTTTTCTGTTTTCAGTTTAGTGATTAGGTTGGTGGATGTGGGGGCTGAGTAATTAGAAGTGTTGTGTTTCTTGTTGTAAGGGGAGGGGCTTGTTTTGTTTTATACTGTTAGGTTGCTTTATGAAGTCTGTTATTTCCATTCTGAAATTGACTTCGTATTTTTCTGCGGTCCTGGGGGATGAATTTACTGCTTGCATGCGTTATGGTATTGTTAATGTAGTATAATGCTTTGTCTTGCGAGGCATAGTTGTTTAAGGTCAAATTGTGAAGTTTGTCTTCTATGAATTGGGTGTAGTTGTGGGTGTAGTCTGCTTTTATGTAGTTTTTATATGTGGTTTTGAAGGATGTTGGTTGTGAGTACATGGTTTGAAAGGATATAATAATGGAAAATGGTCTGGAGAGGTGAGGTTAATTATAGTGTTCCATGTCGTTCTGGTGTGGTTGATGTAAACTGAGGGTTATTCCTGGGGATGTGCAATTTTGAGTGTGTTGAGGGGGTGGAGTGTCTGGTTGTTGGGGATGTGTTGTTGAGTATAATGAATGAGTAAGTGAGGTTGTTCTGCTATGTTGGTACCTCTGTTATCTGTTGTTTGGGTAGCGAGCCATGATGGGTGGTGTGGGTTAAAGTCGCCAAAGATGAAGAGATTGGAAAGTTGTGTTAGGAGATCTAGGATGGGTGTGTATTTTCTTGGTCTTCTGTGGGAAGTGGGGGGCTGTATATGTTCAATTTTCGTGTGGGTGTTATTCTTTATAAGTGTTTTTTTTATATGGAGATGGTTTCAGTGAATGGAATGGAGTTGTGTACTAATGTTATGAGTCTGTGGCCTCTCGGGGTAGTGTCTAGACAAAGCGTGGTATATCGGTAGAAATGGCGAAGTTTTTGTTGTGTTTTTAGGTTTGTTTCTTGACTCAGTGCTATATGGTTGTTGTGTTTGTGTAGGATGTCTTGTAGTTTACTGTGTTTGTGGAAGATAGAACGAATATTAAGTTGTATTTCTTGATTGAGCTCGTGAAACAGTAGGGAGTATGTCGGATTTAGGTCTTTGTATGAGGTTTTCTTGGGAGTTTGGGGGACTTTTAACTTTACCGTTTAGTTGACTGTTTGGTGTTTTGTATCTGTTGGTATTTTATATCGGATCTTTCGACTTTTCACGCCTTTTATCCCTTTTTTTAAGCACCCCTGTGTATTTGTGCTTTTGTTTCTGTTGCTGTATAATGGGTAGCCAATATTTGAATCCTAAATTTCTATTAAAGACTTCCAAGTGAAGATCATCAGGAGGATATAATTTTATATCCTAAGTTTCTATTAAGGACTTTCAAGTGAAGATCATCAGGAGAATATAATTTTAAATCCTAAGTTTCTATTAAAGACTTCCAAGTGAAGATTATCAGGAGGATATAATTTTAAATCCTAAGTTTCTATTAAAGACTTCCAAGTGAAGATTATCAGGAGAATATAATTTTAAATCCTAAGTTTCTATTAAAGACTTCCAAATGAAGATCATAAGGAGGATATAATTTTAAAAAGAATTTAATTATTTTCAATATCTTTTTGGCGGCCCCAAGTGAAGCTGCTTTCTATTTTCTCATTTTTCGATACTGTTTAGAATTTTAAAAATACTCAAATGAGTTCCCTTTTCCAACGATAGATTCGAATCCTCCAGCCGATCTTCATGATATTCGTCAGGCCGGGCATCAAAATTTGTCCTTTTATTGCTGGACATGCGAACAACCACAGTCTTTCCCCTTTCAAACTTTTCCCACTCCAAGTAGATAATCGCCTTCACAAGCATTCACGTTTGGCCTTTCTATACCGGGAAGAAACTTGCAACAGGTTAGTCTCTGAATATATTAAGGATTATCATATCTTTATCATTCCTTTACAGTTAATACGCTCCAATTTTCGTTATTTTACATTTCACTTTTCCTATTTCTTTAAGCAATCTATAAATTTCAAATGATAAACAGCTAAATGTATTACGTATCTACATTCATTTAAAATGTCCGCTCTTTTAATATCCCTTAGATTCAATCTGTCAACCGAGAAATACTAGAATAATTACTATATTAACTAAAGTCAAATTCATATGAACATTTTGGCTTATTTATGGCCTTTGTGACTGTGTTTCAACCCGAAATGTCGGTATCAAAAAAATAAACTTAGAAGATGGAAATCATAAATGCAGCCTTACTGTTAATCCTTAAACTATGTATACCCTTTTGTTACGTCACAAATATGACCAGCCCACTGTTTCCCTCTTTAGAAGAAACGAGTCAACAGACCGTAAACGTGGAACAGTCGGCTTAGAATTTGAATTCCGGGACATTTGTTGCAAAAGCGAAACATTTCCCAATTTCATATACTTTAAGTTTTATAGAAAATCCCTCTACTATTCTCATTTTTGTCAAGAATCTCTCCCCAACCTTTTGGCCAACGGAATTAACTTTAAAGGAAAGTCACCAAGACTCTGTTTCCCAACTTTCATTTAGCTAAAAAGACAAGTTTCTCTAATCGATGCATAACCCCTATGCTCGCCCAATGTACGGTAGAAGCCTACTTACGAGTATCTAAAGTCAAGCAGACTCAAACACACAAACTTGAGTGACAGCAACTCTCTCCCGAAACCCTTCCGGATACCCCTAAAAGTTGTTTAACTTTTCCGAACACTAGTTAACGTAACAAGAGAAACTTCTACTAGCATTTGGGCTTGACTTATGTCTACCCCCTCTTTTCCCGAATAAACTTAAATTTCTTTTCAAATTCGAAGGCTATTACAACGGATTAAGTCTCTCCCTACCCAAAGCCTATGTAATTCGACATAGCGGAAGATCTCTAAAATCGCTTAGCCATTATTTCCCCCAACTTAAACTGTTTGTTGTCAACGGTTGATGTGTAAACATAATTAACAACCACTGATAAGCCTCCGGTACGGTCAGCACCAAACACTAAACACAAAAAACTCCACCATGACCGATACAGACAAATACTGACGCAGTTATGAAGAGCCAATACAGCTCGATACCTATTCGCAACATGCGTGAGCTCTGCCCAATTAAGACAAAATCTACAGATGCACAGATTCTAGATCAGTCAGAGAACTCAGTCAAGTTGACGGAATTCGTCCAAGCTACTGGTCTTAAGGAGGAACCTTACCGGGATCAACTTAAGTAAGTACCCCAGTATCACGTACTCAAAATTCCTCCCATCCGCAGTGCATTTCCAGGTCTAGGTACTGTTTTGATCCCCAGCATGGGCAGACAAGGAGTTCGGTACTGGACAAGAGATTTTCAGCAATCGGCGGTTCGCCGATTCCTTCGCAAAGGCGCGGGCAGCTCAATCTACATACCTCATGAGACAGCCATTCAAAACAGCGGTGTCTTTCTCCATCCTTCTTCCCTCCTCCCGCCACACACGATACATCACTCTTACTCCCTCCTCCCTTTCTCTCCCCACTCCCTCCCCCTTCCCACCTATTATTGCATCTATATCAATCTGATTGTGATTAGGAACGTGGCATCTTAGGGAGGATGACTGGTTGCCTTCTTTATCGTAGTGATTTTTATGTTCATATGAATTTAGGTATTTTCCTTCATCGTGCTGCCAAAGACTAGGTTCGTGCTAAATGCGTCAAAGGCAAATATTCAAAATTTCATTATGTCGTTAGGAATAAAGTTGTTAAGGCCTTGAGATACCTTGTTAATAATAATACTAATAATAATATTAATAAAAATAAAATAATAATAAAAATAATAATGCCAATCAAAATAATAATAATAAAACATAAAAATAATAATAATACTGATATTACTAATAATAAAATAATAATAAAAATAACAATAATATTAATAATGAAATAATAATAATAACAATAATATAATAATAAACACAATAATAATATTAATAATAAAATAATATTAATAATAAAATAATATTAATAATAAAATAATAATGATAAAATAATAATAATGATGTAGGTAGTGAGGAGGAAAGGGGGGTAAAAATACCTACCTTTTCTGAAATGTAAATGAGATCGTAAATTGGGGAGGGGCGTGTGTGTGTATGAATGGGGTCCCTTCCCGGGTTCTACCTCACTCGTGTTCACTTTCATTCATTCGTTATCATTACTCATGCATCAGTTTTCCCTCGCTTTTGTTTCCCTCAAATATGTTCATTGTCTCCCTTTATTATTCACTTTGGACTATTAATGCCCATGTTGGTTAATCCCTACCTCTTTTTCTTCCGGGAAATCAGGTTAAGTTCATATTCCTAACAAAAAGATGTTTGTATTACACTTCCTGAATCAATGATTTGTGGCAACGAGCTTTGCTCATATTCTTAATATCTTCAATCTTTCCTACTATTTTTGGTCCTTATATGTATCCCCATTTCCCTTCTATTGTCACTCCTTTTATTCTTTCTTCATTGATTCTAATCCCGTTCTTAGTTATCTTCTTTATTTTCCCATTTAAAGCAGTCTCCTTCCTAACATTGTGACACATGCCAAGTTCACTAATTTTTTGAATTTGTTGAATTTTCGAAACGATCAAATTTACGCCTTGAATTTCCCCATCCGTTTTTACTTCATCCATTAACGTCATTCTGGAAAATGTCAAAAGCCGAGTTCTGCCCTCATAATGATGGCTAAAAGCTCTAACTACGTTCCACGTCCCCGAAACGAATATTGATGATTTCTTTTACACTTAATGTGTAATTTGCTGTCGAAGGAGACATAATAAGGCCTACACAGGGAAACACATTGTTCAAATACACACCCGTTCACATATCAACACAAATATCGTTTTAAGTCTCGCTACATATTTATGGCTGGCGCGGGGAGTTAAAAAAAGGTTCTCTTCTAAAAGCAACATTTACTTTTCCCGGTGTGTCTAATTACATCTTCATCTTTTATTCTGTTTTTCCATTACTTTTTATACTCCTCAAACTTCTGTTTACTTTAGGATTTCAATTAAAGGGATATGCAAATGCGAGGCCAGCCTTGGTTTTTATATATTCTTTTAATTCTCTTTGTGATGATGTTGCTATTTCGACGCGTATCCAAATGTTAAAAATTCTCCGATTGAGAACGACAATAAAAAGGAAACAAAGCAAGATACAGAGAGAAAAACTATTATTACGGAAGCGTACATCTTATGCCATGCGATTCATTGTGTTTTGCAAAAAAATATTCCGGAGACATTCAACTTAAGCTGTTAAGATTCATCTTTTTAAAAACCAGTTAAATGGCGGCCGTGAATGTCGATGTAGTATTGAAGTCTCTTTCGGAAATTTGCCAGAAATGATATGCTACATTCGATACGTTGTGATGACTGTAGAAATTGGATTCACTATCACAGCTGCAACATCCCCTTTTACCAAATATTGTGTTTTGTCAAAACAAATAGGAAATATACTTGTGAGAAATGTTGCATAGGGGAGTATGACAGCGATGTTGATGGCTGGATGAAAGAGGCACAAGAAGCTCTAAGAAATCAGGGCCTGGGTATACCAAAAGGGCAGACTAGGTCTAGTGAGACTACCTCAGGACCTACACTAGAAGTAAATCATGATGTAGAGGTACCTAGGCCGAGGGAAGAAACTACACCGAGGCCTGCACAAGTCTCTCATGATGAAGAAGTAGCTAGGCCTTGGAAAGAAAATGGAAGTAGCCCTGAGGACCTAGACCAGGACTTGGCACTAGCCCTAAGCCAAAAATACAGGACTGAGCCAAGATCAGCAACTACCAACACCACCACCAAAGCAGAACCAACAACAACCACTAACATCATAAACATACTCAAGCACTAGCAACAGGAACAACAGTAGGGAAGTGATACAAGCACCTGCGGGGGGGCCAAACCACCCAGGCCCCAACCTCAGAAGGGGAATGGCCTGGTCAGGAAATGAGACCAATCTGTAACCACTACCACAGGGATTTATGTAAACATGGTCCCTCGTGTTAGGATTGCCGGTATCGACACCGAGCAGAGAAGACCATATTTTTAGACTACAACCTCATCACCCTCAACACAACATACACGAAGAAGAATACAACGAGAAGTGAAGAGAACAATACTGCAGGATCTTCTCCTTTCACAGTCCCGAAACTTGTTTCGTAAAGGCTCCTATACAGTGGATTCACTATCATATATATATATATATATATATATATATATATATATATATATATATATATATATATATATATATTAAAGGCCCAAATATCCTAAGTGGGATACTTAATTGCACCATTTTTAAATGACCGCCAAACATTTTGTAATGCTCAGATAGTTGATTTTCTGCTCTCTGGGCAAATAAGAACTAATCGACTTTCAAATCCAACCAATAAGGTTTTAGTAGTTTTCCGCCTTGCGGCTCCCGAGCGCAAAATTTACCAATCTTGTGAAAATGCTGAAAAGGCTAATATTTCATGGGAATTGTTCTTACATTCGATCTTCTTACGCCAATACCAATGGAGATAAGTTTATCATTACTTAACCTAACCTAACATAACCTAGCCTAGCCTAACCTAACCTAGCTTAACATAACCTAATCTAGCCTAGCCTAACCTAACCGCACAAAAACGAAGAATTTTTTAAAAATGCACGGGAGTAAAAATATCATGTATTTGCCTGTAGTTTAACATCTTAAGAGCATTTCCCAATATTCTTAAGGAAAGGCAAAGTGAACCTTAAAGGGTTAACCGTTATATGAAAATTAATAAAGGAGTTGGATTCGAACCTCTGTCATCAAGCGCTCATCGATATTATGACCACGACGCTCATCAGCTGAGCTACCATCCTCACCCCCCCCCCACAATGGTTGATTCAAGAGGCCTTTTGAATAACGAAGGGTAGTTTTTTTCATCCAGTGAGAAACAAGACAAGAGTTTTTCTAGTAGGAGGGGGCACGGGCTTTTTTGTTTATAATAATTGAAAATCACATGACACGTGATATATAATAGATGTATATAAATACAGGAAAGTATCCTGTATTTAGACAGGCGTTAAAAATTCTTCTCACTGCTTCGATGACATTTGCTGGTACCTTGTTAAAGTTTAACTTTGTTAGCCTCGATTGACCTGGAGCCTTTTGACGGAATGAGTGGAGCACGACAAGTAGTAACTCTTTGGTTATCTCGGCGTCTCCGTCGCGTTGTCTATTTACCTGGTGGTGCGGGTGTGTTCTATAGATTTGGGTGTCTAGCTCGTCTATAATCTCGCTTTCAAACTCTATATCATAGTCTTCGTTCTCCTCTTCAGTTATACTGAATATTTTTTCTCCAATAACTTCTGAATATTGCTTCTATCTTTTCTTTTTCTGTTTCGAAGTTTCCATCTTCGTTTCTTATTTCTATTTTCGTCGTTCTACTAGTCGATCCTTGATTTTTTCCCGAAAAATATTTGGGAGATGAATCATGATCGAGGCTTTTGATCGCATCGTCCCAACGTCTCCACAGTTATGTGAGTATCAACTGTTTGAGCTCTTCTTTGATTTCTTTACCTCGTTGTATGGACTCAATCGATGCGTTTCTGATGTTAATATCTTATAGTAATTTCAGTTTACGGTATAAATCCTTCATGTATTCGGTCTATCTATATATGAGATGGACCTATGCTCAGATTTCGGGATCCAAGCTCTATCTGCGTTAATTAGGTGGTTATTAAGGTCGTCGAGTGTCTTGTAAATCTCATCGAGAATTGTCTAATCCAAAGTGAGAGGATGATAGTTCTCGATAAGGTGGGCGTATTGTGCCCAGTCTGCATTTTTGTAGTTTCCTAACTACAGCTGGGACTTGTATAGGGTTCCTGTTGATGATGAGTAGGACCCTTATATGATCATTGCATGGTACCTGAACTGGTTCCATGTAGTAGATAAGCGGCAGCTGCCAATTGGCCAGGCATACGAGGGGTGGTCAATAAGTTTTGCGAATCGGTAGGGCAAAAACAGAGAAGGGGGATGGCTGTTTGTGTGGGTGTTGGGACAAGTTATGACAAGTCAGGACCTGAAGCCGCACGCTCCTGCCTCGTCTATTTAAGAAGCAGTAGCTGGTCGCAGATCGTCAGTCACAAATTTGTCAACAATGTAGAAGGTTGAGCACTGCTCAGTGATCAAATTTTTGACCAAGGAAGGCAAGAATGCAAAAGAGATCCATGAACGCATGGTTGCAGTGTACACAAACACCGCCCCTTACTATACAAACATTGTTTGCTGGAATAGGGAGTTCCGCCATGGTCGTGAGTCCCTTGAAGATAAACCCCGTCCAGGACGCCCGTCAGACGTGACCAACGAGGACAATGTGGCCCGTGTGGAGAGGATCATCCTCGAAAATCGACGGGTGAAGGTCAAGGAAATCAAGCGAGAACTTAAAATATCACATGGAAGTGTTATCAACATCATTCACGACAATTTGGCCATAACCAAGGTCTCTGCCCGTTGAGTCCCTAGAAACCTGACGCCCCATGATTGACTTCAACGTCGTCAAAGTTCGGAGGAGCTGCTGCTCCTGTACAACCAAAACCCGGCGGGATTCGAGCCACGCATAGTGACAGGTGATGAAACGTGGGCCCATCACTGGGATCCAGAGACCAAGCTCGAAAGCATGGCCTGGAATCACAGGGGCTCTCCAACCCCCATCAAGTTCCGGACCCAACCCTCAGCCGGGAAGGTCATGGCCACCATCTTCTATCTTCTGGGATTCTGAGGGAGTGTTGATGGTGGACTATGCGCCTCGTAGAAGGACCATCACAGGCCAATATTACGCCGAAGAACTGACTGGGTTGAAGAAGTGCATCCGTCAGAAGCGACGCGGCAAGTTGACACGCGGTGTCCTGCTCCTCCACGACAATGCTCCTGTCCACAAGGCCAGAGTTGCACAAGCTGCCCTGCGCGAGTGCGGATCCGAGTAGCTCAATCATCTCCCCCTGCAGTCCAGATCTGGCCCCTAGTGACTACTTTTTATTCCGCCAGCTCAAGGCTGCACTGCGTGGACGCCGGTTTGGGGACGATGCAGATGTCCAGTTCGCCGTCCAGGAGTGGATTGAACAGCAGTCGGGAGATTTTTGGTTGTCGGGAATTAGAAGCCTCAGGGACAAGTGGCGCAAGTGCATTGAAGTCGAGGGTAGTTATATTAAAAAAATAATAAAACACTTTTCCTCATATCTCGTTTCGTTATATCCGAATTGCAAAACTTATTGACCTCCCCTCGTATGTCTGGCTTCGTGGCAGTTCGGGGTCAATTTGCTGGGCGATGTTTCTGTCCAGCAAACTATCGGGGATCCTACCAATCCCATTAGGGGTTTTTCTACAAATAGGCCAATGAGAGACTGTAAAGGTAAAATTTCTCTATTTGGCAGCTTGTATCCGGTGGCTATGGCTATTTTTCCCATTTCGAGTTCGAACTCTATCGAGAGATAGGATTATTTGCGATTCCTGACTTGCTTTTATTTTATCCCTTTTTTTAAATCGCATAGCAACTCCGTCGAATCATTCTTGCAGAAAATTCGTGATCAACACATCGTAATTCGAAATTTTCATTTGTTCAATACGCGTGTTAACCCCCGTGTTCCGAAGTCAAGATGATAGGACCCTTTATTTCCGTAAAGGGTCCTTTTCATCGTCCAGCCATTTGTGTTGATTTCCAAAACCTTCAATGTGCTTCGTTGGCCTGCTGTATTATTTACTGATTTTTCTTTTTCTTCTTAGCCTGCGGGATATCTTTAGAGTGTTCTGGCTTCTCGCTCTTAAGAAGGTGACTAGAAGTTTTTGATTTTCTCCTCGTCGCCCTAGTACGATGACATGGGCCCTCGTCACTTTCCGAAGAGGTTTTATTTTCTTCATCTTTCTTTTCTTCGTCTTCCTCCTCGGATTCTTCAGAAGATGGGGCTTCCACCGTAGCTTCAAGTCCAGGATTACTATCTGTGTATTTGTGGAATACAGATTCTTTGAATGCCTTAGAACACTCTGAGCACTCTGGGTTTGCCGGCATGATTACTATTGACAGGTAATTTGCCTTCAGTAGTGCGTTTAAAACATCGTTATAACAACTAGACTTTACTGCATTTGTTACATTTTCATGTGGGGTGCAAATAAGAATGCGTGCGTTGAGATCGCTAGAAATTTCTGACGTAGATGCCCTCGCGGGTTGCATCTCGACACTTTTTTGGCGGCGCTCGCGTGTTTGGTTTCGCCTTTTGGCTTCCTCTTCTTTCCTTTTAATGATCTCTTTTCTTTGGGGGCAATTCAATGTTATGGCCCTGTGATCGCCCTTGCAATTCAGACACTTATTCTGGGTGCTTTTGCACTTGTCGAATCGGTGCCCTTCTGTGTCTCATTCGCTGCACCACAGTTTCTCTTTCTCGGTTCTCTCCTTGGATCCTCATACTGAAGATCAGGAGTCCGTCTGTGATTGCTTTCCGTTGCGGCCAAGGTGATCTTGAGCACATGGGTGAGGTCACGGAATTTGATCACTTCCCGGCCTAGTGTTCTCCAACCCAGCTTTCCACTTTGCGGCAGATAACACACCGCAGTTGGTTTCCACTTGTGTGTGTGTGGGGGGGGGGGGAGGCGGAGTATTATATCTCTCTTTTAGGGAAGGATTCTCTTACTCTTGGTGAAGAATTGTGCTTTATATATTTTAAAACGACTTAGTGAATTGGAATTCGCGAGTTCAGTGATATCAATAGCTAAAAGTTTCAGCAAGTGTTAAAGTGAAAATTTGTCATTTACGAAATTGTGCTATTAATACATGTGAATTTTTTCATCCGCTTTTGAACCCTGTGGTGGGGACTGAACTTGCTTCACTCCACCCCCCTCCCTCTTCGACGAGTCACCTTTTGACGGACTCTAACCTTGGTCGAGCTTTTGATAAGCGCCTCCGGTGCTAGACTCTTGAAAGAGACCCGGCGGATACCACTGAAGACCCTCTTCGATGGCCCCAAGCCGGACCGAGGGAGGGTCTTCGCAAAGATATATGGCGATTTGGGAATAGCTTTGTTAACACTAATTGACACCCATAATGGTTACGCGAGATTATGCTCTATGGAGGCTGACTCACCTCCCCAAAAGCTTCAGAGTGCTTGAAACAATCAACTTAAAACCATACACCACACCACAAATAAAAACACATAGAAGTGTCATCCTTCGCTACCTCGATCCATGGGTTAGGAAGCACACCTTAGAAGAGATTCATGCGTAGGTGAAGAAAAAACACACCTGGGCGAAGGTATATGAAGTCATCAAGTTTAAATATTAGACATGTTTTTAAGATGGTCTTTTGCGATACGGCAATGGTGGTTAAAGCTACGGAGGGAGGTATGCTCCTCTTTAACGTCTGTGTCTGCCCTGAGCAGATCGAACGGAAATGGAGCGGAAATGAACTGGATTGACACTCATTTCGCCTCGTTCCAAAACCTATCTCTGCTCATGTCGGGAGCAGTTCTGATACCCAAACCCTCAAGGGGTAGCACCCTGATTAGTGATGGTTGATTCCGCGCTTACTAACAAAAAGTCTACCATATATCATACCTCGAAAGGTCCCCTCTCCTGCGTTCATCCATCATCACCCATTCAATTTGGCAGTTCACGTTCATGGACAATTCTTTGCAAAGATGAGGGCTAACCATCGACAACATTTCAAAACTCGGAAATATACAGCCCCAACGGAGAAAAAAGTAAGACACTTTATCTTCAACTCGCCTCACTTGATTAAAAATGACCCAAGAAAACACCACGAGTATCCCCTGCGGGTGACCAGAGGTCAGAACAAGCCCAGCAGGGAGTGTGGTGTACAGAATGCTTGATCCTTGGATCAGGCAGCATACCAG
This sequence comes from Ceratothoa steindachneri, assembly GCA_963969495.1. Lineage (NCBI taxonomy): Eukaryota > Metazoa > Arthropoda > Malacostraca > Isopoda > Cymothoidae > Ceratothoa > Ceratothoa steindachneri. The sequence continues at coordinate 75,082,722 of OZ018320.1, forward strand.
GGAGGAGATAAGGGAAGGAAGAGATCGCGCTGAGGCAGAAATGGGCTAAAGTCGCGAACGTTATCAGATTTAAGAACAGACGGGCACCGTAAAATAGCATTATTACGGGGGGATTAAACTTGGAAATGATTATGGGGAGAAAAAACATCCAAAGGATATGGTCGGACGTTCCGACCAATATAACCTGCAGGTCAGCCACTAAACCTGACATAATCATGTCAGGCTGAAATCTGGGACAACCTACTAGCCAGAGTAGACAGCGAGCTGAGCCCGGCCAAATTCCGGAACAAGGTTAGGAAACTGAAAGGACTGCCAAGAAAAGAAAAGGCTCGGATAAAAGAGAACAGGGAATATATAGAGGAGCCGGTGGCCCTGGAGGAGAGATTTAGAACATTCTCTATCACAAAAGAAGACAATGAAGAGTTCGATCTGATAATACATCGCACACATCCACATCACTACGCCAACGAAAAGACAGATATGGCAGCCCATGGCCATCCAATAACAACAGAGTACGTCATAAATACTCTAAAATCCTTTGAAAAAAAGACACCAGTCTGGACGGCCATCACTAAAAAAAACCTGGTGAACATCCCCGACTAGATTATTCAGGGAATCACCAACATCTATAATGCTTCCATGAACACTGGTTATTACCCTGACGGTCTAAAGGTGGCCAAGATCATCTCTATACCCAAATGAGGTAAACTCCCTGATCAACTGGTGAATTACAGGCCAATCTCTCTGCTTGAAGTAGTGGGTAAAGTCTATGAAAACCTCCTGGCCAACCGGCTCCAAGATCAACTACCAGAGCTGAGAACCCACAACTCCCAGCAGCACGGGTTCCGCAGGAGATGAGGCACGGAAACCACCTTCGCTGTCCTAATTGAGAAACTCGTCCACTGCAAAGCTGAAAGGAAGTATTTAGACGTGGTATTGTGAGATGTGTAAAGGGGATTCGATAAGATTTAGCTGAGAGGCTTTCAGTACAAGATATTGAATTTCCAGCTCAAAATAGTCCTGGAAAGTCTCCTCTGTGATTACTCATGGAGAGGAAAGCCCGAATTATGATCGATGGCTCTAGAGGACTAGAACACGAACTCATTACGGGAGCTCCACAAGGTAGCGATCTTAGTCCGCTACTGTACCTCGTCTACACACTGGAACACCCTGCTCCAATACGTGATAATGCGGTGTACTTGCAATTCGCAGACGACTTCACACAAATCGTCCCTAGTTCCTATAGAAACACTGGAGTACAAGCAAGTGATATAGATGTAGAGATCAACAATATCGACATATATGAGTGAAAGTGGAGGATAAAGAAAACCGCCAGAAATTCCATATCCTCCAAATGAAACGCCGGAAACTAGATGAGGTTATGGTCGAGTACGCTCTATATCCGTACTTAGACGAGGGAAAACTCCTGGGTTTACGTATCTCCAAGACTAGATACAATGCTCTCATCAACACTAGATTCTCCCTAGATAAAAGAGAGCTACAGAAACTTTTCAGGTTTCGAAACCTCAACGCCATGGTACATTCATTCCAAGCGTACCCAACAGTGGTAATGAAGACGGGTGGTTGTACCTCGTGGATACAAACCTTAAGCCGAGATTTTGAAGGTGAATTCACGATTCCCGGTTACAAGCTCTTCCTGAAAGATAAGCCAGACAGAGAGGGTGGCGGCGTGATGTTGTATGCCAAGGATACTCTCAACTTGACGGAATGCAACATCGTATCCGACCATGAACTACGTTCGCACTAGCACTACATAGAGGACCTTGGTGCTTTATAGATCTCCTGCCCAACTCGTTGAAAAGGACAGAGATCTGTACCAGCTAATAGGAGAACTTGTCGAAGACAGAGTGTGTATCGTCATGGGGGATTTCAACACACAAGTTGACTGGGAAACCAGAGAACCCTGTGGCGAGAACGCACTACTCCTGGAGTTCGCAAACAACGAGTTCCTGACTCAATGGCTGAGGGAGCCAACGGGAAGAGACAATATCCTGAACTTGGTTTTCACCTCTGAGCATGACATCGTTGAGGACCTCTCTGTTGGCGAAGAGCTCGGTGGCAGTGACCACCGACTAATTAGATCTGTAGTTCTGGAGGCTGTCTGGCTTTGTTCTGGAAGGTTGTCTTACAGGAAGCTCCTCATTCTCATTGTAAGATTGGGATATAATACTGATTTGAGTGTGTAGTTTTTCTTGTATTTATTTAATACACCAATCACTGTAATATATATTAGTGATTAATACTTTTGGGGAAGATAACTGGCAGCAATCCTGAGCAAGAATTTTTTTTGGTGAGTGTTAACTTTTTCCTTAGTAAATTTCTGAGAGTATGGCTTTTTGTATAGATGGTGAGAGCATGCCGTTTGAAAGTAGTGTGTATGTGGTGTGTGATGCATGTGGAGTTGAAAGGAGAGTGAATGTAACTGAATGCCGTGTGTGTTTTCTGGAAGGGGAGGTTAGGAGGTTGAGTGAGGAATGTAAGAGGTTGAATGATTTGGTGTTTGAGGTGAGAAGAGATGCAAGTGTGCGATTGAAGGGTGAGATTAGTGCTAAGAGTGTGGAAGATAGGGCTAGGACTGGGAACAGTGTGGAAGTTGTGAGTGATGATGAATGGTGGGTGAAAATGGATAAGATAGACAAGTTAGGACAGGTTAGGTGTGTGAATGAGAGGGACATAGAATCTGTTAGGTTGACTAACAGATTCAATGTCCTGAGAGAGGAAGAGTGTGAAAGTGATTTGCCTGGTGTGATTGTGGATGAAAGCAGGATGGGTGGTAGTGTGACTGAGAGCAGGAGGGAGGGTAATGTTAGGCCAAGACAGAATAGGAGAATGACTGAGGTGCTAGTGATGGGTGACTCTCAGATTAGGTATTTAGATAGGAAGTTGAGTGATAGCAAGTGGAAGGAAATGAGAGTTTGTCTGCCGGGTGCTGGTGTAAGTGATGTTTGTGAGAGGTATGATAGGCTGGTTTCTGGGTGTGAGAGGGATGCAGTTGTGATTACGCATGTGGGAGTGAATGATGTAAAGAAGGTGGGTACATGTGAGTTACGTGAGCAGTATAAAAGGTTAGTTGAAAGGATGAGTAAAAGCAGGGTAAAAGGTGTTGTTTCTGGTGTGCTTCCGAGATTGGATGTGGGGGTAGAATGGTTGTCGCGTGCAATTGGTTTGAATGAATTTGTGAAAGGACTGTGTGAGGAGTTGGGATTGGTGTTTGTAGATGTCTGGGGAGGGTTTCACGGGAATAGGAGGTTGTATGCGATGGATGGGCTCCATCTTAGTCGGGCAGGTGTTGAGGTTCTATGGGGGGAGCTGGATAGTGTGATTAGGTCCTTACTGGTAGGAAACTAGAAGCTGTTAGAGGTAAGGGAATAACAGGAATAGAGGGCAGGTGTAGGAAATAGAAGGGATGCAGAGATAGAGGAATAGCTAGGGGAGAGGGCATACTGATGCGTTATAGGGGGAGTAATGCACAAGTGAATGAGCAGATAACTAGGAATAAAAAAGCACAATGCAATGAAGATGGGAATAATAAAAAAACCTTAAAAATATACTACACAAATGGTCGGAGTATAAGGAATAAGATAGATCTCTTAAGAGCGTTAGCGAGTGAAGAGAATTTTGATATAATTGCGATAACAGAGTCATGGCTTGATTTGGCAGGTAATCACTTTAAACCTGAGGTTGAGATTGAGGGCTTTAACATGTTCCATACAGATAGGAATAGGAAGAGAGGAGGAGGGGTTATTATTTATATTTAAGATAATCTCCAGTGTTGTGTAAACAGTACAATTAAATTAGATGATAACACAGAGTCATTATGGCTAAATGTAAAGGAAGGTAAAAACAAGCTTGTCATAGGATTATTATACAGACCACTAAATCTTAGTAAGGAAGCTTCAAATCTTCTGTGGCAGGAGATTGAACGGGCATGTAGAAGTAAGCATGTGTGTATAATGGGCGATTTTAATTACAGAAATATAGACTGGGAAGCTCTTGTGGGTGATCAGGAGGCTGAGGAATTTTTGAATGTTGTCCAAGATAATTTTCTGAGGCAGATTATTAACGAACCCACTAGAGGTAATAATATACTGGATTTAGTTCTGACAAATAGGAAAGAAGTTATTAAGGATACTGAGATTGGAGGAAATTTGGGTAATAGTGACCATTGTGAAATTAGATTCAAGATGAAATGGAATGGTATTGATAGTAGCATGAACAATGTTAAAATTCCTGACTTTAGAAGAGCAAATTATAATGGGCTAAGGACTTACCTGGAGGCAGTTGTACAGAAACCAGGCAATGAAATCAATTCAGGAATAGATTCAATGATATCAGTTAGTGGAGAAAATAATAACCAGGAGGAAGAGATTACAATTGAAGAGGAGTATGAAAGAATAATTGAGCAATTAATTACAGGTCAGATGATTAACATTCCATATAAGGAGATTAGGACTAAAAATAATGACCCAAAATGGATGACAGATAAAATTAAGCATTATATTGGCATTAAAAAGGGCGTTTATAGGAAAATAAAAAATGGAGAGGATCACTTAAGGCAGAGATATAATGAACTAGCAAGAAATGTTAAAAAGTTAGTTAGAGTAGCAAGGAGAAATTGTGAAATTAAAGTGGCAAATAGGGCAAAGGAAGATCCTAAAAGTTTTTATTAATTATACAAAACTAAGATAGAGATAAAATAGGCCCACTTATAGATTCCAATGGAGAATTAGTGAGTGATAGGGACTCAATGGCTGGAATGCTAAATAACTTTTTTCTCTCAGTATTTACACAGGAGGATACTCTAAATATACCTGAAGTGTCAATGATCTTTCGGGGTAATGATGAAGAGAAATTAAAGGATATCTTGATCACAAAGGAGATAGTGACAAAGGAAATTGATAAAATCAAAAGTAGTAAAGCACCCAGGCCTGATGAGCTCTTTCCTAGAATTTTAAAAAAGAATGTAAGGATGTGTTAAGTGAGCCCCTAGCATGCATCTTTAGAAAATCATTGGAGAGTGGCATTGTGCCAGTGGCATGGAAGAAAGCCAATGTGATACCTATATTTAAGAAAGGGGATAAAACAAATATGTCTAATTACAGACCAGTAAGTTTGACATCAGTGGTAGGGAAAATGATGGAATCTATTATAGCAAGGAATATTAGAGATCACTTGGATAAGAATAAGTTGATAAAAGAATCACAGCATGGCTTTAGTAAGGGTAAATCCTGTCTGACTAATTTGCTGTCTTTTTATAGTAAGATGTATGAAGCAGCAGATAATGATGAAAACTATGATATTTTATACTTGGACTTTAGTAAGACTTTTGATCTAGTGCCACACTTACGGCTTCTGAGCAAAGTTAAAACACACGGGATCGATGGCCGTATATTTAGGTGGATTCAGTCATGGCTTGGTGACAGACAGCAAAGAGTTAGTATAGATGGAGTTAAATCTGAGTGGGGGTGTGTTAGCAGTGGAGTTCCGCAAGGATCTGTTTTGGGTCCCTTGCTATTCTTAATTTATATTAATGATCTTGACATAGGTATAAGTAGTGACCTGAGTAAATTTGCTGATGATACTAAGCTAGGTAGGGCCATTAGGGCTGATTCTGATGCTGTTGTAATGCAGGAGGAATTAACCATTCTGTCCAATTGGGCCGAGAAATGGCAAATGAAGTTTAACATAGACAAATGTAGTGTACTTAGTATAGGTAGAAATAATCCATTGAATAGTTATAAATTAAATGGGAGAATTTTAGGGAGGAACGATTGTGAGAGGGACTTGGGTATTTTGGAAAGTTCACACCTTCGTCCTAGAAAGCAATGCCTAAATGCTAAGAATAAAGCTAATAGGATATTGGGATTCATTAGGAGGAGTGTAAGTAATAAGAGTGCTGAAGTCATTCTAAAACTGTATCTGGCGCTAGTTAGGCCTCATCTAGACTATGCAGTACAATTTTGGTCACCATATTATAGGAAGGATATTGATTTGCTTGAGTCTGTGCAGAGAAGGATGACAAAGATGATTGGTGGGCTAAGGAACTTATCTTATGGGGAAAGGCTCAGAAAACTAAATCTACATACATTGGAAAGGAGAAGAGTCAGAGATGAATTGATTGAAGTCCTCAAATGGGTAAAAGGATATAATAAAGGGGATCTGGGTGAGGTTCTTATACTTAGTGAACATGACAGGACACGTAGCAATGGGTTTAAGCTTGATAAGTATAGGTTTAGGAAGGAGATTGGGAGGAATTGGTTTACAAATCGTGTGGTAGATGAATGGAATAGGCTCACTAGACATGTGATAGACACCTCCTCTCTGGGTAGTTTTAAGAATAGATTAGATAAATATATGGATGAAGCTGCTAGATGGGACTGACTTTTTTATGTACATATGTATATATTTTTCTAAGGAGTGGGGAGATTATATTTTGCGGTTGCATGAATGGACATAATCCTCTGGATGCATTTTATGTATATTGTAGATTAGATCTGACGAACTCCTGTAAAGGGTGACAATGTTGATGACTTTTCTCTGGTAAGAAATCTTTTGTATGTTGAATGGAACAGGAGCTGCCAAGTGTAGGCCATGAATGGTCTTTTGCAGTCTCCTTCTTTTCTTATGTTCTTATGTTCTTATGTTAAATCGAGGAAACTTGATTTAAGAAGAGCAGACTTTGCAGGTCTACGCGCTGGACTGACTGACGCGAGGCTAGAAGAGTGCGATGCTGTTGAAGACTCGTGAAACAATTTCAAAAGCTCATTCATGAGTCTTCAATCGCGTTTTATCCCTCTGAAATGCCCCCGTTGGTCTTCTGTTCAACTACAGTGGTTTAATCGAGAAATCGGCCAACTGCTCAGGGAGAAGAGAAATGTGTACCGGCAATCGAAGATCTCGGGTGACTTTGACGAATACCGGAGGCTAGCCAGGAGAGTGAAGTCCAGCATAAGGGTGGCTAAGCGGTATGAGGAACTCCGAGTGGCGAGACTCTGTAAAGAGAATACCAAGGAGTTCTTTGGATATGTAAACAGCCGTAAACCAATCAGTCGAACGATTGGCCCTTTGAGGAATGAGGAGGTAACATTAAAGCACTCAAATGCAGAAAATGCTAACCTCCTCAACGACTAAATCTATTCAGTGTTTACTAAAGAGTGTGGTCCCATCCCCTAGCCAATGGATTCCTACTCGAGGGAAAAGCTAGAGGATATGGACTTCACCAAAGGAGAAATAAAAAGGAAGATTACTGACCTAATGACGAATAAGTCACCTGGTGTCACCCCTATCACATCTACTACATACTTCCTCATTTATTTCACCGCCCCCTCCCCCCAAAAATCTTGTCTTATTTCTTAGAACGGCTTAGTCAATCTGACCATTTAACGCGCTTAGCATAGGTTAAGTTTTTCAATAAAAAAAAGGCTAGGTCTAGGAAAAGTAAAAAAATGTTAATTTTTTTGACGGAAAATCACTTTTAACAACTTGGATAGAAGCTATCTCTGTACAAACACAAAAAAGGCAATAATACACAGGGTTGATTGGAGATTCCTCCTGTTTCTTGTGACTGAGGTAGCTCCTCCGAAGATGTTGCTTTTTTCCACTTCTAGCTCTTGGATTTTTTTAAATCAACTTTTACCTCTCACTTATTTCGCACTAGCACTACATAACTTGGTCACGGGCAAAGTCTGAGAAGCAGTTGGTACTAGGTTATAGTGAGCTTCTGTAGGAGACCCTGATAGGGGGCTATAAAAATGGCGGCCGACTCTCGGTTACGAGCCCGAACCCCTCTGCGGACTTCTTATAGGGATATGATTAACTAGGTAGGGTTATATGTCCCTTTTAGGTGAAATGTGCGAAATAGGGGAACTCTTCTCTTACTTTACTTTAGGTTAAAGTGGTGAAATTGTGTGGTAGGTATATAAAGGTGTGAATAAGTTTTCTAGTTTGCCCTGGTGTTAGGGCATCACTAGCATTCTTCATGTCGTGGTTAACTAAAAAAAAATTCCTCCGTCAAAAAAGTAGCTGACTGTCATTGACAGTCAGTTTCCTCCGTATAAATATATATAAATAAATCTCTGTGTAATAAGTATTTCCACCTTCGAAGCATTCAAGCCTTTCAAGGTTGACTTTTCTAGCTGAATGATCTCAGTGTTGATTGTTCTTCAATTCCTTTTAATGTGGGCATTTAGCCCTTGTCTTAGTTTGGTATTCGTTGACTTGTTGGGTTATTTGTTGACAATGGGTATTGGGGAGTTGGGCACTTCGCCTCTTTTAATTCTTGATTTTTGACAAATGGGAATTGGGGAGTTGGGCACTTCGCCTCTTTTAATTCTTGACTTTCAACTAATTAATTGTAACATGGGTGTTGGGGAGTTGGGCACTTCGCCTGCAGCAGGCTGGGTTATGTGATCAACGAGCTTCCTTAGGATAAAGGAAAATATATAGCTAGATTCATTATTCCTTGGTAAACAGCTGGAACAAGCCTCGAAATGGCAAACAGATATGACAATTTTTTTCTTCTTGAATAATAATGATTGCTAACTCTCTTTTTTCCACAAAAATAAACCTATATAAATAGTCATTCTATCAACTCATAATTCTACAAAATTCAACCAATCAGGATTGAGATACATTCAATTGTCATACTTATGTTCATTTTTTAAATAACAGATCTTAGCGTTAACAAATTGACCAATCAGCTTTTAAACATAAGCACTGCAATAATTGTCCAATCAGCGTCACGATATATTTTAAAAGTTAATAACGCTCAAACCGTTTGCATGTAAACACGGCTGAAATCCATCGGCCATGACTGGATGCACTGTGTTAACGACACGAAAATGTGCATTAACTGCGTTGGTCCCCACCGTACCTTAAGCATACAGTACCCAGTCCGGAAAGAACACCTAAGGAAGAAGAGAGTAGCGGCTGACAGGCTGAACATCTCATACGCAACAGCCGCCAAGACCCCACCGCAAACAAACACAACGCCGTCACAGCCCCAAATAGTCCTACAGCTCACCGATGCGACCCCTCCTAAAATGCTAGCATGCATTCTTCACTCGCATGTAATGAACCTAGCCTGCCTGGGTTCATTTAATACCGAGATGAACAAGATGCTGGCTGAAAATGGCTTCAAATCTATCACCTTTCGGACAACCCACAATCAGACAAATTTCTCTCGGCAACATACACCAAGGGAGCACAAGCAGAACTAGTTAAGCCAACAAAAGAAGCAAAAACCAACGAGGATATACCTACAGCGACTGGAAATGAGCCTGCAGCCAACCAAACGCAGCTGCCTGCCTCGCTCAGACAGAAAAAGAACAAAAAGAGAAAAAAAAGAAGAACCCGGAAAACAAGAGGAGGAAACAGAACGACTACCACAGCAGGAAGAACACCAGCTCGACGGAAGGGATATCAAACTCACCATTGCCCTTAACAAAAACAACACTCAACGAAAAGAGATATCCACCGACGATGTGGCCTCAGGAGTCAAAAGAAGACACATAATGTGGTGTTATGACTCACCCGAAGAAGAATCGGTCAAGACAGATCTAATGAAATGCAGAGTAAGGCTCTACGACGATAACTTCAAACTCTACGAGCCATACTTATTCAAAAAGCTACGATCGGGCAGACCCAACAACCAAAAGCCCTCAAGCAGCTCCTACACACAATATGGCATCTAGAAATAGGCTAACTATTCTAGCACACAGCGTGTATGGGTTGCAGGTGAATAAAAATAGCTGTGCAACGTCTACTGAGAACTGGATCCGGACATTCTTCTGTTGTCAGAAACTTGAATCAGGAACGACGACAAGTAGAAGATCTTCGGATACAACGCTCTCCAAAGGAACGTAACAGGAGAGAGGTTCGACGGAACTATAATAGCGGTCAAGAAAGATCTGCAATACAGACCAGGGAATCCAATGTACGAATCTTTTCTATCGATCATACTGAGGTGCTCTCAACCTCCCCGCCGTTCATACTTGCCCTACCACGACATGTATACCCTTTTCAAGAAAGAAAACCCAGTGTTGTTCGCCGGAGACCTGAACGCAAGGAATAGAGCAGCGAGCTATGCAAGGACAAACGCAATAGGCAGGAATCTTGACCTCTTGCTAGGAAGGGATATCGCTGAGCGCATCAGTCCGGAATTCCCTACATTCTTGTATTCAGGATCGACCCCCAACCCTGATGCAGTTCTCACGAATCCCGGCTTCCACTTCCACCAGCTCGTCAGTCCAGGACCGCTGACACCTAGTGATCACATTCTCATGTTAATCACCATAGCAGCTGCTCATATTCCAGTTCCAGCGAACCAGGTAATGAATTTAAGACCTATCTCATTGCTGGAGACTATTGGGAATATTTTTGAGAAAATTCTCAACAGCAGACTATCAAAACACCTGTCAGAGCACTCTCGGTTGAACGAGGAACAGCACGGATTCAGAAGACACCGAAGCACGGAAACAGCTATAGCCCACATGTTTCAACACGTAGCGGCAGGGCAGGCCATGGGGTGCTGGATCGACGTCGTTTGCAGAGACGTAAAGAAGGCCTTCGATAAAGTTTGGATGGGCGGCCTGAAGTACAAAATATCTCGACTAAGACTCACCCCACTTCAAAAATGTCCTTTGTGGCTACTTGACCAACAATCAAGCTGTCATTTCCTTCGAGAAGTATACAGGGAAAGCCTTCGAGCTCCTGTCCGGTGTCTTTCAGGGAGGATGCCTTAGCCCCACTCTCTACACCATATTTACGAGAGACCTTCCCAAACCAACTGATGGGAGAACTCTCACCATCCAATATGCGGATGATATTAACCAAGTTTTGGTTCGGAGAACAAATTCTGCGAGGATGATGGCCAGAGCCACGACAGCAGGAGCTGAAAGAATCTCCAGGTTCGAGAAACTTAGAAAATACAGACCAACGTATCAAAATTCTCACAACCGCAATAGGGAGACGTCGTTCTGTCCCTCTCAATCTAGAAAACTCCGAAATTGACTACTCATCGCACGCATCAGTCCTCGCCTACAAACCTGTCAGTACTGGCATGAACAGACACATCAGCTCCATGATTTGATACGCCAACACTGAATTCGACAAACTCCTCCGATTCAGAAACCTCAGCACAACCAAAAAAAGAAGTTCTACACCAGTCTAGTCAGATCGAAACTGGTGTACCCTATATATTCCGCTCAACGCAGCGTCAAGTAAAAATATGAGAAGACTCCAGAGAGTGCAAAATCGAGGCCTCCGACTTATTACTAACGCTAAGTGGTATGAGTATCGGACCTCGAGAAGCCTCCATGACGAAACAGGTCTTGAACCACTATCACACACCTCTATAAAAAAGGTCCAGCTATCTGGGCAAGACTAGAGGCTATTCTCCCTATGGAGACTGTAGCGGCTCTAGACCCAGAGGCAGAGGGAGGTGTATACAAAAGATACCTCCTCAGCATCAGAATAACGGACCGATACCAAAGTACAGCTAAAAGGAAAGAAAAAATTGCGAAACTATAATATTAAAAAAAGAGCCAAAATGGGACAAATTAGAATGAATAACAAATAAAAAATAATTAAAAGATCGCGCAATGGGACAACATTAAACAATATGAAAAAATAAACAAAATAACAAATGAAGATGGCCCGTTCACCGGGCACCCACACACATACATATCTGACTACCACTTCCTTCCTTTTCTCACTATTACATTCTACCCTCTCTTCCAAACTCCTCCCCCTTTTATTCTATCCTTTTCTTTCAAGATTCAAGATTCAATATTTGCTTGGAGCCTACTTTGGCTCTAGATAGTGTGACTATGGGAGTCTACAAAGGAGTACCGGGCGTCCACCCCCTCCCTCCTTGGCCGCTCTATGAGGGCTAAGGGGGCGGGGGGAGGGTCGGAAGAGCTATTCTTTGTCTCCCACTTCTCTTTTCGTTTCATTTTATTTCTTCTGGATTGATGAAGGGAGCATTCATCATGTCTGGACGTGGCAAAGGAGGAAAGGTTAAAGGAAGACTCTAAAACGCCCTCACCAGACAGATATCCACCTTAATTTCGCTTTTCGGAAGAAGAGAGCTTTTCACTAAAAAAGAAGCACACATAAACAAGAAGGAAGAGGGGCAACGCTGCCCTAAGGGGGCCATGGGGTCGCCCAATCTCGAATTTAAGTGAGTTTCCCTCCGTACCATCCGGGAGCAATAAAACTACCTCGAAATACGGTCTTCAAAACAATCTTTGGAACCCTAAATATAGCCCTCATCAGGCTTATTTGACTGATGACGTCATTGAGAAAATAGTGTCAGAAGAAGCCAGAGAGCCCCTTCCAAAAATTGGGATTGAAGCTTCCGTACCCCAAGAAACCCCTGTAAGAAGAACGATAATCCTCAGGAGGCTCGACCCATTCTTCATTGACAATAGTTGCGAAGACATCAAGGCCGAGCTAACCAAGCATCAAAAATTGGCGAAGATTTCCAAGGTTAAAAAGTTCGGGAAAAATATTGTCAAAATAATCTTCAAGAAAGTCGAGATTGCTCAGAGGGCCATAAAGGAGGGATTTCTTGGGTTCTACCTTCGAATAGTCTCAGAGCAGGTTGAAGCTGAGGAATTCATCAGTCTGGAAAGCTGCTTCCGTTGCCTTGCCGTGGAGAAAGACCCTAAGAAGGAATGCACGGCGCCCGACGTCACTTGCTCCGTATGCTCAAAAATTAGTCACGGATGGAAGAGGGTACGTCAGAAAAACCAAGATGTGGAAATTGAGGAGGGGACCACAGGGTCTTGGCCATGAGATGTCATGTCCGTAAAGAAGCTCTCAGAACAAAACGGAATGTAATAAAGCAACAAAAGGAAGCAAAAAAGAAGACCTACATCGAAGCGGCGGCGACGGCTACAACGACCATCAGTGGAACCGCAGCTCCGAAGCCAGTGATGCCAAAGTGAAAGCAAAGAAATAATCACTATTGTCATTGTTGCTCACCTGGCGAACCTAGCCAACCCCGGCACTTTTTCGGATGAATTAAATCGTCTCCTACAAAAGAACGGGGTTAAGAAAAAGCTGAGGTTCCCGACCAACCCCGCGTCGCAGGAAATACTAAATATCCAGTTTGTCGACGAAAAACAAAAAGCCGCAAACGAAGAAGATGAAGCATCAAAAAAGCAACAAAAACACACAGAAGAAAAAGTAACCCCGGAGGGAGAAGAATCGGAAAAGAGCGGAAACCCAAAAAAGACGTCAAAGAAAAAAGAAGAAGACGGAAGTGGACAAGAAACAGAGAATGAATAAAGTAAAGAAATGGAAAAAAGCTCAGAAGAAGATGAAGACGAAATCCTAAACTATCCTGGAGTACCCCTCACAGAGGACAGGGATATCCTACTGCGGGGTTTCTTCTTCGACGCCCAGGACGTGAATTTCAAAGTCTTCGGTGCTTCTGTATGCAGACCCCCAAAGGGAAACATAGAGAAACTGCTCGAAGGCATCTACCGTGGCTACTACAAGTGGACCTACGAAGGAGGACCTCGTTCGCCGAAGGAAATAGGAGGACTACTGATGGAGCGCGCCATGTTCATCCCGGACTCGTGCATTCACACCGTCAATATATCCACCAAACAAGAGATAAAAAGTGGCCAAAAAACATCGGACATTGAGTAATAGTCTAAAGTACGAAAAAGGGTAGAAAATTGGAAAAAAGCGAATAAATAACGATAATAAAGTGATAAGTGCGAAAAATAAATAATAATAACGGAAAGTGAATAACGATAATAAGTGAATAAATAGCGATAATAAAGTGACAAAATTAGTGTTAAAACAAGTTATTGGATAATAACGAAAAGGTATAAATAAAGTAGAAAAGCGAATAAATAACGATAATAAAGTGATTAAAACAAGTGACTAAAATAAATAATGATTAAAACAAATTTTTGATAAATAATCTAAGGTGAGAAAAGTAAATACTATCAACAAAAAGTGAATAAATAATGACACTAAAGTGATTAAAATGTTAACAATAAATAACCAGACATGACTAAAATAAATAACAACGAATAAAAGAATAACTCAAATTGGAAATATATAAATACTATAATAATTAAATGCGACCAAAAATGGTATATGGTTATATTAAAATTTAATAATGTTGATGTGAACAAACTATTCTAAAAATTAGTAATATGTTTTTATACAAAAAAAAACGAATAAATGTATAATATCAAAGATAAAAAAAACTAACGTTCAGATTAAAATAATATGATCCCCTGACAATTTCGTGGGAAACCCCTTTATTTCTTACTCATCATCATCACTAACTCTATAATTTAAGAAGGGGATTTTTTTTTGAGTATTTGAATAATAATTTCATCTTAGTTTTTTTATTAAAGTTATTTATAATAATTCTTTTATAATATCAAAAAACAAAATGGTGAAGTTCGGAAATAAATATAAGTATCGAAATTTTGTGAATTTTTTAAGACCATAAAAATTACAAATGGTGAAGTTCAGAAAATTTATTTTTATATATCTTCTTCTATAACTATATTTTAGCAACGTGATATTTTGAAAGGGGGAAAATTTAGTTTAGAGTTCCTTTTTAAATTATTATAATTGGCGAAGTTCAGAAAATTTATAAAAATTTAACCATGGCTGTTAGATTTTAAATTTTAATCTTAGTAGAGAAGCCATTGCCTGGTACTCATACATATCTTACTCTTCTCTGCTAATTTAACATAACCTTTCATCACTATTACCATTTTTTTTACATACCTATATGTATTAAATTTTAAATATTTGTAAAAACTTATTCTATTTCTGTCTCTAAATATATCTTCCGAATTGGACGGACTGAATTTGGATTCTTTTTTACAACGGAAAGCTGTGAGTGTGCTTAAGGAAAAGTTCATTTTTCATTAAAGTTAATGTTAACTTCAAGAAAGAGGAAATATATGCGCCCTCTGGACTGATTGGAGATTCCTTCTCTTTCCAGTGGGTGGGGTGCTTAACCTAAAGGGATAATTCATCCTTAATTCCTCCTTATTCCACGTTTTGACTTCCACTTACTTCACCGACTAAAAGCAACATAACACGACCACCGCTGCGCACAGAGACACTTAAAGTAGGGCATAGTGAACCCCGGAAGGAAACCCCAATTGGAGGCTCGAAGAAGGGAGGTCCTTAAGATCACGAGCACTAAATTCTGTGGAGGCGAATCTTAGCTTAGGCCTATATAGGTAGGGTGATCGTGAAACGCTAAAATAAGTAGGTAAATAGGAAACCATAGGTTGCTAGGTGATAGGGAACGTTTGCACTGTCCTTTTTTACAGATTTAGAGAGTAAGGAAGAAAACAAACATAGGATTCGGAGGAAGGAACAAGGAATAGAGCGCCTAGGCGCTCGACTAGCAAAAGGATGGGGATCATCCCCCTCTAGGGAAAGGAGGCAGCCTGGAATGCCTATGAGTACCTCTACGGACAATTGACCAGGAGATCAAGCCGGACAAAGGAAAACTCTGCGAGACATTATTTGGACAAATAAAAGTAGCCCTCGTCAAAATTATCGACATTCAAATGGCTACGTGGTAATTTCAAGCAAGGAAAAAGAAGTAGAAAAATTAGTGTCCCAGGAAGGAATAGAGACACTAACCCCCAAAATCCCCGCCCCAGATAACTGCAAACAGAAGTATCATATGCAGGAAAGTCGACGTTTGAGTGGGTTCCCATGACAAAGAGGAAATGAAAGAAGAAATAGAAAAAAATCAAGACGGCATAAAAATAAATGAAATTATTAAATTTGGCCACCATACACATGTCTTTAAAATTGTGTGTGCAACAACAGATATGGCAGCAAAGATATTTCAACGACGACTGCTCATGTTTAACATGAGAATTCCACCAGAGAATATGGAGGGTGAGAAACATATTAACAAGATGAAGGACCACTTGACACGTGACTGCCCTGAGAAAGATACAGTATGTTCTGAGTGCGGACAGAAGAACCATGAATGGATACAGTGCAAGGAAAGTCCTAAGAAATGTGTGAACTGCCATGGGCCACATAGGACTATGGCAATGGCATGCTCCCAAAGAAGAAAGGAGATAATAGAAGGAAAGGAAAGAGAAGCGAGAAACGAAGAAGAAACTAGAAGAAATGCAACATACGCTGGAGTGGCTAAAGCAACTGTGAAGCAAATGCAGGAAGCAAATACCCATCTAACTGTGGCAAAAGGGGCACCAACAGAAGTGCTCACATGCATACTCTATACCTATGTGATAAATATTGGGAAACCGGGCACCTTTGCTACGACACTCAATGCAATACTAGGTAAAAATGGAATGAAGAAGATGTGGTTCCCTGCCATCCCCCTTCATCTGATATCCTTAAAATCAACATTGCTTCAGCGTCTGCACGAACGAGCAACAAGGAACATACTACTGAAGAGAAAGCAATTTCAAACATGTTAGTGCAAAGCAATGAAGGAGACAAAATAGTAATCATGGAAGCACAGGAAATATAACTTAAAGTCTACAGCGATGAATGCTCCCCCCTCCCAAGAGGCAAGAAACAAAAAGAAATTATTAAGGCAATTAAAGAAGGAAAATTCAAATAGGCATTCAAAGAAAAGACAGGAGAAGAAGACAAGGAAAAAGTACAAAAACTCTTAATGGATGATAAAATTCGAATCTACCCGGGCAACTGCGTTACTCTCTGCCACTCTACATTTCAAAGTATGAAGAATTGTAGGTTTAAAGGCATCGAAGCAGAACCCAACAAGAGATCAACCCGCCAAAAGTCCAAAGATCTCTATACGACCAAACTTAATAAACAATGGAACCAGAAAGGAGAAGAAAGCTCAACATTCTGCAAATCAACACTCAACGATGGATCGGTAAAACATCGACATTAGGAAATAACTTTAGAGGGATCGATCCTGACAATATTAATATCAGAACACGGAGTGAATCCAGAAGAAAAAACAATGAAATTATTCGATTACACCGTTATAAATGCGAACCCTTCAGGCGAACGTCAGGACGGGGTGGCCAGTGCAATAAGAAGTTAATAATTTGAATGAGGCATACTTCGCCGTAAAAATTGAAACGGAATTAACGCCAATAATAGTAGCCACGGGATACCAAGCACCAAGAAAAAACCACCTCCTCCTGCACAACCTATTTAAAATCTTTGGCACAGTTTTCCCAACCATCTTTATGGGAGACCTCAATGCCAGGTGCAGTGTAAATGGATACCGCTCCAGAAACAAAAGAAGAGCCAACTCAAAAAGGATGTTGGAAATAAACATTTTTAAGAGAATAGGGCCAGACTTTCCAACATATTTCACAGGCAATGCAGCTACAAAGCCAGACGTCATGCTGAGTAGCTTCAATATGCCATACAACATTCACATGCAACAGTTATCCTTGCATGTAGTGACCATGTTGGAAAATATTTGCTCATGAATCAATACACAATACAGGTATCAGTACCGGCAAGGAAGGGTTACATACAAGAGAGCAAACTAGGCAGGTTATACACAAGATCTTAGTAACTTCATCCCAAAGGATCTCACTGACGCCGACCTAGAATATATTGATGAGGAAAACTCAATATTAACAAGAATGATCATTGAGGCGGACGAAAGATATATACCAAAGACAAGATATCGTACTCTTCCACATCCTCGATGGACAGAGGAAATGAAAAGAAAGAATAGGTAACTAAGAGGATTACTAGACCAAATAATTCTCCATGGACCAAATAGAGAGCGATACGAAGAAATCAGAAGACGGAGAGAAGAACTGAGGCATCTCATAGAAGAACAGCAAAGACACATATTGGATAGCTTAAAAGAGAAAGTAGAAGAAGGAAGAAGACCAAAAGAGAACTGGAGACTAATAAATAGACTTAAAATCAGACCCCCAAGAGAAAAATTAACAATTAAGAATGAACGGGGAGAAAAGATCCAAGAAGAGAGGTCCACAGAAGAACTTTTTCGTAATCACTGGAAATCAGTATTCTCCATAACACCAGAGGAGGACGAAGACTTCAATCCAGAGATAGACGAAATGCTGCACACATTCTTGCAAGAAAACATAGACAAGATCACTCCAGCACCAATTGTAGAGCAATAAAGGGAGGAAATTCTGGGCACATGAGCCTACATAACAACAGAAGAGATCAAAGGTGTAATACAATCATTCAAGCAGAAAGGGCCAGGCCCCTTAGGAATAACCAGAATTGATCTTACCAAGGCACCTAACATAATCATCAGAACATTAAAAAATATTTTTAACGCATGCTTAAACAGTAATTACTTGCCTGATAGCTATAAACTAACCGAAATGATATTCGTTCCAAAGCCAGGAAAACCACCAAACCACCTCAAGAGTTACCAGCCAATATCGCTACTGAACTTCATGGGCAAAGTCTTCGAGAAAATCCTTAACAGAAGACTAAAATAATATCTTAAAGAAAATGACATTTATAATGATTATCAGTTCGGATTCAGAACAGGCAGAGACAACACAATGACACTTGGCACAATAACAGAAAAAATAGTAAAAGCTAAAGCAGAGAATAACTACATCGATCTGGTCCTGAGAGATGTAGAAAAAGCAATCGACAAAGTCTGGGTCAGAGGAATGCAATATAAGATCCTTTATCTCCAGATGAATAGCAATCTGGAAAGAATTCTCTGCGATTATGTCACAGACAGAATAGCATATGTGAAGATCATTGGTTATTCAGGACCAGAATTTAAATTGGAAGTTGGACTCCCACAGAGGGGCTGTCTCAGCCCCACACTGTATTCAATATACACAGCAGACCTACCACCACCAATAATGCCTGGTTGCCTAAACATACAGTTGGCGGACAACATAAGCCAACTCGTCCTCACCCCGTACAGGAACGTACGTTTTCAGGCAAGGACAACAGCTTTAGAAATCAGCAACATCAACAAATACGAAAAAGATTGAAAGATAAAGTTGAACAGGAGGAAACTTACAATAATCCCAATCTCCAGGAACAAAACAGCTAAAATTGTAGTTGAAGATAAGAACTACAGGACTCAGAATAACAGTGCTAGGACTCAGAATAACATAAAGAGGCTAAAAACAACATATAACGGAGAGGAAGAACAAGGGGATTCCGATGCTTAACTTGCTTTACAATCTCAGACAGAGGGTTAGGCATGAAAAATAAAAGAAAAATCGATCTTGCACTAAGAAGAGAAGTACTACTATACCCTCCAACCCCTATCAACAGTGAAACAAGGACCAAAATATTGGAACTCCAGAGAATACAAAATAAAGCTCTCTACCTAATCACCAACACTCGTAGCAGAGAGAGGAGAATACTACAGGATCTACACCAGTGGCAGACAACAGCTGAAAATTGAGGAGGTAGCCATGTTTATTTAAGTAGAAATTCAAAAAGAGAGAAGGAACAAGAATAACGATAAAGATATTTACCCGACTATTTACAAACCTAACCAACGAAATAACTAACTAAGACACCAGATTGATACCCTGAATAAGACAACCGAATTTAAACAACTAAAATAGGAAGAAAAAACCGACTAAGAAGACAACACAGATAAAAAGTGTAAACAGAAATAATGCGAACAAAATGAACTAAAAGTATAATGGATGAACTATATTAAAAAGTTTAGCAAAAATAATAGTGAAGTGAAAGTTAAGAGTAAAACAGAAATAAAACGAACATAGTAAACTAAAAGTGTAAAGTGAACTATAGTATCAAAAAGTTTAACAAATATGATAGTGAAGTGAAAGTTAATAGTAAAACAAGTGAACATAGTAAAACTAAAGTGAAATAGCAAAAAAAGTGATAACAACCAGAGAAAGTGAAACAAAGTAAGGAAAGTAAAAATAAATAATATAACAATACATAAACAAAGCTCAGAGCTAAGAAAACTCAAAACGGCCAGAATGCTACAATAAACACATGAATGAAAGATTAAGAGAATAAGGGAACAGAGATTAGGCTGTCCTCCCGCTTCTGTATGTGGAACATAGGTGCTAAAAGTGTAAGAAAGGAAGTAAGAATGATGAGTAAATGCATGACGGTGGTTCGGAATCCACGTTAATCAGCAGGTCCCCTTTGTCGTTCGGGCAAGGGTATTCCACCCTTTCCACCTTTGATTACTGATGTTGCTCAATCTGCCTCCTCACCAATCTGTCCTTTTTTAACTCAAAACTTTCCGTCTCCCACAGCTATAAACCCTCTTCTAAAGCTTGTTCCGGAGTTCCTATTAAGCACTTCACTATCGGTTCAGTTGAACTGAGAGTTAGAAGTGTGGGAAGTTTGTCCAGGAGCAAGTCTGCCGCGGGTCTCCTTCTCTTCTGTGCCCTCCCCCCGATCGTGAGAGGGGTACAGATAGAGGAGTACCTTTTCTCCCCCCCCCCAATTTTTTTTTTTAAATTTACCGAATTTGTTTTACTACTTGTTAGTCATACTTTGGATAAAACAAGCATACTCGGAATGCATTATTCGTCGATAAAGCAGCCTGCCTATAAACGTGATTTTTTATTCAATTTTCCCTATGGGGATTTCAAGAAGGAGATTTATAGAACACTGATTATTCGACAAATGTCGAACTAATCTCCCCTCGCACCCCCACCCCCCTCCATCTGGGTAAGGGAGTTGAAGTGAACTGAACTGCCATTCATCTCGCCTCGTCCAAACTATTCCGTTCCCTATGATAGACATAATTGGGAGCGCCGAGGAAAGCAGGTTTGAGGACTAGCTCACTGTAGAACTCGGCGTCAGAGGCACGAGGACAAGGGGCAGGACTACAACTTCCGGGGCTACCCCGGGAGACCTGCCAAGACCATAGAGGGACGTAACACCCGTCTCTATGTATGCATGATGCAATTCTGATACGCAAACCCTCGAGGAGCGGCACCCCCGATTAGCGATGATTGGTTCCGCGCTAACCAATAAAAAGTCCGTCATATAATCACACCTCGTGACGGCCTCCCCGGGTTCACCCATCATCATTTGATCCCTCCATCCGGCAGTTCACGTTCATGGAAGCTCGCTCACAACGGTAAGGGGGTTGCCCCCTCAAGCGCTCTATTTTCAAAGTAAAAAAATTGGACCCACAGAAGAGGACATAATGATTTGGTATCCAGCCAAACACCACGAAGAAGTAACGACCTCACAGTGGTTAACCACTGCTCGGGGTCCCCCTCGGGAAAGATGGCTCAAGCTGGGACCACCCGGGTCCCGCTATGCACCATCAGTCATCACACCAGACTGGGGAGAAACAAAGTCTTTGAAGTCGTCTATGGGCGACTTAAGATAGCTATGATTAGGCTACTAGAGGTCCCCACGGGCTATATGCGAAACCGAAAAAGATGTGGGGGCCATGATGAAGGAAGCAATGGTTGAGGTCATTCGCGAGCTTGGCCTGCAGCCAGCAATCCCTCCCCAGATCAAAACGCACATGAGCGTGATCTGCAGGAGATTAGACCTATGGATTTTGGAGCATGCGAAAGAGGAGATCAAAGAAGAGATTATAAAGAACCATCAATGGGCGAAGGTCACTGAGATTGTTAAATTTGAGAAAAAAGAACAACTCGGACTATACCCATGCCTTTAAGATCATCTCTGGAGACACACTCATGGCCAGGAAAGCGAAGGATTCTGGGCTCCTTCTTTTTAACACCAGGATCAGCGGGGAGCAGATCTAGAGAGAGGAGTTTCACCCAATCTAATTCCGCTTCCGTTGTTACACAATGGAGGCACACACTACGCACGTATACCGGGCACCCCAAGAGGTATGCTCTAAGTGCAGCGAACCTGGTTACCACTGGAAGAACTGCCAGAGCCCTCGCGCGAACTGCGAGCAAGGTCGCAAGGCAGATTACTCCGAGAAAGAGAGTAAGAAAACTTACCTCAAAATACAAAATGAAGAGTCCACAAAAATTTTGACGTGCATCTTGTATGCCCACGTCAGAAATCTAACGCAGCCAGTGACATTTGCAAAAGAATTAAGCCGGATGCTCGCCAAAAATGGCATGAACCAGATGTCGTTCCCGGACGATCCCCCATCAGAGGATGTCCTTCAAGTACAAATAGTCCCAAAACAAAGATCAGAACAGACTCAAGAAGAGAAAAAACAGGAAAAGAAACCTAAGGAGCAAAACAAAAGACCCGATCCGAGAATAGAGGCAAGAAAGGAAAGGAAGGCTGCAGCCAGATCGCTAAATACGCCCAAACCAAATAATAAGAACCGAAAGAAAAATGAAGAAGCGGAAAATACGGATTCCACAGACACCTCAGAAGTCATGCCCAAAGATGGACACCAGGAGAAAAGAAAACGGGAGGCCAAAAGACCTCTAGATGCTGACGAGATTAACATCCTAATTTATGCATCAGAGCACTTCCCCTTCCCAAAGGACAGAGATGCCAACAAAATATTCGTCGGCATCGAAAAGAAATACTACAAGTGCGAATTTGATGTCCAGTGCGAAGAGGAAATAGTCAAGGAGGCCTTCTTCAACCATTATGTTAAACTCTACAGAGAAACATTTGAACAGCTTACCACGGCAGAGTTCAAGAAGAAAAGGAACGGGAAAAAGCGTCCTACCTCCAGAAAACACTAGGAGCCAGAAAAAAGAATCGAAAGCCCGAACAACAGATTGAAAATTGTGAAGCTCAACGTAAATGGATTGGAGGGAAAAACAACTGCGTATGGGAACATATTCCGCGTGCTCGATCCCGGTATCATCTTAATTACGGAGCACGTTATCGACACAACATCTTGTCAAATTAAAAAAATTGGGCTACAGAGTAGTGACAAAGAATCTTTCTCAAGAGAGGTTTGACGGTGCTGCCGTTGCAATCAATAGGAATCTTTCGTTCAGGCACCTTTCAAAACTGGACGAGTCATTTGTGGCGATATAACTGCCCACATTAGTGGGCAACCACGTGATCGCAGCGGCATATAAACCTCCTCTAAGAGCGTATCTGCCCATCAACAACTTCTACATCCTGTTCGGCCACGGCAGAATGGCATTCCTGGGGGGCGACCTCAACGCCAGATGCCGAACGGCTGGCTATGGTAACACGAACAACAGAGGCCATAACTTAGAAATAATTATTCGACGGAAGAACATCCAGAGGATAGAACTGGATTTAACGACCTATATCACCTCTTGGGAAGTAACAAAGCCCGACATAATCATGACAAGTAACGGCTTCCCATTCAACGACCATAGCGAGCCAGGACCAAACAGTTTCCAACGACCATATAGCAATCTTGACAACCATCTCACTCGCTCCGATCCAGCTTCCAGCCCCTCTCCGCAAAAACTACGCTGCGGCCAACTGACCTAAGCGAAACAACTTTAGAGAGGATTGACGGGGAGCTTGAGAAGATAACAACCCTCATAACCGAGGCTGACCGCGAGTGTGTACCTATGACAGGGTACAAGACTCCTACACAACCCAGATGGACCGAGGAGATGAAAGAGATCGCTAGGGAGCACAGGGAGGTGTATGAAGAAATCAGAAGAGCAGGTACGAATCGGGAAAGAAGCTCGCTGCTACGACACTTGCGCGATGAGCTAAAGCTGGCTATTAACCAACAATAAGTTGAAATCTGGGACAGCCACATAGCCAGGGTAGATAGCGAGGTGACCCCCCGATAAATTCTGGCGACTAGTAAGGAAATTAAAAGGAAATTAAGGAGGGCGATGACTACTTGGAGGATCCGACGGCCCTGGAGGAAAGGTTAGGCACGTTCTGGAAGGAAAGTTTCTCAATAACATCTGAAGACGATGCGGAATCCGACCAGGAATTCGAAGACCATCTGATTGAAGATCTTAATCAGATTATACGTCGAACACACTCACCAGCCTAAGTCGACGAAGGGAGGTAGATGGCGGACTATGGCTGACCGATTACAACTGAAGAGGTCATGACAGTCGTAAAAACCTTTAAACAAAAGGCACCAGGCTGGACGGGCATCACTAAAAACAATTTTGTGCATGTCCCCCGGGAGATCATTCAGGGAATCACTAATATCTACAATGCTTCCCTGAATACGGGCTACTTCCCCGATGGTTTTAAAATGGCCAAAATCATTTTTAGGCCTAAAGGGAAGAAGTCCCCCGATCAATTGGTAGACTACAGGGCAATATCCCTCCTTGAGTTTGTAGGCAAAGTCTACGAGAAGCTTCTAGCTAACAGGCTACAAGACCAACTGTCCGAGTTGGAAGCTCAGAACCCTTAGCAACACGGGATCCGCAAGAGAAGGAGGACTGATACAGCCCTCACCCTTCTCACCGAAAATATTGCCCGTGTAAAGCTGGGGGGAAATACGTAGACGTTGCGATGCGAGATGTTCAAAATGCCTTCGATAAAGTTTGGCTGACAGGTATACACTTCAAGATCTTGGGCCTCCAGCTAAACCCAATCTTAAAAAGGGTCCTCTGGGATTATATTATGGAAAGTAAAGCCCAAATCTCGATCGAGAGCAACAGAGGATCCGAGTTCGAGCTAGAGGCGGGTGTTTCACAAGGTAGCTGTCTGAGTCCGCTGTTGTACCTTGTGTACACGTTGGACTTACCTGCTCCAGTCGGGGAGGATGTGCGGTACCTGCAGTTTGCAGACGACGTCACTCATATCACCCACAGTTCCTATAGGAACGCTGGAGTATAAGCAAGGAAGACAGCTGCTGAAATCGAAAATATCAATCGTTTCGAAAGAAGATGGAAAATCAAGACCATACACCGAAAGTTCAGATCCGTCCAGTGAACCGCCGGAAACGAGATGACGTTTTAGTCGAAGATGAAATTTACCATACTCCGACGATGGTAAAGTCTTGGTTCTGCGCATCACCACATCAGGATATAAGACTCACATCAACAACCGAATCTCCCTAGCCGAAAGAGAGCTTGGAAAACTGTACAGGTTCAGAAACTTCAGCGCCAG
Organism: Ceratothoa steindachneri; assembly: GCA_963969495.1. NCBI lineage: Eukaryota > Metazoa > Arthropoda > Malacostraca > Isopoda > Cymothoidae > Ceratothoa > Ceratothoa steindachneri. The sequence continues at coordinate 75,107,703 of OZ018320.1, forward strand.
AAAAATCAAAAAGCTGTACACTGCCCTGGTGCGCTCAACACTGGTGTACCCAGCAGTGGTAATTCAGGAAGCTAGTTCAACCTTTCACAGTCAAATGCAGAGAGTCCATAACAGAGCTACCCTACTTATAGCTGGCGTGCGCAGAATGGACCGTATTCGGCAGACGGAAATGCACGCAAGAGCAGGACTTAATCCAATTAATATGGTCCTCCAAAAGCTAGGGAAAAAAACTGAAAAAAGCTTGAAAATGAAATACTCCCGCATATAGACGCAAATCTGGATATACCATAACCCACAATTGGGAGTGTCACCAGGAGAGCCCTATTCCCAAGCGGAAGACTGTGTTCCCGTGAAGACCAAGCCGTTATATACACATAACAAGGACAAAATGATCCCACTTACCAAAAGAGACTTACCGAAAAGACTCCACAATACGAGACAACCAATCACAAAGAGAGAAAAGAAAAAACCAAAAGAGGCGAAGTGCCCATATGAAAAATATAAAGCAAATAAATAAATTAAAAGAGGCGAAAGGCCTACAAATTAACAAATTAACACAAAAGGAAAACAAGAAGAAATAATTAAAAATAAGTGAAGTGCCCAACATAATCAAGACAGAATAAGTAAATAATTAAACAAATAATTAAATCGAATATTAAGCAAAAATCAGATAACAAATAGAGGCAAAGTACCACAAAGAGGCGAAACAAGAAAGAAAACTAAACCTAATTAAAAATAAAAATGAAAGCTAACGAGTTAGCAGATACATAATTGAAAGGCTTGAATGCCTAAAGACGGAGGATATATATTTTAATATATATATATATATATATATATATATATATATATATATATATTAAAAAAGAAAGAGATAAAAAGGAAATAACAATAAATAAATAAAAGCAAGGTAAAATAAATGAGAAAATAGGAACAAAACACAACTCCGCCAGGGTGACCACCCATAAGAGTCAGCTAAAACACTGACACCATCGAAAGGGAAAGAAAAAAGGAAGAAGCTTGAGATGCCCTCTGCACAACTATCTATACCCACAACACATTTCCTCCCTTGTTACATCAAGTTCAAGTTTTCCGAATTTTTAAGCGCTCAATCAGAGCTCGGATCCAGCTACGCTACCGAATGTGTATTCTCGGTAAAGGAGGTAAATATTTGGGTAAACGACATCGATGGCGTGAACTCTTCCCTACGAGGTCTTATAAAGAGAAAATAAGGAGCTCTAAGTAGCATTGACTCAACAATTTCGCTCTCTGTGACCTGCACGATTTGTGCTCCAAGAAAAAGTCCATCACATTGGCCTTTACCTCATTTCCCGGCGCAGGGGGCAACAGCTTCGGAAAGCTCTTTCACCGACCGATTACACTGGGATTTTCGTTCCTTTATTACTAAGAGGAAAATACTACATACTGGGGAGTTTAACTTTCCATTTACAGAAGAGAGAATACTAGAAACCCGGAAGTCTATGTTCCCATTTACGAAAGAGAATAATACAAAGCGGGAAGTCCATCTTCCCATTTACGAAAGAGAAATACATACCGGGAAGTCTGTCTTCCTATTTAGGAAAAAGGATAATACATACCTGGAAGTTTGTCTTCCCATTTATAAGGTTGAATGTGTGGACCGTTTAAATTTTTCATTCGAATGTTTTACTTGGTTCGACCCTCACAGGGTGATTAATGAGAGTGCCAACCTTGGAAGGTCGGCAAGGTAGAATTAGGATATATAGAAGGACTCTCCCACCTTTTAGGAAAATAATCTTTCCATTTCTGACACACCTAATAGGAGCCCCACAGTAGTGAGGCACACTAGCACTGGGAAAAAAAGAACATGCATCATTCTGATGAATTGAAAAGATTGCCACTCCGACTAATACCAAACGGGGAAAAGCGAACACTACAACAAGTTGTGCAGATGATTTTCTCAGATCTAGCAATACCACTAATAAAATGCATTGAGACCCCAAATGGTTTCACCGTTATCTGTCCCAAAGGAAAAGATGTTGAGCACTTGCTGTCGACAGCAGGAAGCATTACGCTCAAGAAACTGGATCTCGAAGCCAAGACCTCACCGCAAATCCCCACAAACAGGAGCTTCGTGTGCGGAAAAATTGAAGCATATGTAATGGATCACTCAAGCGAGGAAATTAGAGAAGAAATTATGGATAAAAAATAATGGATAAAAAAAAAGAATGTGATCAAATTTAAAGACAATACCTATGTTTTAAAAGTAGGGTGCGAAACCAGATAAATGGCAGCTAAAGCACATGAAAATGGACTTGTAGCTTTTATTATGCTAATTTCCCCACAATCATACAAAGGGACGTATTTCTAAACATACAAATGTGCTTCACATGCTACGCCAGTGAGAACCACACGTCGACATACTGCCCAAAGAGAGGACAATTATTATGTTTTGAATTCGCCACAGAAGAGGCACACTTTCAGAACCTACACCAATGCAACAAAGAAGTGCATTAACTGCGAAGGCAACCACCGGACGATGACAAAACACTGCCCCCAAAGAAAATAAATTATTAAGAAGAAGGAAAGAGAACAAAAGTGGGTTTTATATTTTAAAGTGTAGCGAATATAATTCTTTCTCTTTCCCAAGATGGGTGATAAGGAACAAACAATTGATTGGTCAAGTTCATCGTTTTTATGGTAATCTCGGATATTAAACCAATTGAAAAATGCATCGTGTGTCATCCCATATTGGAAGCAAAGAACAAAGTATATTAAATAATGCCACCCTGTATTAAAGGCTATGCTTTGTATTCTATCGGTGTTATATACAATCATTTTCGGCCCAGCCACTTGCCATTTTGAGTGAGTCACGAAAGAGGCTTTTAAACCAACGACGGGATCGACACAATGGGAAAATACTGTGCACACCAGCTTTCTTTTATTTGTTTGTTTCTTTTGACGTCTCTCTTTCTATCACTTTTTTATAGATTTTACGTTGCTATCATCTACAATCATTGCTCCCATATCTCTATAATCCTATTTTACGTGTCTATTTATCTTTCAAAAAAGTATTTATATAAATCTAACAATTGGATCTAGGAATATATGGATATCTTCAGCACACTTTCACTTGACCCAATCTTCAACGTTTAATTTATAGATCTCTGCTTACAACCCTTCTCACGGCGATGCCCTCATTGGTTTTCATCTTTTACGTAAGTAATATTCAAATATTGCAGCTTCGTATGCGAACTCATATATATATATATATATATATATATATATATATATATATATATATATATATATATATATATATATATATATATATATATATATATATATATATACTATACATATGATAATAATAATAATAATATTATTATTATTCTGCGTGTAGTGAGGCTGTTACTGTACGCAATCACTCAGGTATAAATAAGGCCAGTGTGTGTGTGTGTGTGTGTGTGTGTGTGTGTGTGTGTGTGTCTCTTTCTCTTTCTCTGTCTATGTCTGTCTGGTTGTCTATCTCTCACACTTACTCTCTTCACCCTCTCTATTTTTCTTCTTCTTTTGTTTCTTCTTTAGCTGTTGTTATTACTTATTCTTTTACTTCTTCCTCTTCTATTATTATATTACTATTATTTGGGAAATTTTTTCTTACATCTTTTGTTTGTATGTATTTATACGTCACTCCCTCCATTCCTTTATTCTACTCGTTCCTTTCTTGGTTGTCATCTTCTTTTTCTTCTACCCCTTCCCTTTTCTTCTTAATCTCTCCTTCAACATTTGCTTTACACCCTCTGTATGCTCCTACATACTCCATGTTGTTCCTACTTGTACGTCATCATCCTATTTTCGTACTTACTTCTTCCTTCTCTTTCTTCCTTTTTTCCTTGTCTTCTTTTTCTGCCATATTCGGAGCCTGCTTCCCCAAGGATAGAAAGTCGTCGGCAAGTATGTAATTTATTAATGAAATATATTTCTCTATATTGATAAAGTCTTGATATTTTATATTTTATTTGAAACAAAAATAAAAGGTCTATTTCTGTCTCTTGTCTATCATATGAAGGTAATAAATTTTAATAATAAAAAGTTGCCACATACATTGTTTTAAAGACAGTATTTATTATTATTACTTAGAAGACTAAGAAACGAAAGATAACGATGGCATACCCCGAGCGCTCAGAGTACTTTGGCAACGGCAAAGCATCCTAACTTTTCGATAGGAAGGAATGTCATCTAACTTTTCGATAGGAAGGAATGTCATATAAAGAAAAACTATCCGAAAAAATTCAAATACCGATCAATACAATGAGGAATTAATTATATAAAAAAAAATGAAGAATCAAGATATATAGTAGTCAGGAAAACCGAGAAAGACCTAAAAGTCTCAGTCACAGTTTATCAGTGTGACAGCCCGCCGAAACTGCTGCCTTACTGCTGCACAGAGAGCTCAGCAATTAAACAGCTCTGAAGGAGAAAACGTCTCCGCCACAACTATGAATAGGCTGAGAGAAGCTTGGCTTTTCGGCTGCATGGCAGCAAAGAAACCTCTGTTGAGGCATCGTAATGGTACAAAGAAGTTAGCCTGGTTGATCGATAAACAGGAAAAGAGCTCCTTGTACTGATCAGCCAGAGTTTGAAATTTTTTATTCCAAATGTAGAATTTTTACAAAGGAAAGTTTTGAGCGAATGCTTCCTCATTGCATTGGGTGTTTACAGTGATGCATAGTAGAGATAGTATGATATTTCGGGGCTCTTTTGATGGCAATTCACTAAAAGACTTTTATAAAATATTAGATAAATTAGACCAACTTGGCCATCATTCAATATTGCATCTGTAACCAGTCTTATGGGTCAACTTTTCCTTTGCAGCAAGACAATGATCCTAAGCAAACGATTAGACTGTGCCATAGATATTTGACTAAGAAAGAATAGTTTGGACAGCTGACAATCATGGAGTGACCACTGCAGTCTCCTGTTTTAATCCTATCTAACCCTTGTAGGATTATCTGGGCAGATGAGTGAGAAAGAAGATACCAACAAACACCCAAATGCTTAAGACTTTGCTTGAATTATGCAATCAAATTCTACAAGATTATTTAGTTTCTTTGGTAAATAGGATGCCAAAATTATGCGAACATTTTGAATAAACAATTTAATGTCATTGTTGCCTAAATAGGTATATTTTGTTATGTTCTTCATGTTGACATTGAGGTTCATCTATAATACCTTTACTGTTTTATTTACTTTTCTTCTATGTTTTTTTTTATTTTAATCGGTGTGTGTGGGGGAGGTTAATATCAATAGCCGGCAGTGTATATTTTGCTCTGTATTCTCATTCTCACATTCATACGGCAGTGGGTGAAAATGATTTAGTTGGTTATCCTATCCGCCACCCCCCCTCTCTCTCTCTCTCTCTCTCTTTCTTCATTTTTCTTCTCTCCTTCTTTTGCGCTCCTATCACTCACCCTCCCATTGAACCAGAACAAAATAAACCACACACACCAACTTCATCCGCATTGAACTTTATAATACCAGCCGTAAAATGCCGTACTACAAAGCACCCATCCGAGCATTCTCACATCCCAATCCACTCTGTCTTCCCGAACCAGTTTCTCTAGCCCACCCTCGCTCATGACCTCCGATACTCCCTTCGATCCCAATCTCTCTTACTGCATCCTCTCTTAACCTGAAAACATTACGTATCTCGTCTTATCCTTCCCCCTACCATCTCATCTTATCCTGCCCCCTCCCATCCCCCTTTGTGACCATCTCGGAACCTCTGTGGGATACCTCTGGAAAAAAAAACCCCCGTCGCGTCCTTCCTGAGCGCTGCTCGGTCTAGTGAAGAGAAGTTTGGACCGAAAAAGCAGGTCACTTTCTTAGCGATTTCTTTTAAGAAAATTGCCGGTAATATCCCTTATGGTATCCGAGAATTCCATAAGTGTTCCAATAGGTAAAGAGATTTCGGTGTTCCGGAAGGGACGGGAAGTGTAGGACCCCTTTGTTGGGCTCCATGTCACTCAGGATTCTTTCAACCATTCGGCCTCCTTTACTCCTGCATTCTTCTGCCTATTCCTTTCTCCTCCCAACAGTCGTTTATCACTATATTTTTTTGTATGAAGTGTTAAGCCCTCGTTGCTGAAGGCCAACCTTTACTGCTCCTTCCCTGCAAGGTGGTTTCATACTCTCCTACCTTTTTTTACTACACATGGCATGGTTGCATGCCAAAGAGCAGTCGATAAGCGTACGGGGGTGGTGAATATTTGATTCCTGTTTATCTCTCTCGTTAAAATAAAATCAATCCCGTTATGAAAAGGTATAAGTGAATGCTACAAACATTTATCATTTATTACAATAACAAACATCCAAATTTACACAAAGCGTATCGCGCTTGATTAGAAAATAACAAAATTCTCCTAAAAGGGACAGTCAGAAGTAGGCATTTATTTTTATACAAAATTCAAGGCTGGATTAATTCTGTCTTTCTATGTTTTAGGGCATTTAAAATATGATGGAAACGTTTTAATTTCTTCATTTCTTATGGTATCGACTAGCATTATCTTTGCGCCGATTGACAGTTGTAGGAAGCATCGATGGTTAAAGCGACAATTTACCGAAAATCATCTATGGTTGCAAATGTTTTTGCTGTTGAAAGTTTGTACAATAAAGATATTTTTCACTAAGTTCTACAAACAAACTATAAATGGATAGTTTTTCTTAACCTAAAATTTACATTGTAAATAAAGGGAATAACAGTAGTATTTTTGATTACACCTCGCAAGAAAGATTAGCTAGGAAGATGTAGATTATATGTATTACATTTTCGGTGTCGTGTTCAAAACAAGTAATCTTTGGAGATTACTTACATCTTTCTTAAGTTAATTTTTCTTATCGTTTCTTATATCTCTTACTTTCGACTGTGAACCATTTATGGAGTACTTAACATTCTAATGTGGATCTTTGGTTTTGTATTAGGATAAGTTCTAAAGGCTAAGAAATGAATAAAAATATAATATTTACAACGATAGAATTGAGGAAGTATATGCCTGACATTCAATGATCAAAGCATTCACGGTTATATTGGATTTAGCGATTACAACCTATAAGTCTCTCGTTGACCAAGCCTAAGCAGGAAGATTTGCTACCATTCGACACAAAACCTTTGTTTGCGAGCGAAAAAATAATCTTACAATTCGTTCAAAACATTAAGTTTTCTTGTCTAACTTTAGTTTAACAAATATGACGTCAGATTCTCATTGAATATATGATTCAATAATATTCTAAAGTTTAAATTAGTATTGAAAGAAGCGACTGATAATCACTGGCTTGTCTAATGATGGGTCTTCTAAAAATGAGCATAAAATATAGCTGTCGGATATTATTTCTTAATTCAAGTTTTATTTATCATGAATATCTTTACACGAATTCAATTTCAAAAACACGTAACACATTTTTTTTATCTAGCTAAGGGTAATCGAAACTTATTTTACAGTTTTACTAAAACTTTCTCATATCCATGATTTAAGAAAAATAGAGAAAGCGAACAATTGCTGTTCAGATGATATGAATTTGATTTACTCCTAAACATTATTTTTGAAACAGTTAATGTTCAGGTTTTTGTTATTTTGAGGTAAGTAAACTTGTGGCTGGAGTAATTTTTAGCAAAACCAGAGGCTTTGAAACGGATTCGAGATAAGAAAGACCTTGGTCGTCTTCCACGTTATTTTTTTAACAATTTACTTCTCGTAATGAGTAAATTACTTGATCGTTTCTTTTTTAAATGAAATTTTAATCGTTTTATCTTTTCGCTCCAGCACCGAATTCTTCTAAGATACAATGGTAAATAAAAATAAAGTAATTGTTTAACTAAACAATAACTTTACGACTGGTAGTCGTAACTTTTTTCCAAGGGGCGGAGTTATATCACATTTTCATAAAACACTCGGGCTCAACATTTTATACGTAGGATTCACTCAAAAAGAAGTAGATCCTATTTGCTTCCATTCTGTCCTATTACTATTTATTGTTTTTTGACTCCTAGAATTCAGATTAATGCAAATAACCAACTTTGCTTAGACTTTCCTTTGTTGTTAGTTTAGAAAGAAATATCTTTGGTTTAATGAAAAACGCGCTCAATCTTTGACACCAAGATGACTTCCATTCAGCCATTTTTGACTACATTGAATGACGTTTTTGTTATATATATATATATATATATATATATATATATATATATATATATATATATATATATATATATATATATATATATAAATAAATTAAGTAAAATATAAATATTTAATAAAATTACAGTGTTGGTTTACCAGAGCTCTCCTTATTATTATAATTTGACAATTTTAGTCAGTGTAATGATAAATTAAAAGTAAAATATTCACAATATTAATGAGTAGAATGAGATAAGTGTGCTGAAATAAGAACAGATAAAGAGAAATGGCAAGGGTAGATAAAAAACAACTTTTGATAAGGATAGCAGTTGTAGAACTAATCAGTAAAAAAAACCTGTAGTAGAAAGAATTAATGAAAGTGAAAAATGTGAACAGGAAGTAAAGTAAGAAATACTGTTTTATTTGGCTTAGATCATATTGGCTCTCAGTAGAGTTCTCTAGATAGAATATTTTTTACTGAGTGCCGATGCAACTGTTAAGAAAGAAGACTGAAAATACGACCAGTTTTAGCATGCATCTCCTGATAATCACTTCTAAATGAAGAGTTTTGTTCCCAAACGCTACAAATCCAATATAAGTTTGAAACCAAAGTTAAAAATGTGTTTTGAGGAAAATTCAAATTCAAAATTTTGGTAGGTGGAAGTTGATTTTGTTTTTTAAACGTCGTTTATCGCGTTTTGGAACCAAATTCTTAAAACATTATTTTTGAAATTTCGGTTCTCGTATCTCTAGAAGTTGACAATCACTTTTAGTTATAAGTTTGAGCCAATCTCACAAAAATATTTGAGACTTGATTTATTAAAGGGTGAACCAAATGTTTCTCGGCAGTAAAAAAATTCCTTGTTGAAAAGTGGAATAAAAGACCGAAACTAAACCAAATAAGCAGAGAACTATATGCCTTTGCCAATAACCCGAGGGGCTTAGAGTTCTGTTCGGGCACAATGACGACATTTTCAACATTTACTGTAGTTAATTATATGGCGTAATATATTTTCTTACTTTGGACAGAATTGGGGATCACCCTATTTTTATCAGTCATACATTTATACGCAATAGATTATTTATTTATTGACATTTATAAATTAAGTTAAAACATAGACATTAGGTAAATGATTATTCAGCCTGTACTTCGAACAGGGTGTAAAAGTTTATCTGGACTTATGTCTACCAGTTGGCATTACTTGGATCTCTCTCCATGTCATAATGAAGGGAAGTTTCGTAGAATTTTTAGTTTTTAAACGCAGCGTCTCACTTAAGATTAATTTCCAATCTATTACAAACCACTTCATTGGCATTTCAGTCTTGGGGGTGCTCTGAATTACCTGTTTTGCAAAGATAGCGACTTTTCCCTACCTCTACCGGTAAGGGAACATCTTCATCGTTTACCTTCTGTTTTTCTGGAACCGGACATTTTCCTTCTCTGCTCGCATGAAAACTTTAAGGGCCTATGCTGCCCTGTGAAACCACAATTTCAAGCCACTTTGAGTCTTAATATATATATATTAATCTAATAGTTATTATTTTTTATATATAGTCCAATTCAGGTATCAAAGGGTTAAGTGAATTTAGAAACGTCGGTTTGGAAGTGGACCCAATATTTAGTTGCTTTCGATATATCTCTGCTTTGTTTGGATATCGAGAAATAAAACAATGGTCTGGATTGCATTTCCTTAGGATTTCTTTTTTTCAAACTGATGTATCTTTCGGTAAAGAAAGGCATTGATTGCCTTCGTCATGGTCATTTAACATACACCACTAGAATCTCACACAATATATACAATTTCTTCAAAATACCAGGGAGTTAATATTTTGGAAGCTTAAACAGTCTGGTGCACTTAAGATATGTACATAAGTATAAATAAATTGGCAGTTTGACCATGTTTTAGTTTATCCTAAATGGCTACGCAGGTACAATATAAACACATCTGAGGATATTTTAAAGGTAAGTATAGAATACACAGTCACCCAATTCAAGGAAATTTAATGACTCCATTTCTAGCTCCTTCCTGAAGGGGCGGAGGGAGAACTGTATAAAAACAATGAACATTGGAGGGTCTAACAACGTCTGGCAACTGCATTTGAATTCGAATCTTAAGGTGATTATTTCAAAATGGGGGGCGATTCACCCCCATACCCCTCTTTAATGGGGAAGGGGGACTACATGTTACACCCCCCACTATTTGTGATCATCTAGTAGTATACAAACTCGCAAGCTAGCATTAGGTTCGAATTTAATGCGATTGCCAGACGTCGTTAGGCGCTCTAATATTCATTGTTTTTATGCCGTGTTTCTTGACTTGAAACATATAAGCCCCGCTGCCGAATGATAATTAAATCAATCATATTTTCTTTAATATTTATTAATATAAAATGTCCATATCCTATTTTAATTGAGAAAAAAATCCCTTTAAAATGATATATAATACAATACATACGATGCTATTCCAATTGAAAATGTGACTGTGTATTCCATATTTACCGATTAAAATATTCAGTAAAAAAAAATAAATAACTTCAGTACGGAATATACTTAATAAATTATTTGATTTTTAAAGGTTTCTCGAGTATTTTGGAAATTCGAATTTAATTTTTACTATCTGCTTTTTGTTGGAGTGAACTTATATGTTCGAGATCATTAAAAAGTAGATGATATGAAAAAAACGCACAATGAGTAACGTGGAATGGCTGATTTTCCGATCCTCGCTGCCGAGGTGATATAAAGCAGAGCGGAGAATTAACCTGGTTTCAATTACTTTCTTTGGTTCACACCAGTCGACTTCCACTCGGAGAGGAGCTTATGAGAAAGGGTATTTGGCCGTGCCACTCGTTAAACGCATTGTTCTTTTTGAGAAAACTATTTCTTTAGGGTTCCCCTCTTGCCATCACATGATTAATTTCAGGGTCTCCATCAATAGGAAAATGAGTCTCAAATAACCTTTTCCTCCCTGTTTCTATAAATACGTCGTCATCTTCACTATCCGAAGCCATCAGAGCAGTTGTTTCTGTGCATATCGGATTTGGCTGGTTTGCGTAGCCCGCCCTTCGACCGGAAAAGTCCGGACGGAGGCAGTCGACACTTTTGGATATCGGCGGTTTTGTTCGCGTAGTTTTTATGCATATTTGTCCCTCAGAAGGGCAGCGGGCCGAGAGGCATATCATTGGAGTTGGAGATAACTTACCTAAACTACTTGATCTGTGAGTTGAGCTAGAGACTAGATCTTTTCCCGCGTTTACTTCCTCACTGGCGTCAGGCGAGTCTTTCAATGCCCCGTCTCTCGTAGTTGCAGTCGAACGGGAAGAAATTGTGCTCAGTTTTCTGGGAAATGCTTTCGAAGCACTGCAATTATTGGGTGAGAGGAGTTCACTACTGGGGTTTCGTTGTGTCTGAGACTCCTCTTCCTCAATGCTTTCCTGTTCGTAGACACAGGAGAGGGACTCGGGTCGATGGTGAAGAGGGCATATGACGGTTTCGAGGTAGCTTTTCTTTGTAATGTACGATTCTTTCTCAAAGCCAGCTTGTCGTTGCAAGTTTGGCTTTCCCCTCACAAGGCTGCTGACCCAAGCCCCGGTAGCTGAATTATTCTGCATGACCAAAACTTGCGAGTGATGAGAAGGGTTTCGAAGGTTAGGTGAACGGATTTCATTCCGCCTTTCCCTTCCAGAGCCTAATCTGCAGGGTCCATACAATTCCCCTTTGGCAGTTCCTTTGGAACTACCGCTCGAAATGTCCGAGGACACAGAAGACCTGGAAATTCTCCAAGTCGAGGTAGAAGCGGTAGTGGCTGAGGAGTCATTGCGTGATGAGGATATATTACTATCCTGAGATGGTTTGCGAGAAAGAAGCCAGGAATAGGGACCTTTCCTTTCTAGAATTCTTAATGACATTGATATGTTACCTCTCCTCAAAGAGTCCCTCCATGAAGAGTTATAAGTGTCACTTGATAAGGATATATTTCTTTTATTCGTTCCTTTATTTTGCTGCCCTTTGTATTCATTAAAGGAACTAATATTTTCGAGATTTTTATGGCAAAGAAAGTACTTCATAGCAGCCAATCTAAAGCGAGTAATCAGCTTCGCCCTACCTTTCGGTTCCGCGTGACAAACACATTTGTGGGCGAGATCTCCTTTAGAGAGGGGTCCCAAAGCACTGTTTGTATTAGCTGGCGTCTGGCGGTTACTGAAATTGGAAGAGTGGCGACATCGTCCAATCCCTCTTGTCACTCTAGATTCCTCGATGGTCTTACACAGCGTCACGCAATCCTTTTTAAATTGTTTAGTAAGAAGCGCGTACAAGAAAGGGTTGCAACATGAATTCAGAGGAAGAATAAAGATCGTGAATATCTTAGCCTCTTCCAGGGAGATAAGTTGGATGCCAGATGCGGCTGTCAAAGATAGGAAAGCGATCGGAGCCCAGCACAAAAAATCGGTAAATACTAGAAGAGCCATTCTCTTAGCAATCCTAGAATCGTTACTATTCCACGCCTGGGAACCTCTGATAGCGCAGTAGATTTTGAGATAACAACCCATAAGTATTAGGAACGCTATGCCATTGATAAACATAATAAAGATAACGTACGCAAGTCCTCCCCCATCGGTCTCAAATGGCAAACATACGGCAAATTTTCGGTAATCAGAAACACCAAGAATCGGCATTAGCGCCATCAACGCTGAAAATACCCATCCGGCACTCATTATATAGGCGGCATGGCGAAGAGAAAGGCGCTTGTTAAGGTGCATTGCGTGAGTAATTGCGTAGTTTCGCTCAAGCGTGATAACCGTAAGTGTGTAGACAGAGAGTTCAGAGCTCAACACGCCAAAGAAACCAGCCGTTTGGCACCAGGTTGACATCTGCCATGGTATAGCATACATCCTGAATTCTCCCAGTGTTGATGCGTCGACCACTGCCAGAAATCCTGAAAATATAGAATAGTTGTTAACAGTGAAATTCCATAGTGTTCTAGGATCTGTTATTAATGGATCCTCTATTGATTAGGTAACTTTGTCCTCCCTATAGCTTGACTTCTAAAGACATTCTGTGCTGCTTCCAAGATAGTATTGGCTATCACGGCAAATTAACTGAAGTAATTCAACGGAGTGAAAACTTGAACAAGATTTGAAGATGGCATTCTGTTCAATTTGTAAGACAACTCAGTAACACATATTATTTAGTATGCAGGTTATATATTAAAAAAATATATATTTATGTATATAATTATTTTTTTTTAAGAATAAAAAAAAACATATCGCATGTATGTGTAGCATGGAGCAAATTAGTCCCGTCTTCCGACATGTGTCGTTAAAGGTGACTAAGCCGGATAAAGGCTGCGGAATACACATTAGCCATAATGGGTGGAGCTGTCATGGACCCCGTATACCCATGCCGTTCAGCGTTGATGTACACCAACCAACTTCTGTGGTTCTCGAACACAATCAAAATATCCGTCGTGTTTGACCACCTTTGTCACATTTAATTCCTTTCGAAAGCAAAAGGTTTAACTAACTATAACTTACTGTAGAATTCACTATAGATTCGAAGTAAAAAATATAAGAAGCGTAGCAACTCATAAGGTGGAATACCCCTGGTTGCCATACTAGTACCTGACAACGGTTAGTTCAAGTAAACCTCACCGACTCGGTCCTCATTGCATGTGTCCAGTTGAGAGACCGAGAAGTGTCCAAAGGAAAGCAGAAATCTCAATTTAATTACTAATTTGTGATTCTCCGTTTTCAAATGCGACTTATTATGCAAATAATTTGTTGTGTCTCTAAGGGAAAAGCATTTATTGAACAATAGTTGCCATTTTGTATATTACGTATTTCCATGTCAAGAAATTTTGAACTCCGCTTTCCCTCTAACCGATTTTCGTCGGTAGTTACAATTTAATATTTCCTTAGTAAATTCAATATATTCAATTCGTTTTTACAAGTCAATTAGTTAATCAGAATTTTTTTTTTTTAAAGCAAAATTGATATCAATGTTCTCGTGAAATGGCCGCCAAATCTGCCCACGTTAAAATTTGGTTCACAATATCGTTACTTTCTCCCTTCATGTGTAAACAAATATTTCGCCTGCATTAATTTATTTCGTTGAGTTTTTGATATTTGATGAATTTGACTCTTATTTTAAAAAATTTCCAATTCATTCAAACTTTTTTATCATTCTTGTTGACGTTGGCCTCTTTTGTTTTGTGTTTAGAGGTTATCTTTTTTGTTCTCTAAGACGTTCAAGAAGCCCTCCCTTCCTGACTCATTACATCGGTTGCACATTACATATATCCTTATTCCTGTCCATATCCTCCGATTACTAGCCTAAGTTGTTTACTTTATTCTGTACGCGTAATCGTTCGTTTGTTTTGTTGCGTTCCTCTGAACTTCTGATGCTTCTGTTCGTGTACATCGTCTGCCAATTGAGTTTTAATTTCGGTTTTTCTACTATTTTCAATTTTCGGCATCTGCGTCACTCACAAAAACTAGGTCATAGACTACCATCCAGCTGACAAAATTCGATCGTGAACACCTTTAGTCTTAGCTGATACTCTGCAATGAAATCTCATAGTGACATCTGCTGGTCTCCCTTGAAAGTTCTATTTTTTAATGCTTTTGGTGACCCCTAGTGCTCGTTAACGGTAATTACAGGAAAATTCCGTGATTTGAGGTCATTTCAGTCTCCTCCATCCGGCCTCTTCTTCAAACGCAATCAAAATTTCCTTCAGAACACCTGATTCATACTCAATAAAGTGAAGGTTTCATAGCTCCGGATCGTATCATTTCACGGAAACTAGCCCAAATGTCTCACGGTAAGCAGCCCCCTTTTATGCAGCTCCTTTTGCATTTTTTGCCATTGTATTGACAATTTTTAGAGCCACCTCAATGCATTTACTCCACTTGAAATGACAGTGCCATCCAATGGCCTTTTTTATTTTAAATCAGAATCTTTGAGAATAAAAAAAAGTGAGAAAGAGAATTTAGTGCATTTGGTTATCATCATCATCACTTCACTAACTCTATAATTTAAGAAGGGAATTTTTTTGAGTATTTGAATAATAATTGCATCTTAGTTTGGTTATAACTTATGTTTTTTTATCAAAGTTATTTCTAATAATTCTTTTATAATATCATAAAACAAAATGGTGAAGTTCAGAAATAAATATAAGTATCGAAATTTTGTGAAATTTTTAAAACCCAAAGAATTACAAATGGTGAAGTTCAGAAAATTTATTTTTATATATCTTTTTCTATAACTATATTTTAGCAACGTGATATTTTGAAAGGGAGGAAATTTAGTTTAGAATTCCTTTTTCAAATTATTAGAATTGGCGAAGTTCAGAAAATTTATAAAAATTTAACCATGGCTGCTTTTTTTAGATTTTAAATTTTTATCTTAGTAGCGAAGCACAAGCCCTCCCCCCCCGTAAGGGGCAGTGGCGAAGCCATTGCCTGGTTTTGTTTATAATATAGGGCTATGGTTTACCCCATTGTCTTCCTTTGCGGAACTGTTTGATCGAATTTTTCCTTACAAAATACCTTCCTAGTGGATTTCTGCCTTCATTAAGATTCCTAGTAATATGGCAGAAATCCACCATGCCAAGGTTGTTAAGCCAAGTTTGACTTCCTGCCTTCTTTATCAGGCCAATTCGATCTTTGGTTTTCAGCCTTTCATCCATCTTTTCCATCTATCTTGGACCTCTTGTTGGGTTGACAAAGAAAATAGTCTTAGGGTTTGTCCACCATATACGATACTGGTCTGCTCTGTCCCATTTTGAGCATCATCTCGCTTAAGACTTCTCTGACAGGGAAATTCTCCCCCCCCCCCCCTCGCAGACAACTCAATTCCATTACTTCGAGGGAAGAAAATCCTAACATTGATATCACAATTTGTGGTTTCCTTTTGCCTTTTCCTTCTGCTCTTCCTTGCTATTGTTTTTAACGTTGAATGTTGCAATAAAGAAGAAACAAAACGTCAAACTCGAGTATTAATTAGTTTTTGCGCAATTTCTCTTCTCGGAAAGTTAATAAATATTAACAATTTGTATATTTTGAGTGTCTATGCTTTATGGGGACGCATACATTCTATCCCAAGGGAGGCAAACGGCTCTTGGATGGTTTATAAGACAATTCACTTTAAAGGCTTTTATATTCACTGATAGAGATCATACGAGTTATGGAATTACTCGACTGTTCGCTTACATCACTAAAGTTATCGGTCGATAAAATAGTTTTCAAAGGAGTTAGTATAGCATGGAAGAGCCACCTTCATACTATATCTAGCCCCCCTTGGGGGACGCTATCCACGCCAGAAAAGTCCCTGTATCCATGAAGAGCATCCCCATCACTGCGTATATTGCTTTTTTCCTTACTATAGTTATGAAAGGAAAACGGACAAATAAACCTCGAAGATTTGTTTACGTCGATTTCCAACTTATTCGGGTTAATACGAATAATTATCAATGGCTCACAATTGTGCTTTCCTCCTTTACCACCAACCTAGGAGCAAATCAGCGAGAAGACTGCTCTCTGTTCATGTAGACGTATAGAACTAACCTAAATAAATACCCATGCAGAAGTCTGCCAAGGCCAAATTTGTGACCAAGAATCGAGGGACGTCCATTTTAGCTCGGGCGAAGATAAGAACAATGACAACCACGCCATTGCCGAGCAGCGCCAAAAGAAACACGATCCAAACGCCACATCTCAGTGTCCACCAATCAAATAGGTCTCTGCATGGCATGAAGGGGCCTAGATAGCGGATAAAAAGAGTAAATATAAATTTGGGTTGAATTGTTAACTAGTAATTTGATTTGATGCTGAGCAAGCCATTTTGAAAATAGTAATTAATGAATGTCTGACAAGTCAATGAGCAATGATTATTGTATGTTTCTTGTAGATGTTGAGTGGGAATCTACAAGTAACATACGAATGTTCATGAAGTTAAGATGCAAGGATTTAAAAGAAGCTAGAGCGAGGAAGAACAAAGGATAGAACTGACGAGAAATTAATGTTAGGAAAGATAAGTTTGCATCAAGTGGTCTTAAAAGCTAAATGATCCCTAAAATGCAATGCCAGAATTATGAATGCGAATGACTTAGACTGGATGTTCTGTAGTAAAAGTTGTTGCTTTACGTAACCATAGATTCTGACATTTTTACCGCACACATGAAGATTTAAAACTTTTTGATTGCTCCATTGAATTTTGTTTGCAAAACTGTTTATCCAATGAAATTTATCCACCTTCAATTTGCCTTAAAGTTCAACGGTAACTTAAAATCCAGATTTTATTCCAAAATTCAAACAAATTCTTCATTATCCTGAGTGTTTCTAAAAATGATTATGCGAGATGAACTCTTTGAGTGCTTTGAAGGGTCCAAGTGTTCTAATAAAGGCAAAAAGGAATTTCTATTTGATCGCTACCGCGTAAGTTGGCTTTCAAGCTCATGCGCCTTTCTGGCACTCATGATGATATAATTCTTGACCTAGGTCAGCCACCTCAATGAGTTTCGTAAACCTGACGGGTTTCTCTCAGAGATCTAAAACTCGTTAAATCTGTATGCTTTGTCCTAGGTTTGCAAGAATCAAAGACGTAGTGAATTTGTTGACGTGTCCTGTTCCTGGTACAGCGGGTATAGATCGATGGTGATTGCATTGAAGCTTTACCGGGACGATCCATCTGCGAACTGAGAATGATGCAAATTTGGACTGAGTCGATGTTCAGTGTAATGGCGGTTAGGAAATTTTTTTTGACCTAGGGATTGGATGATTTACTGTGTTGTGTTTTTTTTTGTGTAGATTGTTTCATGCATGATGGGAGCCTGGTTTCCGTTTCAAGAAAGTACGCAGTTCATCAGGGCTTTTACTAATTATTACTCAATGATATTTTTTTTAGATTGTTAAAATGAATTCTAATCAGAACTCAAATAAACATCAAGAATATAATGAAAATGCTAGGGATCTTGAGTCAAATATCGAATTTATAATTTACTATCAGTTGGGTGCCCCAGAGGGCGACGGCATTTGGTTTTGTACTGGTTTCATTTTGAGGCCTATTTCCATTCCGTCACTCTCAACATAATTTTTTTCTGGGTGTTATTTCCTTTTTGAATTTACACGTACTTCCTCTTCGAAAGAAGAAACCATTCATGGATATATTAGTTTATATTATTTGAGACAGTCCTATTTAAAGTAATGAAGAGGCTAATTCCAGTAAGGACCCTGTACTACTTTCTTATAAGTAAACTTGATAATGTTAATAAAGATTTTTGTTTCTAACATCTCCCGTGCTGAATTTAACGATACATCTTGCTGAGCAAACTAGGTATCTCTGGCCAGAAACTTATTGTAAAAAAGATAGAAATTTTGAATCACAAAAGTACAGGAAAATCTATTGATTTAACATTTAAAAATGAGATCAAATGTTAAATCCCAACACAATTTGTATTGATTTAAATGTAATAAAACATGCAAACATTACTAAAATTTAGTAAACCAAATAATGGCAACTCCTGCAAAACTCCAGGATATACAATATTTTTTGTCTTTCCATTTCCATTAGGAGTGAGAATAAATAGATTTCTCCCATTTCCAACTCTTGAGCATCCAACATAGAGCTGACCATGAGAAAAGCAAGGCTGTAGCAAATGAAGTCTCAACCTTCAAGAGACTAGTCTTGGGCTTTGTTGATAGACATTGCAAAGCTGACTCTAATAGGAAGTTGCAGTCTTTTAAATTTAAATAACATATCTGGAGGTATCAGTGGAATCCGTGGAATGAGAACCAATACTCCTTACCCCTGACCAGTTAAAATTTCAGCATGAAGAAGGTGAGACATCATTTTTTCACAATTAGTCTTGTTACATTACATAGCTTCGGATGATCCAAATTTCTAAACAACATCACTGGCGCTTTATCTTTTAAGGAAAGCTTATAGGAAGACATTCCAGTAGGATCAAGGGAGTTAAAGAACTCAGTGGGATAGTTAACTGATTGGTCAGGGTCAACAGTGCAATCATAAGAGAAATAATTTTTATCTCTTTTGGCAATTCTTGAAGAAGTCTCCAGTTTATGGCATACATTGTTTCCTTTCTTTGGGCTAGAATTGCCGTTTGACAGAGCCAGTTGTTGCTTTGGAAGTGATGCTGTAGGTCTGGATAAACCCTAAGTTGCAGTTCTTCAATATCCTTCACTAAAATTCTTCAACCTCCTGGAAGTGCTATATCCACATGTGCATTATTTTCAATTGTACCATTTCCTAGCTCCATAAGTTGACAAGAAAATATCCCAGCATTGACATCTCCATGTAGGTGAATCCTCATGTTTTTATTCAAGGACAGTCTTTGAACATGACTCCAAAGGTAAGAATTCTTTAAGCAGGTATTGAGTTCGTCAGCTGCTGTTCCTCTCTTAATCACTGGCAGAGTTTGTCTGAAGTCTCCTCCTGACAAAAGAATGGTCACTCCGTCCATGAGCTGGTTGTTTTGCTTAATGTCCTGCAGCATTTTATCTAAAGTTTGAAAAGCCTTTCTGTGAGCCATAGTGCATTCTTCTCAAACAATAACGGAGGTTTCTAGCAAAAGATTTGCCACAAGGGTTCCTCTCTTGATGCTACATATTGGATTTTCATTAACATTCGAATTCAATGGAAGCTTGAATGTAAAATAGGCTGTTCTGTTTCCTGGTAGAAGTGTGGCAGCAATGCCAGATGAGGCTATTGCAAGTGCAATCTTTCTCTGGGTTCTCACAGCTAATAGAATCAAGTTTATAACAAAAAACTTTTTCCAGTTTCTCCTTGAGTATCCAAGAAGAATATTTCACCCTTGGTGGAATTTACATTTCTTAGAATCATTTCATATGCTGTTTTTTGATAATGATTTAGAAGTGGCTCATTGATCTGCACCATGACAACAGTTCCTCAATATTGTAGCTCGTCTCTCTTAAGGTTTCTCTGTTCACTGAAAGTGAATATCTGTTTGGTTTCAGAATCCCAAATTGACCCCAATCCCTTTGAGCTAAGGATATAATTTTGTCTTCTATCTTACAGAGTGCAATATTTGCAATCATTGGGTTCATTTCTACTCCAGGTTATTGTAACTTGAACTGATGGAGAATATCTTCAGATAGATCTTCCTTATACTTTTCCCAGAGAGCCAATGGGATAGATAGCTCACAGGTGACAATCATCACAGTAAATAAGTCTCTCATTGTATTTGGAGCCTGTGTGGTATCTGACTCTTCCAAAGTTTTGTCCAAATGTTCATCATTTTCTGTTAGTATAAGAGCAATGCATGCTTACCTGTAGATTTCCATTTCATTTCCATTAACCGTTCTAAGCATTTTGAAGTCAGTTAGTCCTCTCATATGGTGCAATAATAATCCTAGAAATAAACATTCTTGATTTCTTGGGTGAACAGTATATACCCTATCAAGAACATAACTGCATCTGATTCTTGGAACTGTTGGATGTGGTTCTCCTTGCTTCCTCCTAGAAAATTTTCCTGCTTTGAAGGTAAAATATTTAAATACTTCATGATATAGAAGTGTTTTGGCAAACTCGTCTTCTGTACAGAGGATAAAAAACGCCATTAGGGTAATGTTTTTTGGCCTTTCTGCCAGCGCTCTTGCATTTTCCTCAGTGTAATAGACTCTCTGACCATTTTGAAAATGCACAACCAGGTTCTGATCTGAGGGACTTCTGTCATGAATAGGGAAAGAAAGTATTTTCCAGACTGCCTCATTTCTGGAAATATATCTTCGCATTTGAAATTGTTCAACTTCATTATGATTCCCCAGGCTGAAAACTGTTTGATCACTACCTTTGTTTATATACTTGCAAACATATTAGATCGATTTCACACTGTTGCAAAATTCCTCATTGATGTGGGCATTGAATGTTTTGCAAAGGAAGAGACTATGAATATCCCCCATCTTCGGCTGTTCCTCTCTTATAGATTGGATATCCAATTGTATCAGTCCGTGTTTCCTTAACTAAGTCCGTTGGATATTCTTTGTGGCAGCTTTTGCCTACCATACAGGTGCTATTTGGTTAACAGAATCACAAGGTCTATGGATCATATTCTTCTTGATGATTTCAAACAATATTGGATCTGTTTCAGGATTTGGTAATTCTGCACTGATTATAAGGTCAATCTCAGTAGAACTTATTTTGTCCTTCAGCCAAATTAGCAAATGATCATGTGGCAAGATTCGCTTTTGCCATTCAATTGTATACATATGACATCTCCCTTGTCAAAGAGCTTTCCTTTAGTAATCAGATCTATGAGTTTGTTTACTTTAAGCTTGATACTCTTGCCACAATATCATGTCTGTCAGTAGCAGATTGTCCAGGAAGAAGATTCTCTTGCACTTCTTTCCATGTAGGATTAAAGGAAAAGGTAATGAATAAGTCAGATTTGCCATAATGTCTGACATAGCAAATTGCATCCTGCACTATCTCCTGCATGTACCTAGGACCTCCAGTAAAAGAAAAAGACACAATCACCCTTTGTCCAGCATTATTTGCAGTGCCATCACTTAAAACTGCATCTTTTAGGTAGATGTACTCCTCTGCTTTGAGCTTTTTCCGATGGAGATTGATGAACAACAGTCTCTCTGACTCAATCTTGGCATACATATCAACTAAGAATTGATTGAGAAGCTGCTTAAATTTCAATAGCAAATTGAAATTTTCCTGCCTCACCATTATTCTATAGGCATAAAAAATCCTTACCAGATATTTTCTTGTTATCCTTGTTCCAGTTTTTGGATCTCTTTGCTTCGAAAGAAAATTGTAATCGTCAATTTGTGAGTTGGGAAGAGGGTAACACAGTATTTTGAAGGTGAGATGGTCATTAGTTTCTGTTTCAGACAACGTTCGAGTCCTGTGATTTCGATTTGTAGATCGCGAGCTGCTTGAATGTTTTGAACGTTGGAAGAGAATGGTGATGTCATTTATATAACTCTAGAGTGACATGTTTGGATTCTTGGCAATACTCCAATGGAGAAAAAGGTTAAAAAGAGTGAGGTGGGGACTCAATTTCTGCTGACTCGATTGTGTATGTGATATGATCGTGATAGTTTGTATTACTTGGGTTTGCTGATACGCCGTTTTATGTAATAAGATTCAAGAGTGGTGGAGGGTATTTTGCGAACGAGTTTGAGTCAAAGTACCATGCTGGAGTCTTTGCTTCTGTTAAAGCAGAGAGGTGTGAGAAGGAAAAGGGACATTTGAAAAATGATAGAAGCGGCGGCAAAAACAACATTCGGTTCACTCACATCGGTTCGCTAGGTTTATTATCTAGGCTTCTTGTTGCCATCGCCTTCTTGTGTGAACATTTGAGTTGATCAAAGTTTTCTTCTTTGTGCTGTGATTTTTGAGTGGGAAACTACAGTGCTTGTTTAGTGTATTGGGTGTAATCTGTGTTGCGAGGCTTCTAGTGTGGTATATGGTTGATATTTAGTATGAGACGTTATATTATTTGGAAGGGTGTTCAGAGTAGAGATTTTTACAAACTATATTTAAAGCGAAACCAATCAGAACGTCTTCCGCAGAAAGTTTATGTGGAAAGAGCTGTAGAGAAAGTAGTGAAAATAGAGGAAGTGAAACTGGTGGAATAAATATAGCCCCATATCCTTTTACAAACACTGAGGATGGAAGGGCATGCGATCCTTCAGATGTCAGCGGCGGATGTTAGTTTATGCTACACCAGACATACATTTGCTAGTTCCGGGTGTAGCGGGGGATTTACCCATTTGTTTTGCTGCTAAATTTTCATAGGAATGTATTATGGTGTTTGGTAGAGTTGAGTCTGCGTCCGACTGAATACCTTCGCGTGTGTTTCGAGCTCCTGATTGTTTTCTAGGATTTTTTCGCTCTGATGTGCGGTTTAGAACTACCATAAAGGCTTGCAAACGAAGCATGCGGAGCATGGGCCTGAGTTTCACTCCATCTCATCGGATTTAATTGTGTGTTTGGCAATGAAGTTTTCGCTCAATCACCTATTTAGAGAGGTGTAGGATAAGGAGTGTTGGACGGATTGAATTTTGGAATGCACACCCAGGCCAGTGCCTCTCGGGTCGCCCTAGTGACACTTCCCAGAAGTATGGAAGTGGAACGCGCTTGTGCCGGAGGCACTGGAAAGCCTTGGAGATATTTTTAGCTTATGAAGCTTGCCCTAAAGTGAAGGCGTCAATCTCTGTCTTCTCACTGCTCTCCCACACCCCCTTATCGGCTCCCCTCAATCACATTTGATTGCCCAATTGCGCCGAAGTCGTGCTATCCACGGACCCCCAAAGCACTCTTTCTGCCCTCTCCCACTTTTTACTCCCCCAAAGCCAATCAAGTTCAGTTGGGTATGCTTTCACGAGAGGCTCCTTGGCAATGAAATAGCTGACACAGCATGCCAAGCCCTTCTTCTGTTCACATGGAGAGAAGTCATCGACTGCCTAATGGTCTGCCATCAATCCATCCCGGCCTCTCACCAAACTCTACAACATTAAACTCACCTTCTGCTACGGGGCCCCATAACCTCATCGTTATCGCCATAAAGAGGTAATGTGGGCACCGATCCATATTGGGCCATATTAGGCTTACCCACTGTTACCTTGTATTCCGCACCCCTTTCTCCTACACTTGTATTCCATGCTGTAGCGGATTAACCATATCCTGCCTGTTCGTTGAGTGCTTTCTCTATTCCATCCACCATTGCCATTTCTTTCCTTTCCTTACTTCTTTCCTCCATTTAGAACATATGTATCTAATCCAACCCGACAGCTCTTGTTCTCCCTGAGTATTATTTTCTCCTTCCTCTATGTTTCCTCCTCTTCTCTTTCTGATATATTGTCGCATTTGTTTTCTCTTCCCCGTCTGGTGCCGATGTTATCGTTTTCCCTCTTCTACACTGTAGCCTGAATCGGCGGTCACTCATGTTCCCATTGAATAATTAACCTGGCACGCCGTTAGTGAGTGGTGTCAGCTTCAGGCTTAACAGGGCGCACTCATGACTTTTGAGCTAGGCCTAGTTAAGTGAAAACACCACTTGAAACTTTACCGAAGCTAAGCCACATAGGATGGGGCTAGTTGCGGGATAGATGAACAGTTTGGGTCGTCTACGTGGTAGCTGCAATACATTGTAGCTACCCATAGTTTGGAGCTCATGTTAGCTCGCCTCAGAGAAAGGAATTCTGATTGAAGGTAAAACTCGCAATAAAAGCAAAATTGTCCCCATTACAAAATGCTGTGGTGAAAAACCGACGCAGGTCAAAACAGTCAATCTTCAAGATAAGCAAACCATATAAAAGCAAAACTCTGGCAATATTATTCCATTTGATGCCACTATAATCGTTACCTCAACTCTATTTGTAAAGCATCATGCAATTTATTTATTTTAGTTCAATTAATTTAAATTTTTATAAGGAGGATACTTATTATTGAATACTGGTTCATCACTAATCACGATAACTGCCCCAAAGAGAGGTTTTATGTACTCTCCTGATTAGGGAATGGGGATTTCGATACATGATGCTTCATCAGGTTTAGGATTGAAATGACATGATCCTTCTTCACCTGGCTTGGGAATGAAATGATATGATGATTCTTTACCTACTTTGGAATGAAATGACATGATGCTTCACCTGGTTTAGGTTAAAAAACATGATGGTTCACCTGGTTTGGGAATGCACTCTATCGTATCTGATAGAGAGGAGATGCTGGTAGTTGTTCCCATATATGGAACAGCCGTTGTTTCCGCAGACCCAGAAGGAAGACCAGACGCCAAGTCTTCCCACAGAGACTTGAAATCCTTTGTACTATCTGAAAAAAGACAGACAAAACTAAAAGGACCAGGTAGTGCACAAACCCAGATCATGCTACAAATAGAAAACGAAACACGAATACATTGCAAACTACTAACTCCGCAACCACTTCACCACTCTCAGTACAACTTACCTAATGATTTCTTGTCCTACTTAAGATTCTACTATTGGTTAATCAACCTTACATCTTATCAAGCATGATGTAGCACTCAAACAGTCATTTAAATGGAAGGGATGAATGAAGGCAGGCTGAAGTTTAGGGAACTTTGAAAGATAATCTCCTTTTCTACCTCTCTCTATCTCTACCTCTACATCTACCTATATATATATATATATATATATATATATATATATATATATATATATATATATCCCTACCTCTATATACCCCTTATATATCCATATATATATATATATATATATATATATATATATATATATATATATATATATATATCCATTTCTCTAACACTATAACTACCTCTTCCTCTATCCCTCTCTCACTCCACTTCCCCTAGTCTCACTTTCTAATCTCTCTCTCTTTCTCGCTCCAGTATTCTTTTGCACATCTTTTAAATCTCTCATTATCTTTTCTGCGCCTGTATGGATTTTAAATGTGTGAACCAAAGTGTTGTACGTTCTAAAAATTCAAAACCCACACCAAGTCATTCTACATTGGATCCAATGAAGACCTGATCCACTCAAGGGCAACACTACTTGAGTAATATCAACTTGATTGTATGCCATTCAAATGACTCATTAGCTAGTATAATTTATATTTTCTATAAAAGCTTTTCGGGCAAATAGTACAAAACTATTTACTTGTACATAGACAAAAGCTCTTTGCAATATTTGCTTCAAATCTAACTGCAAGCTATTTAATTCTTTCCAGATGAAAAATATTCTAATAATGTGCAAACCCATAAGCTCCCCCCCAAAAAAATAAACAAAAAAAAACTTGAATTAATTTTCCCTCAATCTTCTTGTTTTCACAAAATCCTTAAGTGCATCTTAGTAAGATGTACCTTAGGATGGGTCATTAACTTATGGTTTGGTCACAAATATAAGAATCTAAACTGTTTTTTTCAGTTTCTAGACCCATACCCTAAATTTTATAAGTCTGCTTATCATGATACTAAGAGATCTGTAGTTTGTTTCGTTTGTCGGCCTCGGTTTCAATTGGTTCGGGCACGTCAGCTCAGCAGAGAGAAAGCCGAAGGCACTATGCTTAGACTGTGTCTCCGCTTCTCCCATTCTCCTTGTACAGGTGAGCCAAACTTCCCTAATTGCTCACAAAAACATCCTGCGGCTTAGTAAGGATGTACTATTAACAAGTTGCCTCCCTGCGTCCAAAAGCAAATGGCGTCTTTACAAGCTGCCTCCCTGCGTCCTAACACAAATGGCCTCTTTACAAGTTGCCTCCCTGCGTGCTAAAGGAGATGGCCTCTTTACAAGTTGCCTCCCTGCGTCCTAAAGCAGATGGCCTCTTTAAAAGTTGCCTCCCTGCGTCCGAACGTAAATTGCCTCTTTACAAGTTACCTTCCTGCGTCCTGACGCAAATGGCCTCTTAGGAGTTGCTTCCCTGCGGTCTAAAGCAAATGGCTGCTTTACAAGTAGCCTCCCTGTGCCCTAACGCAAATTGCCTCTTTACAAGTATCCTCCCTGTGCCCTAACGCAAATTGCCTCTTTAAAAGAAGCCTCCCTGTGCCCTAACGCAAATTGCCTCTTTAAAGTTGCCTCCCTGCGTCTCAAATCAAATGGCCTCTTAACAAGTTGACTCCCTGCGTCCTAAAGCAAATTGCATCTTTACAAGTTGCCTCCCTGCATCCGAAAGAAAATGGCCTCTTTACAAGTTGACTTCCTGCGTTCTAGAGCAAATGGCCTCTTTACAAGTTGCTTTCCTGCGTCCTAAAGCAAATTGCCTCTTTATTTATAAGATGCCACCCTGCGTCCGAATGGAAATGGCCTCTTTACAAAGCTAATTTCTTTTTTACAAGTCGTCTTCCTGCGTCCTAAAGCAACTTGCCTCTTTATAAGTTGCCTTCATGCGTCCTAAATCAAGTTGCCTCTTTACAAGTTTCCTCTCTGCGTCCTAAAGCAAATGGTCTCTTTACAAGTTGCCTCCCTGCGTCTTAAAGCAAATGGCCTCTTTACAAGCTGCCTTCATGCGTCCTAACTCAAATAGTCTGTTTCGAAGTTGCTTCCCTGCATCCTGAAGCAAATGGCCTCTTTACGAGTAGCTTCCCTGCTTCCTAAAGGAAATGGATTCTTTACAAACTGCCTCCCTGCGTCCTAAAGCAAATATGCAACTTTTCTTCAAAGGAAAGACTGTACTCTCTAACATGATACAGAATGTCGTGGAGCGCACCCAAAGGAGTATCTGGCCCCGAGTGAAGGCGGACGTGCACCAATACGCCCGTGTCACTCCAGTAACGACATTCTCGGAGGTCGTTAGAAAGGGTGCCACCACGCTACTGCGTAGGGGTGGAGAGGCAAATATGACGGGAAACGAAAGATCGTAGGGAGTCCTACATTTGGGGACTCCCTGAAAGTTATTTTGTTTAATGCAAGGTTAATCAGGAACAAGTTTCTTGAACTTCGTGGCCTCGTAGCGACGGAAGAACCTGAGATGGTGGCCATAACAGAGTCGTGGGTAAAAACCTCGAACTAAGATTTGGAGGGTGAATTCACGATTTCCGGTTACCAGCTCTTCCTGAAAGACAGGTCAGACAGAGAGGGTGGCGATGTGATGTTGTATGTTAAAGATACATTCAAAACGACGAACTGCAACATTATATCCGACCACGAGTTACTAGTTGCAGACCTAGATATACGTCCTGACAGGTACAGGACCCTGCTGTTTATAGACCCCTTGCCCAACTCGTTGAGAAGGACAAGGATCTGTACCGTCTGCTGGATGAACTTGTTGAAGACAGAGTGTGTGTCGTCATGGGAGACTTCAACACCCAAGTTGACTAGGAAACCAGAGAACCCTGTGGCCTGAACGCGCTGCTCTTAGAGTTCGCGAACGACGAGTTCCTGACTCAATGGGTGAGAGAGCAGACGAGAAGCAATAATATTCTCGACTTGGTTTTCACCTCTGATGATGACATCGTTGAGGGGCTCTCTGTAGGCGAGGAGCTCGGTGGCAGTGACCACCGACTAGTTAGATTTGTAGTCAAGGTCCTCAAGGTAGAGTCTGCGACTCGAGAATCGAGGAACCTTGATTTGAGAAGAGCAGAATTTGCAGGGCTTCGTGCTGGATTGGTTGATGTGAGGCTGGAAAGGTGTGAGAATGTTGAAGATTTATGGAATAGTTTCAGAACTACGTTCATGAGTCTTAAATCACGATTTATCCCTGTGAAATCGGAAGACAAAACTTAATAGACAATAAATTGCTGTCAAATAGTTTAAGATGACTGTACAAATGAAGAAACAGGTGAAAGATTACAGAAATCAAAGCAATTCACCAAAATAAATATTCTTTAAAAATTTTAAACGTTTCTGTCAAAAAAAATCATAGTTTGTGTCTTTGAAGAGTTAAGTTTCACACCCCTTAATTCAAAATTTCAAGATCGTTATTGAAAGGCTGAACTACTGAAACCTTATCATTAGGGCATGGGATAATAAGGAGCAATGGGGAATCATCAGGATATAGCGCAAGCTTCTTCTCTAATTCATGCCATAAATCACTTCTATCGATTATAAATAGAATTGACTAAGAACACTACCATGAGGTAGGCCAGAAACTACATTTATTCAGGCACTAAAGTGTATATCAACACATTTTTTTCCCCATCCAATATTTCTACATTTTAATGTTATAAGTATAAAAAAAATAGGTTTTTAGTTGATCATTTTTCAGAGTAAATATATGCTCCCCTGTTTTTGGCTTTAATACGGTTTTTGTCATCTTTATTCTAAGTATATTCTACTTTGTTTAAGGCTCTCGCTAATTGGAAAGATAGGGGGAGGGATTATCGTATTGTGATAGTCCTATATAGCATTATCTTCTGCGCCCCTAAATATAATTTGGAGATCGTATATTCAACTTACCTAGGTCTGGCCAAAGACTGGAAACGTTAAGGAAAGCCGGGTCGAGCTCTTTGAGCCCATCAACATTAAAGACAACATCTTCGATGATACCAGTGGCTTCTCCATTAAGAAGGGAAGGTTTTTTCCGACTGTAAGGAAGGAAACAATAAAAGATCCCCTAGATTCTGTAGTTCAGGTACTGTCAAATCAGTTGCAATGGCTGCAAGTTCTAAAAATTGTTTTCTGCTTTTTAATCTCGATCGGAAATGTCAATTTGATTAAATTTCAATTATCAATTAATTGGAGCCAGGGGTCTACTATAATAATTGCATTATTATAGTATGTTTCTGAATCCACTCTCATTTTTTTTTATTCCTTCAGACTCATTTGTATAAGAATAATCAATATGATTAGTTGTCATTGAAATGTTTAGATAATTTTTGAATTTTTATTTAAAATTAAAAAGTTAACAAAAGTAAAATAGTATTTAGTCATTTAAAAAGAGACAAATGGCTACGGCCTTGCAGACTGGAAACATCGATTCCGGTTCTAGTGAAATTAAACCACATGATTGGGTTCACTTGACAGATGGGGTCAGATCTAGGTTAATTTTATGGTATCTGGTACCTGATGTAGTGACCAGTAGGTTAGATCCAACGATAAACCTTTAATAACATAAAGAAATGCGTTATAGAGAGCGCAAATCGATGGTCAAACCACACCATAAACAAAAAATCTCGCCACAGAACTTCTTAAACTAAGTTTTCGGCTTGGGGGCTTATGCTTTGATGACACAGCGTCGCTTTCAAGAGTTAATAAAATAATAAGAAATCGACACTTAACAGAGGTCCACGAAGACAGATTATGCTAAGAAATATGTATAGATGAATGCATAAACACATAATTTCTAGGTTTGAGAAGGGAACCAATATAAACTTCGAAACCTTCTGTGTCTATAAGACCTCGATCACCTTCTTCTCTCATAACTAACGGTCACTCACGCGTTGGCGTCAAATGTCAGGTGCACCATGTGAAACGTTTAGCATTCTAAGTATATTATATGAAACTATATAATATTATACGATAGGGAGAGTGCGCAACTCTTCTGAATCTGCCTTCACCCTACAAATAATAATAATAACCAGGAAGTAAAGATACTTTTGTGCCACAATATGCATCTGTTCTTTTTTGCGACAGGGCTTTTTATCCCGGGCAACGCCGCCTACCCATGCTAGTATTAATAAGGCGGGGGAAAATACATTCGAATAGCTCCGAGAATATACCTAGAAATCGTGGAAACGGTGCAATTCTGAAATTTCAGGACCACAACACCCCCTTATCTTTTAATTGATGTCAATACTTAAAACCCTTAAAGACTACATTTCCACATGAGACACCACAAAATTACAAGTTGGTAGGACCCGAATGGTATCACCTCTCTTTTGGGAGAAAAGTCCGAATGGACAGTGGTCCAATAACCGGATTTCTTTTGTGTTTCCTAAACTGGTGGCATCTAAGCAAGCAATGCAATAAATAAGAATACCGGTAGCCACCAAGACGGACAAAGAAACCTATTTGCAAACCTCAAGAGTGGTAGAAAAACTCGGTGACAAATCACCCATGGTAACCAAGCCACTCACAACAGAACTACATAGATTACCCCTCTAGTCTAACTCACTTTACTCATCTGCGAGAACTCACCTTAAAAATGGACAGCAGTGGTAAGCGTAGGATAAAGCTAGCGAATGGACTGAGGGGAAACTTGAGGAATCGGGAAACACCTTCAGATGGCGGTTATTGTGAGCCTTGAAGATTACGACGCGTTCGAAGCCGACCGAAGGAAGTTCGGGAAAATAGTTGTTACCGAGGTTTCTGCAAGATGGAAAGGATGGGGTCGGGAGGTGAGCCATTTGGGCATTCCTTTAACTGGAAGATTGGAGCTAACACTGAAGTATAAAGGAGTAGTCTTAAGCGCTATGGAGTAGCTGCGAATTCGGTTGATCTAACTTGACTTAGTGTAGAAAGTGAAAATACGAAATAAAGGATAGGAGAGTAAATGATATCGCGTACGTCAGGTAGGTTAGTTAATTGCTCCATCCGTTCTTTTTAAATCGTAAACGAGGCTTCTCAACCGGATAATTAAATTCATATTAAGATCAAAATGACAAACGCTGACAAACCTAAGGGCAACAGGGGGCCGATCCTCGTGAAGAAGGGAATATAAAAAGAGAGTTTGTACCGTTTTTGCCATCAACCAGCAACTGTGAACCCTTCCTGGACCAAGGAATAGTCACTCATCCCAGATCAGGGAAGTGTGAACGTAAAAACACTTTCGGCAAGTTTCTGGACGAAAGAGTAATGCGTTGTGTGCGTAAAGAGAGGAGGGATGAAGAGACAGTAGTGTTGACATTGACTATATTTATGATACTAGTATGATAATGTTCATGGAGTTGCTAGCACCCACTCGTCAGACGCAATATACCTCACAATGCGTGACTAGCTTCCTATGAACTCGGAATTTTTGTTTTCGTTCTCGCTGAGATCGAACCCTGCAACTAGGCGAAGAAGAAAACTTCGACACCTTAAGAAAAAGCTTTGCACCACAGATGCAGATGCTCGAAATTAGGAACCTAGATTTTGCCCGCAATCCTAAATAGCGTAAATAAATATATAAAGAAGTACTTACACGTCTTCCAAACCCTTCAAAGGAAGAAAAGCTCTGGGATGAATTTTGTAAATGAAATTCGTCTCCAGGTTTCTGAAAATAGATACGCGGCCATTAATAGCTGTGGACAGCGAAGGTTTGATTTTTACAAGGGGCCATTGATCAAGCAGAACTCTCAGAGGGATCTGTCTACCTGCTTAAAATGGAGTCTTGTACCGCACAAGATTAGGAATCTCACCGGTCCAATCTCGTCTCTCTACTTTGACTCCTCCCTCCCCCACATTCATTCTTTCTTCTAACTATTTTCACTTTTGTTTGAGGTTGAGGAGCATCGCTGAAGACCCTCTTTTATATCAACGACTAAAACCAACCCCAACTTTGGCCATTGCTAGCGCCATGCCAAGCGAAGGCGTTGCTCAAGTCTGGAAATCATACCAGAAACATCATGAGAGGCTTCCCAATAGAAATTCGTTACTGGAATTTTAATATACACCTCCTCCCTTACACACATACCATCCTTAGTGTTGAGTAAGTTTAAGACTGCTTCAAAATCTTCTGACTTTATATTTTCTTGCCAAGAGACGCCATTTTTTTATCTTCGTAACACATTATTGTACATCCTGTTTCTCCTAAATAATACAATGGTGACCGCTGTAGCTCTAAATGAAGGGCAACAAATAAAGCAAAATAAACAAAATGAATGGATTCCGAGCACTTACAGGCACCTTATTTGAACAATACAAGAAATCCATAATTCACGACTGTAAGAAGTAAATTTGCCTTATGCTTGCCGATACCAGTATGAACATCTGATCTCGCCTCCCAAAGCCTAAATACTCCACTCAAGACACAAAGTCTTAATACTCCATACAAGATACAAAGCCTAAATACTCCACACAAGATACAAATCAATACGCCTTGCCACGATATACGTTCGGAACATCTAAATATATTACCCCTACTCGTGCAAAAGGAAGGTAGTGACCATTAAAGAATTTGTATACCTCCGTGGAAGGGTTTCTCAACCACACAACAAAATCACGAAGAAACTCTTGCCACTATATACAAGAACAATGCCAACCTTACCACTACATAAAAGACTAGTATCTTCTTGCCACTACATTAAAGATCTCTTTACCCTTGCAAGTACATGAAGGAGCAGTACCACACTTACCAATGCACTACCTTTGTCACTACATACAAGGAATGCCACCCTTACCCTTACATTAAAACCAGCATCACCATCACCACTACATGGAAGAGGATACCACCCTTACGACTGCTGAAAGACCAGTAACACTCTTGCCGCAGCATGCAAAAACAGTACTACCCATGCCATTACATGTCAGACAAGTGTCATGCAAACATGGACAGACTATCCCAACACTGGGTCCAAACTCTCTTTCAAACACTACCTCACACGACATGGACGAAAGGCACATCTTTCCTGCTACGTCCACATGGGTTGTTCTTGCAAGTCTTCGATGCGTTTCCACCCAAACCTTAACACCTTCTCATACCACATCGGCTCGACCAAAACAGATACATACAAACGCTCCCACCTTGGACCGGACACAGCAGTACACATCATAACTATACACTATCTTTGCCCACCATAGAAAAAACCTAAAACTACACGCAGGATTTGGTTCTATGGAAAGAGCTCACCAAAGTCGACGGACTTCACTGAAGCTCCTTCCTTGCCTGGGAGGACTCAAGGGCTACTATAGCAATGACTACAGTAACAACAGCACCACCAACAACGAAGTTTTCCGATGTAGTCTTTATCAACCTCAAACTTTTCACTTTTCTTCTAGTTCTTTTTATCTAAGTTTATAAAGTATAGAAGGAATTTTGTTTTTAGCTTTAGAAAGAGAAATTGGTACTGGTTTCAAAAGATTTGTTCAAAATGAATGGTATTGCTTGATATGCAATAGCTACTAGATACATTATTGCTCGGCTAAACGAAATGGTTCTTTTAGTTTGAAAGAAGTCAACGTTGGTACATGAATTACACATTGTACAAAAGGAACAAAAGAGATTTCTAGATGATTCATTTACGAATCTTGCCTCAAACGCTTCTTTCTGCCTGGCCAACAGGAAGCGTCAGTTTCGGTCTAGGCGGCCATGACGGACTTGGTGACAAAACTGTCACTTCATTAAAACTCAAGAGGTAAATACTGCTCATTCATGCGGCCATAGAACTCAATGAAGAAGAACAGACAGAATATAAGAGAATCAATAGCAGTGATTATTAAACAGTCAATACCACGTTAAACTTGGTCAACCCCAGTGATTGAGAAATTTGTAAATTTCGAGAGTTCGTGAAAAAGATTAACTGGCCTCGATGCTAAGAAAGTGCGATTTGGCCCAAATAAGCGAAAATAGAGCGATTATATAAAAAAAACATGGATACTTACAGCACCTGTAGATTCGAGAGACCCGAGAAGGAGTCATCCTTTATTTCCTTTATCAAGTTATTCTGGAGGAGGAGGTCTTGTAATTGAGTCAAGGGCTCGAAAGTGAAGTCCCTTAATTCTTGGATTTGATTGTTGCTGAGATCACTGAAAGAAAAGGACGTTTTAAAAGGAATCGAATAATTTCTTAGTTCCATGGCAGGATCTATCGACTGATAGAGCTTAAAAGGTCAACCGGGCAAAGGGGAGAGAAAATGAAAAAAAACATCAATTTAACTTACAGTACTCGGAGGTCTGAACACCCTTCCAGTCTTGGGATAGACTGAATTTGATTTCTGTGTAGGACCCTATGAATAAAATTGAAAAAAAAATGAAATTAGAATATAAACAGAACTAAAAACATATTGATGTATTGAATTCAACTGAAGCAATTGGATTATGAGTTCTCACCGAGGAATGGTTGGATGGGCAGAAGAGAAAAAAAAACACAAAAAATTCTCATAAGAGTCGTTATCTTGACCGTATGAGGGTCATGGAGTCTGCATTTAAAATACTGCGTGAAAAAATTCTTTGAGAAATACTTCATTGCGCCGTTTCGTATCGTGTTCCAAGGATTTAGGAATTCTGATTCCAAACTATCACGACGGGATAAAGACCAAATAAGCTTCATCTGTCCCTCACTGAAACACTTATTCGAGTCTATGGTCATAGTGCGAGGGCAAAGACACTAAACTGGTTGTAACTAACGACGACATGAAGTCTAGTGAAGAAAACAGGAAGTGAGAAAGGATGAACAAGAAGTGAAAGCTCGGAGACTAAAAAATGTAAAATATATTTCTTCGGTGAAGTTCAATAAAGGACCATTAAAAAGACTATAATCGTATCGAACAACTCTGAGTTGAGCACCATAAACATAAGAACCCTTGGACAGATAACACAGAACAGCAAAAAATTTGCATCTGAAAGAAATCTGAGGAAGGAAATCTGCATCTGAGTGACTGGTTTTGTAGACGTTTGCTTCTGAATGAACCCAAGAGAAAAGTTTCCTTTTTGCATTCATTGTTTTTTCCTTTGTAACTTGCTTTTATTCACTTATGCCATTCTTTTGTTTAATTCATATCATCCAATGAGAAGGGATAGGGAAGGCCGGATACAAGACGGAAAAGGAAAACCGAAAGGGCAGTCAGTCGTAGAAAAACAAGATCAAACGTAAACTAACTGACGTGACCCCCCCCCCTCCCTCCTTAGGTTCAAAATATTTAGAATGCATGAAATTGGGCTATCAGAAGTGGACGTTAAAACCCGTTTAAAAGAATTAAAATCCTAAGGCCTTAAAAAGACCTCTTTTCCCAAACAAAGAACTGGGACTGACATTATGTACTCTAAATGGGAATCGCATACGATTTCACCCAGATCTTTGACGTTAGTGCCAAAAACTCATCCCTACTTACAGGCTCTTTGACTCATCATCCCTACTTACAGGCTAGTTAATTCATCCTTACCTACAGGCTCTTTAACGCATAATCCATAATTACAGGCTCTTTAAATCATCCATACATGCCACCTATTTAACTCATCTTTACTTACGAGCTCTTTAATTCATCATTCCTTCTTACAGGCTCTTTGAAACAACATCCATACTTACAGGCTCTTTAACTCATCCCTACTTACAGACTCTTTAACTCATCATCCCTACTTGCAGGGTCTTTAACTCATCACCCCTACTTAGTCTTTTTTAACTCATTACTGCTACTTACAGGCTCTTTAACTCATCACCCTACTCACAGGCTCTTTATCTCATCCCTACTTACAGCTTCTTAAACTCGTCCCTAACTAGAGCCTCTTTAACTCATCCTTACTTACAGCCTATTTAACTCATCCCTACTTACAACCTTTTTAACTCATCCCGACTTACAGTGACTTTAACTCATATTTACTTACAGGCTCTTTAACTCATCCCTACTTACAGCCTATTTAACTAATCCCTATTTAAAGCCTCTTTAACACATCATCCCTACTTACAACCTCTAACTTATTGCTACTTACAGCCTATTTAACTCATCTTTACCTACACGCATTTAATTCATCATTCCTACTTACAGGCTCTTTAACTCATCATCCCTACTTACAGACTCTTTAAGTCATCATTACTTACAGCTTTATTAATTCATCATCCCTACGTACAAGCTCTTTAACTCATCCCTATCTACAGGCTCTTTAACTCATCCCTACTTAAAGCCTCTTTTACTCATAATCCCTACTTACAGCCTCTAACTCTTTGCTACTTACAGCCTCTTTAACTGATCTTTACCCACAGGCTCTTTAATTCATCATTCCTACTTACAGCCTCTTTAACTCATCTTTACCTACAGGCTCTTCAATTCATCATTCCTACTTACAGGCTCTTTAACTCATCATCCCTACTTACAGACTCTTTAAATTATCAGTACTTACAGCCTCTAACTCATCTTTACTTCCCGACCCTTTAACTCATCATTCTTGCTTACAGGCTCTTTAACGTATCACCCCTACTTACAGACTCTTTAATTCTCCACTACTTACAGGCTCTTTAGCATTGGTGTCTTTATGCACAGATTGGGAGGAAGAGACTTGAGAGAGGCGCGGTCAATTCTTATCATCTCAAGGCTCGTGGTCCCGTTCAGGTTGGGGAATATAGACAGCTTCCACGTTTCCTTCAGAATTCTGCAAAATACATGAAGGTCTCTGTGGTACGTGACAATGCATGTGATCGATACACTCACACTCTCACCGAACATTATCAGATATGGTTAGTATAACAATGATTAGCCTCCCTGACGCTGCATCAGGCACTGCATCAGGTGATGACTGCCGTGTACTGCGACGACAAAAGTGAAGGTTAATTGCTACAGAATCTCAAGAGAGAGATGAATGTGATAAAGGCGAAATCACTTTGGGGAACGGACTTGTCTTCTTAATTAGTGGGGCTCGAAACCCCCTATAGAGTGGTGACTAGGTGTTTTCCAATAGGCCTTGCCCCCCCCCTTCCCCCGCCCAGTTTATTTCTTCTCTTCATCCCCCACCCCCACATTTTCCTTTGCTGTTGTCATTCTGCATTAGTGCCTCCTTCTCTGGGCGCCCCACCAATCCAGAGGGAATGAGAGTTTAAATTGGAAATAGGACCCCCCTTCCATTATCCAACAGACGCAACCCCCGCAAGGGCAAAATGTGTATCATAAGCAACCATGCTGCAGTTGACTACTGGAAGATTGTGTGGCCTCCCTTTGGAGGGCCCGCGGCAACAGATCTTCACTTCCAGCTCTTCACTACAAATCTCTACTTACTTTCTGGCAGAGATTTCCTCGTTGGTCATTGCTTCTTAGTTTTAAGTAACTCTCCCCATGATGGGGTTCAAATTTGTAATTGTGAGGGCCAATTTATTTCGATGCATTTTTCGTGTGGAAAATTTGGATGAACCCTTCCATCCCCAGAATTTATGATCGATGTGGCTTGCTCTTCTCTTATTGTTTATTCCTATTCTAGTTTTTAATATTTCCTGCCATTTTTTGTTTTCCCGGAGCATGGCCCATGCCTTCATTGGATTATATAGTTTTATTTACATCCTAAAAATCAATCCTCCTCTACCAGCCTCCCGCGTTCAGCTTTCCCCTGAGAGATCCCCTGGGGCCTATATCAATAATTAACCCCTGTTGCAGCGAGAGTCTCCCATCAACATGAAGGTAGAGTCGGGGGTCAATATCCCCAAAAACAGATTCATAAAAAGGGTCGAAAATGATAATTTAAAAAGGCATCACTGAAATAGGCCTTGGCTTAAGTGAACCCGTTGGTCATTGCCATTCCCGCTCTCCTATACTTACAGCTTCTTCAGGGAGGGCAGATTTCGAAATGCGTCCACATAGACGTTCTCGAGCGGGTTTCCGCCCAATTCCAGATCTTCCAGGTGAGTGAGCTTCTGAAGCGCATTTTCAGAGATCCAAGAAATCCAATTAAACCCCACCATTCTGGAAAGCAACATTACATGGTTTAGGGCATAATAATGATCTCGCGGTATCTCTTTATAATTGGGAGAGTAGGATGATGAAGTTGCAGGGGGTCGGTAACCCCCTAGAATTAAGTGGGAGGTATGGGAGGCGAAGCCCCCATTTCGAAAGTACCTAAAAAAAATGTCATTTTTGGCGGAAATAGCCTAAAGTAGGCGGCGCTATCGCCGTTTTAAATTACCAGGTTAGTTCTTGTCTGGATCTTTTAAATGAATTTAAAAATGTGTTTTTCATATGTAGTTTTATGTGTACTTTTCAGATTTGAAGCTCGTTTTTGTTCGAAATACATACTTCTCCCAGTATGGACTTTGGTCTATTATTGGCAAAGTATGCATTTTCGGGAAAACTGAGTATCATATCTGATAAATACACATAAAACTGCAAAAAAAACACACATTTTTAAATTCATTTGCGAAAATGTGTTAAAACGAATCTTTACCCTCTGATTAACCGGTGTGCAACCTTAAAAATATATAATTCATAAAGTATTGATATAGTCAGTGGGCGTAATTCTCTTGTGATAAACTGCCGGTGCTGCTTAGCAGATAATTAATTATCTGTTTCCAATCCATTCCGGGCTAAACCTTGCATTCTAAAATCTTCGAAGTATGGCTCAGATTTCACGTCTCTCCAAGTCAAACCTCCCCAGAATATGTTTATAACGGTACGGAATCGTGAGAAAACTCGTAATATAAATTTTAAAAATCGCTTATATATACGGCAGGAAAATCTACGAATCCCCAAATCCAGATAAATTTAAGCAACTATAAATCACTAAATTTGAACCCAGACCAATGGTGTTAACCAAGCAAAGACCCACTTCAAAGATGTTTACACAATATATAATATTATTCACAAGGCTATAAATTAAAAGACATCCTACATGCACTTACAACATTTGCCCACATGTTCTTACAGACACGCAAAGAGATACACATTCTCACCACCAGCAGATGGTGAAACTAACACGAAGGGAGAATGGTACTCACAAATGAACCAACTTTGAACAAAGCAACACACTGGACGGAATTTCCTCCAACTTGTTGTTGTTCACATCTCTGCAATGAAAGAAAAGGGTTCCGATTTAATTAAGCAATAGTGAAGTAGCAAATATGAACGATAAACATGATTTCTCTTTATGTTTCCTTAGTTTCATGTTTATCATTCTTATTTGCTACTTCACTATTGCTTAATTCAATTTTAAACTTTCGTTTCTTAGTTTACTCGTATTTATTGATCTTTTTGAATCACCTTTAGCCCCTGTATTCAACTGTTTTTGTCATATTTTTTTTCACTATCATATATTTGTATTTAACTTATATTGAACTGCTTGCTTTGTTTTTTTTTCTTTCTGATTCCTGGCCTTTTGATTTTATTTACTTTACATTTTTCATTGTTCGCCCTGCTTTTACAATTTTGTCGTGTAATAATTTAAAACAAATTTCTGCGCCGGGGAGAGGCGGACCTCTCCTCGACGCTCGAGCCTGCTTCCTGCTTGTTGCCTCTTTTCTTTTTTATTGTTGTTGTGTTTTTTGCTGTTATTCTAAAGTAGCCTAGTACTAGGATGTCGTGGTGAGTACGGCGACTTATACTCAAGTAGGCAGTCGCCAGATCGGTTCTTGTTCCATCAAATCGTTGTCTCAATCTGATTTGACGGATTTGATTATCGGGTAAAGTGATTTTGTTTATATCTTCCAGTGATAGCTCCGTTTCTCCCACAGGTTTCTCGCACGTTCATGTAGGACTTTGTTTACGGGGTGTAATGTGGTTCTCGGGTGTAGTTTATCTGATGTGAGTCGGTCGTCTTCTCTTATTTGCGATGAATCTAGTGGTCGAGTGTTGTATTCTCTGGGCCTTATTTTGTGAGTTGCTTAAAATGTGTCAAGAGATTATTAGGTAAAGCAACTTGGAGCGGACGAAGGCCATGTATAGTTTCCTCTTGTTTTTGCTTGAAAGGTTACGAAATCTATGCAGTGTTAGGGTGGATTTTGCTCCCGACACCTTCTGCTTTAGTTTGAGACTGAGGACTCGCCCTTCCGTGGTATATGGATACGCCTCTCCATCTCTCTCTTACAGCAGCTATTTTTCTCCGGTTTATTTGAACTTGTTCTTGTTCCTTTTAATTTTGTTTTCATTTTTCATAATCGTTTATGCGCTCAGTTTCTCTTGATGTCCTCTGTGCAATGTCTTTGGGGGGAGGTTTCTGTTAATGATATGTGTGATGTCATCTGCTAATTGAATATACATCGCACTCTGGTGTGTCGGTTGAGTTAGGTCGATGGTGTATATTGTATAGGGCATACAAATTTGGAGAGAGGCAACCTCCTTGAGGGACACCCGCTCGTAATTCGAATGCCCATCTCACCTGACAGTTTAGGAGCAAAGTAGCTTTTCTTCAGTCCAGGAAGCTGCACAATAATTTACATAGGTTGATTTCTATGTTCAGGCTGCTGATCTTAGTTTTCAGGCCAGGTGTCCACACTTTGTCGAAAGCTTTGGCAACATCGCGGAGTATGACATCCACTCTGTTGCCTCGCACTGTTTCAGTGGCGATTTTTTTTGTTATAATTGCCAGCGCGGTTTCCGTTCTTCGCTTGCTCTTGAACCCATGTTGTTGTGAGTTGTAAATGTTCCTGTTTTTAAGGTGTTTTTTTTCACTTTTCGTTTAGAAACTTCACGAGAAGTTTCTCAAGAAACTCCAATAGCGAGATGAGGCAGTATCTTCCGATTTGGTGGTTCGGGTTTCGTCTATCCTCGTCAACATGTAAGTATGGTGTAATGTCTCCCTGTTGTGTTTGCAGCGTGCGTTTAATTTCTTCTTCGTATTCCCTATCGTATCCGAGGATTTTCCTCCAGAGAAATGGCGAATATTTTTTTCTAGTGTCTTTAGAAGTGTTCTTGCAGTTTGTCGTTCCTTTGCACGTCCCTATTTTGTAATTTTATTTTTAGTCGTGTGCGACTCACTATGGCAGTCGGTCCCCGTTTTTTGCTTGGGGGGGAGGGGTAATAACATTGTAATTATTCGGCTGATTCTAACGATATTTGAAACCCTTATGTTGTTTTACATTTTCATTTGATTGATATAACTGTCAAGGTCCTCCCAAGGTTAGCCTGGGAATTATTTGGTTTTGGCAATAACATCCTGACTATTCTGCTGATTTTAACTAAATTTGAAACCCATATGTTGTTTCACATTCTCTTTCGAATGATATGATTGGCAAAGTCCTCTCAAAGTTAGT
Organism: Ceratothoa steindachneri; assembly: GCA_963969495.1. Classification (NCBI taxonomy): domain Eukaryota; kingdom Metazoa; phylum Arthropoda; class Malacostraca; order Isopoda; family Cymothoidae; genus Ceratothoa; species Ceratothoa steindachneri. The sequence goes on from OZ018320.1 coordinate 75,149,070, forward strand.
CCGGAAATTATTTGGCAATAACTTCGTAACTATTCGTCAGATTCTAACGAAACTTGAGACCCTTATGTTGTTTTAAATTTTCTTTCGAATGATATAATTGCCAAGGTCCTCCCAAGGTTAGCCTGGAAATTATTGAAAGTTTTGAAGGTCATAAGGTCATAAATCAGAATAAGTGAGAGCACGCGACTTTGGACCTTGTTTTCTTTGGTTGCGATCATTGTAAACTTCTGTATTGGGTCCAGAATTTCCTCGGCTCCGTTTCAAAGTTCATTTATTCTATTATGTTGTTCCACACCAGGTCTGTTTTTTTCTTTTATTAGCATTCCTACTTGCTTTTAGATAGTACTTAGCCACTTAGCCCACGATGCCTTTCAATTATATTTCACAATTCCATCATTTCCTTCTTTAGATTCTTGAATTCTTTCATTTTTCTCTTTAACCTCTTCGTCCCATCGTGGTGCAGGTATGGTTCTATATTCTTCTTTTGGAATGTACAGTTTGGCGGCTTCTGTAACTCTGTGGTTATTAGTTGTAACAATGTTTTTATTTCATTTGTTCCTTGATTATTTAGAGATCCTGTTTTTATCGAATTTATGTTTCTTTATGTAGTTAATAGCTCAAGGAAAGGAAAACTGGTATCACAACCCGGTAAAACTCTACGCAATAGATTACGTGAACCATAGAAAGCTTAAGAAAGAAAATGGGATTTTTAGAAACGAAGAAGGTAGGGAAACTATTTTAACCACTATATGAAAGTGAATAAAAGAGTTGGATTCGAACCTATGTTCTCAAGCGCCCTTCGCTATCGGAGCCACGACGCTCATTTACTGAGCCACCATCCTCAAAACATATAATTCGTTATTCAAAAGGCTTCCTAATCAACCTTTTGGGGTTGAGGATGGGGGATCATTCGATGAGCGTTGTGGTTCTGATAGCGAAGAGTGCTTGAGGACACATATTCGAATCCAACTCCTTTATTCACTTTCATATAGTGGTTAAAATAGTTTCCCTATTTTCTCCATTTTCTCCATTTTCTTCCTTAAGCTTTATATGGTTCACGTAATTTATTCCGCAGAGTTTTATCGGGTTGTGATACCAGTTTTCCTTTGCTTGGGCTATTAACTACATCCATTGTATATCACGTGAAATGTGATTTTCTTTTATTAGGTTTCTTTATATTTGCTCCAATCTGTTTTGCTGATACCTCTTCTCTGCGGAATCTTGATTTGGATGAGAGAGGAGGATATTGCATCGACCATGCTTAAGTTAGATGGTAGGATGGCGTTGCGTGTTATGGTTCAGTATAGGGATTAATGTTGAAGTTGGGGTTTGTGAGAACGATACCCGGGGTGGGGGATGCTAGGTGAGTTAGAGATGTTGGGAAGTCTGGTTCTTCTCTGTCTACCAGATTTCTTTGCATTAATAGTTGTAGCATTCTACCTGTTCCGTTTGTTTGGGTTATATAGCCTGCTTCCCTGCATCTGGCGTTGAGATCTCCGACCATTATGGTTAATGCTGGTCGCGAAAGAGCTAGGTCTCCTGTAGTCATTCTTATTTTGACGTCAAGGTAGGATTCTTCAAGATCTATTACTTCGGTGTAATGGATCTCAGTTTTCACTCCGATCAATACTCAATCGTATCTGGTCCTAGTGTGATTTGTAGTTATAATATTGTAGTTTGGTATTTTCATTGTTTGTGATTCAGTATTGATTCCGTGTTCTGTAAGTATCACAATGTCTGGGTCTTCTTTCCTTATTATATTTGAGTAGGTTATTCTTTTTTCCTTCCAGCCGTTCACGTTGAAAGTAAATATTTTTATTCATCTCTGGTGCATGTGCATGCTGGGTTTTCTACTTCTGTTATTTTCCTGCTTTTACTTTTTCTGTAAGGGCTGGGGATCGAGTGCGGTCAGATCAGTTTTTTTTCTTCAACCGGTCGTTCGACAGGTTGTAGCAGGATTCAAAGAGGATTAAAATCATTCCCTGCCCGAGTGTATTGTGCATTTCTGCTTCATCAAGGTCTGCGTCTTAGTACCATTTTAACTTTCCTTTAACCAAGCCGTCGACGATTTCCTTTTGTTTGTATCCTTTAGGCTTTAGGATGCTTGTTACCCGTATCTCTTTGTATTTAGTTCCTGCGTGTCAGTTTGGATCTTTGTTTTTGTCTTTCTCTTTTGAGCTTTTCGGCAATTTCTCCGAGTTGCTTTCAAGATCTATTCGTCGCTCGTATCTCCTTCGGTGTCCTGTTAGGTCTCCATCTGGGTTTTTCTTCTTGATTTTCTGTATTTTTTTTGTTTTCTTTGGGAAGGGGGGGTAATTTTTATATTGTAATATCTAGGGAGGATTTTCCCTGAACCACATTTATTGAAGTTCGTTTTTCTCCAACATGGGGTTCAGTTCCTTGTCGTAAGATCCTGGCTTTGCTATTTTAACAAAATGAGAATGCGTTATGGAAAGTATAAGGTCCGGTCTCATGTTTCCTTCGATATTTACTGACATGCTCTGTGGCGCAGGACCCTTTGGTGGTCCTCCTGCTGTTGCTACGGCGTAGGTTGCATTTTTTTTTCTTTCTTAAACTGCGGTAATTTCCAATTTTATTTTTTCGGATGAGCTGTTTTTTCATTGGGCGCAACTTAGCTAATATTCTATGTAGTTTCCCGCAGTTCAGGGATTTCTTTGGGGGCTTCTTACACTCATTCCACTGGTAGTTTTTGCTTGTCCATTCCGTACACCTTGTAGGTGCATACTTTTGTTGTTTGCTTATCAACGACATAGCAGCTGAAGCACATCTGGAAAGAGACGAATGTTTCTCTTTCAATCTGGTCTGGGGATATTTTGGTTAAAATGCAAGTAAGCCGTGTTCTGCAGCCTTTTTGTCAATTTCTATTGTACAGAAGATCACTTTGAAGACGTAGATGTATTCTTCCACGTTTTGGTTCTTGAATTTGATCACGTCGTCGATGGTGCCTATTTTTGCTCTTTTTCTAGTTCTTGTTTGATTTCCATGACCGAGTGTGCTCCAAACCTTGTGTCGACGTGTCTGCAGATCACAGATCATTTCATTGTGACTTTGAGGAGGATTTTAGCGAGTTTCTTTGCTGCGTCTTCGCTCAGTAGAAGGTCGAGAGCTTTTTCTGTGTCGCAAAGCGCAACATATCCGTCATATTGTTCTTTAAGCCTTATTAGGATTAGGTCGATTTCCGAATAGATAAATAACACCGTAGTGTGTTATTTATCTTCATTTATTTATGCCTCTCGTTCCATGATTTGTCGATATTTCCCTCACTCACTGATGTCATTCACAATGTCACGGTTTCGAACTAACTTTTATGCCACCTATGATACTACGGACTTTGTCCAAGGAAATTTACCTCAACACAATATCACCGTTACATCAATTGTTTCAATTTCTTCCGGCGAAGTAACTGTCTTTTCTCATGACAACGATTCCATGGCACAAGCTCACTGGTAGCCGCTGTTTCTCTTTACTTATGGTACTTTTTTGTTTCCATAAGTGGCTAGATCACGTCTTTCGCGATTCTTGTTCACATCGCCATTGTGTTTTATTTTTTAAAGGATCCGAGGTGAATTTCATTCATGCCTGTGCATCTAAAAATGACGCTCATTTGTTCTGGGATCGAGCAATATATCTTTCTCTCAAATTTACTATTTGACAAGTCTTCGAAACTAACCTCTGTATCGCTCACAAAATGTGTTTATTCTATTGCTCAATTATTTTAAATTATGCATTATTTTATTTCCTCTCTAATATGTCTGTTTAGTCATCTCCTTCAGGAGGTGATCAATTGTACTTTGATTCCTTCTACAATTCTAACCTTTTTATATTATTACTCACAATGTCTGTAGATTGGGTATTTCGGCAAAGGCTCTCTCCTCAATTTCCTCGATTCTGTTGCCATAGAGATTCCTGAAAGCCGAAAGAGAGTGATTAAAAAACACATTTTTCCCGTTTTCTTCGTCTGCTCTCAGCTAATTCTTGGAAAGAAAACCCAACCCTTCAGCCAAGCGAATTGTCAAACAATAAAAAGAAGCTAATACAAAGAAAAATACACTAGTGAAAAAAGATCCAATATGATATAAAAAGGCAAAATATGCATGATTGTACCCAACTTTTATCGAAATGATGGCATATTTGAACGTATTCCTGACAGAGGACGTATAAAGGAGGGGATGGACTGAATAAATAGAAGTCTGTGCTTCTTTTTGGAGGGCCTTGGACTGAATAAATAGAAGTCTGTGTTTCTTTTTGGAGGGCCTTGGAGTGAATAATTAGAAGTTCGTGCTTCTTTTTTAAGGGCCTTGTTTTTAAAAAGGTTGAAATAATAAAAGGGAGCAAAGAGCTGCGTCTCGGTGTATTTAAATCTCCTTCCTATGCCCAGCCAAGCAGCCAAGGCTATGTATTTTAAACTCTAGTCATCCTGTAGCACAAGAATAGAGCTGTAGGGTGGTCAGTCATTCCCAAGTTGATATGAGATGACCAACCCACTCGGATGCAATTCTGTTGTGGGATCACCACACATGGATGCCATCTGCGTCGGGTTAAGCTGCAATTAAACTCTCACTCCATAAGTGTTGAATGTATTGGTAGAGCAGAAGGGTGTTATACAATTACCACGGCATGTAACAGCCTCCTGCACTCTAACCTGGTCCTCTCAGGGGGATGGGGTCTTACAGAATGCGCAGCCTACTTAATTGAGGTAGCATTGGCAGAGCCTGCAGCATCTACTGTAGGATGAAAACTTTCTCCCTTAATCTCCCAAGCGATCGGGGAAAGGAGAGATGCCATCTACCCCTGGGTAGCAATTAACATCTTTCTTATGCAAACAACTAATTATTATTTAGAGGGGAGTGGTTCTCATTGAGTACGTCTTCACATAGATAAGGAACTAGTGGACCTGGTGGGTGATAATGTTCGCCTGGAAGTGATGTAGATTCAGAAGTCGAGCTTCCGTCCCATCTTTGTCTCTGCCACGAGCGATCAGACAATCGCCATCGATCATTGCTCCCTTTCCGTGGATTGAATAAAATGTGGAAGTTAAAATGTATGAAAGATATAAAGCCCCAGGGTGACCAGCGGATGTTGGGGTTGGGAGAGCCCACACTCCTTCAGATGGCAGCTGCACCCCACCCTCCCTTGCGGGTTTTGATGGGTCCCCGTCATTCATATGGGATGGAAGCGTGAGATGGAGAAGGAAGTGCAGGCAGAAGGATTGCAAGAATTAGCCTTCTCTATTTGAGAAGGAATGGGTAAATGAAAGGGAGAGCATTTACTAAACGGATAAAGAGAAAGAAAAAGAAGGGAGTAGAGAGAAGGAAAAACAAGTAGAGAAAGGGCACCAAAGATCTAGAGGTTTGTTATAGGGTCGAAGAAGCCTGACCAGTTCAGGGCAAAGAATCGGAAAAGTGATGGAAAAACGACTATAAGAATGAACTCCGAGAAGAAAATGGTAGAAATGAATAACCGAAATTGATCCAGGAGGACCGGTACTCAATAAGCCAGGACTAAAGGAGAGAGAGGAAATATCCGATGCAGGAAATAAATAAGCTCGTTCTCATGAAACGCGGCTTCCCAGGAACAAGCACGAACGAATTCTCGCAAATCTATTATTGGGAAAGACCGATAGAGGAGGTCTCGTGACATCTCAATGACAAGACCACAAAGATACTTTCGGTGATGTACGAGTCCAAGTTGACAGAAAACAAGTAGTTTTCAACCATGGATACACAGAGAAGTTGGGTGTACTTAGTGTGAAAGGGGGAAGTGGGTTAGAAAGAAAAAAATGTGTAATATATATATATATATATATATATATATATATATATATATATATATATATATATATATATATATATGAGACAATTAGAAATAAAAATAAGATACTAAAAATCCCGAGAGTCATATTGCAGATTCTGGCCCATTGGTCACAAACACTGTGGTAGGAAAGCACACTCGACCCCCTACCAGAAGTATACACTCTCACCGTGCTTGACCACTAGGGCAGATTTATAACAGTTAGGAAAGTTGGCGCCCACTAACTGAAGTATAGTGTTGGACAAGCACAGCGGAGAAACCTAAAAGGAAGAGAAAATATAATAAAATGCGAGGAAGATGCGAGGGAAGGCAAGGATTTTAGAGCAATCATCAGAAGCTTTAAATAATGCTGGTTGGGGTTACACTTTAACCACCAACAGAACCTAGTAGCAATTGGATTAAGAAGTAGGAATTTAAAGCTCTCTCTACGTGGTTCGTCCTTGAAGGAAATACTTACAAGACAAGAAGATTGGCCAGACCTCTCAAGTCTCCTTCCTTGATAGCAGAAATGCGGTTTCCGGCCAAGTTTCTGAAAACAAAAGTTTGGTCAATCAAAAACGGCAGATAAACGAACATTAATTGGTCAAGTGGAAGAACATCTATAATTGGCAATAGGGCACCCTCTTTTGACCAAATTCAGACGGTTGAACTACTCGGAGAATTATGTAAAGAATAGGCAAAATGACAAGGCAAGAAAAAAGTTTGTAGACGAAGAATAAATAGTCGTTGGCAAGAAAAAGCATTCCGATCGCATTTTACATCAACAATGAAATTAACCATAATTTAAAATACCTTATCTCAACAAAGTATTATATTCTTTGTATATATAAACAATTCATCCACAAGTCATACATATGGAAATTCACTTGTCCTACTCGCCTTCTCCTTTTCGATTCATAGCCTAGCTATGACTAGCCCCACCACAGCTATTTCTGACCACTTCCTCTAGTTTTGTTTCTTTTTCCACTCACACACAACACAAAAATGTTGCATGTCACCGAGCCTTATTACTGTCGGTTCTCTTCAATCAACCAAAGACAGAGGACAATGGATCTCTTCTCTATATTTGCCCCATAAAACTGACATCACCTCTGCTAACATTCCCTAGGTTCCCCGCCCTTTCATAAAGATCCTCTCCTGCTACCTCAAAAGCCAGGCCAACCTTCTCCCCACCTTCCCTCGCCGACAACGTGACCTGCCGTTTTCGGCTACTATTTGGAACGCTAAGAAATACAGACGAACATGTGAGATACGGCCCCGGGTTGCCCATGCTCGTAGTGCAGAAATCTACCTCTTTAGCTTACTCCCTTGCTACTCACTACTCATACACTACCATCCTAAAATTAACCCTAAGACCCTCATCCACAGTTTTCTTGCAGAAAATATAAGCAAGCTGAATTCTCAGCATTCTTCTCTGACAATATAGTCAATATACGCTCTGGCATACACTCTACCGCTAATCCTCGACACTGAGTAACTCCCTCTTGTTCTCCCCTACTCGAACTACTTTCTCTTGCTCTAGTGACACTTGAGGAATTGACTACCCTCCTCCTCTCCTCAAAAAAGATCGCGTCTTCTCTCGACTCCTCCTTCCCTTCAAGATTTGACCTCAGGTTCCTCTCTTCTCTTTTTCCTGACCTTACTCTTATTTTCACTACATGACTCTCTTCTGGAATACTACCTTCTAACTTCAACACACTGTGTTCGCCCTATTCTAAATAACTTATCTAGAAACATTACCACTGTGAACATTGCCCATGCGAGAAGATTGCCACTAGGAACAATGTCCAAATGGAAACTTTAGCACTTGGAAAAACGTAAATGGTAGGAAAAAAGTACATTTTAATCATTTCAAGTTGCAAATTTAAAGTGGCGCCTGAAATGTTCTATCAACTACTAACCATTCATGTTCCAAAAGATAATTTAAACATTCCTCGTGTATTTGCTCTCTTACCTAACATAGTTGAATCATCATCTAGAGCATTATATAAAAATTAAAGAGTTCGTTAATAACACATCCCCAGAAAATATTACAACTGATTTTGAAAAAGCCTCATTGCACTAAAGTACGTTTACTCTAATACATCGTTAAATGGCTGCTTCCAATTTTCACAATCTTTATACAGTAAGATTGTTGCCTTTGGATATAAACGAACATATCACAACAATAATGATTTCTCGTTTAAAACGTGGTATTTTTTCGCACTTGCAATTATACCACCGGACGATGATGAAGTTTTTGAAGAGAACTCCGAGGAAGAAACTATACCGGATGAAATTATCTTTTAAGGGATGGATATTAAGAGTAAGAAGACAAAACAGACCCCGAGGTAGACCTATGTTTCCAGTCGTTCTTTGGAATGTTTACAATCGCGTTGAAAATTCGTGCTAAACACATCAGTAATTCCCAATGGAACAGGCAATTTGAATAAATCGTGTACAGTTCTGCCTCCCAACAGCAGTGTAGACGCTATGTCGGTTCAAGCACCACAACATATTTGATAGTTATTCCTTCGTAGGTAATAACTAGGTAGGTAATGTCTTGCCACATCCTCCAGGAGCATCAACATAGAAGCAGGTCTATGCAGGGTTTTCACCTCGCATTTTTTATTGCACTGCATCAATCACTTAATCAGCAATCGCTCTTTGCTCATCAGTTAAAGAATTAATGTCAAGATGGTCGATAACTGATGTTCCACAGTTCGATTGAATTACCAAGTACATTCTAAATACATGGAGTAGCGAACATCACACGAAGTTGTGCTGGCATATGGTGAGTAGCAGCTTTCAAGAGAACTTAGTTCAATTGCTCATCATTACCGATAAGATCAAGTCTTAAGTACGCATCTTTGAATGGAGGATATATTTCTTCCTCCACAGTTCGCAGTTCTTCAAAGCTATTAGCACCTGACACGTGAGGTAGCAATTTTCTAAGATGGAATTTCTCAACATCTCTTGGGCTGACATTGTGCATTCTGCTAATTATGTTAGTATTCCTTCTTATTTGTGTCCATTTTATGTTAGCCTGATTAAACACAAAGTACTCAGGAATTTCTGGTTGAAGGAAGTTGCGAGCATTTTCATCTTCTTCGTTGAGTTTAAACCAAGAAGTAAGGGTAGTATCATTTTGTCTCTGCCTTCCTACCGTATCCTGGGCATTATTTCTTTGAAAGTAAATCATCTAATGGTTCTCCGGATGTATTGCCAGCCTGTACACTGTATGTGATGTTCCATGTAGCTTAAATTCAGAGAGACGCTGCATTGCTTCATGCGGAGTAACATACCGGCATCCAAGATAGTTTCTTATTTCGTCATAATTACAATAGCTTTGATTGTTATTAACTGGTGTATTATTGGTCACTACAACCGATGCACAGTCATATCCCTTATAAAGATATAAGCAGCACATTCCTGTTGTCTACTGTGGTGTCCAATTTGCACTGTAATTCCAGTGTTGCGCCTCCTGTACTCTGGATATCCATTTTGATTTAGTAATGTTTCATCTTTATAAGTTTTGGGGTAGTTTTTTTTGGCAAAATCCACCATACATGCACGGAGACAAAGGGTCTCGAGGACCACACGGCCCATGGATCATGGTTTTCTTTACTTGATCATGCAGCACAGGGTCATCTTCAAATGAAGGGATTTCAGCTGATACAATCCTACCAATGTCTTCCGAATTTCTTAACTTATTTTCGCTCCTTAGGATGACCAGCATGTGACAATGAGGCAGTCCTCACTTTTGGAACTTAATGAGATTCACATGGCCAACTGGTACGCCAAAAATGCGTCTCTCTTTAATATCTTTCATTATTTCTGACCGTTGAGCTTTGAAAACACGGACAACTAAATCTGGTCTATGTTCTGCCGCTTCATTGCGATTTAGATTATTTTGAATATCATGGAATTTAGGGTTGCATGTATACGTTATGAACAGATCTGGTTTGCCATACTTTGCTAGAACCATCATAGAATCCTGGAAATACTGATGCATGTTTCTTGGGCTTCCAGTGAAGGACGATGGCACAATAGCTGGCATTCCAGACTCAATGTTTATATCTGCTCCTTTGTTTAAGTAATCCATTTTGCCATTATTCCTTAAAAACTGGAGGTTGCATCCTTCTACATTTACATAAGCATCTACCAGATACTACTGAAATAATTTGCATGCCTTGTGTATCACACTAAATCCTCCTCTGTAAGCTACGCGATATCTGGAATACTCGAGCATGGTGAGTCTGTTACGGACTCGGGTCCTGCGCTCCTCTTCATGGTGAATGTCGCAATGCAACCCAATTTCACCATGAGGAAACAGTAGAGGGTATGTCATGGGATCTAAGTGACATAATGCGTAGAGAATTTTCTCAGGAGGATGGTTTATTAGGGAGATGACTATATCTCTGTGAACAGGTGGTGCGCCATCCTCCCCCACAAAAACAGCAGCTATTTCATTGCTAGTAGGTAAATTATAGCGTCTCAGATTTTATCCCTTTCTAAATCTTAACTGACACTGCTGTATTTGACTATTTTCTGTTCTGGCCCTTTGCTGCTCTTCTTGTTCGATGACATGCATTCTCTTGTCTACATTAACGTATGGACTACACTCATGCAACACCTAACTTATCTCATTCATTATTTGCAGTGAACAGTCATTATTTTTTGGTGCCAGCAATCTGTGCTGCACAGCTTCATTGGCGTCAATGATATAAAGCTGCCCATATTGTGGCGGATTTTCTGCAGGGTACAAAGGTGTAGTGTTGCGATGTGTCTGACCCTGAATGCGAAAGCAATATAGGCCTCTCCCAGGTGGTAAAGCAAGTTTAACACCAAATGAAGCAAAAGAAAATGCGCAATTGTAATTGCGTATCTTCATGCGAAAAGCAGATCCTTCCTGGTCTTTTAGGGTATACTTGCAATTGGGGCAGCTAAACTTTTTTCAATATTACAACAGTTAAATGTCTCATTGGATAATTTCAAAGCTCCACAATCGTCACATGGAATATTTATATTTCCGATAGGAAATTCTTCAATATTGACATTATTAACAATTGCTGGTCCATTTCTCCTAAGACGATCGTTTTTCCTCCTAATTTCTCTGAAATTGTAAAGTTCTTCGGCATTCATATGTTGTAATTTACATCTATGTGCCTCTCTCCTCCGTTCAAGATGACGTGTTCTCTAAATATGAGTTATTTGATCTATTATTTCTTGTTGCCTTAATCTGTGAATCCATCATGTAATTTATTATATCCTTCAAAAATTGGTTCTCAATCAAGCTTTTAGGAGTCAGTCAAAGTATCCAACTTTTGAATACAAAAATCTCTTTCAAATTGTTCTCTGGCAAAATCCTAATCACCTCAATCTCCGCATATCCTTTCTGGTTGATTAACGTCAGTAGACTGAAAGCAAACATAAATAATCAGCTCTTATTTCACGCGCAACACTTCGAGTAGAAACGCAAGCTAGGTAGACTCATGCTTTGGCTCGCGAATGATAGATTATTAGTACATTTAGCATTTTTATTACATTTACTACTTTTAATACTGTTAGTGCATTTATTACATTTTATACTTTTAGCACATTTGGTATTTAGTATTTTTAGAACAACATTTAGTACATTTACTATTTTGACACATTTAATACTTTTAGTAAATTTATTAATGTTGGCCCATCTAGTAAATTTTGTACTTTAGCACATTTAGTACATTTATTACGTTTATACCATTTAGTAAATTTACGTTATTTAGTAATTTTAGCACATTTAATACTTTTAGTAGTGTTAGTACTTTAGTAATTTTTGTACTTTGGCACATTTAGTAATTTTACTACATTTAGTACTTTAAGTACATTTAACACATATAGTACTTTTAGTAATTTTTGTAATTTTAAAACATAAAATTAAATTTCTAACACCCATAATTATCCATCATAAGAGAAGAGCGCCCTGGAGTGATGACGTCATAGCGTAACGGTCGAGCGGGCGGATGCGACATAAGAATATTATTTCTTTATTTTATTCATCAAAATACAAATACATCTCCGATCGGCTCTTTTGGGGCAATTTTCCCCATCGCCAAATGAAATAAGAACGGACATTGAGGGACGGAGGCGGAAAGAAACGCTATTGGTAATTCATATAGGTAAGCAGAGCGGCAAAACTCTTCGCTGTGACTCGCCGCTGCCAGCTTTTGGGGCGCCTCGGTCGCACACTCGCTTCCTTAGGACGATACCATGCTTCGAATCCCCGCGATCGAAAGAAGAAACTTCAACTATCAGTTGAGAAAGGACAAAAAAAAGTACATAAATGCCGTGAAGCCAACTCCCTATAGCTCCTACGCGTCGGGGGTGGATGGGGAGGGACGGGGGTATTCGCAATACTCACAGTGTTTTTAGGCGATGGAGAGAAGTGAGATGCCGAGGGACATGGTCGAGGATGTTCTCTTCTAGCGAAAGGTCCTCCAAAGACTGCGGGAACGCGGCGTCCCCCAATTCTGAAAGACGGTTCTTGTCTAACGCCCTGCAAGAAAAGTGAAAAGTTAACTAAAGAAAGGAATGACCGCCATCACTCAATCAATTCCTTTCGCGAGCATCAACTAATGAAGGCTGCACGAGGACCCTCATACGATGTAGAATGATCTGAAGATTGTCGGCTAACAAAGAGCAAATGATCCACTTAATGGCTAAACCCTAATTTAACTCAGGAATGTGCGCAATTAAAATATAGTTTATCAATTCTATTTTTGAACATATTAAATGGTGTACTTTGTACGACTCCCGCTCGTAATCTATTCCATATCCAAGTAATTTCATAGGCAAATACAGTTTTGCACATTTGCTTTCTTGAATAGTTCGTTTTTCAGTTTGAATCTACCGGGTGTTGCAAAAGTCTGGTTACACTCGTTATGACGCTCTCAACAAAGGAAACAATAATGGTTTTGGTGCAGTAAGACACGTTTTTATTGCTTTAATATATAGTTAAATAACTGTTTAAATTGTAATATTAATCAATGGGGTCACCCTCGGCGGCGCGCATGCGTTTCAGGCGAGACCTGAAGGCTGCGCGCACGTTGTTCTTCATTCCGACCCACATGCGGTTGACGAAGGACTTCAGCTCGTCGATGGTAATGTGGCGGACCTTGAATGCCTCGCCCTCGACATGCACCCACACGCTGTAATGGATGGGATTGAGGTCAGGCGACTGTGGCGGCCAAAAGTCCTTCGACTAGAAGTTCAAGTTCGATCCCAACCACTCTTACACGATCTTGGCCCTGTGGGCCGGGTTACCTTCCTCCTGAAAGACTTACTCGGCCATCTTCGTGATCTTTCTCACCCAGGACAGGACTTTCGTGGGCAAGATGTCTTTGTAATCGGCCCTGGTGAATTTAATGTCATTTTAAGAGGACATAACGAAGTTCTCTTTTATAGTTGTTGATAATTTGCTGCGAAGTGTTTGAGACAAAATTCTATTAATGCATAGGGGGCGGGGAGGGGGGCTATGGCTCGCCTACTACTTCTGAGGCTCATCTATAAAAAAAATAATCAAACATTAAAATTTGGACTCCATCTTAATATAACACATTTATCAAGAACATTACCACATAACTAATAAAGAATCGAGCACAGACAAAAGATTAGCAATAAAAAAGTAAAAAAAGAAACTAATATGCTACTTAGAGCCATCAAACTATGGGATTATAATGCTGTATATTAATGATTTTTGGCCTATTTAATACGGCTTTTTAAAATTTGCTAAACCCTATCAAGAATAACTCTTAATGCAAACATGAGATGGCAACAAGCTCAAGAATTATAATTGTTTACTCTATCGCTGTTAGTGTGTATATATTAAAACAAACACTAACAAATAAGTACTGTCACATACCGCTAGATTCATACGTACACGTCGACAAAAAATAGCAGAAGACAATCACTTCATTCAAAATTGGTTAATTAATCTTTGAGAGTTTTCTATTTACTTGCAGAACTTTCAAAGCACTATCTTCGAAGGCGGTGATATCCGTCCTCTATATTTTATTGCTAAACAGTTTCTTCAAACATCCTTAAACTGGAGTTACTTATAAGATGTTTCGAAATGGCTCCCGATTAATTAGGGTTTGCGAGCGAATCATCCTTGGTAGGAGGCAAGCGGTAAAAGCGAGTTCATTGACTGGGAAGATGCCAGGCGATGGGGGAAGATAGATTAAATGCATCTCGAAGCTTATCAGGGGGGAAGGTGACTGGTAGACTCAATGCTTAATCTCACTCATGTCCGAGAGGTTGGCAGCCGGAGAGGTGAGGGACGCGCGAGAGAATCCACGAAGTAGAAAAAAGTGAGTTAGGTCCTTGTTCGCACCGACTCGGGGGCGAGGAAGCATACGACTTGGAGAGGGGGGGGGGAATAAAGCATAGAAAGTAGGGTCTCCACAGAAGCTGGGAGCACAGAGGAAGCTAAAAGGGCGTCTGTCTCGCCTTACTCAACATCGAACACCCCACTTCCTTCAGGGTCAGATTCGCCCTTGAATATTGAAGGCGTCGAGTCCTTGGCTTTCTTTTCAAGTGCTAAATCGAGGACGCTGATCGCTGCTTTTTAATGATCCTCGGTTTCGAATCCCATAAATCATCACTTTGGTATTTCATTATAATCAAAAATCACGAAAATTAAGCCCAAAATAATTCATTGGTGAGCGGGAATTTCGGAAGAGTGGCAAATAAATGCATCGGGGTGTTTTTTTTTTGTGGTGAGGAGTCTTTAATTTGAAGCGCATTAGCAAGGGTCCCTCATCCTCAGAAAGTGCTGAAATTGAGAGATAATTATTATAATAAGGGATTATTTTATTGTTCTCTTTTCAGGTCATGGGCCTTAACAAAGCGTCTAAAGATAGCTTGAGACACAGATGGATCTTCAAGACTCACTTGAAGGTACCAGGCACATCATCCCACAGTCTTGGAGCGAATATAAAGAAAGCGCGATCACCCGTATAGGGCAGACGATATGAGGGACAATTAGTCAAGGGTAGAGGCAAAGCGTAGGATTCTCGGAGGTTCAGTGAGGAAGAGAGGCAGGTAGGAGTTTGGGGTATTTTGGGGAATAATATTGGGAGCAGGCCACTCAGAACATTTGGGAATAATAGGAGTTATTTAACTAATGATAATTTGCGATAGATAAACAATAGTCATGTGTCAGAGGCGATGACGCTGACGCGCGATGAAATCAACGAGACGAATGAAAGCGAATAAAATAACAGGAAAAGAAGTGATTCACGGAAGAGTAACAAATAGGAAAACAAGCAAATTCAGTACTTCATAAAATAAAACACAGGTTTAAATAACACTGCAAATAACACTAAGGCCAGTTACGATAGCAGATCACACAAAAAAACACAAAAAACAAAAACAAACAGGCAAGTATGGCTCTCAAACTAGCCAAACGAGAAAAGAAGCGAATCGTGGCTGCTCTCAAAACACAGCTTAAAGACAACAAACCCCACAAGTGAAGAGAGGCAGAAATCAAGAAATCTAAATCAATTTTGTAGGAAAAAAAATTGCTACGGTAAGAGAGATTAGGGTTTATTTAGAGGCACAAGTTCCATTGAAAGAACTTGTGGTTTTTACCATTTTCAGAAGAGATTTCTTTGACTCCTTAATCTAAAAGTTTAAATATACCTGTGGCATTTAAATATGGTTCAGCATTACTAAATTAATTTAGTAAAATCCTAATAAAAAACAAGGGACGTATAAGCGGTTCGGTGTTTTGATTATTCCAAGAGGTATGTATGATGGACAAACTGGTCAATCATAAGTAGTACGTTTAAATCATCGTAAATGTATATGCATAACATAAATTTTTATAAGACATGGGGAAATCAATAGAGCCTTCTACATTTGCTTCTTACTTTGTTTTAATTCTCTCTCTCTCCGTCTTTCTCCCCCTCCTCCCATTCTCTGGTTAGTTAGCATCACGTTCTATACAGAGTCCTTTTTACATCTAAGACCTTAAATTCCGCAGCTCGCTCCTAACTACCCTCCTCACTAACCCCATTTCAGCTCGCCATGTCTTACTCCTCTGGCACTACCCTCTTTATGACTGGCCAGCTTCGTCGTCTGCGTTGCATGGTGATTGTGCTTTCTCTATCTTTGCGCCAAAAATTTGGAATGATATGCCCGCTTTGATTATCCCCTCCCTTAGTCCTACAAGTGTGCTTGGAATACCCACGTCTTCTCTTGGGCTTTTCCTTAGTTGTTAGATGGGCGCTCTGTGAAGGTTCATGACCTTGAAGAGCGCCATACAAATAAGAAAATATTATTATTAGTCTTGTCTGTAAGTAGGCGGAGCTTTCGTTATTCATATATACTTTTGTTCCTTTTTTGATACTTCGATTCCAAGAGAAGGAAATGAATTAAAGCTCCTAAGTGCTTCGTAATTCCTCTGGGATATATATCATGAGCGCGAAAGAGCGAGGAAATGAAATCCAACAAACCGCAAAGAAACAGAAAAACAGGATTATTATTCTTCAAAAAAAGTTATTTTCTAATTCGAAATATTCCATACAGAGTGGGATTCAAACCAAGGACACTGAGGGAGCAAGCAACCGCTTTGATCTCAATTAAACCGCCCCTTAGACCACTCGGCTACGCAGAAGACAAAAATGTTCCAAATAGAAACGCTTTTAAGGCACGCTTCGCAAGGTTAATCGAGACTATGAGAGAGAGAGAGAGAGAGAGAGAGAGAGAGAGAGAGAGAGAGAGAGAGAGAGAGAGAAAAATTAATTGGGAATTCAAAGGACAAAAGAGAAATTGAGGTAAACACGCGGCGAATATGTATAAATCTTTCATGAGCGTGGAAGAATAAGGAAATGAATCCAACAAAACGCAAGAAACAGAAAAAACAGGATAATTTTTCTTTGAAAAAAAAGTTATTTACTAATTAGAAAAATTCCGTACAGGTGTGGGATTTGAACCACACCTATATATATAATACATGGTATACAATGGATGTAGTTAATAGCCCAAGGAAAGGAAAACTTGTATCACAACCCGATAAAACTCTATGGAATAAATTACATGAACCATAGAAAGCTTAAGAAAGAAAATGGAATTTTCAGAAATGGAGAAAATAGGAAAACTATCCTAACCACTATATGAAAGTGAATAAAGGCGTTAGATTTGAATTTGTGTCCTCAAGCGCTTTTCACTGTCAGAACCACAACGCTCATCGACTGAGCCACCATCCTCAACCCCAAATAAGGTGGATTCAAGAAGCCTTTATAGTAGGAGAAGGTACGTCGGGCTTTTGTTTATAATGACGGAAAATCACATAACACGTGATATACAATGGATGTAGTTAATAGCCCATTTTCTTTCTTAAGCTTTCTATGGTTCACGTTGTCTATTCTAAAGAATATTATTACCTGGTTTTGACACCAGTTTCCGTTTCCTTGGGTTATTAGCTACATCCATTGTATATCACGTGTCATGTGATTTTTCCCAAATAGAAGGCGCTTGTGAGACCTTATTCAATTTATGAGGTGCAATTCTGTTCCCTATACTTGCAAAAGGACAGTGCAATAAAGCAATGCGTTTAGCGTCGAGCGACGAAATTAATTCTTCAACTGAGAAATAAATCACACAAAGAGAGACTGAGGCACCTCGATTTAGTCTCATTGGAAGATCGGCATCTATGCGGCCAACTTATTAAAGTCTCTATGATACTGAACGGGTTCACTAAAATAGATTATGATTAAATATTTGAGCTAGATAACTGGGAGACCACTAAAAATAGTGGTTTCAAGGAAGCGAGCCAAAGATTTAATATCTCGATAGGACGAAATTTGAATAACTTGTTTTGCAATGTGATTAAAAGCTCGACAGTAAAATGTTTAGTAAAAGAATTGATAAATATTACTTTAAGTTATAACTTTTGCCTGTTTTTCACCCCTGACTTCTACTCTTCCCTACGAGCGCTTTTCAAAAGATTACCCGAAAATGCAAAGTAGCACAAAAAACAATGCATAATATTACAACTCTTATCCCAGGCAGATAAACTCTTAAGACGATGTTAGCTTATGTAATATGAGGAAGTGATTTGTCTGATAATATGTAAATTGGATAACAGCAGGTGAGAAAGAGGCCATCTTTGAGCAGCATGACCTCTGTTATGATGGAAGTATAAAAATATAATTTTTGGTTAAATTTAGGTGAAAATGGCGTGAAATCGTAGATGATTTATGGGTAGATTTACGAGGACATGGCACGAAAGCAGCACTGATTTCTCTTTTCTTCCACCACAGTTCAACCAAGAATTCGATATTTGCCCTTGTTTCCTTTTTAACAGAGGTGATATTGGTCAAGTGGGGGCAGCCTACAACGAGTCCTTGGTATTATGGAACAAGTAGTTGGTATATCTCTCAGTGACGCCATAGACGTGTAGTAGGCTAAGGGGTTCAAATATGGCAGGTTTGGAAGTAACATGCTGGAGGTCACGAGATCGCGAAAATTCCGTGCCCACCAAATCCTGGGATGTGTGTGTGGGGGGGGGGGGCAGAGTTCTACTGGAACGCGCGTGTCTTCTCAGGGACACCCAAAGGGTTGTATCGACTTACTGGGTGTGGTTTTGGATGGTGTCCTGGACATGCTGGATGAACTCTTCCCTCCCTGCTCAATAAGAAGGGTTTTTTCTCTTAAGGAAAGATGACACCTCACCAGCCAGACGCTCTTGTCCATGAACTGGGCCATGTTTAAGGTGGCAATCTCCAAATCACCGTCGTTGGTGGTTAAAGCGACGAGGACGGAGTGCAGCCTTTCGATTTCTATAATAAGAGATCATAAAGTTCGGGGCATTTATGGCTTGGCAAAGCCGTTTTGGTGAAGACCTGGCGTTCCATGAAAACTTCCATGGCAATCTTCGCTCGCTTGTCGGTCTTTAATTTCATGTGTAAACTTTGTTTCCCAAAGAGAAAATCAATCTCCTCTAATATGTATACATATAAACCCAGCATACCACAAGAAAGAGAAAATAGAATGATTTTTTTCTTCGGAAAAAGTTATTTCTTAATTCGAAAAGTCTACTGGGGTGGGATTCGAACCAAGAATACCGAGGCAGCGAGCAACTGCTTTGATCTCAATTAAAGTGAGCCTTAGACAACTCTGATGTGCAGATAAAGGATTGCTTTAAATGAGATCAAAGCGGTTGTTCGCTGCATCGGTGTGCTTGGTTCGAATCCCGCTCCAGTACAGATTTTTTGAATGATGAAATAACTTTTTCCGAAGAAAAAATGATCTCGTGTCGTGGAATGGCCGGACTCTCTCTCTCCAAAAGGCATATATATATATATATATATATATATATATATATATATATATATATATATATATATATATATATATATATATATATACATATATATATATATATATATATATATATATATATATATATATATATATATATATATATGTATATATATATATATATATATATATATATATATATATATATATATATATATATATATATATATATATATATATATATATATATATATATATATGCCTTTTGGAGGTTTGGGCGAAGTCTGTTTTAGAGTTGCAAGAAAAAGACGATAACAAAAATATACTTTTACTAACAAATAAATAGAATTTAAATATATACAGACCAGGCAATGGCTTCGCCACTCCCTTCTACGGGGGAAGCTTGCGCTTCGGTACAAAGATTATAATTTAAAATCTAAAAAAAAGCAGCCATGGTTAAATTTTTATAAATTTCCTGAACTTTACCAAGTATAAT
The DNA here is from genome assembly GCA_963969495.1 of Ceratothoa steindachneri. Taxonomy (NCBI): domain Eukaryota; kingdom Metazoa; phylum Arthropoda; class Malacostraca; order Isopoda; family Cymothoidae; genus Ceratothoa; species Ceratothoa steindachneri. The sequence continues at coordinate 75,168,685 of OZ018320.1, forward strand.
AATTTTAAAAAAGAACTCTAAACTAAATTTCCCCCCTTTCAAAATATCACGTTACCAAGATATAGAGTTATAGAATAGAAGAAGAATAGAAGATATATAAAAATAAATTTTCTGAACTTCACCATTTGTGATTCTTTTGGTTTTAACAATTTCACAAAATTTCGATACTTATATTTATTTCTGAACTTCACCATTTTGTTTTTGATATTCTAAAAGAATTAGTAGAAATAACTTTGATAAAAATACATAAGTCCTAACCAAACTAAGATGAAATTATTATTCAAATACTCAAAAAATTCCCTTCTTAAATTATAGAGTTAGTTACGAAAAAAAAATCCCCTTCTTAAATTATAGAGTTAGTGATACAGAGTGTAAAGGGAATGATCGTACATGTGAAATTAAATATCGTCACGGGACAGATCACAGGAGGGATAAATATGGATTAGTGGTCGGGTTCAGGTCGGAGATTAACAAGGGGATTTTAATCCGGGGCTCACACATAAGATGGGACGGTTTGGGTAGACCAGATTATAAAATAATTTGTAGGCGTCAACGATTACAACTTCTTACGTGTTCGTTGAAGGGAAGGGCCAGTTGAGATACGATGACTGCGATGGGGAAGCTTGGTTACCTCACGGGGCAGATGAGGGACCACACGTAGTTTGGCCTTCGGAGATGTTCCTCGTCAGATACTCGCCGATTGACTATGATAGAGTTCACGGATGTCGATTTAGCCTTCGCCCTCGAATCGAAATCACCGGTGTCTCCGATCGCGACGGGTGAGTTTGTCCTTTGCTCGTACGCCGCATTAGGTAGAACAGTGCTGACCCGGAGTGCTGTGTTCCGGTGCTACCGTATTACTTTTCTCTCTGGTGAACCGAGTCGGGGGATTATATAGACGCTCCGCTGGTGGCGGGGATTGCCTGGGAGAGAGTCTCCACGACTCACGCGATCTTGGGGGAAGGCAACGACTCATTCGGGGAACCGAGATAAGTTGGCTTAGAATGTTCAAAGAGCTTCGATCTCTGCCGGGGGGCAGGAGGCTGGCCGTAAGGGCATGCAAGAGGAGGAAAATGTACCCCTAAGTAAATGAAGCTCGGGTGCAATAAAACGGCGTGGACCGCATCCTCTCCGTATATCAGCCTCGCTTACCCCGCTCCATTCAGCGATCTCGAGACCACGTGGATACCGAAGGGCACGAGGTCGGCCTTATTCTTCTACATTCCGTTTTCTCTTTCTTGCTGTATTTATTTCATCATTCTCTGGCGCTCATGAGAGATATACCATGTATACATATGTATGTCCCTAATTTTTTATGTAAAATGAAGCGATTCACGAGAGGAAAAATACAATATGTGAAATGACTATTTATTTCCTCAAGAATACAGTTTTTTTAGAAATGCGGTCCTTTAAAAGTGACTTTTCAAGGTTTTCTTGTTGTTTTTATTATAATTTATTCGTTGAATTTTTTTTTGTTCATACAAGAAACTTGATAGATTAAATAATCTTTTATAAATGTTATGTGATTTCTGTTGGTCTGGTCAAGAGTATTTTTTTCTGCAATTTAAGCATGTTTTTTGATCATTCGGATCTTTTAGAATGCTGAGTGTTTGAGGTCATATATTTGTATTTTAGATCATGTACTTTTATGTTTGAGTTCATATATTTGTGTACTTAAGATCAATTATCTGTCTTTGAGGTCATATATTTGTATTTGAGATCATATATTTTTGTCTCTGATGTCATATATTTGTGTATTTAAGGTAATTTATTCGTGTTTGAAGTCATTTATTTGTGTTTGAGGTCATATATTTGTGTTTGAGATAATATTTTTTAGGTCATATATTTGTGTATTTGAAGTCATGTATTTGGGTTTGAGGTCCTGTATTTATGTTTGAGGTCATGAATTTTAAGAACAGACAAGTTACTTCCTTTGCCATTGCGTACAATTCAGAGACGAGAGCGAGCAAGACGATACAGGATTCCCCTTTCAATTTCAAAACAGAATAAGTAGTGATTGCTCTCTCTAATGTGTTGTTGAGCCCTGTCCGACGTTGGATGTGGGGTTGAGAGAGGTGGATTTTGCAAGTGCGAAAACTCGCATGAACAGAATAAGGATGGTGTGGATTGGTAATCGGGAAAAGAAAACAATCGGAGGCAATAAATAGACAACCTAAAAATTGTTTCACACAAAACCAAAACAAGGAGAAATCTGTAAGGAAAGTAGTGAATATAGAGGAAGTTAAATTAGAATCGTGGCAAGCTTTGTTAAAAGCGACGGCTAGTTTCTTATTTGTGGTTTTCTTTTCAAATCTCTCGATTCGTCGTGTATTCACTTTTACGTCTGGATTCAGGCAGTACATGAGTTTGGAAATTCATTAAAATTCAAATTTTAACTTAAATGGGACTAGGAGAAGCGCCCATTAGCAAAACACTTGTGTCATCCTCAGAGAAGAGGTAAAGAAAGACTAGAACATTAGTTTATATGTAGCAATGAATGGACACACTTACAAACAAACAAAGAGATCGGCAAGGGCGAGCGTACTGACAAACTTGTGAACAAATTAACACAAGCTCGAAGGTCAAGTGAAGGGGTGAAGGTCAAATGTGGGTCGCGTCAAAAGAGGGAGGGACCTTCATACGGGGAGATTAAATATACCTCATAGTTCGGCTCCTAATTCTACCGCTTGGCAGTATTCCGTTCGAATTGAATTGAATGTTTAGCTTAGGTTGGGTTTTGTTTTTATTTTGTACATGGATGGCTTCTAGGAAAATTCAATGGTGGTGATCTGGTGCGAAGTCTATGATTTTGGTGTTATCTTCCATCCTTTTTCTGCTAAGAAGTTAAATTAGCGTGGAAGATACATAACCGCAGATCCTTCTTTCTGGCATTGAGGCCATGAGGACACGGTATCCCGTTGCTACACTTGACACTCCGTTGCTGGCCAAAAAATAGAAAAAATAGAAATATTCTCACTAAGACGTTTTGAATACAGGGTGATGACGGAAGTGGAACAGTTAAAAATATGTGCAAGGCACGTTACTCAGGGCAACCAAACAAATGAGACAACTTGTAAACATTGACCTCGTAGGGGAGGGACGCAACTCTCTCAAACATACCCGCGTTACGAAGCTGGAGATAGCCTCTTGCAGGGCGTGGGGGGGGGGGAGGGGGGCATTTGGACTGGATCTCGATTCTGCTTCACAATTAATAGGCTTCAATGAGCGCCCATCACAGATCGCTGTTGCCGCACGCGGGGCAGTTTTCGACCATAACAAATCGGGATCTAATACACCGAAAGCCCCCCCCCCCCTTTCTAGTTAACCATGCTCAGTTCATTGTATCCCACGAATGGGAAAAGTAGGCCTCACAAGAAGCTTCAGGTGGACAAAGTAGGCATCTTTAGAGGCTTTTTCTGGGTTAAGTAGGCCATGACAAGAATCATGTACTGGACATAGTAGGCCTCCCCCAAGAAGCTTCTGAAGGTTAAAGTAGGTCTATTCAACAAGTTGCTCCTAGTAAAAGTAGGCGTCACTAAGAAGCTTCTGATGGGAAAGTAAGCTACCCAAAGAAGCTTCTATTGGGCATATAAGAATCTCTAAAAAGCTTCTACTTGGCAAAGTAGTCCACTCCAAGAAGCTTCTGCAGGGCAGTGTAGGTCTCCTCAAGAAGTTGCTGCTGGGCAAAGTAGTCTTCCCCGAAAAGCGCCTTTGATAAGGCAAAGTAGGCTTTCTCATGAGGGTTGGTTGAATAAAGTAGGCTTCTCAATAATCTTCTGTTATTGAAAGTAGTCTTTCAAAGAAGTTTCTACTCTAGATCGACTCTACCATGTTATTCCCCTCATTGAGCGAATTCCCTCCTCCACCATATGCGAGGCCTTCTCTGTGTCCCTTTTATGTATACAGGTATCCCTTTTCTTCCCTCCATCTCCCTTTCATTTCCTTTATCAATGTGTCCCCCTTCATTTCCACTTCTAAACTTTCATTATTTTCACTATATTTACCACCTGTGTTTGCGTTCTCACCCATGCGTTTCTTGTACGGTTCCTAACATGCATCGGTCTCGGGTTCTTTGAATTTTCATCAGTTTTATAGTTCGTGTATTATGGATTAAGTCTCTTCAATGGAATAAGCCTCTTAAATGGAATAAGCCTCTTAAATAGAATAGGCCTCTTAAATGGAATAAATCTCTTAAATGGAATAAACCTCTAAAATGGAATAATCTTCTTAAATGAAATAAACCTCTTAAATGGAATAAGGCTCTTAAATGAAATAAACCTCTAAAATGGAATAAGCTTCTTAAATGGAATAAGCCTATTAAATGGATTAAGTCTCTTAAATGGTATAAGCCTCTTAAATGGAATAAGCCTCTTAAATAGAATAAGCCTCTTAAATGGAATAAATCTCTAAAATGGAATAAGGCTCTTAAATGGAATAAACCTCTAAAATGGAATAAGCTTCTTAAATGGAATAAACCTCCTAAATGGAATAAAACTCTTAAATGAAATAAACCTCTAAAATGGAATAAGCTTCTTAAATGGAATAAGCCTATTAAATGGATTAAGTCTCTTAAATTGAATAAGCCTCTTAAATGGAATAAGCCTATTAAATAGAATAAGCCTCTTAAATGTAATAAATCTCTAAAATGGAATAAGGCTCTTAAATGGAATAAACCTCTAAAATGGAATAAGCCTCTTAAATGAAATAAACCTCTAAAATGGAATAAGCTTCTTAAATGGAATAAATCTATAAAATGGAATAAGATTCTTAAATGGAATAAGCCTCTTAAATGGAATAAGGCTCTTAAATGGAATAAACCTCTAAAATTGAATAAGCCACTTAAATGGATTTAAACCTCTAAAATGGAATAAGCCTCTTAAATGGAAAAGGCCTCTTAAATGGATTTAAGCCTCTTAAATGGAATAAGGCTCTTAAATGGAATATACCTCCTAAATGGAATAATCTTCTTAAATGGTTTTAATCACCATAAATGGAATAAGCCTCTTAAATGGAATAAGCCTCTTAAATGGATTTAAGCCTCTTAAATGGATTTAAGGCTCTTAAATCTCCCTCGAATATTGAAAAACAAGGGAAGCCGTGCCGTCAAAAATGGTGACAGTGTTTAAGTAATAATCGTTTTTATTATTATTCCTAAGCTTTTAGGGAGGTTGCTACCCTCTCTCCCACACCATCCTGTATGAGAGGGGGTATCGAATTCATCGGCCGTGGATGGAGGTGTTGAAAGAACTAAATATTATAAATTTACAGGAAGCAACACTATTTTTGAAAGAATAGAGGCTGGGGAAGAGTTAGAAGCAGCTCGTGACCTGAATTGCAGGAAGCCTAAGAAGTGCCGCACTGCATCCACATTCCGCGGAGTCCTTGGGGAACAAGAATGTCGGGAACAGCTAGTCTGGTTGAACTCCGAACTGTATGGCCACAGGTGCAGTCCGAGCATTCAGACGACGATTCCTCGTTCCGATTGAGGAAAAGACCCAATCATTTAATGGCGTTGCCCATCTCAAGTAGTGGCACACCTTTCATTACAACGGTGCCCTTATCTATCCCCATGATAGAACCACAACGGCAAATACGTCAAATAACTTAGTTCATGCGAACTCCTAATTCCTACGAACTCTCCATAAACTTTGCACTTTCGAGGTACGAGACATTTCCTTGGCCAGTTTCTTCCGGCAGCCCCTGACCCACATACCCAGATAAAGAGGCTACCCGCAAGTGCCTGAGGCCCCTCCCCATTCTCCCGTATCCTTAGCATTGGCCTTGCAATCGAAAAGTCGCTTCATTTTATTCGATTCTCAGTTTTTTTTTTTGCCCGCGCGCCTCGGCCACTATTTTAAAGAGGATGGCCGAATTTGGACAGGCCCAGATCCCTTTTATACCATTCCCGATCGACGCACCCCCCTTCCCATCTCAAGTTAAAGCCTCGGGAATATAGAGAAGACAGAGAGAGAAATTAAAATAAAGAGGTGAAAATCAACGTTAGTTTCCTCCCCAGAAATACTTGAAGACTTTTGTAAAGGGAATGATGAAGTTATGGTAGTTGATTTTGTATCGGAATGGCTTTAACCACGCATGCGCACCTTGAGATGCCGATCTCAGACGGGACAGTTTATACTAGGACCCTAAGCCCTCCCTCCCCACTGAAATGTTCCTCCGCTCCCCATCCCGATGACTAACCATATCCAATGTCCTAACTCCGTTCATTAGGCGGTGTATCTAGGCGGCTATGCCGAAGATATGTGGAAACGAAACAGCCCGAGACGTCGAAAGAGGAGACTACCTAAAGTACTCAAGATCGAAAAAAACTGCAACTCTCCAGGTCGTCTCCCGAGCCCCTTTGTATAGACAGATCCCCTACGGGATGTCTCCCAAAACGGGTCGCTTTCTATGTTGTTCGTGAACCCAGTGAAGGGAGCTCAAGTGGGTATTCGATAGAGCGTAAATTTGCTCTCTGTGAGTCGTTCGGGGACCCTAGCAACCCTATACCCTAACCTATAGGGATGCCGAGGTTTGCCATTTATCTTTGACTTGGGTTAGTTTTCTTCCCTCAACTCAGCTATTATTATACAATGGAAAATGCTCCCGTTGCTCGTGTCACACTCGTCTTTTATTATGAAAATGATTATTCCTGGTGCCCGCATGCCCCTAGTCTTTTTTCCTTATTGGCTGCATGACCCAGTAGTTATCTGTTAGCTAAATATCCGTGTGTTTCTCTATGTTGGCCTCCTGCGCCACTCTTTTTCTCTGGAGCCGCATGCTCTAGGCGTCCATTATGTTGGACACGATGATTTGTCTATTAGCGGCAAGCTCCAGTCCTTCCCCCTGTCAGTCAACTTCCCAGGTCATTCTATCTGTTAACCACATGCCAGAGCCTTCTATCAGCTGGTTCCATGCCCCGAGCCTTCTATCTGTTGGCTGAATGTCCCTGGTTCCTATCTTTATTGGCCACATGATCCGTTACTTCTATCTGTTGGCCGTATGGCCCTGGCTCCTATCTATTTTGGACTCATGATCCACTACTTCTATCTGTTAGCCACATGCAAGGGTTTTCTGTCTGCTAGCCGCATGCCTCCGACATTTTATATGTTGGCCGCACTCTCCGGTCTTTCTCTAATTTGGCCACATGTTCCAGTCCTTCTACATGTTGTCATCATGCCATGGCCCTGCTCTCTGATGACTGCATACCCCCGTCCTTCTTTCCTTTGGCCACACGCTCTAGTTCTCTGTTGGCCACATCTCTGGTCTTTATCTTTGTTGCCAACATCCCACAGTCCTTCTCTCTAATGACCACATAACTCCACCCTTCTCTCTTTTGGCCTCATGCGCTCCGTTGGTTGCATGCTGCGGTCCTTCCATCTGTTGGCCGCATGCCCAGTTCCTTCTTTATGCGGACCTCATACATAGATTCTTCTCTTCGTTGGGGGCATGACTCGGTCCTTCTGCCTGTTGGTCATTTGTACAGTTTGGCATTCTAACAGAGAGAGGTATTCAAGAGACGCAAAGAGGGTTTAGGGCTAGGGTAAAATATTGCTAGAAATATGTAAAAATAATATACATAGAAGCAAGACTTCAAGACCAAGGTCTTATGCAGAGTGAAAACACTGACGTAGTGAGAGTGCAAGATTGGTGGAAAGAGAACGCAAAAGTGATCAGAGAAGTGCTAGGAGAAACATCTGGGAAGCCACGCAGACCCAGGAAAGAATGGTGGTGGAGGGAAGATGTAAGGAGTGCCCCTGGTAAGGAAAAAGGAAACAAAAAAGCAGTGGGAGAATAGCAGATCTAGGGAGGGTAAAATGGAGTACAAAAGTGCAAAAAAGATCGCACGTAAAGCAGTAGCAGTAGTGAAGGCAGAAGGTAGTCATGAAATGTATAAAGAGTTGAAAACAACCGAAGGGGAAAAAAGGATAGCAAGAAATAGGAGCAAGGTAACAAGGGATGTAAACCATGTGAAGCAGATAAAGGACGCATCTGGTATTATATTAAGGGAAGAAGGAAAGATAAAAGAGAGATGGAAGGAATATTTTGATGATCTGCTGAATGAGGAGAACCCACGGGCTTTCTATGATGAGAGAACACCATATCAAGGACTGACAAAAGGTATAGAGAAAGAAGAAGTCGTGAGAGCTCTTAATAGAATGAAAAACAACAAAGCAGCTGGACTAGATGAGATCCCGGTGGAGGCGTGGAGGGCCCTGGAGGATGCAGGAGTGGACTTGTTTTGGAAGCTGATGTGGATAATAGAGAAGCAAGAAGAGACTCCCGACGAATGGAGGGAGAGTCTGTTGGTACTCATCTTCAAAGTGAAGAGGGATGTACAAGAGTGCGAAAATGATGGTGGGATTAAACTGCTATCTCACACAATAAAAGTCTGGGAGAGGATCTTGGACGAAAGATTACGACTTGAGGTGGAGGTGTCCAACAGTAAATTTGGCTTCATGCCTGGAAGAGGAACAAGTCTAGTATTTATATTGAGGAAAATGGCAGAAAAGTACAGGGAGAAACAGAAGGAATTACATATGTTTTTTATAGATCTTGAAAAAGCGATGGCAGACTACCAAGATAAGAACTATGGAGATGCTTGAGAGAAAGAAAAGGGCCAGAAAAATATGTAAAATTGGTGAAAGAAATGTACAGATGTGTCAAAACATGGGTAAGTAGTGGAGCAGGCATGACAAACTTTTTAGAGTGAAGGTGGGGCTGCATCAGGGCTCTGCGTTAAGCCCCTTCCTCTTTAACATTGATTTTGACGTGTTAACTGAGAACGTACGAGTGAGGATACCCTGGGACATGATGTATGCAGATGATGTGGTTTTAGTCAGTGAGTCTAAAGAAGAGGTAGAGCAAAGTCTGGAGCAGTGGAGATTAGTATTGGGAAACAAAGGGATGAAGATAAGTAGAACAAAGACAAAATATATGAAGAGTACAGAAGAAGAGCAGGGAAGAGGTTACAGCATTAGGTTAGATGGTATGAAAATAAAGAGAGAAGATGCCTTCAAGTATTTGGAATCTACCATATCAGCAGATGGAAATGAAGATAAGGAAGTACCCAGAAGGATCCAAGCGGGATGGAAGAGTTGGAGGGATGTATCAGGGATTCTGTGTGACAGAGAAATGCCAGGGAAATTAAAGGGAAAGTATACAAAGCTGTTGTAAGACCAACTATAACGTATGGAACAGAGGAATTACCTGTAAAGAAGAGAAATGAGAGGAGGATAGAAGTAGCATAAAGGAGGATGTTGCGATGGATGTGTGGCGTGACGAGGGAGGGCAGAATCACAAATACAAGGATCAGAGGAACAACAAAGGTGGCGGAGATTTCGAAGAAGACACAGGAAGCAAGACTTAGATGGTATGGACACATAATGAGGAGGGATGGAGAGAATGACGAGAGAAGAGCTTTGGAGATGGAAGTAAAGGGAAGGAGGAGGAGAGGAAGACCCAAGATTAGATGGAGAGCCTGCATACAAGCTGACATGAGGGAGAAGGGACTGGAGACCAACATGGCAGGGGACAGAAACGGGTGGAAGCGGCTCATCAAAAACAGCGACCCCGTATAAAGACGGGCGAATAAAAGCTGACGATGAAGAAGATTTTGAATGAAAGATGTGTGGGTAAATCCCTGGAGTTTTTTTTTTTGTCCTTTTTGATAATTCACAAGGGAACAATTTTAATCACATTTTCTGGTGACTTAGATTTATCTGCCAATTTTAATTCGTCTTTTCATTCTGATTTTAAATATACAATCCATTTTTACCTACATGCTATAGTTATTCTGTAATTTCTATTTTCTCGTTTCCCCGAAAACTGCCCTCCAGATGGACAGAGAGAGTGCTTGTAGAAAGCAAATAGTTCAGTACATAGTAGTAAGATAGTAATAAGTGTTATTGTGCAAAATATTGATATTATTGTTTCTTTTTTCAGGTCTCATGTTAGAGTGATGGCTTCGCCAAGAGGAAGTTGCGTTAATGATCCAGACACCTTCTGCTACATATGTGGCTGTTACATGCTAGTTCGTAAAGGGCGCAATATATCAAACTTTGTGATCCGGAACATATTTTGATATTCCTCTTGGCGATCAAGATAAGAAGTGGGCCCCACAAGCTGTTTGCCATAGTTGTGTGAAACATCTTCGCGAGAGCCAAAGGATCATGTATCGGACTGTTATTTCTTTCTGGTGAATACTAAAGGGATTGGCAAGAAAATTCGGCACAAGATCGACTACCCCAACATTCCCTCGCTGATCCAGCCAGTACCTCATTCTGAGTCTTTACCAGTTCCAATTTTCAGTGGATATGCTTCTTCCGAGGATGAAAATGATGTACATGATGTGTACATCCACGGAATAGATTCAGTCGACAGATTCATCATCAGATGCTGAACAGTCATTAGCTCCTCACTGTTTCAATCAAGAGGATTTGAATGACTTGATACGTAATTTGGCGCTCTCCAAGAAAGCTGCAGAACTTTTAGCCACTAGGTTGAGTACATTTATTAAGTATTTCTCTGAGGAGAAACAATTTGTATACTGCCACGATGTTTCTGGTCTGTTTACCGAGTTGGGACTTGGTACCTATAGCCCTGCTGAGTGGATACTGTTTTTGGATAGCTGTAAGCGTAGCTTCAAGTGTGTCCTTTTGCATAATGGCAATGACTTTGGTGCAGTTCCTCTCGGTCACTCTGTCCATCTGCGAGAAACTCACGATGACATAAGAATGGTCATGGATTAACTTAAGTACTGTGAACACAATTAAATCATATGTGTAGACCTTAAGATGGTCAACTTTCTCCTTAGTCAGCAGAAGGGATATACAAAGTTTTCAGGCTATATCTGTATGTGGCATAGTCGAGCCCGTGACAAACACTGGTCCCCAAAAGATTGGCTAGTTCGGGAAACTTTGGAAGCAGGAATGCCAAACATTGTTAATGAGCCGATCGTAAGTCGAGAGAAAATCGTTTTCCTTCCACTCCATCTCAAACTGGGGGTTGATGAAGCAGTATGTCAAGGCGTTGAGCACTGACAATGATTGTTTTCAGTACATAGTATCGGTGTTTCCTGCTTTTTCATACGAAAAAATAAAAGCAGGAGTATTTGATGGTCCCCAAATCGGAAGACTTCTGAGTGATTCTAGATTCGTGAACACCATGAATGAAAAAGAGAAGGCAGCCTGGCTCTCATTTTCTGCCGTTGTTCGTAACTTCTTGGGAAACAAAAAAGCGCCTAACTACGAGGATCTGGTTACTAATATACTTTTAGCATATCGTGATCTGGGATGCACCCTGAGTGTGAAGCTGCATTTCATAAATAGTCACCTCGACCGATTCCCAGAGAATCTGTGAGCCGTGAGCGACGAACAAGGGAAACGCTTCCATCATGATTTGATGACGATGGAAGAACTCTACCAAGGTCACTGGGATAGACACACGATGGCGGACTACTGCTGGACGATTAGAAAGATCAGCCAGAGAAGACTTACAAGAGAAAGAGTTACAAACGCAACTTTTTGCCCGATTGAAATCAAGAAGAGGTCCTCCAGCCTGATGTAGGGTCACTAATAAATTAGCATCTATTTGATTACAGTATTTGTAGTCCTAATGTGTAATTCAAGTTTCTTATATGTAATAAAATGTTTGCGCAATAAAAAACCTGCTTTACTATAAATAACGCGAAAGGATGATTCAAAATTACTTCAGGGCATGATGATAGGCGTGATAAAATGAATATTATTGTATAATATTAGTTATTGATATTACGAAAAATCTGTAGCCTTTAGAGAGAATCTGATTTCAGATTTGAATTCAGTATGCTCGAATCAGGTAGGAAAATGTACTCTTGTCAATTCGCCAAATACAGGGTGTTCTCCAGTGTAATCATTAATAAAAATCCTGCGGTGGTCAAGAAATCTTTGAGACGCTTAATGCCGTCTCCCATACGGGCGGCCCCGGGATACCTTCTGGCCCTCCATCATTCCTAGGTTGGAAGCCTTTTCGTCCCAAGCCCCCTCCCCCCTCCCCAATCACAGAACAAATTATTTTCGATTTTCTTAGGAAAAATATCGTATTACAGAAATTTTCGATTCCCCAAAGTAAGGTTTTTGTTATTCATCAGATTTTCATTCTTCAGCTGAGAAAACCTCACAAAGACTCCTGCCATATATTTTTGAAAACAAAAGAAGCACTGATCTGCAATCGAATACACAAATATTATCTGACTTTTCAGTATTCTTTGATATTTGACTGTAGGTTACAGAAAATATCCACTTTTATGTTCTATCCAAAGTTGCTATATAGAAATCTCGTTTAGTTAAGTATTTTGGACAAATCAAATGTCTAATGTTTCCATCTCGTCCCATTTGTGGCTTTGGAACTAAAATTCTATTTCCAGTCTTATTTACTTTTCTTGTTCTTGTATTTGTTTGGGTCGACAAGATGCCGAAGTGTAAAGGAGTGAAAGGGATTAAGAGTTAAGGTAGAAGAATATTAGCTCTTTTTACTCCCCTATGACTATGGAAGTAAGAGTTATCTCCAATCTTTCCACAATCCAGGAGAAGTGTGGTGAATAGAAAAGAGATTTTGATTAAAGGGTGAAGTTGAAGTAAGAAGAAAAGAGAGGTAAATTCCAGATAAACTCATGAATACCAGGTAGGTCCAAGTATCTCAAGGCTGCACAAATGATTGAAAAGGAAAAAAACAAAAACAAATATGGAGAAGATAAGATAAAAAAGAGATTATTATGGAAAGTCAGAAGTAAAAGAAATTTGGAGGTAGATTTGTACATAATAAAATGTAAATATGTACATAAATAAATACAAACATAAAAATGCATGCATTCCGCCATTTAAGTCCGCCAATCATTAATCCGCTAATAGCAGACTAATAAAAAAAATATTGCGGAATAGCGTTAGCGTAAATTTTGAAAGATTAGCGGATTTTCAGTTAGCGGAATACCAAAATTATAGTCCGCTAACACAAACATTAAAAAAACGCGAACAATGAAATTTCCGGGAAATTCAGGCAGCAGGCTGCCCAGGCTGCGTGAGCGGGAATATTCTAGAGCTGTTTGTTGCGCAGCCTGCGTGCGAGGCAGCTTACATCAACTCGCCAAGTCTTAAAGACGTATTTTTTGCAGTATTTGTATTTGATTTATTTTCATATTTTTACAGTGATTTACATTTTAAAATGGGACGATTTTTGAAGCCGTTGCCTTGCTCAAGCCACGCTGAGGAGGAGGAGACCACCAGGCCAGCTTGGGTACTGACAGTCCTCAGGCCTAAGAGTTCATCTCTGACGGATGGTAACTTTGTGAACTTGGTGTTTGTCAATGGAAACATGTCCCTCTTGAAGGGAAAGTGGCTGTGCCAGATGGAGGAGGACAATGACTAATGACTCTAATGAGGATTCTGTATTTTGCTGTTCTTAAAAGTTCTGTTATATATAAAAATATATGAAGTATAAAGTAATTTTATTCGAAATTATGTTTTTAACAACCAATAAAGGGTCAGTGGACTGTTGCGGACTTCATTAGTGTGTTCGGTAGTGCATACCAGCGTGACTCGTGAATGATGGAAAGATCAGCCACCAGCGTGATGGTACAAAAAGGACCTGCAAGTGAGATCTCTTAAGAGCTCTGAAAAAAGACATGCCTATATCGAGGGTATCAGGAAAGCTGCTTTTACCCTCGTACCTAAGGGGCAATAATGTGCCTTACCGAACTCAAGCGATGGCCTCAGAGTTACACTGGATACATTCGAATAAAATGTTACCTGCACTACCTCGAGTGTGAACGCGTAAAAGACCTCTGGCCATTAATTTCCCGTGTCTTTCCTCGGTGTTCTTAAGAGAGTTCATATTGCGTTTATTTTATTCTGTTATGGCTCAGTGGTCACCTCCGTCGCCTCACACGGGTTCGACGGGTTCTTTGCAGCCTCCAAGACGCGGGTTGTCGGAATGGGCAATTTCTCCCCAAATCAGGATTCGGTATTAGTTTTTAATGTTTTTTATCCCCAAATCATTTTTCTTTCATTGTATCATCTGCTAAAATGTGCGAGTCGTAGAAGGCAATGTTTTAGCACCTGTCCTGGAGGAATACGACCTCTTGGCACCTCATTTCACCTCATTTTACTGGCCAAAAATCTCAAGAAGGTAAGATGAACTATTTTTGCTGCCTTTAATAGGTGGAATTTTATATTCTCGTTTTTATTTTAAAATTTAAGTATTGTTTTAATTTCGATTTTTGAAAAATATTTTAATAGTATGAGATAAAATTATTAGGGTAAAACCTCTTAAACATTACTCATGGGGAAATATTTTTTTTTAGAAATAACAATATTTCATTTTACTCTTATTCAGGATGGTCCAGAAGGAAAAAGAGAGCCATGAAATTCGGTATCGCAGGAATTGGGCGGGAACTCAGTGACCATTCAAATCAATGCTACTTCCGGAAGAAACTCGGTACAGAAACGGCTCTGGCATTGGTCAAGGAGAGAATAGCTATCGGAAAAGCCAGAAATGGCAATGTCGACGTTGTGCTGCGAGACATATCCTCGGCGTTCGAAAAGGTGTGGCTACCGGGACTGAAGAAAAAGATCAACGAGTTAGGTATGGAGCAAAATCTGACTGGAACATTCTGTGACTACCTGAGAGATCGAGAGGCAATCGTAAGAGTAAATGGCATCGGAGAGGAAGTATTCAATCTGGAAACTGGAGTGACACAAGGGGGTTGCCTCAGCTCCACACTGTATACAGTGCATTCTGGTCACCTGCCCTACCCCGACCAAGACCTCGCCCAGTACGTCCAGCTGGCAGATGATATAACACAGATCATTAGCAACATTTATAAAAAACCCTGTTGATGTTGCAAATAGGACGAGCAGGAAAATTAAAAATATTAAAAACTATGAAAGAATGAACAAGATCAAGACCAATGTTCAAAAATTCAAAATGATTCCTATGGGCCGTTGGAAAACACGGGACGTACTAGTGCAAGAGGAATTCTACGAATACTCCAGGGAAGGTCGGGTACTTGGATTAAAATTAACCTCGGATGAGTATAACACCCACTACAAAAAAAATATAGCCACTGCTACGAGATTACTACGGGCCCTCTAGCGATTTAAACATCTTTCGACAACCAACAAGAAGAAACTCTATATGTTGTTAGTGAGGCCAATCCTCCTACACCCGCCATCCCCCTCCATACCCTTAGTAAAACTGCTATTAAGAAAGCGCAAGTATTTCAAAACCAGGCAATAAGGCTCATCATTAACGTTACGCTGTGGGACCACATTCCCCTCAGAAGTATTACATGAACTAACAGATATATAACCCTTAAATGCTACCTTAAGTAAACAGAAAACATTAAAACAGCGTAGATGAAATGAACAAATACTGAGGGAGCCAAATAACCTGGCACACTTACTCTCTCACTAAATTAACATTTTTCTATCTATCCTCTACACTCTATCCCCAACACCTATCTTTTACGATCGTTGATCATTGGTCATTCCATTTCTGTTCATTCCCTGAAGATGACTGAACACGTTCGAAAGACGTCTCGGAATAAAATATGTCTTTGGCGAATGTTTTTTCTCGCCTACAAGACCCATACAAAAAACCTTTAGAAAAATAAAGGGAATACAAGTTAAAATCAATAACACTGCCACTGCTGTGGACTTCAACAATCCATGTATATATATATATATATATATATATATATATATATATATATATATATATATATATATATATATATATATATATATATATATATATATATATATATATATAATGAAAAACTCACAAAGTGGAACGTGAGGAAAGCAATAATAAGAAAATTAACCCACAGGGAAATGAAAAGATGAATCCAAGCACTTTCGAAACTATATTTGCAAGTTCATTTTCAAGGAATAGCATGAAAATGGAGAAGACAACCTTATATAGGGTACAAAGATAGGTAAAAAACTTTGTTACTCTCGTCAATTTTTGCATACTTCATTAAACTTTGCTAAGAGAACTTTTTATAGAACTGATAACCCACTGATCTTCAATTACAAAAATTGTTTTATCTTACCATACTTTGAACCATTTTTTTGTCTCACTTGTATTTTTAAGCAACTTAGTATCTCTGTAAATTTTAGATATGAATCCACTTTATATAAAATGTTAGTCCACAATAATACAAGAAAAAAAGGTGGAGTATATTCTATAGAATGTTCTATTTGCAATTTACCTTACTTCGGGCAAACTGGTAAATCTGTATCTAGTAGAATTTACCAACATAAGTATAATATTAGAAGAGGTGAAATAAACAGCGCTTTATTTTTACATTTATCCGAAAATAACCACCACATTGACTGAAACTCTGCAAAATTCCTTGATCATTCCGCTGATTTCACAAAAAGAAATATTGTCTAGTGTTCATTAATTGGCATCTTACCTAATATAAATATTTTCCCTGGCTTATTTAAATTCGACCCTGTTTAAAAAAAACTTGTACTAAATGAAATAACTTCATAATGCAGCCTGTTGTCACTCTTTATTAGTTTAATATCATTCGCATTGCCTCCCCCAATACGTGTTTCTGCTATGATCGTGGATTAACTCTTAACCCTAAATGTTTTCGTTCTCGTGATAATCCTATAAAATGTTGTTTGTTTTCCCACCCACAACATTCCATTCATATACACGGCGTTGTTGTGTGTATATCATTTTAGAGATGCATATGTCTGTTATTAGTTGCCTATTGTTCTTTTTATTGGTATTTTTCTGTCTTGTTTTTGTGTCTTTCCATTGGTTTGTACTATGTGATGGGCGTTCCCTTCGTATCTTTGTACCCTATATAAGGTTGACTTCTTCATTTTCATGCTATTCCTTGAAAATGAACTTGCAAATATAGTTCGAAAGTGCTTGGATTCATCTTTTCATTTTCCTGTGGGTTAATTTTTACAAATATATATATATATATATATATATATATATATATATATATATATATATATATATATATATATATATATATAAATATATATATATATATATATATATATATATATATATATATATATATATATATATATATATATATATATATATATATATATATATATATATATATATATATATGCAGATACACCCAAAAAGAAAACGTGAAAAACGATCAACTTTATTCTTAAAGACCTTTTCAAGGAATGAATAGGAGGTAGGACATACATTGCCTTAAATAGTGGAAGGAGGGATTAGAGTACCCACCTCTGAACCTTAATTAGGGGGTACAAAATCCTAAAACAACTTTATTTGAGATTTTATGTATGTAGTGATAATGTGGTCTAGCATGAACAAACCAGGGCTAAGGTTGAAATTTGGGAACGTGTTAATGGAGATACATTCTAATATATTTCTCGAAATATAATTACTGCATTTTATGACTAGTTTGGTACTGTTCCAGTTAATGGTATGGTTAAGATTGTACATATGAAGAAAAAGCGCAGATTGTTCACTGTGATTATGTACATTGGCTTGATATTGCTTAACCCGGACATCTAGTTCTTTCCCGGTGGGTCCATAATAACATTTTTATCGAATAACAATGCCAGGTCAGGGGGTGAATTTTTGACAAGGATGCGATAAATTGGAGTCTCGTACTAAAAAATAACATTTATGTTCAGAGTCCTAAGTAAACGAGGTAATTTAATGAAAATATAGTTGTAGGGTAAAACTAATAAGTTTTTGGCCTTAAACTTACGGATATTAACATTAGTTTGATAATAGGAACGCTTGGCGGACTTATAATATTTTTCGAGAAAGTACAAAGGGTAGAACAAATTTATCCCTATTTTATATATTCTATTGAGTTCTTTATCTAGGTATTCTGGTGATACAATTCTAAGGGCACGCAAAAACATAGAGGAGAAAACACTTTGCTTGATGTTATTATGGTTGTTAGAATAAAATTGTATAAAGGAGTCTATGGCTGTGGGTTTTCTATATATTTCATATTTGAAACAATGGTTTGTCTGATGAATTAGAATATCTAGGAAAGGAACTGTGCGATCTTTTTCAACTTCTAAAGTAAATTTAATCGAGGGCACTAAGGTGTTAATTTTAGTAAGAAATATATTAATATTTAAATTATTAGGCCAAAGGCAAAGGATGTCATCAACATATAGACTCAGAAGACCGCTCCCATGTAATTGGGCATCAGAAAATCTGGAGGGCACGACAGAAGTTAAGGAAGAATTTGACCGAATTTGAATGTTTGCGAGATAAGAAAATTACTGCTTTATTTTTTGATGGGAGGAGAGACACAAGACTGACTAGAAAGAAAAAAGGGAAAAAAATGGTATGGAACAAAATAAATTCAAGATTACTATGTGCTTGTAGAAGAACCTGGTACTTTCTATTTAGATCATCTAACTATTGAACGAAGAACAGGTGCAGGTAGTGCAGACGGGCAGATGAAATGGCTTGTTGGGAATCGAATAGGGCTGAACTGCTAATAGCAGCAGCAGCAGGAGCTCTATTTGACACAGAATACCGATCTGCTTCGTGGCAATTGTTGGTATTGGTATGATGTTGTTTTCTGTTCTCGCAAAGACTTTCTTTCATTCATCATCAGAAATTTCGGAAGATAAGGCTTCTTCATACAATGCTTCGTCTGAAATTGTAGTTTTCTTTTCCCTCTTCTCTCCTTCTGACTCTTCTTCTCTTTTTTACTGAATTCAATCTTTTCTGATTTTCTGTTTTTTAATCATATGACTTGATTTTACATCCACTTCTCCAATTTTCATGTGACGCGCAGTTTTTTGATCAATAAGAAATTCATGCTCTCGACGTGGCACTTTCATGTTCTTTTCACACTGGTAGCCTGCTATATTAAAAAGCTGACACGAGGATGAGATAAACCTCTTAATCTTAGTGGCATTTATTCTTTGTTTTAATACCACAGACGCTTCTTGCACCATTTGTAGCAATTTGGTTTTAACATTCTTGATCGGCTGAACTGGAATACTGGCTTTTACCAAATATTAGTAAGAGACTCGGATACTTCAGAAATAACATCCTGGTTCCTCTTGTATTTATTGTTTTTTACATACTGAATATATCTTCCAACTTGTTGTTTTGTTGGCAGCTCATAATGAGAAAGTTCTGGAAGTGGGGAGCCAAAGACACTGTGACTTGTTGATGTTTTAGTTTTTTTACTCATCTTAACACTTAAAATGAATAGTAGAAAGACCGATTAGTATAAAACATAAATAATACCTGTGATGAGTGAATCTATAACACATTAAAAAAGGTGAAGCCGTATCTCTCCATAGGAAATACTCTGAAATATCTCGTAAATTCGTTCTACATCGAGTAATTTACAGTGCCCTCCGCGTAGTTTACAAACAAGGACTTCCTCAATCTAAAATTACCTAAACCTTAGATACATAAGGAGTAAAAGTTCAAATTTTCTTCCTGTGCGAAAATTACCTATTTTTAGCTTCAAAGTCGAGAACTATAATATCTGAACACACTCAGCCTCACCCTACGGAAAAGATCATTTTTAAGCAAAATTTGGGCCCCAGAAGGAAGTGTTACGATTTTTTCAGATTTTTTTCGTCTTCATTTCCAAATTAAAATTTTGGATGGTCTGTTCTACAAAACCTGAAGTGTGCCTCAAAATGGGTTGCAATCTACGCCTTTGTATATATATAAATATATATATATATATATATATATATATATATATATATATATATATATATATATATATATATATATATATATATATATATATATAGAGAGAGAGAGAGAGAGAGAGAGAGAGAGAGAGAGAGAAAGGAAAAAACTGAGAAAGAAAGAGCCTTCTACCACGATGTGACCCATCTTTTCAAGGCAATGGACTCACCTGTAAATTAAACGAGTGTCACCTCTTCATTGCCAGCCTATTGCTTTCCCTGTGGTGCTTTCCGCCTGTTCACTAGGTAGGTGCACATCAAAGACTAATACAATAGCGTCAAGATCTCTATAGATGCCTTGCGATATAAGTATCACTGTAAGGTTATCAGAAACTTAAAAATTGTGGCATTTCTGATTCCTGCCAAAGGCGTCTTTAAGAAGTTTGATTGTTATATTTGCCTTTAGAACAGGATGGATATTGTGGTGCACAACTACATCTAGCACTAGTTACAAAAGAAAACTTATCTGTGGGAGAAACATCGTCAACTGTGAGCTACTGGTGGACCAATGGAAGGTGTTGTTTCCACCACTGTACCTTATCTTAGCTCTTATGAAACAATTTGTTACAACTCGTGATAAGGCTTATGTAGTCTTCGAGTACCTTTAACACTTCTTTACCAATCTGTCTGTGAGAAAGATCAAAGCCGTTTGAATTCGTCGGAAGATTTTAAAGTCTTCGGAATTCCCAAAGAAGCTCAATAGCAAGGAAAAAGCTTGGGACAGTTTTGAACCCGTGGTTTCGGTGCTTCCTCGTCCTCACAAAACAGAGAACTGTATGGAGCTGGTTGATAGTGGTGAACAACTAGTACAAAATTGAATGAAGAGTGTCCCTACAAGTTCATATCTTTGAAGCTCATCTTGAAAATTCAAGAAAACTTGAGAGCGTATTAAGGTGAGGAAAACGAGCGCTTCCACCAGGATATACTTGAGTTTGAACGCAGCTACCAAGGAGAGTATTAACGAAAAATAATAAAAGACTATATTTGGGTATTGATGATTTAGTAATTTATATAAAAATTGCAATTCTAAAAAAATACTCACATTTAAACATGTTTTTACCCTTGTATAACTTTAGTGTAAATACATGCCAATTTTGATTCAGTTGTGTTTTTCTGAGCTTATGTGAATAAAAATGTGCAAACTCGTCCGTTTTCCCATTGGAGATAGGTAAATGTAAAAATATAATTAACCAGTTCACAGAAGCAAAGTTTGAAATAAAAATAAGGGATTTTTATACATTGTAAATATAAGCAATTAGAAAATAAGTATTACTACCCAGGAAGAAGAATTGTGTTACATAATGTTATAAAAAAAGCCGAAAATACAAATTAACAACTTTGCTGGAATTGTAAAAAAATAATCTGAAGCGCTAAAAGTTGTAATTATAAACACATTACATTATATAATATCCTATCCAAGATTTAATATATATATATATATATATATATATATATATATATATATATATATATATATATCGCTCTATCGCTTTGCACTGTCATTCTTCGTTGTAGTCTCACAAAAAACGACTTCCCGGTGCGGGAATTATCAAACAAATTCTTCATATTAGATACACTTCATTAGATACACTCCCTTGCATTGCCAATGACATATGATTCGCACTTATGGAATTTATTTTCTCTTTGCTCTTCAAAACTAAAATCACTCGCATCAGCTTTCCCATATACTGTGATTTCAAATATACTTAAATACCATGCTAATATAACACACGCTACTGCTCAAGCCACTATCTTGGAGAGATTGACTCCTACAATAGCCCAAAAGATGGAACTTGTTGTTCGTTACAATGAACTTTCCCATCTTCTCTCATGAGATTTTTAAATGAAGTTAAAAGAAACCCTTGGAGATAATGCTTATTTTCAACTCTTATCCTATTCTTGGTCAAATGGAGACTCGCCCCACTCTCAAATCAATATCGGACAGATTTGTTTTGGTCATGAAAAGTATTCTACGTGAGTGCGTTCAAATTGCCTAAAATTTTAAAAAAATCTTATGTACATCGATACACTATACCGACATACACACAATTCGCTGCTTTATAACTAGATTTCATAGCGTCTATTTAGATATCTTAGCTGGTTTTCAAAAATATCATTTGCCGTTACATTGAAAGGGCATAGGCAAATCCACTTGTAGAAATAACAAAAACGAAT
Organism: Ceratothoa steindachneri; assembly: GCA_963969495.1. NCBI lineage: Eukaryota > Metazoa > Arthropoda > Malacostraca > Isopoda > Cymothoidae > Ceratothoa > Ceratothoa steindachneri. Next base: position 75,190,596 of record OZ018320.1, read on the forward strand.
CTATAGTCGATTCATTTCTTTTTGCTTATATCTCACGCTTGGGCGCATCGGTCCAAATAATATTATTAGTGGTTTGCATTTCTAATCAGGATTATTTCATGCATGAGTTGCTAAATCTCAGAGGCAGATAAAATTTTCAATTTTATTGGTAATCCAATAGAGAATGTTGTCCTGGAGAGATACCAAAGGACGATAAATCCACTCATCTTGACGAAAGGACCTCCTGGGACATGGTTACAGAACGTTCCAGCTACTTTGCTCGCAATATGCAATTCACAGAGGGATTGATTTAAAGCTATACCCGGCAACGATGGTCTATTGTACTCCATTACGCACCTCAGGTGATCTATTTGTCACCAGGAACAGTGATCTTTTGCGACACAAATCAATACATCACCAAGAAGCAATGGACGCTCTTGCTTCATATATTTATAGCCCACTGTCTTCACAGGAGACTTTCGTTCTAAAGGACATAAAAAGTTGCACACAGGTTTTTTAAAAGATATTTAAGAACAACTCACTTTTTCAACTCACTACTTAGGTCCCTATGAATTCCTTCAAAGTCGCAAATCTTTCTCTAAATTTTATGTAAGTAGAGGAAATATTCGTGCATATCTTCACTTTTTGAAAACGGCATATATGAAAATGCTAGAGTATTCCTACACAAATTTCTCATTCACAATCTAGAAAAGTGTTCCGATGTAATTTGAGAGTGAATATGACCAAATACATCCCCCTCCCTCCCATAAAACATATTGAAATATGCATTATACCAAATTGATCTGATAATCATTTCTCGCAGGCTCGAATTTAACATTTTTTATAGCTTCCTTCACCTGAGAACGTAGGTTGCTGTGGTTAAACTATTGCACATATTATCTTTCAGGGTTAAAAATTATTCATTTTCTTTTAATTTATTTTGTATTCATACCAAATGATATTAAAATTGAAGAATCACTTAGGTAACTCACTACTCTTTTTGAGTAAGTTAGCTTTATTTTTATAATTGCATCAAAGATTCCTAACCACATCTAATTAATATTCCAGATGCTTCGATCATAAATTAAAGTGTCCTATTTTGATCCATCTTCTTAATTTTACTGATTCTCCCCTAAGGACTTTTTTCCTCAACTCAGAAGATAAAGTGTTTTATGTCGCCCTCGAATGCCTTCAATGCGAGGCCATATTAAAAAATTCGTCAGATTAGATACACTCATCTAGAGAGCTGATTTGTCGTTTGGGAGAGGAAAAGTACAATAAAATCAAATATTTTATTTCCTTCTAAAAGCTGTAACACTAACTCTATAATATCCTACAAGCCTAAATTTACGTAACCGTTGTGTCACACAAATTAACATGCATTATTTCTGATGAGTTACTTCGTATTTATATCCAACGTGACGCAGTTATGTGCTTCCTATGTCAGTGTTCCCCCTAAAATCCAAACTTTCTTCTCTAGCTAATCGGCTAATCAGAGATTAATCTTGATTGACGGGTTAGATTTTCTCTCGAAGTATAAATGAGTTTAGATTAGGTTTATATTAATTAATTGCCATTTAATCGAAAATTTGTAAGCTGCCGATATTGTCTTCTTTCAGTCACCATTTTCCAAGGCATTGGATTATAGTCTGTCGAAACGAATTTTAACCTAAATCCGTGTGTTAAAACTTATTTTATAATCTATTCTATTATGGATGTATTAGACCAGATAACTATTGCTAAGTAATACAGTTGGTACTTCTTAAGTGTCTATTTTTCGTTAAAAAGACTCAGTGTAAGAATACATCTTATTCAACCAATGTTCACTAGGGACTTCTTGAACTGGTAGCCGAATAGTTCAGAAACTTTATGATTGGGTAACAACAGTAAACCGAGCCTTTAAATCACCGTCTGAAAAGTGGTGACAACTTACTACATATGGTAACAAATTATCTTCCTTTTAAATAATTAATCACAGTTGCGAACATAGGCCGCGACTACTATGAAGTTAAACAAGACTGGGAGACGAATACGGTCTAAGTTAATCCAACCGAGGAGATGGGAGAGAGAATAATAAATGTACAAGAAATGAATGGGTATCATCAATCAGTGGTGGTAAATCCAGTTCATATAATGGTAATGACAATAGAAATAGTAATATTGAAAATAATGAATATAATATCGTCTGATATCGTTTTAAATACTAGGTACAATGAGTAAAATCTGCAACTAGGTATGTTGTATTCGACTACTGTAAAGGGAAAGTATCCTTAAGTCACTAGTGGGGCTAAGCTTTCATATTTCAGGGATGCGCCTGATATGCTTGGCTAGAACTTTGGGTTTCATTGCCAACAGTTCCATAACAAGTCTAATATCCTCAATAAAAGAAGAGTCACGTAATCCCACTCTTTTAGGTTCCTACGCTATTTGATCGTGCAGGCATAAATTGATTCGTAGACATCCATATCTGAATTTTAGATGAGGCTCTCATTTGCCTCGAGGCCATAATACAAAAAAATTAAGATGTTCGGCATCGACATCTAAGGTATGTTTAAGCTTATGCGATCTTCTCTGTTCTCATTGGTGGAAGCGTTATTACACTTAAACTTTAGGATAGAGTTCATGTGCTAAATTATTATTGTAATTGAACCATGAGAGATAATGAATATATATTACATAATTGGCTCACTGGGCGGTGTTGCGTTAATATGAGAGGGGATACCTAGCGTCTACACAAAGGATGATGTTTGACTCAATTACTATTTGCATGGTAGCTGATGTCACTTATACACACGAACATGATTAAATTTTATAAGGCTAAAAAAGCATCATTTCATTCTAGTATGTATAGATACGTAAAAGGGTAACGAAAACATTTACATAACTGCAAGGGATGGTACAACGCATCCTCGCGTTACGCATTACGCATCCTCGCGTGGACGATATGGAAAAGAGTAGTTACAGATGTCGAGACAATGAAATATTGAAATAAATATCGGAAAAGTTATCCCAGCTGGATAATTAGCTAAGTTGATACCTCATTAATCGTTTGGTAATCATATCCATGTTGGAATGAGCTGAGCTAGGGAAAAAGAGAGGGGTTTGCAGAATGATAATTTAGGAATTCTAGGCATGGAATGATTGTCCTAATGTGTCGGTTGTATGTATGTATGATATTAAATTTGATCTAAAGTTCCACTTTACTGACTCTTTGCGATTATTCGTGAGAAGTAACACGTCAGTTGGGCATGAAAGATGATTTTAAGTTTCGAATATGTGTCCGACTCAACCCCTTATTTCATTGTAATAATTAAGCTTGTTTGTTGCGCTGCATTTTCTGTACGGATGGGATGTATAATTGTGTGTGCGAGGAGAAAAGGGGAAGTTGCACAGACATGTCTATCTATCGCGAAGACGTAAGTGTAATCTTCCGAATGTTTGGTAATAAAGCTACCCTGATGCGCGAATACTCTGGATACTATCGCTCGTTCTGAGTTCATTTTGGTTAGTAGGTCGGTAATGAATTGACTTTTAGAGGGCTAATTGCCTCGGATAGCAAACATATCGTCTGGAAGACGTAACCTGTGTCCGTATATCATTTGTGTGGGAGAGTACTTGCTATATGAATTGGAGGATTTATGCATGGCCAAGAGGAATGAAGATAGGATTTCTAGCCACCTAGATGGACTGCCTTTTTCTAGAAGCGAAGACCTCAGGGTCAGATGCAAGCATTCAAGAAGAATGTCTGCCCCTGTGTTCCTAATATGAGACCTGAAAGCCAGCGAGAGCTTAATAATCCATGATTGTACATGATGGAATGAAGCAGAGGTTATATTAAGAATGAAGTTAAAGGATCTCCCTGCATAGCGATGGGTAAGGAAAACTCGTGTGACATAACTTGCCCGTCGTCCGTGGCGATTGATCGCTCGAGAGAGAGAGAGTCGTCCAGATTTTGGCTAAATAAAATATGTCGAATATCATTAATCCAATGACTGATAAATTCTAGAGCGCAAGCTTCACGAAGGGAGGGGGGGCTTGTGAACTGAAAGCGAAATGCTCCTAAGCTGGCACGACAATCGGTGCGAACGTTAACTTACTGTCATCTAGTATGCATTAGAAATGTTTTACTTAACTCTTCCTTGTTAAATAAGGAATAGCTAACATAACTCAGGGTTTCCCGTTCTTCGTCATGGAACTGTTCTAAGACTCTTCTCGCACTTACGTTTGAAGCGTTTGTGGCGAAACATACCTAGGGGGCAGTCTCTTTAAATTTTACCGAAGTGTAGTTAAGGGGACGTTTATTGGCTTTCTTTAGGAGTCTAGGTTAGGGAAGTTGAGTCTGCCTGACGTCCCGTAGGAAACTTATGATGAAATTAACTAGGTTTTAAAATTGTTACAAATGAGTAAGATGTCTATGCGTGGGAACTCCTTAATTCTACTACCTTACTGCCAGCTGGGGTGATAAATTTTGAATCTAATTTATAGCCAGTCTAAAAGTCTACGTAGTACTCCAAAAATGTACTTATACAATTCAATCAGAAAAAGAGCTGGTGGAAGCGATGAAAATGTTCTTCCTTGTATTAAATTGCTACTAGAAAGTCGGTTACATGAGATATCAAAAGGTGAACTTTTCTTAAAACAGTTAATGTGTCGCTGGAACCATTGGGCAGTGTTGCAAAGTCTTCGTGGCAAATCAACCAAGTCTAGCAAACAAATAGGCGAAGCCATAACGGTCTTCTTTATAAAAGCTGTTTCTTTCGATAGGTGTAGAGAAATGGCTACATTAAGCATCTCGGATGAGTATAGGTACCCTGCCTACCCTGTTTGATCTCCCTGCCGCTTTGGGCAGTTGGAGCTAACATCTGCTTTAAGGCGACCACATAAGGACCTTAAACGACTCCCTAACGATCAAATTACCTACGAGACCCATAAACCCGTGGTTATGAAAAAAAGGGGTGCTATTCAAAAGGCACGCTAAGTAGCGGTGCGGTTGAGAGTCTTTCTAATTAACGAGCGGACTTGGGCACCCCAGTGCCAACCTCTGCACTTCTCGTTCTGACCATTCGCGTTTCCTTCCGGGTGGCCTGGTCACTTCCCCTTTAGATGGGGCGGTGATCCGCCTATAAATAAGCCCCGAAAAGAAAGAAAAGACATTAGAAGTTGATACAGAAGAAGAAGAAGGATCAGTTCGTGAAGATCGATCCTTCAGCCAGACAAGAAGATTAAAATTCGATAAGAGAGAAGAAGGTTCAGTTCGTGAAGATCGATCCTTCAGCCATACAAGACTATTTCCGTGAGAAACGATAGGATCAGATTGTCAAAATCGATCCCCCTTCCCGGGCCGAATTAACATAAATAGTCAATCTTGATATCGGTGCCATACCGAAGAATCCTTGACACACTGGAGAAAAGTTTGACTGAAGAAAAGTAAACCCGCTCACACTCGAGTGACTCTTACATCTCAAGCTCCGTAAGAGTGAGAGGAGAAGAACCCAGCCCCAACGAGCTCCCGTCCTTTAATTACGTTGAAGAATCAGACACCAAGAGGCGTCAAGCCATCCCTCCTCGACGAAATTCAACCCTTGGCCACAACACTCCAAAGCGAGAGATAAGTCCTCCAGCGACATTCAGCAATCCCTAATACCTCCTGTCATGTAAGTTAGAAAGAACATTTATATTCATATTGTGATAGTATAAGTTTAGTACGTCTCACGTTTTTAGGGGAGTAGAAACCATTGTTCGTGAACCTCGGTCATATTTGCTTGTAGACGAGAGTACGTTAATTTAATGTTAAACGCTAATCAAATAGAGTCGCGATAAAAATACTAATCGGCAATTGGTGTGTTTACGTGTAGCCTATTTGTTTATTTTTGTCATAGCAGGCATTATGAGAGGCCTAGATGACAAGCGAAATAGTCGAGTTTAGCATTGAAACAAGGATAGAAAGGTGATAACTGTTTGTTTGTCATAGTTAAGTGTTTCGTTTAAAATATATGTTTATTTTGGTATAAATCCTGTGTTTCCTCTTATCCTTACGTGTTGAATTAGCTCTTTCTTAGGAACAAAACAACCGAATTAGCACTCTTAGATCAAAGCCTACTTCATCAAAGAAGTAACTCACGTACCACATAGCATACCGCTACAAAAGTGGTGTCAAAGAGTGGAGTGATAAAAAGGAACATGCTCCTACAATAGATATTTCGAAGCAATTTCCTTCGAAAACATCTTGCAAGCTTACAACTTTCCTTCATAGGTTAGCGATATTTTACAATTACTCTCTAGGATCGATCTGACTTCTGAACTTAAATTATAGGGCTAGCGGAAGTTGATTTACAAGGTTTAATTTTTCCCTCAAGCGACAATGATTTGAGATGGCTTTGGGGACGGCTAATGATTTAGGCGAAACGTTTGAGAAGTTTACATGCAATCGGCGGACCTTCACTAACTATCTATTTTGACACTGTAGTTTTTCTGTTTATATACGTTACTCCTGAACTCTGAGAGAAGGCCACTGAATGATGAATATTTTTAAATAGATAATGAGAGTAGGGGTGATAAATCATTAGAAAAAACAGCACTACCACTAATTGAGTCACTCTATCTTTATTAATTTTGCTCACGTAAAATGAACTAAGCGCCAATACTTACGGTTTTCACTTACAGGTAAAATTTGCCGAAACTCGAAGGAAATCGTTAGAGTTCTCTCTCCGAAGATCTTGATAGGGATCCCATGATTTTGTAAAGAGAAATGCAGGAATCTTCCCTCTTCTTGTTGGAGACTGATTCCGTTATTATCGAAATAATTTATCTTGTGTCTAGAAGGACATATCTGGTTGTGGTGGATTGGACTAATATTTTGCAAGCTGGTTGCTGGCATTTTTTCACTCGAGGCATCATTGACGGCAGATCTTTGAATTCCATGTAGTATCAACACACACCGTGGTATAAGTCGGGGAACTCCAGCGAACTGTGTTGCATCTTCCTCTCGAGGGGGCCTTGTCTAGTCCAATTATCCCACACTCTTTAAGGAGGTTGTTACATCGGTGGAGAAAGAAGCTATTGATGTTTGCAATTCGAGTTCGTCTTGTGGCGTGAGTTATTCTGGATTGGGATAATCTTTCATTGATCACTTTTTCTAGAGGGTGTGCTGTTTTGGTCACTAGTATCAGGCATTGAGGTCTCAAGGGGCTGATGGATATGAGAAAACAGCTGTTGCATCAATGATTCCCTGACGAGGTCTCGGTTTATGTTATCAACTTCCAGTGTGCCCTGTAATTTCTTGAGGGGATTCACTGGGAGTAGGTTAGAGAGAGTTACGTAGTCCTGGTTATCATCTCCACTTTTTGAGAGACTGTGGGGGAGGTCTTTACCGTCGTGCAGGTGCAATGTTTATTCATTTCGCTTAATATGGGGGTAGACACTGTCAAGAAACACACGAAAGATCGATTTTGTCTTGTTTTGATCTGTCGTTAACCTCTTCCAAGAAGAAAAGGATGTATTTTTGGCTAACTAAGACGTGATGGGTATTTTTTTTTAAAACGTTGACTTAGCACTATATTCTGGCTGGCTTTTTTTCGTGTGCCATCATTCTTCTACTGTTGTGCTGAGTTGGAATTCCATTCCTTATGTCAACTGTTTGATTCCACTTGGGAACTGCAGACTTGTTGCTACTAAATTTCATTACGGGTGGGTCACCATGTTTGCGTGGTCACTCTTGGGAAGTAAACATATCTGTAGAGAGGGCGTCTGACGTTCGGCCTCTACTTCGACGACCAATTTCATGGCAAGGTAGAGAAACACCACCTGGGCTTCAAACTCGAATTAATATAAAAATATCCTCTTCTTAAATAATGAATCGCAGTTATAAACATAGATAGTGGCTACTGCTACGATAAACAAGAATGAGTCTAGGTTAATCCAAGGTAGAAAGATAAAAATAGAAATAATCAATGCACATGGATGAATGGTTATTTTGATAATTATAATTCCAAGTACCAGCATCTTGGTAATAATGATAATAATACAAGATTGCCTGACATTGTTTTAATAAGGGCTACAATAACAACAATTTGGCAATTGGATATGTTCTATTCTAGCACTGAAAATGGAAAATGTTCCCGGCTTACCCAGTAGATATTGAGTTGTCATATTTTGGGAGTGTGTCTGTTACGCTTTTATACTTCACTTTGGGGGGCAAGATCTCATGCCCCCCGGGGTTCCGTCACGGCGGGCTTTCATATCAGATTTGAAAACTTCGGCAAACAGGGAGTGTAGGAAATCCTAAACCTTGGGTTCTTAAATTATTTCCTCGAACATGCGGGAATGCGATAGTAGACACCATTATCTAGGTTTCATAGAGTACTGTTTTTCACCGCTAGAGTGTTATACAAGATACGACGTTCGCCATCAAGGTGTAAGACATGTTTATGATTTTACGAGCTTTTCTGTTTTCAAAGATTTTCGCGACATATATACAGAAGAAGGAGGCTGACACCATTTATGTCGTTACTATGGTACATACGTCATCACCGACCTCAATAATTCAGGTAGATCATCCTGCGGATTTTGAGACCAGGAAAGCACGCATTTCTCCAGATGTCAGGTACAGTACGATCGCTCATTTGTTGATGCAAATTTACGAGAAGCAACTGATTCAATGTTTAGTCGCAGGTGAGTCTAGTAGCGGGCGACTTTATATCTCACTATGTCGGTCGGCCTCCGTTTTGCTTTTTTTTTGTAATGACATTTTAACTATTCGGCCGGTTTTTAACGATGTTTAAAACACTTATGTTGTTTTACATTTTCTTTCGAATGATATAATTACTAAAGTCCTCCCAGGGTTAGCCGGGAATTATTTTGTTTTAGTAATAACATCATAACTATTCAGCCGATTCTAACGGAATTTGAAACCCTTATGTTTTATTACATCCCCTTTAGAATGATATAATTGCCAAAGGTTTTCCAAGGTTAGCACGGGAATTATTGACTATTTTGAAGGTCGCGACTTTTGGTCAACAGACCTTGTTAATCATAAAAGTATCGAGAAAATGACAAAAAGAGATTCCTTGATATTTTGAAACAAAAAAACTGGCCTTGATCGACCCTCTCTCCCGCTTGGGCGTTAAAACAGTGGTGACCTGTATTCTAATTCAAAGTTTGGCCTCCTTTTGATGCTATGTTTTTTTTTTCTCTTTATCAGGCTTCATAATATTTTACTTGTGAAATGAAAGGGAAGTCGAACGAAGAACGAATATATTTCCACTGGGGCGAATGAACGAAGAATTTAATAATAGTATGAAAATGAATAGTAAACTTGATAATGATAGCAAAGATTTCCTAACATATCTACTGGGTCGAGGAGAAGAAAGTTCGTACAATTAGCAAAACCATTAAAAATAGACCTCCCTTTTCTCCTTGTTAGATCCTTTTCGGAATTTTGGCTCCATTTAGCCTAAATCTTTGATCCATCAGATTGGGATCCGTTGATGATTATTCGAAAACGTCAAATTTGCTTCTCTCAAGTCACTTTTTAACCCTTTTAAAATAACTTCTTTGATTGAATTTTGAATTGGAGATGAAGACAACGTCTTTAGGGTGCTTTAGTTCATCCTAGGGTCGAAGTCTCTGATCGTATGCACGGTTTTTAAGTGAACGAACGAACCGTTTTTTTAACCTCCATACACTTTAGACTCTTTAACAGTTTAAACATTCGGTTTCCCTCTTAACTCAATTACTACAATAATTCCAGGCACTTCAATCTTTATAAACTATAAAGGTTGAAACTAATCATTAATTACAAAAGAGAATAGGACTTTGGCAAGAACCGTGTTGTTAGACCTGTTCGCCAGGGGTACCTCTGAGGTAGAACGATCTAGATGTGAACATGTTTGCAACCTGAAAGTTCACCTTCAAGCTTTACAATTAGAGGAGGAAGGTCGTTTTTTTTCTGGAACTATTTATTTGGAGATACTAGTCCAGATATTTTTCGGGTTCCATCGTTAGTCCCGAAATAATGAAAACAGAGATATTGGAGGTAAAATTAAATAAATAATATTGTGGCCCCCAATCGCAATCGCACTGGGCCATTATTTTTAGACTGACGATAGAAGCTTGATCCAACTGAGTCTAGCATCTCCAATTAAATTTTTTTTCTAGAAAAACATGTCCTTTCTTCTGATATTCTAGCATAACATTACAGTAATATCTCATTTTTTTCCATAATGACTATTAAAGCGATAAAAGAGCGCATATGCTATATATTTTTTTCCAACATTCTATACACGAAGAAAAATAATATTACTAAAATTGTTGGATGTGAAAGTAATTTAGACTATTATATATATATATATATATATATATATATATATATATATATATATATATATATATATATATATATATATATATATATATATATATGTGTATGGATGTGAATGTGCATCCGGCTGTATAAATGCAACTACCAGCAACAACTATTTATACAAGAAATGGTCATAAGTTATAATTTAGGAGTAATGGCATAGTTTGTGAATATTTTGTTATCCTCTGCTAACGATGTAAATGATACCAAATAACGAGAGTAATTTTAAATCTAAACTAATATTCAATATTTATTATTTATGAATATTTGATCATTAATAGAAAAAAATCATAATTTAAATATTAAAACTGATAATTAAGAGGGCAACAGGACATTTAGGTCAACCAGTATATAGGTAATTTTGACATTACCAAAATACGCTTAATGTTTCTGGGTTTAAAGCCTCCTGTCTAGCAATTTGGCAACGCCGCACCAGATCAAATCAGGGAGCATCTTGACAAGATGCATAAAGAAATGAAAGGAGAAAACAAATTCCTCAAGTTGTATGGTAGCAACTTTATATATAAAGTCAGAAAATTAAATGAATATTAGAAGAATTCGGTTTTAGCAATTAATACCTTTTAACTTCAGGTAATTCAAAAATAAATATTTATTTAGGAGTTATAACAATTTCTACTTTTTGTGTTACTGGTATTTGGGCACATGGCATATTCTCTTTTATGAATAGGCATGATTTTTTTCTGAATCCATGCCACCAACACACTCAACCAAGTCTGATCGTTCGTAGACCCAAAGAGTTCCCCCTTTAGAGATTGTGGTACTTTTCACCTTTCAACAGCGTGACTTATGGCAAATAGGTGAGATGAACCACGCCTGGATTGAAATAATGCCTTACTTGGACATTTCTTTCAATTTGCCTGTCACTCTGCACAAAGCAAAGAGTTAGGCTAGATTCGCAGCCCTTTGTCCATCGGACAGTTAATACCTTGTTTGTTTAATTAACAATCCATTTAACTGATATTAATAGGTCAAAGCCAAAAATTGTGATACTGGCTTTGATGCTAAACTAATCCATAAGACAGATAACTTGTGAGCCTCCGACTGACTTCGCCATAAATAGTAGAAGGGGCCGCGGATGTGTTCGTGCGGGTTCATGGATCTATGTTTGGGAATTCTGTTAATTGTGTGTAGAAACAATCAGATAGTTTTATTCATTGTATCATTCATTGATCATCTCATTTTTTTCAGTTGATTTAACTCAACTCAAAATATCAATTGTTAATAAAGATTTTCAGACGTCTTGGAAGAGGCATCTTCAAACGACTCAATACCAAAAACCTTCAAGCATCTTTTTGAATACTGTGGTCGTTAAATTAATTTTGACCAGATGTCAGATGTATCTTGCGGACACTTGTGCTCCTTTGACACCGAGCTTGAGTATAAAAAAACTCCCCCACAACCGAATTATGTGTGTCCATCTTATGTTTTTTAGTTGTTGCTACTTTGGACACCATTTTGCAGTCATCAAAAAGAAAATGAGAGATCAACGTAGGTTTATGTTGCAAATAATGATTACCAGTCGTTGACATTTAAACGGATGAATATATTTACGAATATTAATTAAATAATAAAAAAAAAATCCAAACATTTTCGGACATTTTAAGAAGTATAAACAGAGCAATCTTGCGGTCATCAACATAAATATAGATTAAGAATATGCAAAGAAGTACAGTAACGTACATGTAAATGCAGGAGAGAAACCACAGTATTCATTAGTTTGCTATTGACTGATGATGATCTATGTCTCCGTCGAAACCTGGTTTTGCAATAAAGTGTCCCAAAATACTGTGGTTTTCCTCCTGCGAAATATGATTCAGTGGATCTTTGTCATGAGAAAAAGTGTAACAGTAGGAATCCTTTTAGTGAAAATGTTAGCAGTCTAATACTACAGATATGCAACGAAGGACTAGGAAAGGGTAAAAAGTGAAAAAACATAAATAAAAGAAACGGAGAAAAAGGAGTTTGGGAAAATATATCAGAACATATGAAGAAAGAAGAATGAGTCAGGCGAAGTTCCTCTCCCATCCTAAGGAGCAGTGTATCGAAAGAGAATAGAGCATACTTACAAAACTCGAAGAGATGTGAAGTTTCTGAACGCGAAGGACTTCATTTTTTGTATCTCATTGTAACTCAAGTCTCTGAAAAGCGAGAAGATGCGCTATTACGACTGGCCAAACGCAGCCCCAGATGCCTATTTAAATCCTACGAAAAGGCCGTCAACTACAGAGGGTCAGTCAATGTTGGGGGTGAGAAGGGGGTGAAGGGGGGGTCAGACAGGGATACAACGAATGCACAATTAATTACATGGTTGAAAGGGGAGAGAAAAAGGTGGAAGCTGGTAAAAGTAGAGCTCAGTGCAAGCGATTAGAAATGCTTTCTCTCTTTACTAAAACTGTTACCCGCAGATGCGTGGCATAACGAAATTTGCTACTTATAGAAATTTGCTACTTATGGAAATTTGCTACTTATAACTCTAATTACATTGGAACACTTCAATGAGTGTAGCAAGCTCTTGCTAGCCGAGTGGATGCAGCGTTGGTCTCCCAACGTCGCGGTACCGGGTTCGATGCCGGCAAGAGTGAACACAAACATCAGCGGGCGTAGAGATCTGGCTACCATTTGGTGGATGCGCTGTGCCCCACCCTGTTGTGGGGTGGGTAGATCTTACACCTCTCGTCATGCACATCGTCAATTACAACGCTGATTTATTTCCTCTCGTCTTCGGACCACATCACCCTCTTTATTTCAACGGATCCTGCCGATGGCTATCGATATCCACATACCTCTGACGCGGGACAGGTTCCTCTGCCCCGGGCCGACGAAAGTTCCTCCTGAACGCTGTTTGGTGTCAAAACTTAATACTTCCTGGTACCTTCCCCAAAGAGGACCAGTACCCTCTGGTGCCCACGGCTTCACCAGCGATTGTCATACTAATAATTTAACAATTCATTCATTATTTTATATTATTATTAGTAGTAATATTATTGGTGTGTTCTGTTTGATAGGCCGCGTAAAGGTGGGTGGGTATGGGTCTCCTGCCAAACTTAAGGGTTCTGCCCCCTGTAGGTGGGGGCACAAAAATTGGTTAGCGACGATCATTCCCCTCGTTCCTATGAGATTGCAGACTCCTCCTGCAGGCATTGTCACCGAGGAGGGATGGGGGGGGCAGTAGAAGAAGAAAAATGGTAGGAAAAATGAAGAGATTAAAAATCACCCCCCAAACAGGAGCCGCCACTTCACTCTACCTCGAACAGTGAAGACACACATAGGTAGATAGACAAAATACATAGACAGACGCACAGACAGAAAGACACAGATAGACGCACATAGACAGACACACAAAGACAGAGACAGATATACATGTATACATAGACAGACACATATAGGCAGACACACAAATACAGGCACACACATACATATATAGACAGACTCACACAGGCCCCTAAACAAAGAAAGACACACATAGACAGACACACACATACATACATACATATACAGACTCACACAGGCAGCAAAACAAAGAGAGACACATATAGACAGACACACAAAGACAGACACACATAGACAGACACACAAAGACAGATACACACATACATACATACATAGATCGACACACAAAGACAGACACACGCATACATACATAGACATACACACATATGCAAACACACAAAGAGAGACAGATACACACAAAATATAATATAATTTTCTAAACACACATATTTTACTTATTTCTTTCATTACTTCTGCTCAAATGTATATAGGATAGGGGGGGGGGTAAGGGGAATCAGGGGGACAAATATAATTTCCTAGTTTTAGTGTCGTTTCCCTCTTCCGGTTGTCCCATAATTGGCTGTAATGAATTTTAATTAATTTAATTAATAATTTTCTAAATTGGATCGTGGCTGAAAGACGAGAAGAGAAACCCACCATGGAAAATCGAGCTACGATTCCTCAGCCTTGGCCCCTTTTGGGGGGACTTACAGTTTAACGATGACCCTGAGCAATGAGTATCTACATGGTGGGGCCCCCGCCGTGGTATCGACTTGAATTTGACCCCATTCGGCGACTTATCAGAGTCGATGTAGCTTAACTTCGAAGTAATCGGCGACGGTGTTTCTACTGACTTAGGTCCGGAGTGTTTGATGTCCATTTTGGGAGACGTTTAGAGGACAGAATCCATTTTTCATGGCTGTAAATGGAGTTCACAATGAATAATGGAGGATTGGGAAATGTATGGTTGTGTAATGAGAAATGTATGGTTGTGTAATGGGAAATGTATGGTTGTGTAATGGGAAATGTAATGGTTGTGTAATGGGAAATGTATGGTTGTGTAATAAGAAATGTTAGGTTGTGTAATGGAAAATGTATGGTTGTGTAATGGGAAATGTATGGTTGTGTAATGGTAGTCCTCTCGGTTAATTAAATATATAAACGATGGAAAGAATGAATGATGTTGGATAAAACAGGGAGTGTTTTGAGTCGTGTGAACGGGACTCTTATAAGGTACTATGTCAGTCGGTAGGTCGTCGGTCGGATGGTAACCATTTTACTTTTCAATGAGTTTTTTGGTAATCACATCGTAACTATTCGGCCAATTCTAACGAAATTTGAAACCATTATGTTGTTTTAAAGTCTATTTCCAAGGATATAATTTCCAAGGTCCTCTCAAGGCTAGTCCGACAAATCTCGAAAGTTTTGAAGGTCGAAAGGTCATATGGTCATACCTCAGAATAATTGAGAGCACGCGACTTCGATCTATTGAGCTTGTTTTTTTCCGAAACGGTGCCTATCAGGCGACTTCAACCAAGGGCATAATCCCTCATAACCATAAACCTTACAACAATAAATTAGAAGGAGCCATTACATAGATTGGACCGATTAAGGAGAGTTGCGCGCTTTACCGCTCAATAGCATTCAACTAGTCTCCTAGATTAGCTATTCGGCCTTTTTATCTTCCGCATTGTCGTGGTATGACATTATATTAAATCAATACCATATTATATCTATGGGGGAGGGACCGATAACTTACAGGTGAACCGACGAAGGGACGGAACACCGCTAGTTTAGACGGGCTGAAATGGGAGATGAGAGTGCAACGAGGTCAGGTAACAAATGCGCATTGGCAAAGCTCAAGGTTATTTAAAGAGGCATGTACAAAAATATAATTTTATTTAATAAAAATAATGAGAGAATTGATGGGTAAAATTACCTCAGAGAATTAACAGACAAAATCACATCAGTAAACGAAGGGGGGAATTGTAGTTATAAATAAGACTATGAAGTTAGAACCTTAAGTTATTACAGGAGGAGACTATTCAAATTGGGGGGGGGGTAATTAACTCAATTGGGTTACTGAGGGGGGAGAGGGTTGGCTTACGGATGTCTTCTGCACGTGAGGTGAGGCCACTCGGAACTTCTGAGCGGGAATTTGAAGTGATGACGGTTCTCCAAAAACAGGGGAGAGGGGTAACTTCCGGTCCAGGGAGGAGAGTATTTCGGCCACCCAAAATAAGGGGCGAACGAAGGAGATCTTCGACAGGAGTTGATGAGAGAATCCGGAAAATCACTCGGTGGCGATCGTTTAATGGAATTACCTCACTGGCTGGGGCTAATTCCAAATATACAAAATAGTTCAGCTGTCACTTTGCTTTGTTGTTAGCACATGACTTGGAACTATGAAGAATCTTCTGGGGTCCGGGCGAGAGTTATTAACTCTGTGTCTCTTCATGGGAGTCGAGCGCTATTTATGTCCGAGGCTATCCCCGGGGTTGGGGGGGCGGTAAGCGGGAAACAGCTTTACTCTCGAATGGCCTCGAATCTTCTTGCAGAGGCTCTTCTGCCCGTGTGGACACGGTTCGAGGCTACCGCTTGTGGAAGGGGTGGGTGGGGGAGGAGGCTTACCAATTTAGGTCTAACCGGGCCTTCGGCAGCGCATGGAAGTTCCGTTCTGCTCAAGAGAGTCCACGTGGGGTTCCCTCACACGCATATTTACAATTCCCTAACTTCACCACTTATTCACACACCTTTGCGAAACCTTCACTGTTTAAAGGTTCAATGTCCCGTTTTAAGTAACCACTGCTACAGCCAGAGCTGTAGCAGTGTCTAGCGCCTCCCCCATCCCCAATCAAGATTGTGGGGCCTCCATAACAATATATCATACATTTACAAGTAGTGCCAAGCACGACAAATAATATTCTCAGCAGTGCCAACGCTGCGGAATACTTACATAAAATGTGTATTCGAAAATTTTAGATTTTCATTCATAACAAATTGGGGGGGGGCACGGTGGGGCCCCTTCAAGAGCCCCCCTGGGGGTTCGGGAGGCAGTCGCTACGGCTCTGGCTACAGCTACTACTAATAATAAATAAAATATTGAAAAAACTATTAGCGTTTCCCGTTGAAAGTTTCTCAGAATTACATCCGAGATGGAGATGAAATTTCAAATCCGAGGTCATTTTGGAACCCGATCGTTGGAGGTGATACAGATCTCTCAAGTATTCTTATTTGACTAAATACTCTATTTAGTTGCAGTATTAATATTTTAAAAGTATTAACAATGGAAATATTTATTATCAGAACGGTCAGAAGAAAAAATAGAACTTTTATATCCGCAGCAATGAAGCAAATTGTAAATAACAAGAGCTCATCATGAAAACACGCGGAATTTTTATGTAATTTTTGCTATGTGTACTAAGCTGGTTCAAAAAGAGCGGTGTGTCCCAATCGTATGGAAGCTGGTGCATAAAGGGTGCTTTATCTCTCATCGTCTGCTAGCCTGGCTGATAAAATGTGCTTTTTCGCAAATCGTGTGCTAAGTTGGCGCACAAAGGGTGTTTGTCTCCAATCGTTTGCTAACTTGGTGGAGAAACGGTGATTTGTCCAAACCACGTGTGTACAGTAAGCTGGCGCTCAAAGGGTGCTTTCTCATAAATTGTGTGCTACGCTGGCGCACAAAAACTGTTTCGTCCCAAATTCATTTGTAACCTGTCGCGCAAATGGCCTTTTGTCCAAAATCGTGTGCGAATTTAAAGCACAAAGCACAAAAAATAGGCTAAGCTAGCGAACATATGGTGTTTTTTCCCAAGCTTTTGTATATACTGGCGCACAAAGAGTGCTTTGTCTCAAATTGTTCGCTAAGCTATTTCATAAAGGGTGTTTTTTTTCCAAGTCTTATGCTAAGATGACGCACAAAGGGTGTTTTGTTCCAAATCGTAAGATAAGCTGGCATAGAGAGCATGCTTTGTCTGAAATTGTGTGCTAAGCTGGCACACAAAAAACGCTTTGTCCCAAATCGTGTGTAAAGTTGGCTCACAAACGGTTATTTTTCCATATCACATAATTCAATAATTGATGTCGCATAAATAATGATTTGCCCCGAATTGTGTCCTAACCTGAGGCACGGAGGATTCATTGTCACAAACTTTGTCCTGAGCTATCCTGTGCTATCCTAGTGCACAAAGGTTTTTTTGCCAAACTCTTGTGTAAGCTGGTGCACAAAGTGTTTTGTTCCAAACTTATGTGTTAGCTGGCGCCCAAAGGGTGCTTTTGGCCAAACTCTTGTGTAAGCTGGCGCACAATAAGTGCTTTGTCCCAAACTCGTGTGTAAGCTGATGCACAAAGAGTCCCAAAATGTGAGCTAAGCAGGCGAAAATGGCTGCTTTGTGTCAAATCGTGTGCTAAACTGATGCACAAAGGGTGTTTTGCGCTATCCTGTTGTGTAAACTGAATCACAAAGAACGCTTTAACCCAAATTATGTGCTAAGCCGAGGCACAAAGAGTTTTATCCAAACTCATCAGTAAGCTGGTTAAAAAGGGGTGTCTTGTCCCATTCGTATCCTGAGCTGGTGCAAAAAAGGGTGCTTTGTCGTAATCTCTTGTGTATACTGGCTCACAATGAATGTTTTGTCACAAACTCATCTGTAAATTGGAGCGCAAAGGGTGCGATGTCCCAAATTGTTTACTATGTTGTCGCACAAGGGTGGCTTTTTCTCAGATCTTGTGCTAACCTGGCGCACAAAGGATGCATTGTACAAAACTGTGTGCTAAGCTTTTGGACAACGGATGCTTTGTTCCCAAAGTGTATAAGCTGGTGCGCAAAGGGCGCTTTGTCCAAAATTGTGTGCTAAGCTGGCGCACACAGAGTACTTTGTCCCAAACTCTTATATATGCTGACGCGCAAAGAGCATTTTGTCCCGAATTGTGTGTTAATCTAGCACTCAAATTGTTCTCTGCCCCAAATAGTGGGCTAAACTGGCACCCAAAGGGTGCTTTGCCCAGAATAGTGGGCTAAGTGGTCACCAAATGGTGCTTTGCACATAACAGTGGGCTAATCTGGCGCACATAAAGTGCTTTGTCCCAAACTCCTGTATAATATGGGGCGTACAGGGCTCTTTTCTCAAATTGTGTACTAAGATGGCGTCCAAAGAGTTGTCGCAAATCGTGTGCTAAGCTGGCGCATAATGTGTGGTTTGTCGCAATCTCGTGTGGAGGCTGGTGAGAAAAGGGCGCCTTTTCCTAAATTGGGTTCTTAGCTTGCTCCTATAGGGTGGTTGCTTCCCTAAATCGTGTGCTAAGCTCGTTGCCAAAAGGTGCATTGTCTCAAACTCTTGTGTAAGCTGGAACACGAAGGACGCTTTGTCTCACTGTGATAGAACGTGTTGAAGCTGCGTTTAATTTCAACTCCTACCCCGTATTATTTAAAACCACGATGCTGCCCACGTGCATCTTCGATTCGAGGCTTGGAGTCTTATCTCAGCTACCGGATGCCAATGTTTGAACAAGGAGGTTATCGTCCCCCCGTTCGCCCCCATACGCCGACCTCGCCAGATCGAGTTAGGCTTATGAACAGATAAGGCATTGTTCCCCGGCCCGGCTGTGCGTTCCCTCCAAGCTTTCACTCCATTTTCCCCCAAGCCAAGGAGATGTCCTGGCTATTTATATGGAAACTTTACCACTAAGATCAGATTGGAGATCCAGATGTTCGTCGCGAAACATCACCACGACCCTCTCTCCCTTTGTGCGCCAAGGGACCTCGACCTCGAGATTCACCATCACTTGTCCAGAAGGAGGACAATATTCCTTGAGTGCCAAAGGTTCGAGCCTTTCCGACGCCAAGTCCCCAAGGCCCCCCCCCTGTTGTTCAAGGAGAACAGCATTAGAACAGCCATTGTTCGTTTTGAGCCCTTCGCCAAGAAACGGTTCTCATCCCCCCCCTGTTGTTCAAGGAGAACAGCATTAGAACAGCCATTGTTCGTTTTGAACCCTTCGCCAAAAAACGGTTCTCATCCCCCCCCCCTGTTTTTCAAGGAGAACAGCATTAGAACAGCCATTGTTCGTTTTGAGCCCTTCGCCAAGAAACGGTTCTCATCCCCCCCCCCCTGTTGTTCAAGGAGAACAGCATTAGAACAGCCATTGTTCGTTTTGAGCCCTTCGCCAAGAAACGGTTCTCATCCCCCCCTGTTGTTCAAGGAGAACAGCATTAGAACAGCCATTGTTCGTTTTGAGCCCTTCGCCAAGAAACGGTTCTCACCTCCCCTGTTATTCAAAGGAGAACAACATTAGAACAGCCATTGTTCTTGAGCCCGTAGACAAGAGACGGTTCTCATCCCCCCCTTTGTTCAGAAGAGAACAACCTAGAACAGCCATTGTTCTTCAAGCCGTTCGTCGAGAAACGGTTCTCCTTCCCAAGACGCCTTGTCAGGATCCTTTTATCCCCCCTCTTCGGCTGGAACTCGCCAGCGGACCGAATATTCCTTCAAGTACCTTCCACTGCACCCTAATGAAAAGTTACGTAAGCCAAACGTCACCTTTTGAGTATTGATCCCTTTTTGTCAATTCTATCCTGTTCTTTAAATGGTTTATCGAACCATCCCATCTCTTTAACTCTATATTTGTTTTACCTTTTTTAATCCCTTAAATCCTTGGATTAGCCCGAGTCTCCACGACCCTTTCCATTCTGTTTATGTCAATATTTTCCGTTTTTGTGTATTGTTTATAGTTATTATTAATAAAACTCTATTTTATTAATGATAGCAATATTATTATCCTTGAGCTCAGTTCCACTTCTTAAGCATATCGAAGATACATAATATCGGCCGCCAGACAGTAACGCACTCTAAAGATAATTAAGGAAGTTCCCTCAACAAATAGTATATATATGGTATCGTCGGGAGTCATTCTACGACACTCACATTCATTTACTCCTTAGGATTTGTTACATTTCCAGGAAAAAGGGAGGGAGGGAGGGGCTATTCCGGGACATTCATCTCTCAATGAGCCGCAATTTTAATGACATATCTTAAAAGTTCTCAACGCAACAATTTTGGGGGGCCATAAATTTGTGGTCATAATTATTGGATTTTAACTACATACGATAAGTTTTTTTGAGAATAAAGGAAGAAATCCGTAAGGGGTAGTCATAAATTTAGCTTGGTTTGAATTTCTAGTAGACAGCCACAAGATTCCTTAAAATCGAAGACCTAATTAATTTTTATTTATTTCAACCAACAAATTCAGTAATCAAATTATGTAGCTATGTCGACCATTTACACAAAACAGCTCTCACGTTTTTTATCATAATTGTCTATGGTTTACTGTTTATGCAGCTATAAGATATCTGGTGGAGAATTTTTTATTCCCATATTCCTTCATTTTACATATATATTTAAAAGCTTAAGAATAAAATTGTTTCAGATTATTTTCAGTATCGAGAAAAATTTATTAATCAACGCCTTTTAGAACCTCATTATAATTCTGTTTACCCAAAGCAACAAATATGGATGATAAACAAAATACAACTCATATGCATATAACGTAGGTCAGAAATAAACAAAAAAATTTAAAAATAACTATTTATCTAGTTTACAGAAAAACGAAAATATACAAAATTAACATATGGTTCTAATACGGTAGTATATCAAGATCCTACACCAAAACACTTGTGCCAGAGCGATATGTTCGAGCCTCTCTGAACTAAGCTAATTATTTGATATTTCCTCAGGGGAGACTCGAATGACATGAAAGTAAACTTCGGTCAATTCCCGCACTCCAAACAAAGCCATCTTAGGATTTGGTTGCCATTTGCACTGCGCTTGGTCTTGAACTTTCCTACTTATTAATTCCCTTTCCCATGAAACTTTCTGACCATTCATAACTTTGCTATTGCAATCTCATCCGAAACACTATCACTGACGACAAACCCAGGGTAATCTTGACAACTCACTTGTTCAAATCGCAATGTATGGATTAAATTCCTTTGACTATTTTGAGGTAATTGGTTTTTCGGTATAGGAGGACCTTCGAATAATTGAAGTTGGCGTTTCTGTGCAGTAAAGGTCGCTCACACAAAATCGTTAGACTACCCCCCTTATCTCCCCATCTCCTGTTTTTCCTCTTTCCCTTATAACTATGGGATTACGGGGGAGGTTATTCGGGTGTGTTTTTTTTATATGCACAAACTGGTGCTTGGAAGTTTGGGAAAAGATTCTTATTTATGGTAAAGTTGGTGAAGTTTGCGTAAAGGTAAATTATAACTTGATTAGACGTTAATCGGTTCAAGTTTGTTTTTTTTAAACTCTATGTAATCACTGATGTTATTTTTTTTAAACCCTATCGTAGTACTTGGAATTGAGGCGAAACGGGTTTTTCCTTTTGGCTATAAAAAAATGCTCTGAAGCAAAAAGCTACTCCCAACTTGGAGGACATTCACAGAATGGTCACTTTTTGTTACCATATTCAAGGACGTTCATGACGTCGATAGTTCATTGGCATCGTAGCAAACTATGTAGTTTTTGTTTCACTAGTTAGAATTTGTTTTACGTATATAAATATTATGAAGTAGCACTGTCTCATACACAAAAATGCTACGTTACTATATTTAAATACTGAAACTAAATTTCAACTATTCAAAAGCAGTGAAGCGAAAATGTGACATTCCAAAGTAAGATACGAGGGGCGGTCAATAAGTTTTGCAATTCGGATATAAGGAAACGAGATATGAGGAAAAGTGTTTTATTATTTTTCAATATAACTACCCTCGACTTCAATGCACATGCGCCACTTGTCCCTGAGGCTTCGAATTCCCGACAACCGGAAATCTCCCAACTGCTGTTCAATCCACTCCTGGACGGTGAGCTGGACATCTGCATCGTCCCCAAAACGGCGTCCACGCAGTGTAACCTTGAGCTGGCGAAATAAAGGGTAGTCGCTAAGGGCCAGATTTGGACTGTAGGGGGGATAGTTGAGCTCCTCGAATCCGCCCTCGCACAGGGCAGCTTGTGCACCTCTGGCCTTGTGGACTTTTACGACGTTGAAGTCGATCATGGGGCGTGAGGTTTCTAGGGACCCAACGAGCAGAGACCTTGGTCATGGCCAAATTGTCGTGGATGATGTTGATAACACTTTCCTGTGATA
Source organism: Ceratothoa steindachneri (assembly GCA_963969495.1). NCBI lineage: Eukaryota > Metazoa > Arthropoda > Malacostraca > Isopoda > Cymothoidae > Ceratothoa > Ceratothoa steindachneri. Next base: position 75,213,367 of record OZ018320.1, read on the forward strand.
TTCCAAGTTCTCGCTCAATTTCTTCGACCTTCACCCGTCGATTTTCGAGGATTATCCTCTGCACACGGGCCACATTGTACTCGTTGGTCACGTCTAACGGGCGTCCTGGACAAGGGTCCCTATTCCAGCAAGCAATGTTTGCATAGGAAGGGGCGATGTCGGTGTACACTGCAACCATGCTTTCATGGATCTCTTTTGCATTCTTGGATTCCTTGGTCAAAAATTTGATCTCTGCACGGTGCTCAACCTTCTCCATTGTTCAAAAATTGTTACTAACGATCTGCGATCAGCTACTGCTTCTTAAATGGACGAGGCAGAAGCGTGCGACTGCAGGTCCTGACTTGTCATAACTTGTCCTAACACCCCGACAAACAGCCATCCCCCTTCCTCTGTTTTGCCCTACCGCAAAACTTATTGCCTGCCCCTCGTATACATTACGAAACTGACGTTGTTTTGTATTAACTTGAAATATTACTTTACCATAATGCATCAAGCTTGTTCGTTTGTATACTTGGGGTGTATGTATACTTACTTATCTATGTATGCCTCTCACCTGGGAACGTTGAATTTTTCCTTCCAATAACTGATCACTAGGCCACTTATATATATATATATATATATATATATATATATATATATATATATATATATATATATATATATATATATATATATATTATACATATAGTTACAATATTGGATGAAAATAGTATGGGATTTTATGAATTAATGACACTCGGTACAGTAAAATAGACTGTAAATTCAAAATCCGCATTAGAAATAGGTCAAGAAAAAGTCAAATTCATCTTTGATGAGGAAACATTTTTTATTTACCTGTGATAATAGAGCCTGACAAAATACAGGGTTGTCCAAAAGTCTTGTCACCCCCTGCCGAAAAGTAATAAAAACAATAGAGGAATAATATAATAATATCAAACATATGTACTGGTTTTAGTGTATTTACTTTCATTGACACTGTAACATATCGAGAAGTTCCGTATGAACACCATCATTTACGTGGGGCAAAATGATGTGGCACCATTTCCTATTAACAGGGGGCGACAAGACTTTCGGACCACCCTCTACTTCTCTATCGATGCGGTTTTGTGTTTTGGGGACTGAAGATGTTTTTCTGATTAGATCTCAGTTTCAGGCTTCCTCCCTCTACGTTTAGCGGCGTTATGTCCACCACTTGTCAGAGGAAAGCATCAAACAATACTAAGCACAACAGATAAAATTGGGTTTAGCTGTTTTGACAACGAGCCCACTGTAAGCTTAAATGGATGGTGATATGGGGTGGGAGGCAAAACTCACAACACTACTAAGGAATAAGCGATTGGTTTCCCTCCTGCTTAACTCACCACCCGTTCACTCTATCATGGACTCGATATACAAATGGTAAGGAGAATATAACATCTCTCTTTTTGAGCAATTCCTGACTTTACCTCTTCAGAAATATCATCCGCTCCGGACAGGTTCACTACATACTACACAACTAACCAGACACTTCGACTTTCTCTCAATCTCTCTTTATGTATTTGACCCTGTCAATTTCCACTAGCAGGACGCAAGCATTAGCCGGTCTCCTTCGATCGACAGCTATTTAAGGCGAGGTTTTGTCTAGTGAATCTTCCGTCATCTATCGCCTTCGGGGCAACAAGGTGCAAGACACAGTTTTATGTTATTAGTATCACTAACTTGCAAGGTGGGAACCTTCCTGATTCAATGAGGTGGGGATGTGGATATGCAAACCACGTAGACAAATTCCAGGACGGTGAGTGATATGGTGTGAACGAAAATAGGAGGAAAAGACATGGGTGCAGTGATTAAACATGCGTGTGATAGTGAATTTGGTCGGAACTGCCTGCGTTTATGCCAAGACTAACGCACTGCTTCATTGTCGGCAGCTTCGTAAGAGCGACGAAATTATATGTGTCCTCTTTCTCGCTGGGAATCGAACTCAGTGTCCAGCAATAGAAATCCAACACATTATTCAACAGGCTATAGAGGGATCATGGAAAACGTTATTTGCCGAATTTTCAACAGTAGTCAATTATTTTCCCATTTTGCCGCCTTAACTAGAGGCTTAATTCACTTGCAGGCATTTGCACGATCGTTGGAAGATCAGGCATTTTAGAATATAGGAACTGGGAGGCGAGCGGGATAGATTAGTAATTTTATAGGAGTGAACTGTAAGGTGGGCAAGAAAGATTAGACCTTTTATAGGAGTAAATTGTGAGGCGGGGGAGAAATATCAGACTTTTACAAGGTGGGAACTGTGAAGCGGGAGAGAACGATCAGGCCTATTATAAGTGGGAAGTGTGAGACACTCAAGAAAGATCAATCTTTTTAAAGGAGTGAACAGTGAGGCGGGCAGGAAAGATCAGGCCTTTAAAGGATGGGGACTTTATGGTGAGCGAGGAAGATCAGGCCTTTTATGGGATTAAAATCTAGGATGTTCGTGATTTTTTTTTAAACGGCCCATCTGGCGCCTCCCACAAAGGGCATATGTCGTCACAATTGAAATTTCAGCCTAGTAATAGACTATTTTATAATTCACAAAAAAAACAAAAAACAAAGAAAATGAAAAAATAACCACACAATAAACGCAAAAAAATAAGAAACTGAATAATGGCAAGAAGACGAAAGAATCACGCCCCGGCGTCGGGGGGCTGCCCGCTTCCCACCAGCGCAGAATCATGCGCACAACACTGAAAATTCAGTGACCTTCCTCTCTTCCCGGTACCGGGTCAGGTAACGTGCGTGAAGATAACCAGACTGGGACATTCAACAAGAATGTGCCGAACAGTTTGGGTGGAGGACAACGCAGTCGTCGCATTAAGGTGCAGGGTGGTGCCTCCCCTGAGAGTGCCCAATTCGAAGCCATCAGAAAGACACCAAAATATATTGCCTCATGGGAGGGGGGGCAATGGAAACAAGCCGCGGTGCAATGGCGCGCAACTTTAACATCCCCTCGACTCTCTCCCATCTTCTTTGCGAGGAAGCCTGGAGGCCGGTGCCTATTCCTGCCATGTTGTCGATGTGAGGAAGAACAAAACACTGGTCTGGTCAACCAGTCTTCGCGCGCTCTTTGGCGCTCTCATTCCTAGCAACTCCCATATATACAGGAACCCAACCGAAGATAATATCGACATTCACAATGTTCGCGGCAACTCTGTCTCTATGGATACCTCAAGCCAGAGAGAGTGGAGATTCCAATGCCCCGAGATCACTCAGAGAGCTTTGTGAGTCACTAAAGATCACAACTCGGCTTCCGAGACGGAAACCTTTCGATATGCTTTGGACCGAGCGAGGTAGTGCAACCAACTCGGCTGTGAAGACAGACGCAGTTCCTGGTAAAGCTCCACTGACTTTAAAGAGAGGAGATGCAGCGTGAAAGCTGACCGTCTCCTGTGACTTGGAGCCATCCTTGTACAATGGCACGGATCCGTGTGATACAAGGTGTGGTCCAAAAAGGTCGAACGCAATAATTCAATCGATGTAGAAGCTTTGAAAGTAGAGGCGTTACGAGAAATAGTCTAAGGTAGTATCGCCCAGGGTGGCGTCTTGTGTAGAACTAGAGGCACCACCTGCTCGGGAGCTACATCGGCCTCTCGAAGCAGTTTTCTAGCCCTAAATCCAAATGACTCAGGGTATGATTGGCGTGCCTCGGCGGCTTAAGCACCGTCGAACTCTCCTGCAGGTGCAGTTAAAGCCGTTAAAGACAGGGGGACGTATAGCCCACACGTACAAGCGCATAATAAACTGTGCAAGGCAAAAAGCGCGTGGCTTCTCCCCGGTATTGACATGTAGTCTCTTAATATAAGACGTTTGGAAAGCACCGTTCGCCAGACGGAGACGGCTGTGTTGGATCGAATCTACTCTCCGCAATACACGCTGGAATGTGGAAGCTTAAAACTCGCATATGTAGTAAAACTAGGAATGAACAGAGGATCGGTATAAGAGTAAGGGAGTAGCTCTATTATCACTTCAAGTGCTAAAGGTCACGAAACGAAGATTGTATAAGGAAACCAAGGAAGCGGTGTGAATCGACAACTTCAAGGTCAGTCATATTTAGGAACAAGTCCGGGCCGGAGTGAAGCCGTGGATGGCAGCAAAATTGCAACAACTCAGGCCTGGCCAATGGAAACCGAAACTTATGCGCTTCGCCATAGCTAGAGATGCAGTTCATTGCGTGTTGGAGTCGACACCCCAGATTTGGCATGTAGGTCTCACCAAAAGAGATCGAAAGGTCGTCCACGTAGAGCGTAGCGAAAACATCTTCCGGTAGCACCGAGGTGATAGCGTTAATGCTAAGGGTAAAGACTGTGACACTGAAGCCACTTACCGGCGGGGCGCCCTTTTTCTGCCTCATTGGGCCGGAAAGGGTTCCACCTGTAGCGTACGAGAAGTGCAGGCGAGCTGCTCGAAAGCTTCGCTTGAATGAGTCTCTTTTTTGAGACTCAGGATGGCCGAGTGGATTCGCCGCTGGCTAACAGTGGTCCAGCGACACAGGAAGCTGTTTCCAACTCGCCTATGCTATTATTTTTTTCTTCGCTCCTATTCCTAATCTTTTCTATCTACAATAATTCCAACGACGAATCCACTCAGCCCTCCTGAATCTCAAAATAAGACTTATTTAAGCGGCTCGCCTGCACTTCTCGTACGCTACACACCCACCCGTATGTAGAATCGAGGATTTTACAGAAATTCAGATACAAAAATTGTGAGGTGTCCCCTGTCACCCATCGTGTAGAGAGTCTCCATGATATCGTATCGCCATGCGATATCATATGCCTTTTTTAGGTCGAAAAATACCATGGCGTAGTACTGTCTACGAAGGTAGGCCTCGCAGATAGCATTATCCAGCAGGAGCAGAGCATCCAACGTGGAGTAAAACTTGTGGAAGCCCCATTGTGCGGAAGACAGGTGGCATCCGTTGTCTAGAAAAAATGACTAATATAACATTTGATCATTTCTCCTTCAACTTGAACAAGCAGGATGTTAAAGAAAATTGGTAGAAACTGGCCGAGATATAGTGATCTCTCCCCGGTTTGCTAAAAGAGAGCATAGTAGCCATTTTTCGGGAGTCGGGAACGATATCCTCTATCCAGATCATGTTGAACAGTTCTAACAGAAATGCCATGTCATGATCACCTAGATGTCTAAGCATGGCATACCGGACATCTTCCAGACCAGGGGCGATGTGCGCGCATGAAATGAGAGCGCAACGCAAGTCATTTAAAGTAAACCTGTTGTTGAAAGGTTCTCCACCTTTGTAGGTAAAGTCAAGACGGCGACCTTCAGTGCCTGAGGGCGTTCATTGAATGCTGTCAGAGCAGCATATCAGATAAAAAATGCGAAGAAAGTGGTCGCGAAAACCCCCGCCACGCACGTGGGGTCCGAGATTGTGGTCCTGTTCTCCTGGAGAAAGGAGGGGTGTCGGAACATATAACTTCGGTCATAGAGACTACAATATAAATTCAAGTCATTTACTAATAAGCCTTATTATAAATTATTGGTTTATTTTTCCACTATGGTAATTGTAGGTAGTAATTATCTGTCTCCATTTCATGTGTATGGTTAGCCAATTGAATTTGTTTTGTCTGTGAGGATTATATTAGAGAAAATTCTCGCTATCTTTTTATTGTTCGCTTGAATTCAACCCCTGTATTTCACTGTAATTATCGCTCTCGCTGTAAAGACTGTGCTTTCGATCCAATTCTTCTCTTTCCTTGTTTCTTTGACATGAATACTGATTGCCAGTTTAGCGAGTGTTGAATATGTAATTTTGCGAAGTATCCTTAGGGTGTAAGTATTTGTACATATGTATATTATTTCATAGTACTGATTACCAGTGGCATGCAGTGAGTTTTGAATTAAAGATGAGGAAGCAATTTAAGTTTCACAAAAATAAATATGTTTATGGAAGTAAATATGTTGTTCATTAAAAATAAGTATAAAATTGTAAGCTACTGAGTTTGTTTAATGTTATTTTTTTAATGTTATTTTTTTAAACCTTATTTAAATTTTAAAATAGCTTCTGTAACTGTGAACAACCAGCTAACCAAAATGTTCTATCATATTAGCCTACATTGGATTTGCGAGTGCAACACTGTTTTGGATGACAGATATAGTTTGGGCGTAGGCCTACCTGTTTTAATAATAGTTTCTCTTTCATTATAAGTCTTTACACTGAACTTCCTTTTTAATTCATTTCCAATAATGCAATCGCATTTTCTCTCAACTTTATTTGCATCCATTTTGTTTAAAGCTGGGTTATCACTTAAAAAAATGAATAAACAATACATCACACTTATCTAAGCACCGCCTCAGGGCTACTGATCTCAAAGATACGAAGGGTAACTGTCATGCTATGACATTACATTATATCAATACCATATTATATCTATGGGGGAGGAACCAATAACTTAAAGGCGAACCGACAAGGAACGGGACGCCACGAGTTTCGACGCGCGGAACAACGAGATAAGAGTGCAACGAGGTCAGGTAAAATTTGGGCAATGGCAAAGCTCAAGGTTATTTAAAGAGGCAAGTACAAAAATATAATTTTATTTACATAAAAATAAGATACTTAAGGGGCAAAATTACATCAGAGAATTAATGGGCAAAATTACACCAGAGAATTAATGGGCAAAATTACATCGGTAAACGAGGGGGGAATTATAGTTATGCATCAGACTCTGAAGTTAAAATTTAATATATTACAGAAGGAGACTATTCAAAAGGGAAGGATTAACTCAAATGGGTTACTGAAGAGGGAGAGGGATGGCTTACGGAGGATTCCGGGTGAGACGTCAGGGTAAGGCTTCACGGATGTCTTCTGCACGTGAGGCGAGGGCGCTCAAAACTTCTAAGCGGGAGCTTAAAGTGATGACGGTTCGCCAAAAAGGCGGGGGGGGGGGGCGGTAACGTCCGGTCCAGAGGAGAGTATTTGTGCCACCCGAAAACGAGGGGCGAAAGAGGAGGGCTTCGACAGGAGTTGATGAGTGGAGTCGGAAAAATCGCTCGGTAGCCATCGTCAAATGGAATTACCTCACTGGCTGGGGCTAATTCCAACACACAAAAAGTTCAGCCGTCACTTTGCTTTGTGGTTAGCACCTGACTTGGAACTAAGGGAATCTTCTTGGGTCCGGGCGAGACTCCTCAACTCTGTGTCTCCCACATGGAAGATGAGCCCTATATATATGCGAGGCTCCCTCCGCGGGGGCGGGGGAAACAGCGCTACTCTCGATTGGCCTCGAATCTTCACGCCGAGGTGGTTCTAACCCACGTAAAGGTGATCCGTGGTGGATGCGGTTCGAGGCTACCGCTTGTGGAAGGGGGAAGGGGGACGCATTACCCATTTAAGCCTAACCAACTTCTAGAATCTTCTCCAGCGCAAGGACATCACTTCGTGCTGGAAATAAATTCCACGTGGAATTCCCCCATAGTGACTATGGTAGGCCCGCCAGAACCCTAGAATTATTACCAAATTCCTTAAGATATAAGAGCTTAACCATACGAGGATTTTTGCTATTTAGCTGCTTTCTTTCTCAGAACCAGTAGTTAAATACAACCTAAAAAATATTTAAGCTTCAGAACATAATAATAGTTTCGTCAATGTGTCTTAGATATTTTGTTGCATTTTCCTAGATTCTGGCAACTCGGAGGGTTGTCAGATGCAAGCTGATAACTGCAAAGCTAAATTTGCTTCCTTTTCCATATACAAATAGGTTATTTTTTCTTAATTCTAACACAGCATTGAAATATAGATAAAAATCATAAAACTCTAATGATTATATTTTTGCTAAGAAAACCAAAACATCTTTTAAACTGTTCATTCCAAAGCACCAAAAAGCAGAACTATTATTGAAATTAGGAGAAAAAAAAGAGTAGAAATCTCGACGAAAAGAATGCATTTATCCAATTGCAGTCGTGCTCATTAGGGTCTAACACCTGTTTGATTGAAAGTGAACTGTATCTTATACACTGTACAAGTATAGGCAAGCAAAAATGTGAGAACAAAATTGATTATTCTGTCATATTAATTGTTGGGGTGTAATTTCTTCTCTTCTTCTTAAATAGGAGAAGCATTGCTTCCCTTGCTTCCATTTACTGCACGACACTGGTGATTACACTTTTTCATTTCCAACCCCGTAGTGTTGCTATTCAAAGTTTTAAGACAGAAATCTGTTTGCTCGGTGAGTACAATGAGGTCAATTATTCTAAGACAACTTATTTACAGAGGATTCCTGTGAGAACTTGCCTTGAATCCTTTTGACTCGCTTCCGCACCTCTTCAAGAGGGATCTTCCCGTTAAGAGAAGACTACATAAATACATCACCGTGCCACTTACGGGTGAGGCGCTCGAGAAAGATCAAGTCGTTATTAAGGAGTGAACTGTGAGGCAGGCGAGAAAGATCAGCCATTTTATAGGAATGAACTATGAGGCACTCGAAAAGATCAGTTCTTTCAAACTAGTGAACTGTGAGGCGGGGGACAATATCAGGCCATTTAAAGGTAAGAAGCGTGAAGCGGGGGAGAAAGTTCAGAAGTTTTAATGGCATGAACAAACTGTGAGTCCCCTCGAAAAGATAAGGCTTTTTAATATGTTTTAATTTTGTACTCGTAAAAGCATAAAACCTTTTGAATGGCAACAGTTGGTGATAACTTTGTGCAATTTGAAACCTACACAACCCACTTTCGACCAGATATCCGTCACGAGACGGCGTTCACGGCAATAAAGAGTAAAGATATAATGGATAAACAAATGTTTTTGTGAGAGTAACATCTCTACCAGGAACCTAAGCCGCAAAAATGATTCGCAATTCACCGTCTGTTAGATATAGAATTAGTGGGTTACTCCCTTGTCCAGTGGGACATTGTTTCGTGTCTTAGCTTTGTTTTGTGGGGTTTTAATGTACCTTTAGACGAGGCTATATTTTTTAGAATTACGGCTCCTATAATCATGGTGGCAGTTGCCAGATCGGTGCCTTAAAAAACAGGGTCAACAGACCTAAGTCGCGTGCCTTCAATTATTCTGACTAAAGACCTTATGACCACATTAACTCACGATCTTCTAAACTTTCAATAATTCCCAGGCTAACTTGGGAAGACCTTGGCAATTATATCATTTGAAAGAGAATGTAAAAATGATATAAAGAGTTTCAAATTTCGTTAGAAATGGCCAAATAGTTATGAAATTATTGGCAAATAATTCCCGGGCTAAACTAGCGAGGACCTTAACAATTATATTACTCGAAAGAGAATGTAAAACAACATAAGGATACAAATTTTGTTAGAATCAGCCGAATAGTTACGATGTTATTGACAAAAAACTCGTTGGAAAGTAAAATGGTTACCATCCGATCGACCGACCGATCGACCTACGGATAGACATAGTAACTTATAGAGAGTCGCGTGCGCGGCTAAAAATAATGCTTTAGTGATGTTAAGCCACGTTGGGCGGGGTTAGTTGCCAGAAAAAGTTCGATTCTGGTCAACTTTCTGATATTTGCCATATATATGTCTTAGTAACTCGTGGTTAAGGTGACACTTTCAACTCTAGGGTTTATACCAATATATTAGCAACAGACATCCGCATTGTCAGGGGAGAGTCTTTACTGGTTTTTTAAGGGTTTTTATAGTTGGGAATATTCGGATTGATTGTTTGGGAAAATGTTTAATTTCTTTTCGAGAGATGCTTTGAGACAGCGTAAGCCCCAAATTTTCTCTTTAGTTAGTAAGTACAGTTGTATGAAGGGATTAAATTAACTATTTGAATATTTGCAAATAAATGTGTCAACAGTTGGATAAAAAGAATGAATTTGAAAACAGCGTGCAGGTTGCAGTCTGAAAGGAATTTTGAAAGATTTAAAAGTACCTACCAAAGAGCAAAGGTTCCCTGTATCGTAAAAAATATTTGACAATAAATGGATACACCACGACTAAACAATGAAACAAAAACTTTCTTGATTCCTGTAATGAAACTAAACTAACTTGCCGTTAATGCACAAACACACAACATTAAAATATATACTCAAGTGACAGGAAGTCTACTGTAAAAGTTGAGATGGCATTACTAAGGAAAATGAAGGCTATTAAAATGCAACGCTCCTTTCAGATTTGGTCGCAAAGGAATCTCTTGGCTCTCTGATTTTCTGAAAGTGTAACGACAGAGAGGTCCCCACAGACACCCACCAGATGCAAGAGACCCAAGATTGAAAGAACATCTCTCTGATCCTACGCTTCAAAATGCGCACTCACGCCCTCCTAACACCCACATCATTCTCCCAGCCCCATGTACACGGGGAATCATAAAAGTGGCTCACGAACGCTAAAAGGGACCTGTGGAAGACAGTCGTATCTGTAGCCAATTACGGTAATAACAAATAGTCAATTCCTGCGATTAAATTCGGTCGACAGACAAAGAAGGTCATACAGTCAAGGAAAGGCCAGATAAACGATGGAATGGCATATATAGGGAAGCATATTAGGTACACGAAGAAAATGCAAGGGGAAAATCCACAGGCTGATAATATTTTTCTTACAAAAATGATGCCTCGAAGAGTGTGGCTGGGAGACGAAACCTTGATCAAAAACAAACCAACTCTAAAAAAGACTGGTTAAAAGGCTTGCAAACAGAAATGAGGTATTGGAAGACGATGAACTGAAGGTTTTTATTGGATTAATTTCACTTCCAAAATATCAGAGTATATTCGTGGTTAACACACGGGTAACACCATCTGCCTGCTTCTGCACAAAATCGATCCCCCAAACTGTCTGAACTTTTCCGGCACCAGATATAAAGCTATTTAGAGCCCTATTTAACCGTGGTGATACCTTCATTCGTCGAAGGTTTTATCTCAGCCATGTTTCTTGCCTAATTACGGTTTTTTATTTTTTACCAATGACTGTAGATCAGGATCTGATATTATCAAGGCGGTTTTTTGTTCTCTCAAATTAATGAAAAGTGTTTCCTTAAAAATAAATATGAATTTTTACGGCTTTCAATGGTCAAATTTAAACCTTCTAAGCTTAAATATTTTTAATTTGGTTGTATTATTTACTCGCAGGGGAATTTGTTTTGGGACCTAACACCAGTATATCAGATTGGTATAGTAATCCTTAAATATGAAATAACATTAGGTTGTTTCGAATGTCAAATTACTAGAGGGTTAATGCCTGGATTAATTGTTACAAGAACTATCAAACTGTTTGATGTTTAATAAGTTCGAAACGCAACCATCCTGTTCGTATTCACCCATTCACTCGTAACTTGCAAGAATTAGAAAGAATGATTTATCCGGGTATTCCTCCGAACCAATTGTATTATTTACCTGATCCGAGTCAGGTAATAAACCTCTTTAATTCCTTGGATTTGCCCCTTTGCTGACACCGAATGTGTCCGTTATTTATTTGATCACTTGTCTCACATAACCCTCTTTTGTCTATATATTTAATATTTCTATTTTTTGTTATTAAATTTTATTTTTGTTACATCCTTTAAATAACCCTGAACGACTATGGGCCATAATTAACCTTTAAGCAAATCCACACTCACTTATTTTTAATAATTATTATCCACACACTCGGGGACGAATTTCTCCCTATTCGCATTATCCCCTCCCCAACTGGTGGGACCAAGCCATTAGCGTGCCATTGGAAAGGACGTATTAAGGGAAATTCATTTCATTTTCTTGATACAACGTTTCGGGTGAACTTTTCACCCATCTTCGGGTACTGAAAAATACAATTCGTGGAGTAGACAAACCATTTAAGTTAGATTTTAATAGATAATCAAAATGATGAATTTATGGAAAGTATTTAATATTTATTAATTGATATTTTTGGATTATTATGTTGAGGGTTAAAAAAAATTAACGATTGAGGAAACACTGGAAACACATCGAGATAAACTAACCTTAAACAATCAACCGTTAGAGGATAACTGGGGAGAAAGGGCGAGGAGCGTAAGAAGAAAGAGAAGGTTAGGAGGTTGGTAATATTTTTGTTTAGAGTAGAAGTAGTGGGTGAGAAGACGAATCGGAATTTAAGGAAGGAGAAAGGTATTTAATATACATGGATTCAAGAATCCTTAATGATATGGGATCAGGGGTGGTTTTTAAGATTTTAAAATCGTCCGTTGTGATTTCCGTTTTACACTTAATAGAGTGAAGCCTAACAGGCGAGAATTCTTTCGTAGAGATAACCTTTCCTGTCCTGTGGCTAACACCCAAATGCGAACAGAACCTCATAAATAAACTTATAAATAACGGAGTTAGGAGTTTACCTGCCCCAATTGTAAACTGGGGAAAAACATAAGCAGTACAGTGCGCTCGCTGAGGGCGAGGTTCTGTCAAAATTTTGACATGCCCGAATCCAACAAGGTCAGACCTGTCAATTCGCGTACACCCTCCAGCGAAATTTTAATTTTTGGTTAGACGCTTCTAAACTTATCCACGATTATGAGTCTTTAGCTGACTTTATCCTTAAGGATCAGTTATTGCCCCCAGAAATTCCCGCATTTGTCAAGGATCTTAGGTCCTACACCTTCAAGGAGTGCATTGAAGAGGCGGATGTCTACGAGGCAAGCGATAACCTCTATCCAAAGGACAATATGAAGACTGCCCCTCCATCTCCCAAGTCCAAGATTAAAACCTCACGATTCCCTCCACGTAACGCCCCTAAATTCGTTAAGGTATCGGGCCCCTCTAAACCCAGAAGTTTTTCCCCATCGGAACCGAGAGATACAAACTTCTTATTCCCTATTCCCCTGCGTCGTCATTCGCCAGGAGACCGATAATTTCTTTTACATGCGGATTGGAAGGTCATGTGCGTTCAAACTGTCCCCAGAATTCCCAGCTCCGGAATAACTCCGCTCTCCAAGTCCCTCAACTAAGCGCTGCTCCTGCTCCCCCATCATCTCGCTCTGAAACCCCCCCTCCTCTCTCGCTGTCCAGCCCCTCCCCCCCCCCCGGACATTAGGTCAATTTTTCTTTGATAAAAGCTCACCCGGAGGCATAAAATTTGAAAACGGAGTCGTAAATGGATGCCGAGTATCCACTCTAGTTCGCGATACAGGGTGCACGTGTATCGCATTGTCAAAGGAATTACTTCCCCCGGTGGGCCCTGACCACAAAAGGTTTGCAGTAGTCCACGACTGCCTGGGACACGCGAACCGCTTCTCCATTGTGAAGCGCTACCTTGAGTGCTAATAATTCACCGGCTGGGCTGAAGTCGTTTCAGCCCCTATTAAGTTTTGCTCAGTCTTGATCGGACAGTGTGTCCAAGTGTCCCCCAACCCTGTGGCTCAGCCCGTTGTTACGCAGTCCCAGGCAAACAGAGAATCACAGACATAAGCTCACCTTGAAGCCCCCTGCGAAGCTGAGTTTAGCAGCGTCAGGAGCGAAGAATTCGCTCGAGCGCAGAAGGAGTGCGAAACCCTCCTTCCCCTGTGTGATAAAGCTCGGAGCCACGAGCAAAATTCTTCCCGCGGCCACAAAACGGTTTCTTAGATCATAAAAGAAGGTCATTGGTACCGAGCCTGCTCGGATGGTAATAACACCGAGGCTCATTCGCTGTGCGTCCTACGCTCACACGTCCCGCTCGTTCTTAAGATCGCACACGATAGTGTGTTTTCGGGTTACTTCAGCCATAACAAGACTGCGCAGAGGGTATACAGGTATTTCTTTTGGCCGGGTGCTGCCGTTAACATTCCGGAATACTGCCAGTCTTGCGACATATGCCAAAAAACCCTTCAGAAGGGACCAATAATCTCAGAGCTCTTCTCTCGCGTGGCCATTGACCTCATTGGCCCCATTCACCTCCCCTTCTAACGATGGGCATAGTTATGTCCTCATCTTTGTGAAATTACAATGCGCTTACCCGAAGCGTGTCTTTGAAGCGTGCTGACAGTCTTACCTGGGCCGAGACCCTCATAGCTATTTTCCCTCGGTTAGCCATACCGACATAGGTAGGCAATTTACCCCCGAGTTAATGGAGTATGTATGGAAGCTGTTAATGGTAAAGCCACTATTCACTACCCCCTTTTCACCCCGCCGGAAATGAAATTTGCGAGAAACTAAATGAGACCCTAAAGTCTATACTGAAGAAATTATGCGCTGATCAACCCCGAAAGCGGCATTGCTATTTACCGGTATCATTTTTTGCATATGGGGAAATTCCCCATCGTACACTGGGATTTTCCCCCTTCGCGCTACTCTACGGGAGCAATGTACGCGGTCCCCTTAGTATTCTCAATTAATTATTTGCTAACCCACGGCTCCACAGGGAGATTCAATCTTCTTATTCCTATTTTCTGGATCTGCGACGAAGAATGGAAACGTGTGTAGACATCGCTTACCAGAACGCGGACCTTAATTTGGAAAAAATATAGGACCTATTTCTATATCAAATCAAGGGAGAGGAGGTTTAAGCCCGGCGACAAAGTTCTGTCGCTGTTGCCCACCGAGAGAAACAAGCTTCTTAGCCAGTGGAAGGGCCCCTTCCCAGTTCTCGAGGCTTGTGAACCTGTGGACTACCTCATCAGAACGCCTACAAGAGACAAGAGAGAAACTATTCCATGTCAATATGTTAAAACTGTACCACCGCCATGCGTGTATAAATAACATAGTGACCCTCGACAAAGAATCAGCTATGGGGACTGATTACCCCATGGACTCCCTTAATGTAATACAAGTCGTCTGCGTGGAACAGGATAAGGATTATCCTCTCCCTACCTTGTCCGACGCCTTAGAATTACCACCCACTGGATTAAATATTGACACACGGCTGACTCCCGAACAAAATAGTCAGCTGCATCACCTTTTAAATAACTTTGAAGACGTAATATCCGAAGTCCCCGGTTGTGCTACCCAATTTGAGCATGACATTACTCTTACCACCCAAGAGCCCATCTATTCGAAGCCGTATCCTCTCCTATTCACTTGAGGCAAGCGTTTGATTCGGAGGTTTAGAACTTGCTGAAGCTTAATATCATCGATCCTTCCAATTCTAGTTACTGCCCTGCTATCGTGATGGTACGGAAGCCTGATCTTACGTACCGTATGTGCGTCGATTTTTGCAAGCTAAATTCCTTGACTGTCTTCGATGCTGAACCCATTCCTCTAATTGACCAAATCCTCCATCTCTTTGAAGGAGCAAAATTTATCTCCGAGCTAGACCTTCGCACGGCCTTTACCAAATTCTCATTCGGAAGATCGTACGAAAATATGTATACGACATTCTCGACCGATAAAGGCTTATGCAGTTCCGTCGACTCACCTTGGATTAGTAACGGCCTGCAGTAAAAATAATAAGATGATGCGTGGAATCCTAAGTGGGTTGTCAAACGCCACCTTTTATTTCGACAACATATACGTTGCCACCAGCAATTGGGACCAGCATTTAGTCTCCCTCCAAGCACTGTTAAGTAGGCTACGCGAGCATGGCCTCGCGATTGGCCCCAACAAGTGCTACTTCGTCCCTAATTTCGCGACACTTGCAGCTCCTTTATGTGCGCTCCTCCAGAACAAGTCTCCGGATCGCATCGTGTGGAATTCGAAGTCTACTTCCCACTTCCACCAATTAAAGGGCGAATTAGCATCCACCCCCATCCTTAGACTGCCGAACATTAATAAGCCGTTCGGAAGCAGGACGGACGCGAGTTGTGTGCTCCTGCAGTATGGTGACGACGGCAAAAGCTACCTTGTGGCTTACGCGAGTCACAAGTTGTTACCGCGCGAAAGGAATTATGCCGTCATAGAAAAGGAAGTGTCCAGAAGTTTAGAATGTATCTGATAGGAAAGGAGTTTATAATTGAGACGGACCACCGTCCTCTTGCATACCTTCGTAATACCGAAAATAATAACGGGCGCCTTATACGATGAAATGGAACCTACTCTTTCAGGAATATCAGTTTAAAATTTTGTATATTAGAGGGTCTAATAATTGTGTAGCAGATAGCCTCAGCCGTAACCCCTTGGTCACTAACCCCAGCAAAACGGCCTATTAGGAAACAACCCTATTGCTTATTGTATATATAATTTTTTTTTGCAAATTTAAATTGTAGGCTAAGAAAAGAAAGAAAAAAAGAAAGAACCTGCCTTTGTAATATAAACACTGCCTGTATATTTTATCATTTACTTTTCTGACGTCAAACGTTACCTTGTGTATATTTATTTTCCTTGTATATGTCAATTGTTAATTATTTTTTTTTTGTATGTACGATATTTTCATTGCCCCTTTGTAAATTACCTTTTTCTTTGTTTTGTTTTTCTGATGTATACCTAAATTCGGATCAGTCGGTTTTTAGTTGTGTACAACTGTTCGATACAGATCAGAATGTCCTTTGAAATTGTCCCCTCTCTTGACCGTCCACGTGGAATAACGCCTTTCTTTTTTTACGCCCCTTTTCTGCCCCTTCGTCTGAGATAAGCGCAATCTTTTGGAATGGAGGAGAATGTCGTGGTATAGCAATTATATATATATATATATATATATATATATATATATATATATATATATATATATATATATATATATGGGGGACAATGACACGCTAATGGCTTGGTCCGACAAGTTGGGAGGGGTTAATGCGAATGGAGGAGAAATTCGTCCCCGAGTGTGTGGGTAATAATTATCAAAAATAAGTGAGTGCAGATTGGTTTAAAGGTTAATTATGGCCCATAGTCGTTCAGGGTTATTCAAAGGATACAACAAAAATAAAGATTAATAACAAAAAATAGAAATATTAAATATATAGACAAGAGAGGGTTATGTGAGACAAGTGATCAAATAAATAACGGACACAAGTGGTGTCAGCAAAGGGGCAAATCCAAGGAATTAAAGAAGTTAATTACTTGACTCGGATCAGAATCTTAAAAAGGGGCTACACTAAGTCGCAAGGTAAATAATACAATTGGTTCGGGGGACACCAGATTATAACGAGGTCCACAGCGTCGACGTCTTGCACGTGATAAGCGTCGAAGGGAAGCGAATATGCAATCAAAGGAATAGGTTTTACCTCGGAGTTCTCGATGAGGGAGGACTGGGTTTACCTCAGGGTGCTGATGGAGGAGGACTGGTTTTTCCCTCTTGCGCCGGCGTGCTGCACTGCCCATCCAGCAGCAAACCTCCGGTTATATAGGTAGTCGACGGGCGGCAAAATTGCCTCGGGACACGGCGTGCTTCCCTGAGATCTGAAGTTGCCAGCTTCAGCAGGGGGAAGGGGGGGGGGCGAAGGGGTGTCCGAGATAAGGAGCCGGTCGAATAGTCCATCGCGCTCTCTCGTGTCCCGAGTAGGGGAGGTGAGCTTAAATCACCTCGGCCGCGGGAAATAGGCCTCGCAAGATAAACGCAGCTGGTTTGATAAAGCCATGCTCACTCGATTCCTTCCTTGCTTCTCACGCTTTTTGTTCCAAGGTTAAGGGCACGGGGCTCTTCCAAGTGTTCAAGGCGGACCTCCGGACTATATTAGACTCTATTCCTCTACCTTATAGTTTTGATTGGGATACTTTCCTCCTTATTCGGATACGGTAACGTCGAGCCTTCGGTTAAAGGGACACAAGCTAGGACACTATCCGTGCGATTAATTAGTTTAGCTGCGCCTAAGTTGAAAGCGAAAAAAAACGCCTCGGCCAATCAGAGGTAGTACAGGGCGACTGCGCTTCTAGGCTAGTATATAAGAGTTAAGGCGAAGGCGGAATTTAAAGAGCGTCTGCGCGCTAACTTGCCACGTTTCTCTTAAGGGGGACAATTTTGAAACTTAGGCATTATCGTTATGACGAGAACTATATATATCCACTCTTAGCCTTCTTCCAAACTTTCAGCTTCAATCCACTCTTAAATACACTTCTTACATTGATGTCATGCCTTTCCTGCCCAATGATTGTGGCAGTCTCAAGCTAGATTGTGATTACTTAGAGTAATTTCCTTATATCTTTTTCCATTTTACCAGGTCTGCCCCTGTTTATAAGCCATTTATCACCTATTTTCTTGGCCTGGGGCTAATATAGCAGGCTAGTCGCCCACCAGCTTTCGTCCAATCATCCTCGGTCGGGCCGGGAGGGGGAGAGGGGATGGTGTTTTAACGTGTCTGCATTCTTCCTACTGCCTCTCCCCTCTTTCTTTTCCCTATCATACGTTACACAATCGCAAGGCGATAACAGATATAGCATGGACAACCTTGCTGCGGCTAACATCTGGAAGAGTTAGCACCCTTCCAGCCGCAATACCCCCAAGAGGATATGCGGCTATTTAATTTCCACTTTTCTTCAGTTTATCTTCACTTTATTTACAGATCTCTCTTTATAAACTTTCTGCGTGATTCGGCCTCGTTGCTATTGCGCATTAAATTTAAAGGTAAAAATTCCATCGTTTTCTGGTCGTATCCTCCCCCCCCCCCGCCTCTTTACCTTATATCTTCATTCCTGAAGATAGAGTTGCTTTGCCACTGTATTGTGTGTGTGTGTAAGTACGGAATAAATGTGACCCCCTTTAAAAAAATTTAACCTCATTCCTCTTTTTTTTTTAATTTGTACATTTACAAACGACCGAGTTACGACCCACATCTCAATCAATCCCTTCGGGGAATGATCGGGACGTAGAAAACTCCTGGGAGTCTGAAAGCTGTGTTCATGGCGTCATTTTATGACGTCATTAAGGGAATAACTCTTTTATTTTCACGTCAACGAAAAAAAAATAAACAGAAAATTGTCTTTCAAAATACATTGACAACCGCTTTGGGGCATTCCCCGAGAAGGGCGTCATTAAGGGGGGAGGGCGGTATCAAGGATCAATGAGATTCAGTATCAGGGTTAGGAACCTTGCATTTATTAGGAGCTGGATGGGAAAATTAAAAACGAGGCATTTAAATAAGAAAAAATACGGCGGAAAAAAAAGAGTACTGAGAGACAGTGATTGCCCAGTCTGGATATAGAGTGGCGTCAGCAGCTTTTGACATCCTCCTGGAGGAGTTCGCGAGATAATTCAGTGACCCCCCTCCCGTGTAAGAAATAATCAAAGGAGCTACTCCGTAAGGACGACCCTGTTCGAGTAGGGCAGGGCCTCGAGTAAATAATTGGGAAGAGGCGCTATCTAGGTCCCGCCTCTCTAGGGAAGGGCATTTTCGGAAGCCGACGACAGATGCTCCTCTTTGACAAATGCTTCACGGCCGTGGCCCGAGTCCGCCTAAAGAATGAGGAGAGAAAGGACGTAACGGCAATAAAGGGAAAAACAATAAATGAATATAAAACTCGCCGACGAATGAGGCGGGGGGGAAGGGGGTACGGGACCTGTTGACCCTCGTTACGATAAGAAAGAGGAAATGAAAGAGCGGTAAAAGAGGTAAATGGGGAAAGGAGGGAGGCTTCGTGAGCATTTGGTTCACGGCATCCATTTCTTTTACGACCAATTTAGAGTCGTATCCATGGATTCCTGGGTCTTGTGTAGGTTTCATGTACGCAAGTTAGACGTGTTGGCCGCATTTCGGATGAACGCCTCTTCTCAAATATACACACGTTAGTGAATATAAGCAGGGATCTTTGAATTTGCATGCCGGCACTTGGGTAGCGACAAATGGGAGCAGGTCTAATAAAAGCGTCCTTCATTTGGCGGGAATTTTTACTCATACTTCTTCCCTTAAATGCTTAAGAGAAGACTTTCTTTTACTAAGGGAGATAATGGATGCGAGAGGGGAGGATTTCGTTTTTAGACTATCTACTCACTATTATTTGAAGTCGTTTATTGAATCTTTACTAGTGATCCTGAAGCATAGATGTCACATATAATATATATATATATATATATATATATATATATATATATATATATATATATATATATACACGAGGGGCGGTCAATAAGATTTGCGAATCGGTAGGGCAAAACAAAAGAAGGGGGATGGCTGTTTGTGGGGGTGTTAGGACAAGTAATGACAAGTCAGGACCTGCAGCCGCACGCTCCTGCAGCGTCTATTTAAGAAGCAGTAGCTGATCGCAGATCGTCAGTCACAAATTTTTCAACAATGGAGAAGGTTGAGTACCGCGCAGTGAACAAATTATTGACTAAGGAAGGTAAGAATGCAAAAGAGATCCATGAACGCATGATTGATGCGACACCGCCCCTTCCTATGCAACCATTGCTCGCTGGAATCCGGAGTTCCGCCATGGTCGCGAGTCCCTTGAAGATGACACCCATCCAGGGCGCCCGTCAGACGTGACCAACGAGGACAATGTGGCCCGTGTGCAGAGGATCATCCTCGAAAATCAACGGGTGAAGGTCGAAGAAATCGAGCGAGAACTTGGAATATAACATGGAAGTGTTACCAACATCATCCACGACAATTTGGCCATGACCAAGGTCTCTCCCGTGAATCCCTGGAAACCTCACGCCCCAAGATCGACTTCAACGTCGTCAAAGTCCACAAGGCCAGAGTTGCACAAGCTGCCTTGCGCGAGTGCGAATTCGAGAAGCTCAACCATCTCCCCTACAATCCAGATCTTGCCCCTAGCGACTACTTTTTATTCGGCCAGCTCAAGGCTGCACTGCGTGGACGCCGGTTTGGGGACGATGAAGATATCCAGCTTGCCGTCCAGGAGTGGATTGAACAGCAGTCGGGAGATTTCTGGTTGTCGGAAATTTGAAGCCTCAGGGACAAGTGGCGCAAGTGCATTAAAGTCGAGGGTAGTTATATTAAAAAATAATAAAACACTTTTCCTCATATCTCGTTTCCTTATATCCGAATTGCAAAACTTATTGACCGCCCCTCGTATATACGAAGATTTTGTTAAAGACCATAGTATATTTCGGCTTTATCATTTTCTTTGGAAACTCCATTTTTCTTATTATCTTTTTTATTTCATCTTGTATATGATAAACAACTTCTCCTACGTTCATCTCGGTTTAAATGAAATGTATTTGAACATAAGAACATAAGAAAAGAAGGAGACTGCAAAAGACCATTCATGGCCTACACTTGGCAGCTCCTGTTAGACATTTGGCAGCTCCTGTTTACACTTGGCAGCTCCTGTTTACACTTGGCAGCCAAACGGATTTTAGGGGATATTTATTCCTCCTTGCTTGAATGTTGTCAAGGAAACGGGCCATTGCGGTGTTAGCGGAATTTTAAAACAACTTTAATGTTCGATTCCTGCCCGTAGTCTGGATATTGATAGCTGGCCTTCGTTAATTAAGATGGCTTTTAAGGTGTTCAGTCCGGCTATATTTCTCTCTTTTCTTTTGATCGTGATGTTATTAACCAATATATCCCTGGTTAAGCTGATGTTATGTCCAGTTTCCATATGATTTTTTTTGGGTGGGGGGGCTTCATGTTGCAGGTGCATTGTCAAACGCCTCGAAAGTGTGGTAGTAGTCATACCAACATATTTTGAGTTGTTATGAAACTTGCAGTCTTCATTCGTGCAGGTAAACTCGTAGACTATGTTCGTAGACTTCAGGATCGAGGAGTTTTGGCAGATGTTGTTTTTCATAATGAGATTGTTAACTTTTGTTGTTTATTAATATATAATCATCTGAATCTTGTCCGTTTGCTTCTTAACTTTGATGTTACGGTTAACAATCTCCTTGATGTTTTTTTCGTCTATTTTGTAGGCCGATGACATCTGATTTCTATAATACAGTTTGCTGTTATTTACTGCTTCCTGGTTACTTTCCGTTTCATCCGTGTCTACAAATTGCCTTCTTAAGAATGATTGAAGTTGTTTTTCAATTATGCTGTCCGGGAAACAGTTGTTTACGAGGGTTTGTTTTATGCGGGAGATCTCTCGATGGAACAGTTCCCACGTGGGGCAGCATTTGTATGCTCGGCGGAGATATGAGCCGATCACACTTTTTTTTGTACCTCTCAGGACATTCATTATCTTCGTCGAGACATCTTCCCATGTCTGTAGCTTTTCTGTACACTTTTGTGACGTAATTAACGTTGATGTTTTGTACCTCTACGTCAAGAAAAGTTAATTTATTGTACATGTTGTATTCATAAGTGATTTTAACACGGAGTTCTCCTCAAGTTGTTGTTTGATGTTCTTCATTTTGGACGTTGATGTAGATGTCGTCTAGGTATCGGCAGTATAGGTGTGGCTTATTTTCGATGTTGTCTAATAAGCTCTCTTCAAGTTGACTCATATAGTAGTTGGCAAAAGTCGGCCCTAGGGGAGATCCCATAGCTACTCCATCGACTTGTGTGTAGAGATTTCCGTCCGGTGTCCTGAACGGAGTCTC
Organism: Ceratothoa steindachneri; assembly: GCA_963969495.1. NCBI lineage: Eukaryota > Metazoa > Arthropoda > Malacostraca > Isopoda > Cymothoidae > Ceratothoa > Ceratothoa steindachneri. Next base: position 75,235,612 of record OZ018320.1, read on the forward strand.
TGATGTGCATGAACGTGGCATATTCCTTAAGATGTTTGGCTCAAGGTTAGGAGGAGACATTGCAGGATGGTGGTATACATTTTGTATAATGATGTCGATGGTCTGAGAGATAGGCACATTAGTAAATAGGCTTTCCACTTCAAGGGATGCTATTAGTCTTGTTGATCTTGTAGAGTGGAGTATATCGATATTATTCCATTTAAGGTTTTAGCTAGACGGTACTTTGGTGTGGTGACTTGAGAAATAATGGGCCTCAGTGGGTTGTTCGGCTTGTGTATTTTTACGTTTCCATACAAATATCCTGGTGTATAATCGGCGACAATCTTTTGGAAGTGGAGTCCTCCAATGAGTGCATTAGCTCTAGTTATTTGCCATTTATTTTCTTTTTTAAGTCTTCAGTTAGGTCTTTTTTATTCGCTTAAATTTAGTGGTGTCGTTTAAGATGGTATTCACTTCACTGTTATATTCTTCTCCCGCATAAAACAAACTCTCGTGAACAACAGTTTCCCGAACAGAATAATTGAAAACAACTTCAATCACTTCTAAGAAGGCAATTCAAAGACACGGATGAAACGGAAAGTAACCAGGAAGTAGTTAATAACAGCAAACTGTATTATAGAAATCAGATGTCATCGGCCTACAAAATAAACGAAAAAAAATATCAACGAAAGAGATATAATAAACTTTTCAAGGTTGGCAGCATCACAATCATGACTGACTAATTCGCCCACCCCCACTCCTACCCTGGGCCCAATGCCTTAGCTAATGAACGCTGATAAATCAACCTCGTCCCAACTATACAATGCAGTAGCAAATGTATAATTGGGGGTATGGGAGGAGGGAGGCTTGAGGATTAGCCTACTGCCAGATACCCGTACAAGAGGAGTCCACGGACAATGGGCTGGGTTAAAACCTTCGCAGGGGAGTCTAACCACTCCTCCTGTAAGGGGTCCCCAAGACCACTGAGGGACATACAACCGTCTCACTGTATGGTAGGAAGCAACCGCGGTTTTTAATTCCCTCGAGGGGGCGGCACCCCCGGCTAGCAATGGTTATGTCCAAATTGTCGTGGATGATGTTGATAACACTTCCATGTGATATTCCAAGTTCCTGCTCGAATTCTTCGACCTTCACCCGTCGATTTTCGAGGATCACCTTCTCCACACGGGTCACATTGTCCTCCTTGGTCCCGTCTGACGGACGTCCTGGACGGGGGTCATCTTCAAGGGACTCACGACAGCGGCGGAACTTCCTATTCCAGCGAGCAATGGGTTGCATAGGGAGGGGTCGGTGTCGGTGTACACTGCAACCATGCGTTCATGGATCTCTTTTGCATTCTTGCCTTCCTTGGTCAAAAATTTGATCACTGCGCGGTGCTCAACCTTGTCCATTGTTGAAATATTTGTGACTGACGATCTGCGATCAGCTACTGCTTCTTAAATAGACGAGGCAGGAGCGTGCGGCTGCAGGTCCTGACTTGTTATAACTTGTCCTAACACCCCCACAAATAGCCATCCCCCTTCCTCTATTTTGCCATACCGATTTGCAAAACCTATTGACCACCCCTCGTATCTAAGGGATATTCCAATAGTGCTTTGGTCGTCCACAGGCTTAAGATGGGTCACCAGATTAACTGGTCAAAATCGGATACCATAATGCATATAAATGATTTTATTAGCAGAAATATCTTTGAATCGTTCTTAATCTCCAGCACAAAAGAGAGAAATGTAAATATAAACCGCGGTTTGTTTTCCAGTCCTATTTTTCTTTCTCAAATCAGACTTATTAGAGATCATAAAAACTGACCTCATAGGGAAAACATTGCTTTGTATAAATACGGTGTCTCTCTATTTTATAAACCATTCTGAGTTTGAAAATGTTAAGACAACCAAAGTACTAACTCAAATCAATCTTTATGTTTTCTTTCGTGGTACACACACACACACACACACATATATATATATATATATATATATATATATATATATATATATATATATATATATATATATATATATATATATATATTCGTGTAGTTGGGTTGCAGTGTTTCTTGAATGCAAATTTTGTTGAACACCATGGTGTATTTCACCTTAATTAATTTGCTTTGGTAACTTTCTCTTCTTCTAACTATCTTTTTTATTCCATCTTGTAGATGGTGGATCACTTCTTCTGTATTCATCTGTCTTTTAAATGAATGTGTTTGGTAAAAAAAAAACTAAATTGCTAAGCTTTCCATCTTATTCGATCATCTCTTCGGGGTGTTTTGATATGTTCTTGCCTCCTTTACCGATGTAATGAGTGGAGTGAGGATCTGACAGAGTGAAAGTAAACGATTTTTAAAGGGTTATTTATTTCGCCTTTGTTAAACATAACGTTAGAGAAAAGGGGCCATATATATATATATATATATATATATATATATATATATATATATATATATATATATATATACAGTGTGCCGTATAAGTTTAGAATTCAACGATCAGAAAAGCAAAATGATGAACACGGAAAATTCATATGGACAATAGCAAAATTTGACAATGGAGAAGTTTACAACATATAATACATTCGAAAAATAAACATTGTTTAGTATTGGGTTGCATAACCCTCGTTGTCAATTACAGCTTACAGGCGCTTTGAGGAGTCTCCTACAATCTTTCTACAGGTGCTTGGCTTGATTTTGTTCCCTTCCTCCTAACATATTTTCTTCAAATCGGATGTGACGCGGATCTTGTTCCTGGACCATGAAACCGGACGCTACAATTCTTTTCCTAGCTATATGAAAGTATGAAAGAAAGTATCTGCTTCTAATGGTGATTCTTGATACTTAGGTTTTTAAAAATGTGCAATTGATTGGATTTCAAACAACCGCACCGGAGACTAAGAGGAGAGGCGGTGGAACGAACACCCATCCTAATACCATACATCTAAATTGTGCTTTCACCCCATGAAGTGTAACTTCCTTAAAAATCTCCCGGTCATCGGAAAAAGAGAAGGGTCTGGATACGCTGACCGCTCTCCTCTAACTACCCAAACTATTATATTTCAACAACACACATCTAAACTCTAACGGCAGATCCTTAAACAGAAAAACGTGCGGAGGAAAGTGAAAAAAATAGACTGACAAACATTAGTAGGCAGACGAAGGAGTGCCAGAGATACGAAAGAGAGAAGGAGGAAATCTATCGGTTGAAAATATTTTCATAACAACTTCCCTCTCAGGAAAACTTCAAATCATTAAAAGGTTTGAAACTTAAAAAAAATAAATCTAAACTTTATTGTATTATTAGAATTTTGCCTTAAATTGCCTTTATAGCTAATAACCAATGTTTGATTTTTAAAAGGAAGTAACAAAGAATTTTTAATTCAATCGGGCAGCGATCTGTCTGTGAGTAGCGAGGAATATCCACTTCACGCAACATTTCCATATCAAGGCGAAGCGATTCTCCTGGTTTAATTGCTCCAATAGCAATTACAGGGCAACGAGTGATTAAATTTGAAATGTTTCCTCTAACTTAAGTTCCACATTCATGTAACTTTCAGGCGGTTTGACTTTGAGGATTCGTGGAACAATTTCAAAAATAAGTTCATGAGTCTTCAATCAAGTTGTATCCCTCTGAAATGCCTCCGTCGGTCTTCTGTTCAACCAAAGTGGTTTAATCGAGAAATCGGCGAACTGCTTAGGGAGAAGAGAAATGCGTACCGGCGATCGAAGATCTCGGGTGCCTTTGGCGAGTACCGAAGGCTAGCCAGAAGAGTGAAGTCCAGCATAAGGGCGGCTGAGCGTACTGAGGAACTCCGAGTGGTGAGACTCTGCAAGGAGAATCCCAAGGAGTTCTTCGGCTATGTAAATAGCCGTAAACCAATCCATCGTAAGATTGGGCCCTTAGTGGACGAGGAGGGTGCATTAACTCACTCAGATGCAAAAAATGCTAACCTTCTCAATGACTACTTCTCCTCAGTGTTTACTAAAGAGTGTGGTCCCATCCCCCAGCCCACGTATTCCTACTCGGATGAAAAGCTGGAGGCAATGGACTTCACCGAAGGAGAAATAAAGAAGAAGATCGCTGACCTAAAGACGAATAAGTCCCCTGGACCGGATGGGATTATACCCAAGGTGTTGAAGGAAGTGTGCGATGAAGTATCACGACATCTGTGCGCTATCTTTAACATGTCAATCCGGACCGGAGGCGTTCCTAGAGACTGGCGTGAGGCGGAGGTGACTGATCTTCAAGAAAGGAGACCCCAGCCATCCGTCAAACTACCAACCTATCAGTCTGACTTCGATAGTCGGTAAACTCATGGAAAGCATCATGGTGGATAAAATGACGTCGTATTTAGAGTCAAACCTGCTACTGAGGAGTTCCCAGCACGGCTTCCGAAGGCAACGGTCATGCCTGACGAACCTTGTGGAATTCTTCCACTTCGTCTTCAGTGAGCACGATTGGGACAAGGCGGTGGATGTGGTTTACTTAGACTTTCAGAAAGCCTTTGATAAGGTACCACGCCGCTGCCTTCTTCGGAAAGTGCGAGCGCTGGGCATAGACGGAAAAGTAGCCGGCTGGATCGAGAACTGGCAAAGTGGCAGACGGCAACGGGTGGTGGTAAATGGACAGGCTTCTGAGTGGGTGCCCGTTACTAGCGAGGTGCCTCAAGGTTCTGTCCTCGGACCACTACTATTTATCATCTACGTCAACGACATGGACGATGACATGGTTGCCAAGATTTCCAAATTTGCCGACGATACCAAGCTTGGAATGAACGTTGCAAAGGATGGAAATACTGCCCGCCTGCATGAAGATCTTGTGACGATTGGGGAGTGGTTGCACACGTGGCAAATGCCTTTTAACGTGAACAAATGCAAATTAATGCATATCGGCAACAGAAACCCTAAATCTCATTATATCCTTAAGGGCACTGCTCTTGAATCAAGTGACACTGAGAAGGACTTGGGTGTTACTATCACTAGCGACCTCAAGTTCTCGAAACAGTGCATCGAGGCAGAGAAGAAAGCCCAAAGGATGTTAGGCTACATAAAGCGCCAGTTTGTATACCGTAACAAGGAGATAGTACTTTGTCTGTACAACTACCTCGTTCGTCCGCACCTGGAGTATGCCGTACAATTTTGGAGTCCATCGTTTCGAAAGGACATCGCAAGGTTGGAACGCGTACAAGCTAGGACAACCAAACTGATTCCCTCTATCCGACATAAATGTTATGAGGATAGACTAAGGGAATTAGATCTGTTCTCGCTGGAAACCCGTAGACTGCATGGTCAGCTCATCGAAGTCTTCAAAATACTTCGAGGGTTCGACAATGTTGACTACCGGGATATTTTCACACTGAGTGAGAACAGAACGCGCAATCACGGCTTCAAACTTGAACTGAAGCGTTACAACCGCAATATGTGTGTAAATTTTTTCACTTACAGTATCTGCGGTAAGTGGAACGCACTTCCAGTGAGAGTTGTCAACAGTGAATCTGTTGACCAGTTAAAGTCAAGACTAGACAAAGTCTTGAAAAGTGGCCGTTTAGGGACGCAAAACAATTGAGCAGTCATGTGCCTGCTCGATTGATAGTCCTAGGGTACCCTCTTTGAATGGACCGTAAGGTCTCCTAGGGTACTTACTTTCCTTGTTACTCCTTGTTACTCCTATTTCACTGCCATCTCTTGAATATTAAGTGGGCATTATTGGATTATCTACCAATTAAACTGCACATGTCAATTAAACTGCACTTGCCAATTAAACTGCACTTGTCAATTAAACTGCAATTGCCTTTTAACTGCACTTGACAATTAAACTGAAATTGCTAATTTAACTGCACTTGCCAATTTAACTGCACTTGCCAATTAAACTGCAATTACCAATTAAACTGCACTTGCCGATTAAACTGCAAATGCCAATTAAACTGCACTTACCAATTTAACTGCAAATGGCAATTAAACTGCACTTGCCAATTAAACTGCACTTACCAATTTAACTGCACTTGCCAATTAAACTGCACTTACCAATTGAACTGCACTTGCCAATTAAATTGCACTTGCCAATTAAACTGCAATTGCCAATTAAACTGCACTTGCCAATTAAACTGCACTTGCCGATAAAACTGAAAATGCCAATTTAACTGCAATTTAACCACTGTAAGTATGTGGTTGCTGTAATAAAAGTCATCCTCCATGACAGTGTACGGGCATGTTCGGCGGACACTCCCAATTCACGCCAAGTAATTAAGTTGCACGATCCTTCCCCTGCGTCGTGAACGAGATCCCTCGCCCGCATAATGAAATGCACATAAAGATCAGAATGGCAATCGGGGGCAAGCTTGAAGGCACTAAGCGGACGTTCCTCTGAGGGGGAAGGGGATCAGGTGGTATTCTGTCACTGTTCCGGAAGAGAGGAAAGAGAGCGGGTATGTTGTTGTGAGGACTGTGAAGAAATGTTAGTGGTGTTGGGATTGCCTATGTGGATGTGGAACTACCTTACCTCTATGGGAGAGGTAGTAACTTCACCGTATCCACCAATGAGCGGCCAGCTCTTGAGGCCGCTGAAAATTTAGTGTCCGCACTTCCTTGGATCAAACCCGACACCTAGACGCGAGAAGTCCAATGCGGAATTCACTGAGCCAGTGACTGCATCCAATGAACCAATTTAAAGACCTAAATAGAATCGTTTCAATTTGTTATTTTATCACTCACTTTAATTAGCTCCCCTCCCCCAACCCAGTACTACCGCTCTTCGTGCATCCCGACCCCCCTAAAAAAACTAGTCCCGAGTGAGTTTCATTAACGGGTCGGGGGACTCGGTCTAGAAATGACAGGGGCGTAAGGGGCAATTAAGAGCTTATGACTTAAAATAATTGATAAACAAGGTCAACACACCTAGTTCGAGTGCTCTCAATAATTCTGACTTACGACCTTCAAAACTTTCAACAAGTGGGGCAATCCGACCCATAGTAAGTATTCTTTTTTAATAATTCTTAGACTAACCTTGGGGAGACCTTGGAAATTATATCATTCGAAAGAGAATGTAAAACAACATAAGGATTTCAAATTTCGTTAAAATCTGCAGAATAGATACGATGTTATTGCCAAAATACTCATTGAAAAGTAAAATGGTTACCATCTGAAAAACGACCGACCTACGGACCGACATGTAGAGTCGCGACTAAAAATGATTGATACCATAAAATAAAAATATGTCTAATACCCCGTTCCAGGTTATGTGGGCAGGCAGAAGAGTAAAACCTGGAAGTGAGACACGCCCTTCCGACCACATTACTCAAGAGAAAATAGTTCTCTTTTATAAATCTCCCATTATCTTTTCTGCATCTGCTCGTACCCTATGAAGAGGAAAAGATGGTATTAAACGTCCTTAAATAAATATTGCAGAAAATTGAGGAATGTCGTAAAACAATCCATCTACGATGAAACTCGGAATTTATATCAACGTTTTGTTTTATGGGCAAATTTATTAATGGTATTAATTATAATTATTCGCCAACTACATATATATATATATATATATATATATATATATATATATATGTATATATACGAGGGGCGGTCAATAAGTTTTGCAATTCGGATATAAGGAAACGAGATATGAGGAAAAGTGTTTTATTATTTTTCAATATAACTACCCTCGACTTCAATGCACTTGCGCCACTTGTCGCTGAGGCTTCGGATTCCCGACAACCAGAAATCTCCGACTGCTGTTCGATTCACTCCTGGACAGCGAGATGGACATCTTTATCGTCCCCAAACCGGCGCCCACGCAGTGCACCTTTGAGCTGGCCGAATAAAAAGTAGTCGCTAGGGGCCAGATCTGGACTGTAGGGGGGATGGTTGAGCTACTCGAATCCGCACTCGCGCAGGGCAGCTTGTGCAACTCTGGCCTTGTGGACTTTGACGACGTTGAAGTCGATCATGGGGCGTGAGGTTTCTAGGGACCCAACGGGAGAGGCCTTGGTCATGGCCAAATTGTTGTGGATGATGTTGATAACACTTCCATGTGATATTCCAAGTTTTCGCTCGATTTCTTCGACCTTCGCCCGTTGATTTTCGAGGATGATCCTCTCCACACGGGCTACATTGTCCTCGTTGGTTACGTCTGACGGGCGTCCTGGGCGGGGGTCATCTTCTTACCAAAGTCCGGTCTCATGCATTTTTATTCGCCTCCTGCAAATTTTGCAGTCTAGTCGTCGACCAACTTTTGTCCATTCAAAGTTGGTCGGGGCTCAGAGAAGTTAGACCACCCAATCCTCTGGTTCCCCTGTATATGAGGGAAAGGGGCGATAAATAACATGCTTACATTCTTCCCACCCTTTTGTCTCACTGCTGCCCCCATTATCCCCCCCAAGGGGGTGTTAGGTGTTGCATGAAGACCATGCTGCAGCTGATACCAGATTTTGTACCCCCGTTCCCTGCCCTAACCGCCGAAGTTGCGTTCCCTACTCACCCCAAATCCCACAGTTGTATTCCTACTCGGATCTAACCCTTGTAGGATGATTAGTGGCTCAATATCTTGCACACATTTTGACACCATCCAACTTCACCACTTTCTTTACATATCTCTATAATTTAACCAACGAGCAGACCCTCGTTGGTTTTCGTTTTAAATTTGTAGACAAAAATGATTTTGTCATTGATAAAAATGCCTTCAAAATTCCAAGATTATTCGTAGAAATAAGTTAATATTTCCGAAAGATTTTTTAAAGAAATTTTATTCTAAATTTAATTTATCAACGTTTTAGAATTCCTGAAGTAATTTTTGTTTCTTAGCGTTGCTAAAAAAAAAAAATCAAAATTTCCCTCGAGTTCTCAAAGACGCGTCACTTGACGAAGCTGAAGTAACTCAATTCCATTTATTTTCTAATCCTTTTTTTCGTGGAATACGAAAGTCACGGATTTAACTTTCATGTTACGTGCACCGTATTTCAAGGTACGTGCTCCATATTTTTGCTCTTATCAGGGAATTTCGTCGTCTTTGTTTAACTCCAAGGCGGGTTTTATTTAAGAAATGGGAGTTTGGAAGAGAAATTCGACCAAAATCAAGATAGAAATGTTTTTTTTATGGAGTAAAATTGCTTTTCACGGCCGTACCCTAAAGAAATATATTTCATTATCTCCCAAAATTTAACTAAATCTGTCTTACCATTAAAACGCCATAGTGAAGCTAAAACAGAAGCTGTTTCTCATCGTTACAATTATTATTTTTATCCCTTAAACTCAGTTCATTGATTTTTTATTATCTTCTCCAGCCCAACGAGTTTCCTGACGATGGATACTCAAATATAATCAATTAAAGCGTCATTTAAAGTTAATGAGCCATAAAAGCGAAGTGGACGTGTTTTTGGTTGACCGTTTACATTTAGTTTTTAAACGTCATTCCTGTCTTTCTTATGCGTAGCTTGCGCTGGTCCTTCCTGTCGTTTTGATGTGTATATTGCGAGGTTCATTCTTTTCTTATGCGTGGCTTGCGCCGTTCCTTAAGTCGTTCTTAGGTGGGGATTGCGCTGATCCTTCCTGACTTTTAGGAGTGGTTTGCGCTGTTCCTTCGTGTCGTTTTGACGTGTGGATTGCGCTGTCCCTTGATGTCTTTCATATGGGTGGTTTGCGTCGTTATTTCCTTGCGTTCTTACGTACGTACGTACGAGTATTACGCCGCTCCTCACTTGATTGCTTAAGCGTGGCTCGCGCCGTTCCTTCCTCTCGTTTACATTTGTGAATTACATTGTTCTTCCTGTTGTTCTTATGCGGGATTGCGTTGTTCTTTCATGTCTTTATTATATGTAGATTGCGCTGTTCCTTCATGTCTTTATTATATGTAGATTGCGCTGTTCCTTCCTGTCATCCTTCGTGTGGCTTGCGCTGTTCTTTCCTGTCATTCTTATGTGTGGATTGTGCAATTTCTTCTTGTATTTCTTATGTTTGGCTTGCACGCTTCCTTCGTCTCATTTATTATGTGTGCACGATGCTGTTTCTTCCTGTCTTCTCATGCATGGCTTGAACTCTTCTTTCATCTCGTTCTTATGTGTGGATTGCGCCATTTCTTCCTGCCTTTCTTATGGATGACTTGCGCTGTGCCTCGCTCTCGTACTTATGTGTGGATTGCTCCGTTCTCCCTTTTTATGAGTGGATTGCGATGTTCTTTCATGTCTTGCTTAGGAGTGGCTTGCTAAGTACCTTCCGGTCGATCTTATGTTTGTATTGCGCTGTTAATTGTCTTTCATACGCCTGACTTGCGCCTCTGCTTCCTGTCGTTCTCACGTTCGATTTCTTATTCAGGACTTATGCCGTTCTTTCCTGTCTTTCCTATCTATGAATTGCGCTGTTCTTCCTGTTTATTTTGCGTGGCTTGCTGCGTTCCTTTAGATTTTTCTCATATATTAATTATGCTGTTCTTTCGTCTCTTTCTTATATGTGGAATGCGTTGTCCCTTTTTTCTCTTTTATGTATGAATTGCTCCGGTTCTTCCTCTCTTTCTTGCGTGTTAGTTGTGCTGTGCCTTCTATTTTTATATGTGCAGCTCGTTGTTCTATTTTACTTTTTTACTTTCTTTCCTATGTGTGGATTATGCTGCTCTGTTTTTTCATTCATATGTCTGAATTGTGTTTTTCCTTTCTTTTTCTTATGAGTGGTTTATGGTGTTGATTCCTGTTGTCCTTATCTATGGCTTACGGCTTTCCTTCCTGCCTTTCTTATCTATGGATTATGCTGTTTCTTCCTCTATTTCATATATGTGAAATGCGTAGTCCATTTCTGCCTCTCATATGTATAGATTGCCTTTTTTTCTTCCACTCTTCCATATGTGTGGATTGCGCTGTGCTTTTATTTTCTTATATGTGGAAAGCATCATTGTTTTTTAGCTTTTTATTTGTTAATTACGCTGGTCCTTCATAGCTTTCTTATGTGTGAATTGCGCTGTTCCTTCTTTTCATATGGATGGTTTGCACCGTTCTTTCCAAGCGTTCTTATATGTGTACGTATTACGCCGTTCCTCCCTGGATTTCTTATCCGTAGCTCATGCCGTTCCTTCCTCTCGTTTACATTTGTGAATTACATTGTTCTTCCTGTCGTTCTTATGTGGGATTGCGCTGTTGCTTCATGTCATTATTATGTGTAGAATGTGCTATTTCTTCCTGTCATCCTTATTTGTGGCTTGGGCCGTTCTTTCCTGTCGTTCTTCTGTGTGGATTGTGCAATTTCTTCCTGTCTTTCTTATAGTTGGCTTGCACGGTTCATTCCTGTCATTTATTGTGCGGACGGTGTTGTTCCTTCCTATCTTCTTATACCTGGCTTGAGCCCTTTATTATGCCGTTCTTATGCGTGGCTTGCGCAGTGCTTTATTGTTATACCTATGTGTGAATTGCGGCGTTCCTTCCTGTCATTTTTATGCGTGAATTGCGATGTTCTTTCCTCTTTCTTATCAGTGGCTTGCTCTGCTCCTTTCGGTCGTTCTTATGTTTGTATTGCGCATTTCCTATACCTAGCTTGCGCCTTTGCTTCCTGTCGTTCTTATGTGCGATTGCGCTCTTCCTTCTGTCTTTCTTATGCATCGCTTGCGCAGTTCTTTACTGTCTTTTTTGATCAATGAATTGCACTGTTCTTCAGATTTTCTTTTTGCGTGGCTTGCGGCGTTCCTTTCTGTCTCTCTTATTTATGAATTGCTCTGGTTCTTCCTCTTATTCTTGTGTGTGGATTGTGCTGTTCTTTATTTTTTCTTAAATGTGTAACTCTTTCTTTTTTACTCTTTTCCTATGTGTGGATTGCGCTGTTATGTTGCCTTTCATATATCTGGGTTGTGTTTTTCCTTTCTGTTTTTCTTATGAGTGATTTGTGGTGTTGTTTCTTGTTGTTCTTATATGTGGCTTCCGGCTTTCCTTCCTGTCTTTCTTATCTATGAATTATTCTGTGTTGCCTCTCTTTTATGTGAAATGCGTTGTCCCTTTCTGCCTTTCATATACATGGATTGCCTTTTCATATCATTTATATGTGTGGATTGTGCTGTGCCTTCTTTTTTTTAATATGTGGAAAGTGTTGTGTTTTTTGTCTTTTTTATTTGTTAACTACGATGTTCCTTCTTGTATTTCTTATGACGAAATTACGCTGTTCTGTTTTGTCTTTTTGGTGAGATGATTGTGTTGTTCCTTTTTTTCTGTAGCTTGCGCTGTTTCTTCCTGTCTTCTTATGTGTTGATTGCGCGATCCTTCCTCTCGTTCTTATATGTGGATTGGGCTGTTCCTTCAGGCCTTTCTTATATGTGAAATGTGTTGTGCCTTTCTCTTTTTCTTATATGTTGATTGTTTTGTTCTTTTTGTTTTTCTTATGTGTGGATTGTGTTGTTTATTTATGTCTTTTTCATGTGTAGAATGTGCTGTTCCATCCTCTTTTTGTTATGCGCCGATTAATCTCTTTCTTCTTGAATTATACTTATGTGTGGATTGTCTTGTTTTTATTCTCGTTTTTATGAGTGGAATGGGCTGTTCTTTCGTGTCTTGTTTAAATAGGGATTGTTTTGTTCCTTTGTCTTTCTCATATATGAATTATGAAGTTCTTTTCCCTCTTTCTTGTGTGTGGAAGGCATGTCGATTTTTACTCTATTTTGTCTGGATTGCTCTGTTTCTTCCTTTTTCTTATGTGTGGATTGCATTATGTCTTCCTCTCTTAATTATGTCTGGATTGTTTTGTTCATTGTTGTCTTTGTTATGTGTGGATTACGCTGGTTCTTCCTGTCTTATTTCTGTATGACTTGTGTAGTTCGGTTTTTGTTTGTTTGTTTTTTTAATGTGGTGATCCTGCTGTTCCTTTCTCTTGTTCTTATGTGTGGTTTGTTCTACCCCATTCTGCCGTTCTTATGCGCCGTTCCTTCTTGTATTTCTTATATATTGATTGCGCTTTTAGTCACTTTCAATCTTATGTGTGGATTTCTTTTTTTATTCCTGAATTTTTATATGTGGATTGTTTTGTTCTTTTATGTCTTTCTTATGTGTGGATTAGGGTGTTCCTTCCTCTTTTTTCTATGTGGAAAGCTTTGTTCCATTCTGTCTCTCTTATGTATGGATTGCTCCGTTCCTTCTTCCCTTTCTTATGCGTGGAATGCGTTGTTCCATTCTGTCTTTCTTATCGCTGGATTGCTCTGTTTCTACCTATTTTTATTATGTGTGTATTGAACTCGGGTTTCCTCTTTCTTAGATATGGAATGCGTTGTTCTGTTTTTTTTTTCTTAAATTTGGATAACGCTGTTCCTTTCTCTATTTCTTATGTGTGGATTGCACCTTTCTTTTCTGCCTTTTCTATGCTCGGATTGCGCTGTTCCTTCTTGTCTTCCTTATATCTGAATTATGTTGTTCATACTTCTTTTTCTTATGTGTGTAATGCATTGTCCCTCTCTGTCTCTTTTATGCATGGATTGCTCTGTTACTTCATCTCTTTCTTTTGTGTAGATTCCGCTCTGCCTTCTTCTGCTTTTATCTGTGGAATGCGTTGTTCTTTTTTCTTTCTTGTGTGTTGATGACGCTGTTCCATCCTGTCATTCTTAAGCGTGGATTGCCCTGTTCCGTCTTTTCCTTCTTATGTGTGGATTATGCTGTTCCTTCCTCTCTTTCTTATGCGTAAAATGCGTTGTTCATTTTTGTCTTTCTTGCGTCGTGGCTATGCTGTTTCTTCATGTACTTTTTATGTCTTGAGTATGTTCCTTCCTATCTTTCATATATGTGGATTGTGTTGTTCCTTTCCTCCTTTTTTGTGTCGATTTTGTTGTTCCTTCGTCTCTTTCTTATGCGTAAATGTTTCTGATTTTTTTTCTGGTTTTAATGATTTCTTATTATATCCCTTCTCTTGCATCATCCTCTTTGATCATATCTCACGCGCTCATTCGCAATTAAACTTCTCTCTCTCTCTCTCTCTCTCTCTCTCTCTCTCTCTCTCTCTCTCTATCGTAACAGATGGATAAATTGTCCTCAACGAAATGGATTCTGCAAATCTTTTCCTTTTCAAAAGGTTGGAAGTAGACAAATAAATAACGAAGGCCTTTAAGAACTTACGACGCCAAAATGGACGATCCTTTGCCTTCAGTTAAGTATGAAGTAAATGCGAAATGAATATATAATTGAAACCGGTCACATACAATTGAATAACGGTCACATACTTTCCTATATAGGTGGAATCAACACACATAATAGTGGCGTAGGATTTATTTTACACCGAAACATCGCACCATTCCAAGTAGAAATTATAGGAAGATCCGATAGAATAATCAAACTACTCTAATAAAAATCGAGGACGTGATATGGTCGCACAATCTGATTTTATTGTCAGAATTGGTTGTTTATGGTCGTGCTTTATTCTTGATTTCCGTCTATGAAAGAGGGATTTTCGTCAGTTTTTTAAGGTTCTAAGGCCATCAAATTGGTAAGCTTTGGTAGATTCCTCCGAGGGCACGGAAGAGAATTCTAGCTTTAAATTGCGGACATTTCTCAGAAACGGCGACCATAATACGACTATGCCAAAGCCGTAACCGACCATGTTTTCAGATAATATTTCTAAAAGTTTCCCCTCATTTTTATGAGGGTTTTAATTAAAATATTATATCAAAAGAGGTTTTCGCCAAAGGTAACCCAAGTCGTTTCATTCAGATGAAGAGGCTTATTTAAGATGATTATGGGGGGATTTCGATGAAAGGAAAGCTCCATTCAATGGGGACCATCATTGCAAGGATTGGAGAAGAATGACAAGGCAGTCAATGGGTAGGAACATTCACTGACGTCGATGGAAAGGAAGGTGGAAAACAGAGAATACCTTGAAGGAGGAACAAACCTTTAATATACTAACTCCTTCTTACAAATAAGACAAAGAAAATGGACATAAATTGGGCAAAATCTAACAAAAAATGAGATCGATTGCAGACTATAGAATAGAAAAAATGCATAAAAAAACAGATCATTCATCAGCTCTTCCAGCACAGCTACCACAGATTACTCAGATGCACGATCAAAAAAGATCTAAATCAAGGTGAGTCAAACTCATTACAAACAAGGTCTGCTGACCAAAAAGATCCGTGCCCTAACTTATTCTGATTTAAGTTCTAACGACTTGAAAACTTTCAATAATTCCCCGAGTATCCTTGAGAGGACCTTGCCAATTCTATCATTCGAAAGAGAATGTAAACACCTTAAGGGTTTCAAATTTCATTAGAATCGGCCAGATACTTATAATGTTATTGCCCCCCCAAAAAATTCCCTGGCTAACCTTGGGTGACTTTGGCAATTATATTATTTGAAAGGGAATGTAAAACAATATAATGGTTTCAAATTTCATTAGTATCAGCCGAATAGTTATGATATTATGGCCCCCCCCAAAAAAGAAATTCCCCAGCTAACTTTAGGAGGACCTTAGCAATTATATCATTCGAAAGAGAATGTGAAACAACATAATGGATTCTAATTTCGTTAGGATCTGCCCAATAGTTATAATGTTATTGCCAAGACAATATCATTCCCCCGCTAACATGAGAAGACTTGGCCAATTGTATCATTCGAAAGAGAATGTAAAACAACATATGGGTTTCAAATTTCGTTCGAATTAGCTGTTACAATGTTATTTAAAAAGTAAAACGTGGACCGACCGACCGACATAGTGAGATGTTGAGTCGCCCGCGACTAAAAAACAACTTTCTAAAAGCTTATTAAAAACAGAACTAAATTATATTAAAATATATATTTTTTAATTAAAATGTAGGGCCTTAACTTTTTGTCACACCTCATTTATGGAATTGGAAAGGCGAAAAAATTATCACACCCTAATTGCATAGTCTAGAATAGTATAGCATGTATAGCATAGCCTAGTATAGTCTCGAATAGTAACCTGGCTGTCGTGGTATGACATTATATTACATCAATGCCATATTATATCTATGGGAGAGGGACTGATAACTTACAGGCGAACCGACGAAGGGACGGAACACCACTAGTTTAGACGGGCTGAGTAGCGAGAAAGAGTGCAACGAAGTCAGGTTAATTATGGGCAATGGCAAAGCTCAAGGTTATTTAAAGAGGCATGTACAAAAATATAATTTTATTTACATAAAAATAATGAGAGAATTGATGGGTAAAATCACATTAGTAAACGAAGGGGGATATTGTAGTTATAAATCAGACTATGAAGTTAAAATTAATGTGTTACGGGAGGAGACTATTCAAATGGGGGGAATTGACGCAAATGGGTTACTGAGGGGGTGGGGAGGGGCTGGCTTACGGAAGATTCCGGGTGAGACGACGGGGTAAGGCTTCACGGATGTCTTCTGCACGTGAGACGAGGGCGCTCAAAACTTCTAAGCGGGAACTTGAAGTTATGACGGTTCTTCCCCCCCAAAAGGGGGGGGTAACGTCCGGTCCAGGGGAGAGTATTTAGGCCACCCGAAAAAGAGGGGCGAACGAGGAGGGCTTCGACAGGAGTTGACGAGAGAATTCGGAAAAATCACTCGGTAGCGATCGTTAAATGGAAATACCTCATGGCTGGGGCTAATTCCAATACACAAAAATAGTTCCTGTCACTTTGCTTTGTTGTTAGCACCTGACTTGGAACTAGGGGAATTTTCTTGGGGTCCGGGCGAGACTTCTCAACTCTGTGTCGGTTTCATGGGAAACGAGCAATATATATGTTTGAGGCTCTCCCCACGGGGGGGTTTAGTGGGAAAGAGCTCTACTCTCGAATAGCCTCGAATCTTCTTGCCGAGGCTATTCTAGCCCGTGTAAATGTGAATCGTGGTGGACGCGGTTCGAGGCTACCGCTTGTGGAAAGAGGGAGGAGAAGGGGTAGGCTTACCGATTTAAGCCTCTGAAATGCCTCCGTCGATCTTCTGTTCAACCAAAGTAGTTTAATCGAGAAAACGGCCAACTGCTTAGGGAGAAGAGAAATGCATACCGGCGATCGAGGATCTCGGGTGCCTTTGACGAGTACCCGAGGCTAGCCAGGAGAGTGAAGTCCAGCATAAGGGCGGCTAAGCGTACTGAGGAACTTTGAGTGGCGAGACTCTGCAAGGAGAATCCCAAGGAGTTCTTCGGCTATGTAAATAGCCGTAAACCAATCCATCGTAGGATTGGGCCCTTAATGGATGAGGAGGGTGCATTAACTCACTCAGATGCAGAAAATGCTAACCTTCTCAATGACTGCTTCTCTCCAGTGTTTACTAAAGAGTGTGGTCCCATCCCCCAGCCCACGGATTTCTACTCGGGGGGAAATCTGGAGGCAATGGACTTCACCGAAGGAGAAATAAAGAAAAAGATCGCTGACCTAAAGAAGAATAAGTCCCCTGGACCGGACGGGTTTCTATCGAAGGTGTTGAAGGAAGTGTGCGATGAAGTATCACGACATCTGTGCGCTATCTTTAACATGTCAATCCGGATCGGATGCGTTCCTAGAGACTGGCGTGAGGCGGAGGTGACTCCGATCTTCAAGAAAGGAGACCCCAGCCATCCGTCAAACTACCGACCTATAATTCTGACTTCGATAGTCGGTAAACTCATGGAAAGCATGAGTATTTAGAGTCAAACCTGGTATGGGGGAGTTCCCAGTACGGCTTCCGAAGGCAACGGTCATGCCTGACGAACCTTGTGGAAGTCTTCCACTTCGTGTTCAGTGAGCACGATCGGGACAAGGCGGTGGATGTGGTGTACTTAGACTTTCAGAAAGCCTTTGATAAGGTACCACACCGCCGCCTTCTCCGGAAAGTGCAAGCACTGGGCATAGACGGAAAAGTAGCCGGCTGGATCGAGAACTGGCTAAGTGGCAGACGGCAACGGGTGGTGGTGAATGGACAGGCTTCTGAGTGGGTGCCCGTTACTAGCGGGGTGCCTCAACGTTCTGTCCTCGAACCACTACTATTCATCATCTACGTCAACGACATGGACGGTGACATGGTTGCCAAGATTTCTAAATTTGCCGACGATACCAAGCTTGGTATGAACGTTGCAAAGGATGGAAATACTGCCCGCCTGCAAGAAGATCTTGGGAAGATTGGAGAGTGGTCGGACACGTGGAAAATGCCTTTTAACGTGAACAAATGCAAAGTAATACATATCGGCCACAGAACCCCCCCAATCTCAGTATATCCTTAGGGGGACTGCTCTTGAATCGAGTGACACTGAGAAGGCCTTAGGTGTAACTATCACTAGCGAACTCAAGTTCTCGAAACAGTGCATCGAGGCAGAGGAGAAAGCCCAAAGGATCTTAGGCTACATAAAGCGCCAGTTTGGATACCGTAACAAGGAGATAGTACTTTGTCTGTACAACTCCCTCGTTCGGCCGCACCTGGAGTATGCCGTACACTTTTGGAGTCCTTCGTTTCGAAAGGACATCGCAAGGTTGGAACGCGTACAAGCTAGGGCAACCAAACTGATTCCCTCTATCTGACATAAAAGTTATGAGGATAGACTAAGGGAATTAGATTTGTTCTCGCTGGAAACCCGTAGACTGCGTGGTCAGCTCATCGAAGTTTTCAAAATACTTCGAGGGTTCGACAATGTTGACTACCGGGATATTTTCACACTGAGTGAGAACAGAACGCGCAATCACGGCTTCAAACTTGAACTGAAGCGTTACAACCGCAATCAGTGTGGAATCTTTTTCACTTATAGTATCTGCGGTGAGTGGAACGCACTTCCAGTGGAAGTTGTCAACAGTGAATCTGTTGACCAGTTAAAGTCAAGACTAGACAAAGTCTTGAAAAGTGGCCGTTTAGGGACGCAAAACAATTGAGCAGTCATGTGCCTGCTCGATTGCTAGTCCAAAGGTACCCTCTTTGAATTGACTGTAAGGTCTCCTAGGGTACTCTCTTTAATTGTAACTCCTTGTAACCTTCTACAACGCATGGAAGTTCCGTGCTAGACAAGAGATTCCACGTGGAATTTCCTCACACTGGCAAACCTAGCTTACCGTAGGATAGCCTACCATAGTAAGCTAACATAAAGTCTAGCATAGTATAGACTAGCCTGGATTGCCTAACATAGTAATCCTTGACTAGCCTACCATAGTATATCATTGCATAGTATAGTATAACATAGTATAACAGAGCAGATTATGTCAGAGCATAGCCTACCATAGTATAGCCTAGCCTAGCATCGTTTATCCTAGTCTCGCTTAGTCTAGCCTAGCTTACTATAACCAAGTCTAGCCTATGATTCCCTATAATAATAGAACTTCCCATACCATACTCTAGCTTGGCTAGCATAGTATAGCCTAGCCTTACATGGTATAGCTTAGCCTGGCATAGTATGAATTAGCCTAACTTAGCAGAGAGTATATAATATGGCCTATCTTAGCCTAGAAACCATAGTAAAGACTAGCCTAACATGGCCTAGCCTAACAAAAACTAGTCTAACATAGCCTATACTATTACCATAGTATAGCTTATCATAGTATAGCCTAGAATAGTATAATATAGCATAGCTTAACATAGTATAGTTTAGAATAGTTTAACATAGTATTGCCTAGCCTATCATCTTATAGCCTAGGCTAGCCTAACCTTGCAAAGCCTAGCATAGTATATCCTATCTACCATAGCCTACCTTACCCTAATCTAGCTTAGCATAGTATATTATAAGCATAGTATATCTTATCCTATTCTAGCATGGTATATCTTGGCATACCACACTCAACCATAGGCTAGCCTAACCTACTCTAGCCTATGCTAGCTTAGCATGGTATACTATAATCTAGCCTAGTCAAGCGTAATATACTCAATCATAGCCTTGCATAGCATAGAATACCCTTGTATAGCCTAGCCTAGTATATCATATCATAGAATGGCCTAAAATAGCATAGTATACACTAGCCTAGTATATCCTAGCCTAGTATAAACCTACATATTTAGCTTAGCATAGTATATATTAGAATAACCTAGCTTAATATAGTATACCTGAGCCTATCACACTGTATCCTAGCCTAACCGAGCCTAGCTTATCAAAGTATAGCCTGGTCTGCCTAGCAGATTATAACCTAGCCTACTTAGGGCAGCCTACAATTGTATATTAAAACTAGTTTAGCCTAGCTTAGCTTACCCTAGTCTAGTATTGCCTATCTTAGTATAACCTAGCTTAGCCTAGTTCAGTGGAGCCTAGCCTATTATATTCTATCCTATCTTAGCCTAGTTAGCATATTCTAGCGTACAGTAGCATAGCTTAGTATATTATATCATAGCGTACCTTACTCTACCCTACCCTAGATTAGTTAGTATAGTATATCATAGTATTCCCTAGCAAAGACTAGCCTATTTTAGCATAGCGAAGACTAGCCTATTGTGGCATAGCTTAATATATCATAGCCTAACCTAGCATACCATAGCGTAGCCTAGCCTAATATAGCCTTTCATGTCCTGCCTAGCCTAGTATAGCTTAGCATAGCCTAGCATAGCATAACCTAGCCGGCATTAACTATCATTGACATGTATAGCCTATACTATACTATTATACCCTAGTCAAGCATAGCTTAGTATTGTCTAACCTAACATACTATAAGTTATCGTAGCATAGTATATCTTACCCTTGTACATTATACCTTAGCAAAGCTTAGCATAGTATAGCCTAGCCTATAATAGGCCAGCATAGTATAGCCTATTCTAGGCTTACCTAGCAGAGTATAAGCATATTACGAGTATAAGCTAGTCTAGTCTAGCAGAGTATCGGCCGAAATGTTATGATATAAGTTATGATATAAGGAGAGGTTTGGGCAAGTTTGAATGAAAATTAAAGTATTAAAAGTTTAATAAATGCAACGTATGGCAGACTGCAAGTTGCCGTGTTTGAAATGGAAGTTTGCTTCAAATCGCAATCACTCGTTTGAAGATTGAAATTATAAGAAGAGAAGGAGTTTGATAATGATATTTGATAAAGGTATCTGATTAAAAAGGGTCTGCACCTTTGCAGTCTGAAATGTAAATGTAAATTCACCTTACTCTGCTCAATACATGCCTATGTAAGTTGATTCATCGTAAACACACACAATGGTAACAATACTTAAGAGATTGGAAAGTCACTTTGAAAGGAAACATAATATCTGAGCCACAAAATTTAAATTTAGATTAATATCGATAGAAAAATTTTATACTGCTAATCAAAACTAAATTTGAATCATTTTGAAATCATTAAATGTATATCACATCGATCAACGTTTCCACACTTCCTCCTCTTATCTTTTAATTTAGTAAAAGTTGTTCAGTGAACCATTCTCAAGAACGATATGACAGAGCGGTCATTGCGTTCAAATGCTTGGACACCCTTTTGGACAGGAACATCGTCCAGAGACTGGGCCCAGACATTCCGACCTTCATCATGGAAAAATCTGCCGCCAAGCCTAACATCTCCTTGGCCAATATCCTCTTCAGAAATGTAATATTTTCTCTCATCAAACTCAAGAATACCGTTCGATAAAGCACCGATTCTCTCAATGTTTTTTTAAAAATTCTGACTATCATTAAAAATATTTTTGGTAATACTTGAGTTTATGGGCACACGTTAGGGGCACTATTTCTGGGCTACACATTTGGGCTACAATTAATGCGATCGGTTCTGCACGTTTATCGAAATAATAAAAACGATTGTGCCGCTTACTCTATGCTATTTCTGCCAAAAAATAAAACAAAATTTAGTTACTTTCGAAATAGCGGACTTCGCCCCACATATCCCCACTTAATTATGGGGGGTTGCACCCCTGGCAACTTTTAAAAAACCCTCGTAATATTCCTAATTCGAAAGGCTAACATTTATAAGATTGCTAAATCTTGGAGGCGCTATCGTCGTCTTAAATTACCAAATAAATAATCACTTCACGACAAAGGCTAAAACATTTCCACTTTTCACTATTATAATCGAGCTGCGCTTCTTTTCCACGCCAGTTGCAAATCTTCGCTTTAAAAATGAGGCCATGATCTAACAAAAGTCTATTAAGTTGACAGAGGAATTAACAAAAGTGGTATTAATGTCCAACAAAGAATCGCGCTCTTTTAACTGTTTGGCTGCAGGAATGCCAATGTTTGAAATAAAGTCGAATTAAGGGTTGCCAGTGTGTGAAAATAATGGTTTATTTTAACATTAAGAGTCGCTGTGCAATTTTATCTTTAAACGAAATAGGTGCACAACCCCCCCTCCCACACACACCCAAGAAAACAACATTACGAAGTATAGAAAAATTCATTACAATACTAATTACTATAATGGAGTAGAAGTGCAGGCACTTACTAAATAATACAGAATAGAGACCAAAAACAAATAACAAAACAAATGCAACGCCGTGATTGGCCAAATCCAAATCTACGGTTTGACGTCATAAGCCCTAAATTGTAGCCCAAAAGTGTAGCCTAGAAACAGCGGCCCCTAGCGTGTGACCATAAACTCAAGTATTACCATCTTTTTATTTTAATTGGTTTAGTGGAATCAAAGATGTTATTTGTAAAATACAAATGGAAACTAAATAAATATTTAGATTTCTCTCCGATGTTTTATTTTTAATTTTTAAAACTTTCTAAAACTTTTCTTGTTAGCATTCAAAAGCAGATGCATTTTTATGATTACCCTTAAATGAGGATGACCTCATTTAAATTTAGTTACAATGATATGGAAGGTAAATAAAAACGAACGATGAAATAAGTAATCGAAAGTTTTGAAAAATTAATGTTTTTAGATTGGAAAAATTTTATCGCTTGAACTAAAGATGAAATAAAAAGTTACATACTAAAATTTTTTTTTTTTTTACTCTTGTTATATAGTGTCCCTAAATTTTGGACACAGGAAATATCACTTGTTCACCAAGACCTTTCCCTCCCCCTTTGACTTTTTTATATGGTTAGCTAAAGGAGAAGGTGTACTTATTGGTCTTCTTGTTCCACAGACTTACTCTCCCTTGACTTCTTTTTCCTACCTCTGCTAAAATGGGTTACCTTAATGAAAATTAACGATACGAGACACATGAAAGAACAGCGCATCATAAATGAATGAGCTCAAATTGACCGGAAATTTGTAGTTAATGCATCGGATTCATCGTTGAATCTCGCAAAGCGCATCGAACTTAGCATCGCAAATGGTGAAAATCACATTGTAGATGTTATTTCAATTAAATAAAATGGGATTACATTTTTTATTGAAAATTTGCATTTTACCTGTGTGTCCAGACTTTAGGAACACCCCTTAATATATATTCCTTTTTTATAAGTCCGCGAGACATCATACATAGATCATTTGATGGAAGTCACTATTAGTAATGTTTACAAGGAACCTCTCCACTATAAAACTTCAAGTTTCTTGAAGAGAACGGTGCCGTTAGGGTAAATGAAAATGCAGGCAAAATAAGCGACTACTTGAGTGCCGGTTGACGTGACGTCACCGAATTGTGCTAAACCGAACCCCGTCCATCCACGGTCTCTTTGAGAGGATTTGCGAAGTCATACTACCCTGGATTTATTGAGGGGTTTTGTATGTTTTATGATGCACACTTTGTATTTTAAACGTTTATGAATAGTTCTATAATACGAAACGAATCACTGTTTATTCTAATTAATGAGTGTTCGCGATTCTTTACGTAAACAAGTGATCTTAACGAGCAAAAGTGGTGTATTTCTTCGGTTGTCGTCCTGATGGCTTGTAAATGCCCTCTTCTTGCCTCGGATCTGGTAAAAACTGAGTATATTTGATCGCTACTTGTACCGCTCAATCGTTCATGTATATGTATTATTTTTTGTACTCATCTCTAATTCATTTTGCTCTACCTGTCTGCCCCAGCATCTAGATCCAGTTGTATCCGTTTTTCCTTCTTTCCCATAACAATGAAATAAATTCCTTGTTAACAACAGTTTGTCGGGGCTTGTTCCAGCGACGGCAAAAATGTAATCACTTTTCTTCACGTAGATTTGAAGAGCTCTTTAGTTCAAAGATGGAATCTTAAGCTCATTTTCTCGACATTATTCAAGAATAAGCGGATTTTGCAACTTCAAAGCAATTTAAAATGCTTGGCAGCTGCTCTCACACATTGTTCCACAAGTTATTGCTGTTTGTTATCTTATATTTTCATAGGAAGAGTTATGTAATCCAGCAAACGGAGAACGAAGAGAACGGATGTCAAAGAGCAAAAATCTTGGTTAACCTTTGGAATAATTGTAAAATATCTTTAAACAGTTGAGAAGGCAAGTGATAGATAATCAAGAGCAACCGTTTGTGAAAATAATAAACCTGGTGAAGTGTTTTGTTCACAGTGAACTCATATTCGCCACACCTTCTGGAGAAAAGTGTGAATGTTGTTAGCCTCTTGCAAAACATTATGCCTTAATCCATTGCCGCTCTTCGAGCAAAAGAGCCGAGTAAAAAATATAGCCAAGTTACGATATAAAAGCATTAACTTAAGGCATTTACATACGAAGAAATATTGTAAGAATTATAATTTAGTATTTAATGTATTTTTTACAAAAGGAGTTCGAAAATGTATGCCAAAAAAAATTATTTCGAATCTTTACATATTAAATACTTTAAGATTAAATCCTTTGATTAATTTTAGAAAATAAACGTTCGTGATGGTTGGACGAGAGGAGATTTGAGCAACAATGAATCAAGGAAGAGGAGTTTCCAGTATTGTCTCAGTCGGAAATAGTCAAGTGTCCTAAAGTTTTTTTTATATATTAAATCATTATTACCAATTTATGAGCAGAAGTGTGTTTTTCTTATTTTGATTGGATAAGGACGGTGAACGGCGTTTCGCCTATGTATTCGTGGGCCTCCTCTGAAAAAATCTCGGTAAAACTCCAGAAAGTACACCTGGTCGCTTTCGAACTTTTGTCTCATATTGATCCGTTCTCTTTCCCAATATGTTTCGTTTAAGTGATCAAGTTGGGGAGGGTGGGGCGGGGGGGCGTAGCACCCACAATTTAAAAGAAAATCTTTTTGCAAGTTTGTTTTGTTTTCACATGTTTTCCTCTTGTTAATTATTCTTTTTCTTATCCTTATTTATATTTCGTTACATTTTAAGTTTCTTTTTTTTTGTATTTATACCTTTTTGAATATTTCAGTTAATTAGAAATAAATACTTGTACCGTATATACATTAAATTAAAACTATTTCGGGGGTTAAGCTGAAATTCGGTTCTAGTGGAATTAGTTTAAACAAATGTTTTTCAATAATTCTTTGTTAATTACTTTTTTATTCATATTTGTAGTTCGTTATATTTTAGCTTTCTTTTCTTAATAGATGTCTTGAATATTTAAGTTAATTAGAACTAGATGCTTGTACCATAGAGACGTTAAATTGGAACTATTTTTTTGTTGTGTTTTGAAATTCGGAGCTTTGCATCGTTAGTCCATAGTTAGGAATAGAGGTACGTACTGTACAGTTTCTAACATAAATTTGCGAGTTTCTTTCGACTTATTTGCAAATCATGAACGCTTATTAATTTTTTTAAGGCCACATAAACTCATTAACGTCACAACCTCTTGTGGACATTGTCGTATCCCCCTGACTTTTAATCAAGACTATGTATTCGAAAAAGAGTGTAAGACATTTTTTTTTTTCGTTTTTAAGGAGACGTTTTTTCTAATGCTTTCCTACTTGTTGTAGCAGATTTATATCGCATGAATAATGTAAGTAGAGTTTTGTCATTTTTTACCGTGTAAACGGGACAAAAACATGGTGACTCACGAATTTAAATTAAACAGAATATCTTTGCGCGCTGAACAAAAGGTTTGTATCCAAAATAAGAATTCAGAAAAGCAATTCTCCCTTTTTTTACTTTTCGTGTCCTACTCATCTCGTCGCACTAATTTTGCTCATTTTCCGTTGAGTCTATAATGACAAAATGTGATTTGTAACCTATTGTAACCGAAATCAGTTTGTAGCCGTGAACATCAGATTTAGGTAAGAAGCCTTCTGCCTGTATTTTAGATTTAAAATTAATTTAATTCTTACTTCATTTGGTACGGTAAGATTGGTTGTTTGATTTTACAGGTACTTTCTCGTTTTAGCTTTCATTCGCGATCATTTGGATCCGGTGAATATTTTTAAAACGTTATTGACAAGTAGGCCTGAGCAATTGCGTCCAAACTATACAAAGCGTCTTTTCCTTGATTTTTGAATTAACCTCTATGTTCTACGAATCAGCTCGTTTTCGTTTGGTAATCTAGACTATTTCTGGTAACGTTTTGATGGGCATTATTGAGCCTACCTTAAAATACCTTAATTTTACCTTCCGATCGATTAACGTTTAATTCACTATTGTAGCAGAGCTGTGCTGGGTGACGAGGGTACGATCGTTTTCCTTTCTATCTATGTGGAGATATAGTCTGTATTTGAATGTTATTTAATCATGAAGTCCCTGAGCCTACTTTCGACCTAGGTAAACATCTTGATTGCTCGTCTAGTCACGAGAGAGACAGTGATTCTAATCAGGTTCCTTTTGTGTCAGGCGAATGATCTGAGAGACCCCGTTATTTTTCGCGACATGGTCCTTCGAACCAGATCGTGCACCCGTTATACAGTAATGTGCTATTTTAATTCAAGCTCTTGAATTTAAAGATACTCTTGAAGTTTTATGTGGCCAAATAGGCTCGTTCATGTTTGTTTCGCCAACGTGCCAAAGTCATCGCCACACAAAGATACCTCTAGCTTCTTTTCCTGTTCCTTCGTCAGATTTTGACGCCGTTCACGTCGATCTTGTAAGCCATCAGTTTTATTGTCGTGGTTGCACCTATCTTCTCACCATGATCTACCATTTTACCAGTTGGCCAGAGGAGGTCGGTATTTTGGACATCTGAGCCTCCATCGTCGCTTGAGCTTTTGTTTCAGAATGGGTTGATCGTTTTGTTGTCCCATCCACATTCATAACTGGTCGTGGTATTCTATTGAGTTCCACCAATTGAATGCATACATGTCAGTGATTGGCTCTTTTCACCTTTGTCCTACTAAATTCCATCCTTAAAGCAACGCTGCTGTTGAACGTCTACATCAGACGGTTAAAGCAAGCGCATACACTCTAAAATCTAAACATCACTTGAAGGATTTTGTTGGGTATTCGTTCATCCTTGAAAGACGATCTGGCTTGCTCTACAACGGAACTTATCTGTGGTACCGAACTAAGTCTTTCTGTTCAATCCCTTTCCTCTACTGACCTAACTCTACCTTCTTATCTACATATATTTTGTTTCATACGTACACAATTTTGGGATAGAAGAAATTAGGCCTACCTTCCTAAGAGTGCCTGCTAACAGAAACATTTCAGGCCAAAAGAGATGTATGTTTTTGTCCGTCGTGGCTCAACTTGATCCTCATTGCAACCTATTTATAATAGACCTCTTCACGTCATCTTTAGGAAGACGCAATTCTTTTTACTGGAGCTTGGCATCAAGCAGGATACAAATTACTTATTCTACGCCCATTTCTCATTCGCAATTGCTGCCGCCCCCTCTTTTGTTGCAGGAACCCTTGTCGCCAGCGATGGTCATCCATTTGGAGGAGAGCCAGACTCAAAACACCCTGGTCCCAAAAGACGCCATATCGGAAGGAACGCAAGAAAAGGATCACTTCGGTCCGACTCATCGCTCGTGACACTGCAGCCGTTTGTGTCCTCTTAACCGTAGTCGAACAAACGGCACGATAAAACGTTCCAGCCGCACATGGAATCTCTTGAGCAAAACAGAACTTCCATGCGCTGCTGAAGGCCCGGTTAGACCTAAATTAGTAAGCCTACCCCTTTCCCCTTCCACAAGCGGTAGCCTCGAACCGTGTCCACCACGATTCACGTTTACACAGGCAGAATATCCTCTGCAAGAAGATTCGAGGCCATTCGAGAGTAGAGCTGTTTCCCGCTTACCGCCTCCCAACCCCAGGGAGAGCCTCGGAGATAAATAGCGCTCGACTCCCATAAAAAGACACAGAGTTGAGAAGTCTCGCCCAGGCCCCAGAAGATTCTCCATAGTTCCAAGTCAGGTGCTAACAACAAAGCAAAGTGACAGCTGAACTATTTTGTGTATTTGGAATTAGCCCCAGCCAGTGAGGTAATTCCACTAAACGATCGCCACTGAGTGATTTTTCCGGCTTCTCTCGTCAAGCCTGTCAAAGCCCTCCTTCGTTCGCCCCTTATTTCGGGTAGCCAAAATACTCTCTCCTGGACCGGAAGTTACCTCACCCCCCCTGTTTTTGGAGAACCACCATCACTTCAAGGTCCTGCTCAGAAGTTCCGAGCGGCCTCACCTCACGTGTAGAAGACATCCGTAAGCCAACCCCCTCCCCCCTTCAGTAACCCAATTGAGTTAATTCCCCCCCCCCATCCCTCCCATTTGGAATGTCTCCTCCTGTAATACCTTAAGTTCTGAACTTCATAGTTCAGAAGATTCCCCATAGTTCCAAGTCAGGTGCTAACAACAAAGCAAAGTGACAGCTGAACTATTTTGTGTATTTGGAATTAGCCCCAGCCAGTGAGGTAATTCCACTAAACGATCGCCACTGAGTGATTTTTCCGGCTTCTCTCGTCAAGCCTGTCAAAGCCCTCCTTCGTTTGCCCCTTATTTCGGGTAGCCAAAATACTCTCTCCTGGACCGGAAGTTAGCCCCCCCCCCTGTTTTTGGAGAACCACCATCACTTCAAGGTCCTGCTCAGAAGTTCCGAGCGGCCTCACCTCACGTGTAGAAGACATCCGTAAGCCAACCCCCTCCCCCCTTCAGTAACCCAATTGAGTTAATTCCCCCCCTCCCTCCCATTTGGAATGTCTCCTCCTGTAATACCTTAAGTTCTGAACTTCATAGTCTGATTTATAACTACAATCCCCCCCTTCGTTACTGATGTGACTTTGTCCGTTAATTCTCTGAGGTAATTTTATCCATCAATTCTCTCATTATTTTTATGTAAATAAAATTATATTTGTGAACATGCCTCTTTAAATAACCTTGAGCTTTGCTATTGCCCATTTGTTACCTGACCTCGTTGCACTCTCCTCTCGCATTTCAGCCCGTCTAAACTAGCGGTGTTCCGCCCCTTCGTCGGTTCACCTGTAAGTTATCGGTCCCTCCCCCATAGATATAATATGGTATTGATTTAATATAATGTCATACCACGACCTATATATATATATATATATATATATATATATATATATATATATATATATATATATATATATATTAATATACATATTATATAAATCTGGTGTCAAGTGTGTTGGGGTTTTTACGAACCTGTGTCATTTTAATTTCGTCATTAGAAGTTCCCTTGTTATTCACGTACATCCCTTTCATTTTAATTTTTGTATTGTACTGGCGGAAGGCAAGTTCAAGTTATTTGAATAGCAGTGGAACGTAACCTATTTAGATTTTGTGTTGGAACCCAGGTAATTAATTTTTTTATGGTGTTCGAATTTTGGAGACTCTCCTGGTTATTAATCCAAAAGAGTTAAGGTCGTTGGTGTCTTAATTCCGGTAGGACCATTTTAATTTTTTTCCGCTTAGAAACAGCAGAGAGGTAGGTAGCTGTATCAATTTCTTTTTGTGATCAAGGCCTTCACGAATATTCAAGTATTCGTTTCGCGTGGGTAGTGT
This sequence comes from Ceratothoa steindachneri, assembly GCA_963969495.1. Lineage (NCBI taxonomy): Eukaryota > Metazoa > Arthropoda > Malacostraca > Isopoda > Cymothoidae > Ceratothoa > Ceratothoa steindachneri. The sequence goes on from OZ018320.1 coordinate 75,265,173, forward strand.
CCTAGCTCGTTCGCGTATCAGTTTTCCCTCAGTTAACTGCGTAAAAATGTCATCCTTCAAAAAATTCAAGAGTCAGGGTGAAATGTTAGCTCTTGCGGGCAAAGACCTGCTAAATTACGTACAGGAAGAAGAGAAGAACGAACGGGCAGAGCGAAGGGAAATGGAGATGGAGAAAAACAAGATGGAGATGGAGGAGAACAAACTGAAGATGGAGATGGAGAAGAACAAAATGGAGGAGAACAAACTAAAGATGGAGATGGAAAAGAACAAAATGGAGGAGAACAAAATGAAGATGGAGATGGAGGAAAACAAACTGAAGATGGAGATGGAAGAACGTGAACAAATTAGGCAGCATGAGCTGGAAATGAGCCGAAATCAAATGGATTCTTAGTCCATCGGTTCCGGGCTGAAATTCCCCGAACTCCTTCAGTCCACCTTCGGTCATTTTTGACCCATTTTGAGAGAACATTTTAAATCAATAAATGGGATCTCAAAAATGATGGCCTCGCTCGCTTACTTCCCCTCCTAAATGCCAAGTTAAGGCATATCTTCGTATCCCTTTCCCCCGGAAGCAACTTTGGACTATTCCACGTTAAAGTCCGAATTTTTAGCCGCTGTTCATATGAATAGCGAATTCTACCTCTCCCGATTCCGCCAGGAAAGGATCCGCCCTGGCCAAACATTTCGACAACACGGATACATCCTCCAGAGACACCTTCAGTGTTGGCTGGATGCGTGCAAAATTCCCTAGGTCTACGAGTCCCTTCTGAACTTCTTCCTTAGGGATCAGCTTTTAGCTGCCGTGGCTCCCGAAATTCGAGCCTTCATTAAGGATAAACGTTGCGCCACTTTCAAGGAGTGCTTGGAAGAGGTCGATGTCTACGCGGGTAGTCACGATTTATACCCTAAGGATGTTAAAAAGGCTCCCCAATCACCCCCAAAACTAAATTTTATGGCCCTAAGACCCCCCTCCCCCCAAATTGGTTCCATGATTTACCAAAGTTCTTAGTCCCTCGAAGCCAAGAAACTTCCATCCATCTGAACACCAAGACGTTAAGCCCCTAGTTTCTTCTCCCCCGGTTGTGCCGTACCGAAAGAACCCGATCGTCTGCTACACCTGCGGAGTTCCTGGACATTACCGCACGAACTGTCCTCAAAACTCCCGATTCGCAAACTCTCAGTCCCACCAAGTGCACCAAATCTGGGCCGCCCCTGATCCTTCTCTGTCGCCTCAGGAGACTCCTGATCCTCCCTCGCCCGCCAAAGACCCGGTCCATCAGGCAAACTTTCTCTTTAATGAGAACAACCCTGGTGGATTCAAGTTCGAAAACGGAACTGTGAACGGTCGCCGAGGTTCCATCCTCGTCCGTGACACCGGGTGCACCTGTATTATAGTGTTTGAGGACCTACTCCCCTCACTGTTGGGCCCGACCACAAAAAAATTGCGGTGGTCCACGACTACTTTGGCCGGGCCAGTCGTTTCCCAGTAATTCGTTGTGACATCGAGTGTGACTATATTTCCGGTTGGGCCAAAGTGGTAGCGGCCCCAATCCAGTTCTGCTCCGTTTTATTCGGTCAGAACCCCGTAATTCACGATCATCTCGTGGCCCAGACCGTGATTACCCGTACACAGGCAGCCCTGGAATCCCGTGCACCTGTTGCCCTGAAAACCCCTAATGACCCGGAGTTCCAAGCCCTCCGGAGCGATAAGTTTTCCCGCGCCCAGAAGGAGTGCGCAACTCTCCTCTCCCTTTGGGAGAAAACTAAAGCCCTCGAGCGTGAGTCTACCCGAGGTAACAAACGAGTCTCGTATCCCGTGAAGAAGGACTTATTGAGAGGTTTGAGACCTAATTGGACCTTAAGTCACGATAACGAAAATTCAAGCCTGGCGCGAAGGTGCTGGTGCTACTTCCCACATGAAGCAACAAAATCCTTAGCCAGTGAAAGGGACCCTACCCCGTCCTCGAGGCTAGAGGACCCGTGGATGACCTCATCCATACTCCGGCGCGAGCGAAGGTTTTCCACGTGAATATTATATATATATATATATATATATATATATATATATATATATATATATATATATATATATATATTATATATCAATGTTCCTAATTATGATTTTTTGGGGGGCCACTAAATTGTTTAGTCTTTAGTCCCATATTTATGCCTCCATTTAATTTGGGGGGGGGGGGTCCTACTGAAATGTCGCTAATGTTCTCCTGTGATTTTTCTGTTGTTTAAAATTGTATTAGATAAATTCTCTAGAATCGACCTGTTTAAGGCTTATGTCCGTAAATTCTCCGCTGAGCTCAGATTTACGTTGTTTTTTTTTGTGTGTACACCTTTCATAGCAGGTCAGAATTTCCCTAGACCTTTGATAATTCTAGTTTGACGGGTTGAGGTGATCATTTCCTACGCAACTGCTCTGTAAAGCATCATCTTTCGGTTGGGAGATGTGTGAGGGAACCTCACCTTGACTCTCTTGAGCAGACCGGAACTTCCATGCGCTGCAGAAGGCCCGGTTAGGCCTAAATTTGTAATCCTTCCCCCCCCCCCTCCCGCCCTTCCACAAGCATTAGCCTCGAACCGTGTCCACCACGATTCACTTTTACACGGGCAGAATATCCTCTGCAAGAATATTCAAGGCCATTCGAGAGGAGAGCTGTTTCCCGTTTACCACCCCCCCAACCCCGGGGAGAGCCTAGGAGATAAATAGCGCTCGACTCCCATGAAGTGACACAGAGTTGAGAAGTCTCACCTGGACCCCAGAAGATTTCCCCTAGTTCCAAGTCAAGTGCTAACAACAAAGCAAAGTGACAGCTGAACTATTTTGTGTATTTGGAATTAGCCCCAGCCAGTGAGGTAATTCCACTTAACGATCGCCACCGAGTGATTTTTCCAGCTTCTCTCGTCAACTCATGTCGAAGCCCTCCTTCGTTCGCTCCTTATTTTGGGTACCTGAAATACTCTCCCCTAGACCATAAGTTACCCCCCCCCCCCGTTTTTGGAGAACCATCATCACTTCAAGGTCCCGCTCAGAAGTTCCGAGCAGCCTCACCCCACGTGCAGAAGACATCCGTAAGCCAACTCACCTCGCACCTTTAGTAACCCAATTGAGTTAATTCCCCTCCCCATCCCATTTGGATAGTCTCCTCCTGTAATACCTTAAGTTCTAATTTCATAGTCTGATTTATAACTACAATCCCCCCCTTCGTTACTGATGTGATTTTGTCCATTAATTCTCTGAGGTAATTTTATCCATCAATTCTCTCATTATTTTTATGTAAATAAAATTATATTTGTGAACATGCCTCTTTAAATAACCTTGAGTTTTACCATTGCCCATTTGTTACCTGACCTCGTTGCACTCTCCTCTCGCATTTCAGCCCATCTAAACTAGCGTTGTTCCGCCCCTTCGTCGGTTCACCTGTAAGTTATCGGTCCCTCCCCCATAGATATAATATGGTATTGATGTAATATAATGTCATACCACGACATATCTATTTATATCCGTTCCATTAAATCTTTTGTGTAATTTAATAATTTTTTTTTAATAGTTCATTATTTCGTGTACGAAATCGAATACCAATTGTGACGTCAGGTCGCGTGATTAAACTGATCAATCAGAGCGCAACGTTCGCATGCTCTTAAGTCCGGCTTCATTTCCTTCCTGCAAAGTCCTGTTTTTCCAGGCGCGAGCTCGAAAAGTTCTGCTTAGAATCTCTATTGGTAAGTTTGTATAAAGTGTATTCTAGTTTTCAAAAACGTGTTAATTTATTTTTTTTTTCAATTTTAGTTCCCTATATTTGAATATAACCTTTACTTGATCCTACTATTTCAAAATCTACTAAAAACTATTTCAATTTCTACAATTCTACTATTTAAAATATTACCAACCCTACATTTCTACTATATACTATTTTAATTCCTTACAATCCTACTATTTCCAATTCTACAATCATACAATCTCCAATTTAATTTCACATTAATATCAGGTTTTATTTTATGTCGCAACTTATTTTTAATTATCATCTTAGCTATTTAATATTTACATTATTAATTAATTATTTTACTATTCTCGCCTGTTTGATTCCCGTGGATAAATTATTATTTTATACGTGACTAAGCATATATTAAAGTAAATATTTCTCCACCATATTTCTAGTTTATAGTATTTCCCAATCAATTTATATTATTGTATATTAAATTAATAAACCATAAAATCATATTCATATTTGTCTGCCATTGTTTTTAATAAATAGATTCTTATTATTATTTGTCTCTTCAATTTTACTTCACATTTCCCATCTAACCATACGTACGTAAAGTTATCTTCCATCATTCTCATCTTAATAAAATAAACAGGAAAGTTATTTCGATAGATAATTTAGTTTCTTTAAATAACGACTCTGTTAAAAATGCATACACTGAAGTGGTAAATGGAATTAGGTTCAACTTTGATGGATAGTTTAGAAGTCCATTCGAAATTGACCTTAATAGTTCCATGTGTCTTTTAGAGAGTAATATTTATTGCGCTATTACTCAACTGCTGACAGCTCCTCTTTCATCTCTCACTCGTATTCTTGGCATTCTAAATCATTTTTATTAGTAGTTAGTTTTTGTATTTTAAGGTAGCTAAGTGACCTGTAATAAAGTAACCGCACATTTCACTTCAGCCTATCACTGTAAGCTCTGTTAGTACCAAACTCCGTCTTTTGATGTAGGTGTCGTTTGTTGCATTCCGCTCCGCTAATCGCTGGACGCTCTAAGCTTCCTTCAGGTCCTTCGCTGGCAACAGAGAGGCGCAAGGTGGACGAGTTTCGTTTTTGCCTTTTCGTTTCTCAGCCTATGTTTGCTGGTCGCTGGTTAAACTAGTAACGGATACAGCACAATCTCCTTTCCTAACTTACCTAATGGAGACATTAATAATAAGAGGAATATGTATGATGGGATCAAGAGCAGAAATGACAAGGAACAGAAGAATATGAAATAACGAGTGGATAGAAGGAAGTGGCGCAGAAAAGAAGATCGATGATGACATAGACTAGTGCAGCTGATTAAAAAATAATATCAAATGTTAGGACAAGTTGTACATATTTTAAAGCTTCCTGGAACAATCTGGTAGGAAATGGCACGACAGTATAGGGTAGGAGCTCGAATTCCTTAAACGGAGCGTCAGTAACAGAAAATTAAAAGTAGAAAAGATGAAAAAGTCGGAATGAAAAGTACCGAAGCAACAAAATGCATTGTCGTATGTTAAGAGGGCAAGGACAAGGAAGGTCTCAATCCGAAATGTTTGAGGGAATGAGGAAAGACCATTTTAATATAAATCAAGATTAAATCTATTCTAACTTACAGAACAAGTTTATATCTAATAAATAGCAGGACTTCCCCGTTTCTCCATAGCGGAAATCAAACCCGGAGATAGGGGAAAGAGGATAGGCCTAGGAATCATGGAGAAATGTATCCCCAAGGGATACAGGACAAGGCACACAAAAGAAATGGAAGATTTACCCTTCCCCCTCCCTTCACTCGATGGCATAACCCTAGGAAACGATTACTTCTTAGTCAATTTATTATCCCTTCTTCCTCCTGGCGCTAGAACCCCTTCGAAACGCTAGCAAATGACTAAAATATCGAGTCGGATCTCCTTCGAAAAGAACGATCGCATGCCCTGTATAAATTTTTCTATACTCAGTTACCATGGTAACGTTATCCCCCCCAAAATGTTGGGAGACGAGCCTTTTCTTACCCTAAAACGAGCAACGCGACTCTATGGAGGCCATTAATCTGTGAACTTTTCTTTTCCTAATGGGAGATAGAAATAAAATTGGTGTAATCAATGCCATTTTTATTCAATGGACAACGATTGAGGTAAAGGAGAAAGATATAAAAGCAAAACAGTGGAGAATATAAGAGAAAATCAATAAGGTATAATAGGGTATAATACAGGGTTCTTTAACCCTGAAGATGAGAGCTGGGCAGTGAATTGGTGCAAATATTTCTTGTTACGATCGAAAATAAAAGCTTCGAATACCACCGCAATACCCAGAACGGCTGAATGACGACCCCATTTTCTTAAAACAAGCTGGTTTTGGTTGTGGGTGGTTGTTCAGGAAACTTCGAGAGATTTAGGGAGAAATTGCGAAGTTCAAACCAGTTGTTATTATTACTTGCTGAAACTAAACATGAAAGCAGAATTATACAAACGAACAAAATTAGTGCTAATTTTAATAGTTTGGGAGGAGAGGTAAAGTGCTCCCACTACCGGGTTTTGCATAAGTTCTGTTAAACTCGTTTTTTATCTTTCGAGAGGTTTACGTGTGCGATAAAAAAGGTCCCTGAAACAAACTTAAAAGTTGTACTTCTCCAGCATGCGCATCATTAGAATGTCTTATCCATTGTGTGCAAGTGTGGCGAAATGAAAGTGAAAAGAATCCAGATTTTTGCCCTCCATCACGCCGGGTACAACAAGTCGGACATCGCCAAGCGGCTCAACGTCAGCCGGAGAGGCTCAAAGAACGGGTAAGACCTCACAAATCAACCTCGTTCAGGCAGACCTCAAGTTAGCAAGAAAGGCCTTCGAAAGGGCTTCGAAGCTCAAATGACAGCGCTCGCGAAGAAGAACGACAATTCGGGGGCCACAGTATCCAGGGCCGTTGAGGAGGAGGGTGGCAAGAGCTTGAGTTGCCTGGAAAGGCCTCTGTTCACCGACCGTATGCGAGAACAACGTTGGGGGCGCTGCCGTCGCCTTCTTAACGACTTAAAGAGTCATGGCCATTGAATTCTTATTTTATCTGATGGAAAAAACCCATCATGGTCAATCTGGTCATCAACGAGCACCTGCCCTGGGTGGGAAAGATCACCGAGAAGGCGGACTACATCTTTCAGCAGGACGGTGACCCGGCCCACATGGCCAAGACCATGCAAAAGGGGTTGGGGTCGAACATGAATTCTAGTCGGAAAACTTTTGCCGCCGCAGTCGCCCGACCTCAATCCCCCTCGACTACAGCGTGGGGTGCATGTCGAGGGCACTCGACTACAGCGCGTGGGCGCATGTCGAGGGCAAGGCTTTTAAGGTCCGCCACAGCAACATTGACGTTAAGTAAGGAGACCGGTGAAGTTGGAGCAAGTGAAAACGTGGAGAAGATAGCCGTGAGGGAACCCATCTTCGTGGGTTAGGAATGGGAGCTTACACAATCCTCCAGATGTAAACTGCAGCATGGTTCACATGCTGCACTTGAATCTGCCCTTGCTGGGGTCCGTAATGGGATTCGAGTGGCACTTAAACTTACACTTGGATATTGACCAACGAGGGAAAGACTGTCAATATTCGAGGCCTAATAATACCTAATAAATGAAAATTTTAACTAAATAAATGCAAACTTCAATTTTAAAAATGTAAATTCAAAATAAATAAAGGCAAAATGTAATTTTATAATTGCAAATTTTAAAGAAATAAATGCAAATTTTAATTTTTAGAATGCAAATTTTGGGGGAATAAATGCAAATTTCAATTTTAAAGATGTAAATTTTAAGGTAATAAATGCAAATTTCAAAGAAACAGAATGCAAATTTTAAGTAAATAAATGCAAATATTAAGGGTGTATTGTGTATAAACGTCATGATTTACATATTTTGATTGCAGTCTTCCTTAGTTTACATTCTGTTAGTCGAATCGCTAAATTCGAGCAAATTTTCATTTGCTCATTTTTATCTGTCAAAATGAGTGTAGTGTATGAGGGTTTGAGAGATTATGGAAGATTACCTAAAATGAATTTTAACGAAGTCAGGTAAGCCAACCCAAATTCAAGATAAAGCTGAGTAATAACAAAAATAGGCGCCCTCATCTTCAATTCGGTTCAAATGTTATTAGTTATGTATTTTCAGCAATAAAAACTTATTTTTCATCCACCATGGTCATTTACAACCGAAATACCACCGGAGAATATTCCTGGTATTCTAATACGATTAAGTAAATGCAAGGCGTCCCAAATTATAGAGAAATACACCCAAATGTAACCAGGTAAACATAAGTAGTCCCTAAATGTGATTCTCTTTGGCAAGTTGAGTTAAGTTGTTTGTTTGGTTTGTTTATTTCCTTTAACTTCCCACCACAACAATACAACAACATGGTAACTATCTAACACAAATTTCCTTATATTCCATAATATCCTTGCTAAAAAGTACAATTATATTTAAACAAATTTAGATGAAAAAGGAAAAAGAAGAAGAATAAACTAAAGTAAAGACCAAGTGTGCATAAATATCAAAGGATGGAAGAATGCTAAGCATTAAAAAAAGAAAATTGTACCATAAAATATTTCTTACCTATCCTAATGTAGTAAAGATAATTAAACATTTTTTCTTGATATTTTAATATCTTTATACTGTTTTCTTGTTCCCCTTTCGTAAGTACATAGTTTGTTTAATTTATCCTCCTATATTAATATTATTGAGTAAAAACTAAGCGAAAATTGCCAGTCTGATCCACCTCATCTGCTTTCAATGATGTCTCAAGATATTAGCGCCTTTGTCAGCTTTCCGTCCCGCCATAGGCATAAACAGATTTAAAGTTTGCTGGTTCCAGTCCTCATATCAGGCTATGTAGCTTCTCAAGCGGACGTCAGCCAGGGCAAGCCTAAACCTCGCACGGCGTTAACCTCACAACCAACCTCACAGTGATAACCTCCCTTAGTAAATAGATTCAGCTTAAAAAGAATCCGGAATGAGATTCGAACTACCGACCCAGCGATTGCCGGGCAAGCGCGCTAACCAACATACAGGGCAGGAGGTTCGTATCGAAGTGTTATTGGAATAAGCAAGTTAAGACTTTAATTGAATGTGTAGTTACTTGGAAAGTTCCTCGTGAGAATAGACCGAGAAAAAGAAACGAAAATAAAAAAGAAGGAAGAAAGAAAAAGAAATAAAATCAATATAATAGGTAATATTAATGTCAAAATAATCCAATTTAAAATCGAACAATTCATTGGTAAAAAATAACTATTTAAAAATAAGAGTTTTAATTCCCTCTGGGAGGATTAACGAGTCGCGGCTTTGCTAAAAAGTGTGAGAGGAAAGATCGAACCTGCACAGGACGAATTCAAAGCCGAATGCATCAACTCAGGACCTCCCAACCTTTGAATAAGCTCCCTGCATCGTACCCTCCCCCCCTTGGTTCCAAACAGTAGAGAGGGCTCCTTTTTGCTGGCTTTTATCTCCAAATAGAAAAGATAAAGGGCTCGATTTATGGGCGGCGAAAGGTGGTCGTTAATTTATGGAATTTGGCGCGCCTGAAGTCAGAGAGAGAGATGGGGGCTCACTTCCTCTTTCGAGAAGGTCGACCTCCTTTTCATACCCACCACACTATGGCATCCCAACACTACCACTTCCTATACCGAAAAGTCAGATAAGTTCTCAGACTTAGGAAGCGGAGGAAAGAGGAGAGAGGCTGTACAAGAAAAATGGGACCGAGTTAAAAAAGAAAATTGGGAAATGGAAAAAATGAAAGAAAGAATTAGTGTATGAAAGGGGGGGGCAATTGTACAAAAGCGAGTGAAACTAGGAAGAGAAGAAATAAAAAGAGATAGAAAAATGACGGGATAAAGTGCCATAATTGGGTGCCTTGGACGCCTCATAACCGTCCCCCCCCATATCCTCCTCATTGGCCACTCGCCTCCTTTCGATCGCGAAAGGAGGCAAAGATGCCAGTCCAGTCACGGGTGCCTTCTGAGGGATGTAAAGAGAGTGCCATGTTAAGGATGCATCGCTGTTTCTCCTTCGCTTTGCTTCGAACTCCATCTACCGAATTTATGGAGATGAGCTTCTTCGCCTCAGATAGCAACAGAGGAGAGCTTGGGGGCCAGGGAGCAAAATGCCCTTTTATGAAGATTGGTCCCGTTCATCAGTAGGGTAATGGGTACTTTAAGACAATGAAAATCAGCTAAGCGAGGACATGACAGGGCAGAAGAAGGAAAAGGGATCGAACATGACATGGACTCCTACAAAAACATAGAAGTACTGGGGACAATATTAAAGTTATTTAAAATATGAAATATGGGGATAGTTGAGGTGGGTGTGGGTGATAATTGGGGTGGGTAGAAGAAAATCAGAGCACTGAAATAAATACTCGACCAAAGGTGAAAGGAATGGCTTTGACTGCAGTTTATACTTTCGTATGATTCAAACTTTATTTAATTAGAGACTTTTCGTGTATCAAAGCTAGTCTCCCAAATGATCTATGCTGTTTGTTGTTTGTCATCACTGTCGTAGAAAAGGCTCCCAACGATATACTATATACCTATTCTTTTTAGGGATTATTCTATATTCGAGTGCGGGGTTTAATCAGATGGCCGAGTATTATTCTGCGTTAATAAATAGGCCTGGAGAGTGCATATTTATCTTCAATATACTTAAGAAGTGGAACGGAGCCCAAGGATAAATAATATTGCCAGCATTAACAAAATAGAATTTTATTAATTAAACTAACAAAAATAACACATGGAAAATATTTACATGACCGGGGATTAAGATGGGAGATGCACATAAAATGAAAAGGTCATAGGATAAATTTAACTAAGCGGTGGATTAAGATTTAGAGGGATTTAAATGACAAAACAAACAAGAAGGTAAAGGGTCGACTAAATCCGTATTAAAGCACGGAGTTACGTTGGCCTCAAAGTTAAATAATTAAATGCAATTCGTAGCTTACGTATTTATAATGTCGGCGTTCAGGTGAAGGCGATTTGAAGGAATGACTTCGGTCTAACTGGCGATTTCCTTTCCAGGAGGAGGGGTTTTTAGGGTTTTTTTCCTTAAAGAGGGAGGAAGGACAAACTTCGAGGGAGTGGGAGCGAAGTGGGGCTCGGAAGTACGAGCGAGCCTTGAGACAAGATACAGGAGAGGTTCTGGATGAACAATTGAGGTGATTGGGGTAACCAAGCGTTATCTTGAAGAACGTTAAAAGGGTGAATTAAATTACCACTGACGTGATATCAGGGGAGCAAGAACCGTTTCTTGTATAACGGGCTCAAAGAACAAGGACTGTTATAGAGTTGTTCTCTTCTGAACAATTGAACAACAGGAGAGGGGCTGTTGACTTGGCGTCTTGAGGGGCACGAATCTTGGCACTCAAGGATATTGTCCTCCTCTGGACAATAAGGGGGTTCTCGAGGTAGAGAGTTCCTAGGGGCACAAGGGAGACCGGATCGGCGTGATGCCTGACGAAGATAATCGAGATCTGATTCAAATGCGAAATTCTATAGCATAAATAGCCTGAGCCAGCCCCTTGGGGTATGGGGCAATGAGGGACTTCCATGGAATGTCCCGCTAGCGATTCGAACACTCTTATCTTCCCATAAGCCTAACTCAATTTGGCCAGATCGACGCCTGCAGGCAAACGGGGGATTGAACCTCCTTGATTAAACTTGGGGCGGGGGAAGATAAGACTCGGAAATGTTTGAGGCGATGAGAAACGACATGCTACTCTCTTCTCGCGGGATACATGTGGGAAGCATGAGTACCAATATATGATAGAAGAGAGGCGCGGCAGCCTCAGGCAATTCTATTACAATCACCTATCAAAGCTTTTCAAACCAAAATCATGTAGCTACACTACATGGCAATATCGATATTAAAATATCTACAGACTAATCTCCCCAAACACTAAAGAATCGTCATTAATCTTCCTCATACATACATTCCTCATACATTTAAATACATTTAAATTTGGACTAAACACGACCTCCTGCGGTATTTTCTTGCAGAAGACTAATATTCCATAAGTGAAAAATCATTTTCGCATATATAACCTACACATTTGTTTATTTAAAGTTGAAGTGGTGATCGATAGTTCTAGCATAACGCTCCAACTCAAAGAAGGTGCCAAGATCCAATTTATCTTCTCGGAAATACAATTAAAATAATAAAGAACCGACCTTAATTGTTAAGAGCCCAGGAAATATCGTACTCCGCTGGCGAATCCATAAAGTAGCAATTAACGATTAAGAAATATATCTTTATAAGGCAATAATTTATGCCCCAATGCAAATTACATCCAACCATTTTACTTTTCAATGAGTTTTCTGGCAATTACATCGTAGCTATTCGGCCGATTCTAACAAAACTTGAAATCCTTAAGTTGTTTGACATTCTCTTTGGAATGATATAATTTAAAACGTCTTCCCAAGGTTAGTCCGGGAATTATTGAAAGTTTTGAAGGTCGTAAAGTCATATGGTCATTAGGTCATAAGTCAAAATAATTGAGAACCCGCGACTTAAGTGTGTTGACCCTGTTCCTGCTAAAAAATAGTCCTATTCGAGAGTGATAATATTAATTTGAATACTACTCGTAATCTGAAGGCGATAAATACCCGCAGCAAATATTCCTCCTTCAATGGAGAATACTCAAATTCGCAGCAGGTCTGAATTTTCATTTTAGGGGGTTGAGGAAGATAATATTTATAAATCATCAAACATATCCATTTCAGTGTGAAAGTCCCGAATGGGGTTAATAAATGTCAGAAATTTTCAAAACAATTTTATTAGTAGTATTTAACGATTTTTAAAAGCAGTTTGTGAATATTAAAGGACCTATTTATTCAGCCACGATTGGTAAACTGTAGGTCTTTACCACTGACTCCTATACCAGTATCAAATAGCTTTGTTATTTTAATCCAAGGCTATTAAGTATGTCATTATTATCCATAGAGATCTTTAATCACATGTCAGTTTTTCCATAGACATTTTGATATAAAATAATGGGTATAATTTTAATTATTGTAGAAATGTATTTACAATAATGAAATTGTCATTTTGATACAAAATTGCACATTTTTTCTAAAAATAAAAAAAAATCAATAAATAAATCCTTTTTAGGAGATTTAAAAAAATAGTACATATTTTTTTCTAATCATCTCGGAAGTAGCTTAGAGACAAAGCCTCCCCGCCCTAAAAATTTCCATTTATTATTATTCGCTTGTTGCCTTCATCCACGTTGACCCTCCAAGGCAACCCCCTCTCTAGCCCCCATTTGACACCAATACTTTCTGCCCAGGTAACCCTTTTTAACTTTCTGTTTGACACGACCTCGTTGCTATTGCACTTTAAAATCGAGCAAAAAAAAATAATGGAAAAAATATACGCGTTGTTTAGCATTTACAAATTCTCATTTCCGCACCTCCTGGTTCGCGGTATTCCTGAGGCCACGGTCGCCGCGAGCCGCGTGGATGTAGAGATTATCTTCTGCTGGGTTCCTGGACATGCGGGGAATGAACTCGCCAGAGAGTCCGCGAGGATTGGCTGACCAGACCATCGTTTTCTCTTCCTCACACCGATTACATGGCAGGAATCCGGGCATTGCCCTTGTAGGTAGTCGCCAGATGGGCCCTTAAAAAAAATCCAAATTCTACCTCTTAATTAGAGTAGCATCGGAGAACTTGGATTCTGTGATAATAATACTGTATTTATATTCCCTTTATTTCTATAAATAGTCTCTCGTTTATTCCTCTTCATTTTTAGCTAAAAATTCTACTTCATTTTCTTTGTCCTCAGATTTGTTATTATGTTCTAGTTTTTTGAATAAAGAACCAATCAATAGATGTTCAGCGTCGTCGCTTTGACCTTTGGAGACACGACCAGGAGATGACTCTTTGAGGAATCTTTGTTAACCTTTAAAGCGCCACGCGGACCAAAAGCCCCGCCAAGCTTATAACCGCCGCTCGGACCAATTGATCCTCTTATGGTTTTAGGCCTATGAAAAATTCTATTGAATTCCTAACCGTGATTTTTCTCCGGCAATGAGAATTTAGAGAATAAATTCTCGCATCGGTGTGCTAAATACTCGTATTTTAACAATGAGCTAACTTCTTTATTATTCCTTGCTAAATAACGATTGATGAGGTTATTTTAGCCTTAAAGGCAATAGGATTTAAGTTATTTTGGAGTTTTAAGCAGTTGTAAGTATATTTGAATCTTCAGAAAAAAGAACTTTTACCTCGAACAAAGAATTTCAAACGAGCGTATGAAAAACATTCCTTCCTTTTCAAATTTATTCTCTATTGGTCCACTTATGTACTTGCAAAGCTTTAAGGATACACTTTATAACATTTAAAAAACTTTCCCTAATGGCAAGTAATCTTATGCACTATGGCTACTAGTCGAATAAATACATCATTCCGCAGCCAACGACACTCGGCAACTTCCGCCATTCGCGGCCTAATTATTCTGGCACGCACGGGAAAGGAACAAGATTGTCATATACATAACACTCTCACTGTCACCATTCTAGACGCTAAGTGCTGACCTTCACATCAACCTCCAAGAAGCTCTCCATCCACGCAAGCTTCGAGCCCGCTGACTTGAAATAATCAAGAAGAATTCCAACCTGACCTCCTTAATAAATATTAATTGTGAGCGTCTTTGAATAACCAACCACTCCAATTATTTCTTTTCTTCTATTTCTTTGATAGCTTTTGCCTATACGTTTACCAACGGAGTCAAAGATTTCTTCATTTATTCTAATTAAATAAAAAATGTTTTGGTCGCGTAATAGATCGTTAACATTCGAATAAACATTGCTTGTCTTTATTATCAGATCTTTAATCAATAAAATTTATAGAATTAAAATTGACACTTAATACAGCCAATTGATAAGGGCAACATATGAATATCTGCCAACTAAATCGTTACCAAACAACTTTTCACCAATATATTTGTAAAGGTGTGTAATAACAAGTTTTAAAATGTTGAAATTCAACTCCTGTGGTAAACACTGAAAAAAACTGCTCTGGCCTTAACTAAATTATGAGGGGTCAAATCAGGATTTTTTTAGGATTCTGAGTTGGTTGTTGGCATTTATATTTCACCATAAACACTCATTTGTGGAAAAATAGATTATAAATATATCTCATAATCTACTTTTCAGGACATTTTAGTCTAGCAATATGGACGAAAACGTTACTCCACCCATGTTTAATTGCTTTATATGTGCAGGCCCAGATACACCAACTCAGAGGCTCATACAAGCAGCTCCAAAGGGTTACTTTACTTTTTGGAAACATGCAGAAGCTGTCAAAAGGCTACAGTTATGGAACCTATGAAGGAGGCTCAAACGGAAGGAAAACTGAGGAGCCACAGGAAATGTAAAAATGATATGTACAACAACTTTGTTTAGATTACCATGAAGTCAGCTCAAGCATCAAAGGCAGAGAAAGAGTCATCAAAGTTGAAGAGAAGACGCACTTGCTCTGAGTTCAGTGCATACACTGGCTGTAGTTCTAAAAGTTCAAGATCAGTTCACCTCCCGTATAAGGATGTATGCATTCTTTACAACCAACTCGCTCAGCTCTACAAAAATAATTCAGCAGAAGCTAGAAAGAAATATAAAGTGCCAGATAATTTAACTGCAGATAAACTGAAGGCAAGCTTGCTAAAAAACAGCACGGAGTCGCATGGATGACTGGGGTACTGAAGTCACTGGACGCCTGGAAGGGATCAACGACTTATTGCAGAGAAAACACTGTACCATTTGCGCTGCAAACTTCTTTTTGAGAGAGGTGAACATTACTCCAAGACTGAAAAGGAAGGCAAAAGGAAGAGAGGACAGAGGAAAATTGATGAGAAGCGAGAGCCAGTTTTTATTGAATTCTGCGAATGGTTTGACTAGGAATTAGGGCATGAGGTGATGACGCTTGACTAATCCATGAAAAGCTGCAGGAGTTCGATCAATCACCAGATAAGAGCTTCTCTTATTCACAGTATTGACTAGAGATAAAACTCCAAGAGAAATACCATGATACGTTTTATTTCATAACACAGGAGAGACGGGCAGATGTGCTCTGTCTCAAAGATGGCACCGACATTATTCTGCGAGAGCATCGTGCTAATGTTGATCATGGAGATGAGAAGACTCAGATCATAAAAACAGCTTTCAAGCTCATATGCAATGACATTGCCATGATTGATCAAGATCCGAAGTCAGACCCAACCACACACAGCATGACTGACATTAATAGTCAGCTGGAACTTGTTCATAAAAGCCTTCAGGTGTTCTTGAGACCAATTGTCAAGACAGACGAAAGAGTTGCTGTTTGGGGGAAGAAGTTCATTAAGGCCTGTCGACCGCGATCAGGAGTATTTCCACACCAAGTGGGGCGTGCCATACAACTTGATCATAGATTTGGCTCAAAATGAATGCTCAACAAGTTACACCGGCTGGGATACACTGAGTCTTACTCAGACACACCAAACTTCAAATACTGCTTCCTTAATAGCAGGAGTAGAGATGATGCCCCATATACTTCTGTCACTCTTGACACCAGTGTGGAAGAAACTGATGATCAGATTAAAGATGAGGTTGAGGTTGATGCTGCACTTGATGATCAATCAGCGATGACAGCCAGTGAAAGGGAAATGTCGAGTAACGATCTGGTGGTCTATATGGAGGTTGGTGAAACAAACAATACAGTCACTCAGTTTGTCGGAGACAATATAGATTTAAACATTGTCTATATTCATGGAAACACTCCATTATATTCAATGGGTTGGATTAAAGTCACCTCTCCAGCACCAACTTTGCCAGATCCACAGACAACAGCAGCTGTTCCCAGGGTAAATTTGAAGGCACTAGACAAAGCTAAGATCCTGAGAGCAGCTCAAGTGAAGATTCTTCCATTTACCAACAGGATTCACACGGGAATAAACATCATCATGTTTCTTTCCATCGCTGAGCTCTCTTCCTCCCTGGATAATGACGTCACTTCTTAGTCTGGGCAACACACTCTAGGCAGCGGGCTGGGTGATCAAATCCCACGATTCTGAGTTCCCACACTCCAACTGAAATGGCTGGATGAAGCAAATCCATGCATATTAAAGTAGAGCACACAAATCTACTTCCTCCCATCCATTGAAGGTGACCCTAATTACCTCAACACCATATTTACCACTCTCAAAGTGTGCATATGGCTTTCTGTTCACAAAGTCGCTATAGTCACCTTTGATCTTCCGATTTGGCTGAAGGCTGTGGATATCATAAAGCAGGAAAATCTACCTGTCATTGCAAGGTTGGGTGGATTTTACCTGCTGAAGTCTTATCTTGGATTAACGGGTAACACCATGCAAGATTCTGGACCTCTAGAGGTGATCCAGTTGATCTATCCTGAAAGTATAACAACAAACCACGTGATGGATGGAAGATGTTTTGACAAGGCAATTCGTGCTCACCTCCTGATCGATGCAGCCATCTATCAGCACATCATGAAACTTGCCTTCACTAAGGAGTAGTATGGTGACCTGAGGACATTCATAAACAAGGTAGGTGATGGGAAGATGGGAGCCAGACACACAGACCCAGTAGTGGCAGTGCTTGAGCAGAGGTTTGAAGAAACCTTCAAACGTCTCGCAGAAGAAGGAAGAACACCTGCGCTCTGGGTACAGTACCACCACATTAGTAGATGGGATCAAGGTCTTTATCAGAACCGAGCGACTTGCAGACTACATTGGGCATATGTTCTGCATTGTTACCAAGATGCTTCACATCTTTGCCGCTGCAGACCATCATCAATACGCCAAGGGCGCACGGCTGCACTGTCAACTCCTGAAATAACTCGAAACCCTGCTTGCTTATAAAGACACATTAGAACGTTTCACTGCCCACGGAAAACATGTTATCCATTATTACAGTTATGAGTTGTCCGGCACTTGG
This sequence comes from Ceratothoa steindachneri, assembly GCA_963969495.1. NCBI lineage: Eukaryota > Metazoa > Arthropoda > Malacostraca > Isopoda > Cymothoidae > Ceratothoa > Ceratothoa steindachneri. Next base: position 75,282,877 of record OZ018320.1, read on the forward strand.
TGTGACATCTGCATTGATCATACATTAATGAAGGCAGCCAAGTCAGAAGGTGGACTGAGCAGAGGGAGAATGAGAAACAGCATTTCTGGCCACAAATGCTGGGTTCTCACCCAAGGTCACTTCTTTGATGTTAACCAGCGGATGCAGAGGCAGTTGAACTTGCCCTAAAATGGTTTGAGGAAAACAAGCCATTAGACAACGAGCGAGAGAAAGAATTGTTGGTGTCTTTCTCAACAGGATTTACAAGCACAGGAGATGACTCAGTCAATGCTGAGAGAGGAGCTGAAGTAGGGGTGGAGATGCAAATCAAGCTGGATGGACAGTCAGTGACATTGACCCTTGATGTCAAGTCAAAGGTCCCTGTCATCACTCAGAAAGTTTCCCATGTTCAACGAGAAGAAGATTCACCTTGATTCACTAACGTTGTTCAACCGACTGATCGTTTTCGCCCAGATGGATATGACAGTTGAGAAAAGCTAAAAGTATGAGCTGACTCCCTTTCCCTTGTCTCTGTTCAACAAAAAAGATCAGAAGATGAACAAGGCAAATAAGGCAGACTTTTCAAAGATAAGTTTGAAGGCATTAACTAATCACCTTACCCTCACTAACCAACCGTGCTACACCTGGTAATTTATTGCTGATGGCTTTTCTACATGGTGAATTGAGAACAACATCAGACCTGGAAGGATATTGCCAACAGTTACCTGAGATACGTGCATTGTTTGGGCCACTGCTCCTAGAAGATCATCGTGGTCTTTGATGGCTACAGCAGCTCACCAAAAGATCACGACCACATCCGGCATACCAAGAACTCCTGCTGTGATCTCCAGATTCGACCGTATATGTTTCAGTGGACCCCAAGAGCAAAGTTCCTGGACAAACTCATAACAAGAGTGAGCTCATCCACATCCTTTTTTCAACCTTCCGAAAACATCACATCACTGTATTGTGGAGCAGTATGGAAATGATACTGAGAAAGGCATTGGCTGCTGCTTTAGATTGCTCTGTTGAGGTGAATAACATTTGTCTCTGTATTTCCCTTTATTAATTACTAGATGGTGCCCAGAGGGAGTATGAGATAGTTTAAAAAGAAGAGAATTCACATTGTTGAAAAGTTTGATCAGTTTTTGAACGGTTCATTATGCTTTTTATATCTTGTTATATTCTTAGGTGCAGGCAGAAGATACAGACCTGCTAGTAATGCTGGTGCACCATAACTCAGACAGCCACCATCCACTCTTCTTCACCACATTAAACGGCTCTTATGACGTCCGAAAAATCCAAGAATATCTCTCTGAAAGAGAGAGATCCTTGGTAGCCCCTCTGTCTTTCAGAGAGAGGGGCTACCTGCTCTTCTGTAATGTCTTCACGGGGTGTAATACGGTTTCTGCAATCGCTGGCTATGTGAAAACAACTTTATTTAACAAGTAATTATGATAATACTACTAATCCTTCGACAAATAATAATAATAATTTTCATCATGGTGCATTTTTTCAGGTTTTGTGCCGGGGACGTGGATGAATACATAGACATCTTCCTTGACACAGAAGCCACCAAGGAGGCAGTGATTCAGGCTGGTACTGCATTTTCCACTACATTTAGTATGAACCAGATACTACATTGGAAGAAATTCGGTTCTAAAGGAAGGCGGCGGCAGGAGTGATTAAACCAGAGACTATTTCTTGCGGAGGGTGCAGCTGCACAGCATTCACTTGCCTATCTGCAGACACGGGGCTGGATCCTTCTACAGAGCAAGTCTCTGAACCCCTGTGACTATGGATGGACATTAGGTGTGCATGAGTATGAGCGAGTTCCAACACTAGACCCCATGGCTCCTGAGGATTTACTGAAGTTCACAAGCTGTAATTGTCATGGAAATTGCATCAACCGGCGGTGCAGCTGCAAGAAGAATGTGGTCACGTGCATCTCGGCCTGTGGAGTCTGTAAAGGCATTACATGCTCAAACTGCAGTCATGATGTTGTTGAGTCTGAAGAAGACAGGGAAAATGACTCTTGAAGCTTCTGACATGAATGACAAATGTAAATGTCATGTGAATGACAAATAATTCTGTTTGTAAACATGTGAAATAAAAACTACTGTGAGGGTAAATGTAAAAGTGGGTGTGGCCTTTTTCAACAATGAAGTGTTTTGGTGAAATAAAAATGCTAACGATTAACTCAGCATCATGAAAAAACCCTAAATTGACCCCTCCTATTGTAGTTAAAGCCAGCAAAAATAAAAACACGTTATTTCTACAATCATTTATTGGTACTGTAACTTGAGCAGGTTTTTTCAGGGTTTCCCACGGGAGTTGAATTTATACACCTTTATAAACATGTTATTACACACCTTTACAAACATATTGGTGAAAAAGTTTTTGGTAAGGATTTAGTTGGCAGATTTGTGAAATATCTCATAAAATGCCCATACTAAATCGCCGACCGCAATATTTAGTATAAACAAATAATTCTTCATTATTTAGTTCGCTTTGCGCGGAGGGCAATTATCTGTATTACCTTTAATAATAGTATCAGAAACTATTGCGTTTAAATTGTCTTCCATTTAGAAGATAGTTCTCTCTAAGCCCCTCCCCCCCCCTTACCCGCATTTTTAGTAACATGGTCAAAAGACATAAGTCGCGTGCTCTTAATTATTTCAATAATTAAAAAAATAATAATTAGCAAACGAATTATCAATTAACAAACATATCGTGTGACTTTACGATACAACCTTCGAAACTTTCAAAAACTCATTGAAAAGTAAAATGGTTACCACCTTACCGACCGAGAAAGCAACTTTTAGAGTTGCTTGCACGCCACTAAAAAGTTTGTTACCATTGAAATTAACTTTACCGATGAAGTATTTACCGAATTATTTCACCCAAAAGTCATTGCAATATTGTTAAAACTTTCAATCGGCAAAATCATTAAATTTATTTCTAATAATTGGTGTTGAAAAGATAGACACCTTATTTTATTCGATTACGTGGAGACTGGCGATAAACTTTATATAAGCTGGCTCTACTCGGTACGCTGGGTCTGCACCTACCCTCACCCTTTCCCTCCCATTCTGATCATTAATAGACTGAACAATTCAGGGCGAACGTCGAACTCATTTTAGAAATCCACAAACTAAATTCCAACCTTAATTGAATTATTTATGTTGACTTTCCTTAGAAATAATTCGCTGTTTAGGAGTTTCTCAGATCTGAGGCAATGGAGATAATTTGTGTTTACCTGCATGATGAAAGTCAAATTTGCATCATCCCCCCGAGGTGAAGTCCTCCTCTTCACACTACAGGAACTTCGGTTTCGTGCCTGCATAGCAATACCGCTTCTTCCGTACTGAACACTATTCACAGTACTCCTCTACCTATTTAAGGAAAATTAAGTTCTCAACAAGTCGCAATTCGTTCTCCTGCTTTGCTTCTAAGTTCTCTAAGGTAATAAATATAAACTTAGCGATAGTAGTTACATTTGCCTGTGTTAACGGTACCCCGTATCGGTCGGAACGGATCTGATCCCGCAGGTAACGGCATGGGGTCACGAGTTCGTCCAGAAGATGCATAAACGGCCTCTACGTTCTTGTGACTCTACCCCAGAGGAAAGCAGCACTCTCATGGCTTAATCTATCATACTCTAACCACATCATCTTCCCAGTCGTGCAATACCTTCAAATAACAAAATCAGCATTAAAGTGCTGCTTGAAGAAGCTGCGACTCTACTCGCCACAGGTCTTCTTTCTAGAAGCAATCTTGGAGTCACCGAAAATAACTTTGTTAGCGGCTCGGATTTAGTACCTGACCTTGCCTCCGGTTTATCCCTGAAGTAACAAAGCAATTTCTTCCGATCGCCTCTTGGGATAGCTTAGCTTTACTTTTATGGCGTCCGAGGGTTGCCTAAAATGCAGCGGATTGAGAGCGAATTAAATTAAGGGCGATAGTCTGAAAAAATGTTTTGTGCCTCCACACCACACCACACCGTTGTCCAATGAAATTCAATCAAGGTTGGGTCAACAAAACAAGATAAGGTTAATATTTAGAAAACCGTACTCGCTTTAGAACTAATTTAATCACTCTTATTGTGTCAATCACATTTTTGCGAAGCAATCTTAATAGAATATATTGAGCGGTCAATGTTACTATTGAAATAACAGTAGTTTGAATTTCAATATTTTTTTCTCTTCCTACAATTCGTGTGTTATGAAATAAGGTACAAATCTGGATTTTTCGGGGATTTTCTCTAAAAATCTTAATTTTACGGCAATTAGGTTTACAATTTGGGTGTTATTAAGGTAGGAAGAAGCCTTAATTTTTCGGGGATTTTCTCTACAGGGTTTTAATAAATCAAGTACAAATTTTAATTTTGGGGTGATTTTGTCTACAATTTGGAGGTTATTAAGTGAAGTATAAACTTTAATCGTACCCCAAACCGGTGCTCCTTCACATTATGAACGTTAATATTTGTTCTTATCTTGCATTTAGTGAAAAGTATACTCATCTAAGGTAAATAAAAAGAAAGTATATTTTCGTACATGATCCTTAAATTAATTAGCTGTCCTTAAATGATAATAAATAAATTAACTGATTCTTATTTGATCCTTAAATAAATTAGATCTTGTTTATTTTACTAAAAGAATTAAGCTATTTAATCGCTCTAACACACCTAACTGAACTCACAATTAGCCATTAAATGGCAATTCAAGCCATAAAAAGTAGTTAATTAATTAGTTAATGGCGACACCCGACCTTTTCAATCGTGAAGGTCCTCAGAGACAACCAGCGAAGACTGAAGAATTTATGGCCGAAGGGAGACACACTTTTTCCTCAGCTGAAACCTAGCGTCGTTATGGAAACCATTTCTTTAGGTAACGAGATGTAAGAGTGATATGTTGTGTGCGCGAAGGGGGGTGGATGGAAGAGACTACAGCATTGTGTTTGGATATGTAGATACATGGTGGAAGCTGTATATACGAAAGATCCAGACTCGACGTACCGCCACATTGTCGGCAGCTCCCTACGAATACAGATTTTTTTTGTCCGTTGTCTTCTGTTAAGAACCTTGTAGGTAGGTATGGGAGTAAAACAGCTTATCTACTAAAGTATCTACATCAAGAGTAGTATGTCAGAGCTATATCCAGTTCGAAAGATCACTCTGACCTAAATCCCTAACGTTATCTGGTTACCTTTTACACCAAATCACTTTTAAGATGAAAATTGTTACCAAGCAAAAATAAATCAATATAAATACTACAAAATAAATCCCAACGGAAAATAAATCCTGCAATGGAATTCAAACTAGAGACAAATCCTCCAAAACAAATTGAAAATAAAGATAATTAGTCGAAAATATTTAAACTGGAGATAAATCCACCGAAGCAAATTGAAATTAGGGATAAATCCTACAATACAAATCGAAACTATAGATATATCCACAAAAATATCAAATTAGAGATAAATCTTCCAACACATATTGAAACTAGAGAAAAATCTCCAAGAAAATGGAAACTAGATATTAATCCTACATAAAAAATTTAAACTAGAGTTAAATCCTCTAAAGAAAATTGAAACTAGAGGTAAATCCTCCACACGAATTGAAGTTCCCGAAAAATCATCAAAAAATTTGAAACTAGAGATAAATCATACATAAGAAATTTAAACTAGAGATAACTCCTCTAAAGCAAATCGAAACTAGAGATGAATCCTCCACACTAATTAAAACTATAGATAAATCCTAGAAAGCAAATTTAAACTACACATAAATCCTCCAAAACAAATTGAGGCTAAAAATAAATCGCCCATAACAAATTGAAACTAGAAGTAATTCTTCCAGTACAAATTGAAACTAAAGATATATCCTCCAAAGCAAACTGAACCTAAAGATAAATCCTCCAACCCAAATTGGAACCTAGAGTTAAATTCTCCTAAGCAAATTAAATTTTGAGATAAATCCTCGAAGGCAAGTTTAAACTAGAGATAAATCCTCCCAAACAAATTAAAACTTGAGATAAATGCACCCCAAAAAATTGAAATAAGTGTTAAATCCTACAAAACATATCGAAATTAGAGATAAATCCACCATAGCAAATTTAAATTAGAGATAAATCCTCCAAAGGAAGTTGAAACTTGAGGTATAACCTTAAAAGCAAATTAGATGTAGACATAAATCCTTTAAAATAAATTAAAACTAAAGTTAAATCCTCCAAAAGAAATTAAAACTAAAGATAAATCATCCAAAACAAATTTAAACTAGAAATAAATCCTCCGAACTAAATTGAAATTTGAGATAAATCCTCCAAGGCAAGTTGAATCTAGAAAAAATTCCTCTAAACAAATTGAAACTAGAGATAAATTCTCGAACGTAAATTGCAACTTTAGATAAATCCTCAAAAGCAAATTGAGAGTAGAGATAAAGCCTCCAAAGCAAATTGAAACTAGATATAAATCATCCAGAGCAAGTTGAGACTAGAGATAAATATTCCAAAACAAATTGAAATTTGATATATATTTTAGAGGATAAATTTAAACAATAATTAATCCTTCTAAGAAAATCGAAAACTCGATATAAATCTTACAAAGCAACATCAAACTGCATATAAATCCTCCAAAAACAAATTGAACAATGTTTCAGTATTTTTAAAGCAATTTCAAACTAGATATAAATTCTCCAATGTTAAATGAAACTGAAAACAAATCCTCTAAAGCAAATAGAAACGATAGAAATCCTACAAAACAAATTTAAACCACATAAAAATTGTATAAAACATATTACAACTGGATATAATTTTCCGAAGCGCATTTAAACATGATTTTAATCCAATAAATCAAATTGCAACTGGAATTAAATCCTTCAAATTAAATTTTAGGTGAATATAAATGAGCTCAAGTAAGTGGAAATAAATTTCCCAAAGTAAAGATAAATATGACATAAATCCTGCTAAGCAAATATAAATGGATATAAATCTTCCAAAGCAAATTTAAACTGGAGATAAATCCTATAAACCAAATTAAAACTTGATTTAAAATCATATAAAGCAAATTCAACCTGGAAATACATCTTCCAAAACGAATTTAAATAAATCATCCCCAAAATTGAAACTGGATATACAGTAGCGGCCATAATGATTCGGACACTTCGGTTTCCATCAAAAACCATACAGTAGCTTCAAACTAAATAATGGTAAATAATGCAAGATAAATTAAAGATATAGACTAAGCATGGCTATATGTTATACATGTACATTGTACATGTTACTTGCAAAAGAGCATCTTTATTCAAAAAATATGGTGATTAAAATGATCCAAATAGACATCTAATAGACGTAAATGAGAAGGTACAATGATATAAGTTACTCGTCAAATAATTTTCGATTGTTACGATATAGTAGTACTAGGTTTGTAGAACTATACTAGTAATTACGCACTATCATCTGCCACAGGAGCCCACTAACCGAATGCATTCTTCTGGTGTCAATTTTCTTCGGTCTTCTTGTAATAGTTCCCGAAGTTCTTCGACGGTGCTCTGGCTTCCCTCCTTAATTCTCTCCCCTATGTAGCGTCTTCCACAGATTCTCAATCGGATTGAGGTCCTCGCTCTGAGCAGGCCATCTCATGCCACTTACTTCCTCCTGATACAGGAAATTCTTCCCCAACTCTTCCGTGTTGCTAGGTGCATTCCCCTGCATAAAAATGACGGGTTGTGCAGAGGAGGCTCTCATATGTGCCACAACATATGCTTGCAGAAATTCTTTATACACTTAAGCATTCACTCTGCCCTCCAAGCGGACAAGTGGGCCAGTACTTTCCGCCGAAATTATGCTCCACGAAACTTGACGCTGCTCTTCACGCAGTTCAAGGATAATTTTTCTCCAGGTCTCCAAAGGACGAACCTCGTACCATTTGGACCAAACAAATTGTACTTCGATTCATGGCTGAAGTGCACTTTGGACCATCGGTCTTCTGTCCTTAAAACTTGTTTAATGGCGAGGGATAATCTAGCTTTCTTGTTCTTAGGGCTGATCAATGGCTTGTGTGTTAATATGCGAGATCTTAAAGATCCTTCCGTCAGGCGGCGTCATTCTGTCTTCCTGGCGACACTAATGTCCATAGTTTCATTTACTTCTCCGGAAATCCTGGTCGCCGTCTTGTATCGGTCCTTTGTGAAATACGGACGATGGCTTGGGCATCTCTCTTTGAGGATTTCCTAAGCCTACCAATTAAAATTCTACTGATACATGAGCCTATAGTATCGCTACGTGATATAATATTATGCACGACACTTTTGGGGTGTTTAACCCTTTCAGCTATGGGTCGGATGGAGAGATGAGCCTCTTGAGGAAGCTTAAAAATTAGCTCCTGGATATAGGCAGGTGTAGTGGGTCCCCTAGGCATGTTTGCTACCCGCAATTTGACAAGGTAATGACTAAAGTTGCGAGAATTCATGGAACTAAATTACTACCCTAAATTAGTTGGTTGTCTCAAAGATAGAAGTAATAGAATTACGCTGTCCGGATGATTTTGACCACCATATTTTTAGAATTGTAAATCCTCTTTTGCATGGAATTTGCAGTTTCATCCATCCTAACATGTACAATGTACAACATATAGCCATGGTATTTTATATTTGTAATTTAACATGCATTAATTACCATTATTTGGTTTACAGCTACTGTAAGTTTTGTGATTGAAACCGAAGTGTCCAAATCATTATGGCTGCTACTGTATATCCTATAAAGCAAATTGAAACTGGATATAATTTCTCCAAAACAAATTGAAGTGAATATATATCCTCAAAAACAAACTCAAGTGATATAAATCCTTCAAAGAAAATTAAAACTGGATGTTCATTCTCCGAATCAATTAAACAGGATTTATATTCTCCAATCAATAATAAACTTTATATAAATTCTATATAGAAAATTGAAACGATTCAAATCATCCAAAGCAATTTTATCCTCCAAAGGAAATTGAAACTTTAATTTTATCCTCCAGACCAAATTGAAACTGGATAATACACACAAAAAACTCAAGCAAAAATGTTAACAAAAAAAATCCTTTAAGGCATATAAAAACTTTGTATAAATCCTCAAAATCAAATTTAAATTGGATATGTATCGTACAAAGCAAATTGAAGCTGGATTTAAATCTCAGAAGTAAATTGAACCTTGTTATAATTCACCAAAGTAAATGAAAAAAAAATATACGAATCCTCCTGACCATATTGAAATTGTATCTAAATCTTCCACAAAAAAAAAATCTTGATTCAAATCCTGCTAAATAAATTGAAACTATAGATAATTCCTTCAAATAAAATTAAAACTGGAATTAATCCTCCGAAGCTAATTGAATCTGGAAATAAATCCTTCAAAGCAAATTGAAACTGCCTATAAATCCTCTAAAACAAACTGAAACCTGATATAAATCTTATAAAGTAAATTTAAACTGGATATAAATCCTACAAATCAAATTAAAACGATATAAGTTCTCTGAAGCAAATTAAAACATGATTTAACTAATGCAAATCAAATTGAAATTCGAATAAGTCCTCGGGGACAAATTAAAAGTGGAAATGAATCTTCCAAAGCAAATTGAACTGGATATTATTCCTACAAACCATATTTAAACTAAATATAACTCAACCAAAACCAACTGAAACTGGACCTAAATTCTCCAAAAAAATTAACTCTGCATAAAATTCTTGAAAGCAAATTACAACTATATATAGATTCTCTGAAGCAAATTTAAATATTATATAAATCTTATAAAGCAAATTTAAACTGGAAATAAATCCTCCAGAGCAAATAGATGCTTGATATAAAGCATCACGAGTAGTTGGAAACTGGAAATAAATAATCCAAAGCAAAGTTAAACAGGATATAAATCCTAAAAAGCAAATTGAAAATAGATATAAATCCTAAAAAGCAAATTAAAGCAAGATATAAACTTCCAAAGCATGTTTAAACATGATATCAACCCTCCCAAGCAAATTAAATTGCAAACAAATCATACAAAGCAAATTGAAACTATAAAAATAATACATAAATCAAACACTCAACAAACATCACATTTAATTAAACATCCAATCTCGCTATATTCTGATCTATTATTGGCGTATCTTTTTAAACAAATTAGAGAGGGAAGGGGGGCGTACGGAAAAATGAAACATTTTTTCAAAACTCGTCTTTGCTTAGAGGTCAAAGAGAATAAAAGTCTAATCTTGCTTTAAAATGGCGTATTAAGGGATTAATCTTATCCTGGAGCAAAATGGGAGCCATAAGTTTTATATACACGAAGAAATTAAAGAAGAGAGTACAGCTTTCTGAATAGATTTATCATGACACGAGAAGTGGGGTGTTTATGCACTAGAATTTGTATGCTTACCGCAAACAGAACAAAGTACCTACAATGTTGATGTTACATCTAGAAACGGCCTGAAAATTCTTTGCTGTTTCTAGAGTACATAAAAAGCTGACGAAAGTGAAAAACGAAATTAGTTCTGCAACCACCACATTCAATAAATGTAGTTCAATTAATGTGATTATCTCTTAAATATTTAGGTGAGGACTTTTTTGTAGTTTTCTCAACGATATGGCAAAATGTGTGTTCGGAAGTAAAGTAAGACGGATTTTTAGCCCGGGGAAAAAGTCCTGTCGCAAATAAATACAGATGCACATTGTTTGGAATTCTTATATTGTGACACAGAATTATCTTTACTTGATGATTATTATTATTTATAAGTTGAAGAAAGATTCAGGAGAGGTGCACACTCTCCCTATCATATAATATACTTAAAATTAGTAAACGTTTCACCGCGCTACCGACAGTTTACGCTCACGCGTGACTGACCATTAGTTATAAGCGATAAACGTTGTGGCCACAAAAACAGATCAAGCGTCTAATCTATAACTATATTTTAAGAACAGGATTAAAAAAAAATTAAAGGTTGGTTTAGATGTCCTTTTGTAGGGGGGGGGGGAGGGAGAGAGAGATTGGGTAAGAGGGGGAAGAGGGGGAAGAGATCACTTTTTCTCTTGATTCTGATGTCCTTTTGTTCGAGGTAAAAAGGGGGGGGGAGGAGAAGGGGAGGTGGAGAGGGGGATGGGATGTCCTTTTGTAGGAGGATGGGTAGGGGGAGAGGGGAGCGGAGAGGGAGAGGGTGGACGTGGATTGAGAGAGGGGGCAGGGGGAGAGGGAGAGGGAGAGGGGAAGAGAGAGAGGGAAGGGGGGGGAGGGGGAGAGGGTTAGAACTTGATTTTTTTTATTCCTATAAATGGAAATTTACACACATACACACATACACATAGACAGAATTAATTTTTATTATATAGATTACGAACAAATCCGTGCTAGCGGTGATAATCGAAGAAAAAAGACTGAGGCAGCGGGCACCGCTTTGGGCTCAGTTAATGAAACGCTCAAGTTAACTCAGCTACTTCGTGAGAACAATAATTTATCTCTCGAATACACAGGAAATTAAGACTTGCTTCGCTAGGTCGATCAGAGGGAACATGAAAAAGAGAGAAATGATTTGGGAATTCAAAGGACAAACGAGAAATAGACTGTGTCTGCCAAAAATAGCCTTTTGACCGCATAATTAATTGTGTTAATGCAATATTTTCTTTATATATATATATATATATATATATATATATATATATATATATATATATATATATATATATATATATATGATAGTGAAACCACTGTATAGGAGCCAAAAGTTTAATTTACGAGACTAGTTTCAGTATGTAGCTTATCATACCCTCTTCAGTCGTATTTTTCCAGGCCTAACCACATTTAAATACCCCTTTTTCTATTCTTAAATCTTTTCCTTCGACCAAGCCCGTGGATCAGCCAAATGAAGCAGGTGTATATTTAAAACCGTGTGGCTTTAAAAACTGTCCCTCATTTTACATAACGTGGTATTTTCAACTTTACATGGAATTCCAACTTAAATTTACCATAATCTTTCCATTCATTTTCACCTTAGTGGTCAAGATCAAAATTAAATTTAATTAAAATGTATGATAAAACATGTTGCTACGTTTAAACTAGCATAGAGTGATGGTATGAAGCATAACAACCACTATTGCTCCAACATAAAAAGAGGAAGGAAGTGGCATCTTGAAAACTACATATGTGATATTAAACATCATATAGATTTCTAGCCTGTTGTTCTCACACAATTAAGTCACCTATTTGCAGAAATCATAAACATTACTCATCTAAAATTAACATAAAATCACAAAAATAAAAACAATTTTTTACTTACATTTTGATGACAGATCTTGGATCTATTTCACCAAGATCCTGCTCCTCTATAACTCTCCTTAGTCTAGCTCTACGGCAAGAGATGGAGATATTTTGTTGATTAGCGACCGATATTCTTGTCATCTGGAGACTCTGCGCCGTGTCTACCGGAGCAGTAGGAGAAAAAGTGAAACTACCGACTTGATAAGTGTCGTATGCTGTCTTTTGCTGGGTGCAGACGCATTTAGGAGGGCAGCTCTGTTGGTTTGCGTTCGCCAGTAAAATAAGACAAGCAACAACGGAAAGCTTCAGAAATAAGCACGAATCATGGACTAGATCTCTAGTGGGATCCCTCATGCTCTTTTTTTTCCTATCGAAGGAGAAAGGGACGAAGACGGTGCTTAGTAACAGTCTAATATCCTTTAGGAAAGCAAAACGGGGCGAGGAAAATAAGAGGAAGGGAGCAGTTGTAGTTTCAAGGTTGCGAACACACACTTTAGAAGGCTGGTGGGATTAACTCGATGGGTCTTTAGTTTACAAGCAGCACGTCGCAATGGAACCACGCGTCGAGCACATGACTTGAAAGAATTGTGACCTCACTGCTTGGCGGGCATATTCTTAACATCGTCATTAGCAACAACAAAAACAACCGCGATTCCCACAACATCACTAATCACAACGCCGGTTAGGCTCATGGTGTTTCCAAATGGCTCATCTCTGCCGCTATCACCGTCGACAGAAGAAGGAGAGGTGGCCCATATCTTGGAACGCTCGTTTTACCGCCTAAGTTCATCGTTGGGAGTCTGTCGACTGGCGCGGAATTTCGGAGTAAAATGTCTTTTTGATCAGGAATTTTGCATCGGGATTACAGCGATGGCAACCGTCACAATGTAGACCAGTCCAGACAACCACGGGATTCAGGGCCAACGAGTTGCGCACCCTCGTCCACGAAAGAGTTCATCGCCACCTGGGGGAAGGAGAAGGAAGCGAATAAGAATGCAGTTCTCGAAAGATTAAAGGTCAGTAATCTGGCGGGGAAACATTTAGACGTATTTAGCTCTCAGAGCATCCCCTCCCTTCAAACACAAACGCACTTAGGGGGTAAATAACCTTTGCATATACACCTTATTCACTCTTACAACTACAATAGGAAGCTAAAAACTAAACTCCGAGCTAGTTTTTATAGATTCCTTGGCATAACTTTTGTTGATTTAATATTTTCATGGGTGTGTATCAAATATTTGCACCATTAATTATTATTGCATATTTAGAGGGAGGACTCGAGACTTAACTTAATCAGATGGAAAATGGCACTCTACAACATGGTCATAACCCTTTAGGTAGGAAAAATCTAATGGCAGGACAAATTACATGGCAAAGATTGACATAGAAACGGAACCATCAATAAATATTGAGCAAATAAGAGAGGAGGTGAACTTTAAAGGTCGTAAGGACTAGCTGAGGAGACATAGTGCAAAGGTAGGAGCAAAGAGAGACGGTGTCTTGCTGGAGTGATTGTAACCACTCAAACGGTTGAACAAGGTTTGGTACTGATGGTACTCCTAAATGCTTCAAGATCACTTTTAACCTATGAGTTTAAACAAGTATAAATTTCTCGTAATTAAGATGAAATAAAAGCATCCACTTGCCAATAGTTTGATTCTACTTATGGGCTGCTTGTTGCCCTCGTTGATGGAGGGAAAATGAAGCCTACACCTCGTGGTTCCCTCTATTTATGACCCCTTTGATGTACTCGTTGCAGGAGGCAAAAGGAACCGACCGCCTCGTGTTTACCCCTTGCGTAATACTTTAACGCTCGTATCCAATTCAGGAAACGAATGCTTCTTCTCCTCAATACAGCACTCCTTTGTAGAAAGGATAAATGCACATGACGCCTACCGGGTAATCAGACCCCTTCCCCTTTGTCAGTGACAGTAAATCCAGATCACGAACGAAATCAATTTGACCCTCTGGATGTGAGCCAAATAAAATCGAGCTTGAAAAGTCAAGCGGACGACGGAATTTTGACATAGAAAATCCGCCAATTATGATTAGATAAAAAAAGGGAATGTTGGAAGATGTATTTAGAAAGGGTAAAACGATCGGAAGAAAATACAAATGTGCGATAAAGAACTGACGCAAAGTGGGAAGAAACTAATTATAGTTTATGAAACACGGGTGAAAAAGAGGAAGGAAAAAGACGAAAAGAAGACAAATATCGAACGGTTCTGTTAATATAACAATGTTAAGCTGTAGCAAACTTCATCCACAGGCGGTGTAGTGCAATGAGCATTCTTCCTCCGACGGCGGAATACGCGGAAGAGAAAGGTTTGCGCAGAAAGCATTAGGAGGGGTAGAAATCACGGCCTGGAGAAGCGAAGCCAAGAGACCTGATTAAAACTAGAGAAGGGAAGCCGGGGCCTTCGGGGCCTCTAAATGAATTCAAATTTTATAAATTAAATCATTTTATTCCTCTCCTATAAAAAGCGCTCCCCAAAAAGTCATTAAAAGGTTACTTAACCCGAGAATTGTTGTTTTTTTTCAAATTTTTAAGCTAATGTATAGTCCTAAAGTTAATTATATACGAAACAAGCCGCTGTTCTCTTCCTTAACAGGAAGAGCTTGGTAACACAGGCACCCCTGCGGGGTGTGGCCTACCTCCTTATTTGCTAATCTTAACCGCTTTTTTTTTAATCCCCTTTATAGACTCTTTATTTTAACACCCCAAACACCCTTTTCATCTTCATCTTCATCTCCATCTTCATTTTCATCTTCATCATCATCTTCATCGTCATCGTCATCTTCATCTTCATCAGCATCCTTATCATTTTCATCATCATCATCATCTTCATCATCACCATCATAATCGTCTTCATCATCATCCTTATCATATTATCATCATTTTATCATCATCATCATTATCATCATCTTCATCTTTATCATCATCATCTTCTTCTTCTTCTTCTTCTTCTTCTTCTTCTTCTTCTTCTTCTTCTTTTTAAGTATTTCAATCCTTTGAATTTCCAAAACACCCGAAGTCATTTGTCAAATAAGCATAAAAAAAACATTTATAAATTTTCAAAAAATCCCCATCTTAAATTATAGAGTTATAAATAATGTTTAACTTTCAGTATACCTAATTAAAATATCATGAATGTGGCCTACAGCTAACTTATTTCGGCCTTCAACACAGGAAAAGTTGCCCCCAGAATATGGATGCAAGGGGGGGGAAGTGAAGAGTAAAAAAAGATTGGGTAATTCGATAGATGAACAAATCCAACGTTTAAGAGAATGATTATAAATCTATTCTATAGGTCTATTTTAATTCTCTTTTGCTATTTATTCGGCGCGCTCACCAATATTTTCCGAGTTATTAGCACTTCAAAGTAGTATTTTCAGAGGCATAAATCTATTACTTGCCGCTGCTATTGACGTCATAAACCTCGGGAGAATATACAGTTTCATTGCACCGATTCAAGAAATACATATTACCACCGATGATGCTAATTTAACAACGATGTTGAAGGTTGTTTAAACACGTTTAGCTTTAATCTATCGAATTACTAAAAGTGGAAAAGGGTATGCCAAGCCGTTTTGGTAGACTCGGCTTCTAGTTTGGTTCTTTTCTGTCAGGAAAAACAGCACCCAAAACCTAACAACTTACTTAAAAATAACTACACGAACCCACAAAAGTTAACCTAGCCTAAAACAAACTAAAACCACTAACCTAACTAACCCCCCCACCTAACTCAATCATTATTTAGGGTGTTCAAGACAAGCTACCAATGACCTGATGGCTGCAAACCTAATTTACGTTATAACATCATAATTAGCAATTTCTGTGCCATAATTAGTGAAAGTGCTATATAGTGTATATTATTAATATACACGTTGTATATTTAAAAAAAATATATAAATATATATAGCAAAGCGCCTTTGATTGCGATGGAGTTGTTAATCTGTAGAATTACCCAGGATTGCCTAATCTGCCTCAATGAAATCTACTTAAAATCACGTTCTACGAGAATGCATTTTGGAGTAATGGAAGAAAGCATCAGGAAATTTCTAAAGACTTTCGGTGGATGCCTCAGCCGTCATTCCAGTTACGAAACCATCGTGAGAAAACTCATTTTCGAAAATTACTTTTCGAAAGCAACTCAAATAACTAATTTCCGTCATGCCAGGTCTGATGCCTTTTAAATACTTCCCTGGTTAATTTTCGTCTCTCTTGATTACATCCCTTTCACGGAAAGTGGTTCCAATTTGCATTTGGGGTTTCCTTTGAACTTTGTGCGGATTTCTTTTCCTGCACGTTTATAATACATTCTTCCGACCCCAAATGGATACACCAAATGTGTATCGGATTTGTTGCCATCTTTAAGTTTTCATTTTTCCTATTCTTTCTCTTCCAAACCCTTTGCCCATTATTTACTTGCTCTTCCCCTTCATATTTTCTCCCCTTTGTAAACACACACCCGCTGGATACACCAGTCTAGCCCCCGTCCCCTACTACACTAAACCCAGGTTTGTAACCCTACAGTGGCAAAGAAACGATAAAGAATATCGGGTTTATGGAGCAGACCGATTTTTTTTCTAGTCTAAATTGAATAAGATAAAACCAGCTCCCATAGACAATTATTTAAACAATATCCCTCCCCCCCAAAAAAAAAAATCAATTTTAAGAAAAAGGCAATGTTATATCGATATTTTAGATATCGTGATTTGAGAACCATTAAACCGACCTACTTAATCAATTTCTCGGTGGAAACCTCGGGCTATTTAAATACAAGTATGGAATTTAATATCACTTTTGAAATAATGAGAGCTGGCAAACCTATGATGGTAACACCTGGCAATCTCACGCCGTTCAAATCTAGTTCTTGGCAGTGAGAAGAGATGCGAATAGCTC
The DNA here is from genome assembly GCA_963969495.1 of Ceratothoa steindachneri. Classification (NCBI taxonomy): domain Eukaryota; kingdom Metazoa; phylum Arthropoda; class Malacostraca; order Isopoda; family Cymothoidae; genus Ceratothoa; species Ceratothoa steindachneri. The sequence goes on from OZ018320.1 coordinate 75,300,035, forward strand.
GTATTTTCATCGCCTTGCCACTCGCTATACACTTCAGCTCTCCATTCACGCGAGCTGAAGCTACTTGACTTGGGCAATCAACAAATTCTCACCTGACATTCTTAATAATAAATAATATATTACATAATTAGATATGTTTGTATAACCAACCGTTCCAGAATGATTTGCCATTTGTGGGGCCTAATATCAATTTTACAGGAGCTCATCGACAACCAGTTATTCCATCGCCTTCATCGTAAGCTACGTCTAGAAAGGCATTCTTTAGGAGTGTCGTTATTGTTCTCTGAAGAAGCCATCTTTTGAACTGGGTATAGAGTCGGGTCTTTATTGAATGTATAATGATTTTAGGGCATCTGCAAATAATTGGGCCACTACAAGCTCCTTCATATGTTAAGTTTTAGTTAAAGGCTAATAAAATGAAAACTTTCTACATTATACAAGAAGGAATAGCTTATCAGTAGCATACTTTGAAAAGCTCCCCTTCGAAAATAGCAATAGGACCCAACTGCCTCATAACCAATTTATTAAATTAAGTAATTTTAAAGTAAACAAAAAAAACATTTATTGGCACCTACAGGGAGCCATAAATGCTCATATATGGTAGGCCAGGCCCTATTAGGAATAAGGTTAATTTGGGTGGAACTCTCTTTAATATTTGTAAGTTATTTTAACTTTCTTTTCTTTTAAATATTTATCGAGTTTGTTCTTCATAATTTCTGTGTTTGGAACGTTGACTACTTCTTGTGGTAGATTGTTGCACACTTGAACGGTGCTGTTGTTGAAGGCAAATTTTCCCTTTGAAGTTTTGAATTTTCACCTCTTCATCTTTTTGTCGTGTCCTCGCGTCACTGTCACACCTATAAAATTGAAAAAAAAAAAGATTTTCTGCAGCATCGAGCATATTCATCAATAATTTATGTTTTTATTTGTTCTTTCCTTTTCCTTCTATGTTCGAGCGAAAATAAATTGAGTTTTTTAATTCTATCATTGTAACTAAGATGTTGTCTTCCCCCTTATAATTTTAGTGTAACGTCGCTATACTTGTTCTATAATATCTACGTCTCAAATTAATTGTGGAGACCAGAAGGGAGCAGTATAATCTAATAGAGGTCTGACTAATGACGTGTATAGTTTTAACATCGTGCCTGAAATACGCGTTGAGACGGATTGCCTGATAAATGACGCAACTCTTGTTGCTTTATTATTTATAATTGCAACGCGTTGACAGGATAATTTAATTTATTATCTATTTTAAATCTTGGATCGACCTGCTCTACTACTTCTAAAATGTTGGTATCTTGGATATAGTATTTAAATTTAGAATTTTCTTTTTCCGAAGTGACAAACGCCGCATTTGGAAGCATTAAGCTTCATGCAGATTCGTTGCACCATTTAATTAACATATTCGGAAATTATTTTAAGCAGTTTGAGTCTTCCTTATCCTTTATCCTCAGAAAATGAATTTACTTGGCAATTCATTCCAGAACCTAAGGTGTTTACGAATATCATAAAGAGTAGGGGGTCCCAAAGTGGAACCTTGAGGAACTCCACTAGTTATCCGCAGCAAGTCGGATGTCACCCCATTTAAAATTATACTCTGCTTATGATCTGTCAACCAATTTTTAATCCAAGTTATCGCTTTCTCATAGATATGCGTAGCTTTGAGGTCTAAAAAAAGAGATATTTAACAGGAGTTTATCAAAGGCTTTAGAAAAATTTAGATATACCCCATCCTAACTAGAACCTGAATCGATAGCATTTGCTACTTGCTAATAAAATGTGATCAGACTAGTGACACAAGACCTCCCTTTACTGAAACTATGTTAACTATTTACTAAGAGTTAAAAAATGATTTGAATAATTTGTATCTTAGGCACATAAGTAACATAACTTTTAACCTTAAAAAATGCAGTTATATACATATAAGAAGAGATAATCGAGAATTTAGCTATGAAATGGATGGACATTGGCCGAACTCAGTAGAGGATGATAATGACTTAGGACCAGTCATAGATAAGTTACTGAGATTTTCTTAGCAGTGTATTAAGGCAAAATATAAAGCAAATTATGTTAGCCTTCGTTAAGAGAAATGTTATTTATAAAACTAATGTTATCCTTAAAATATATGATTCGTATGTTATGCTGCATTTTCAGTATTGTATACGAGTATGATTTGTATGTTATGCTGCATTTTTAGTATTGTATACGAGTATGATTCGTATGTTATGCTGCATTTTTAGTATTGTATACGAGTATGATTCGTATGTTATGCTGCATTTTTAGTATTGTATACGAGTATGGTTCCAACATTTTAGACATTGATATTAAGCTGATAGAGTGAGTGCAAATGATAGCAACAAAGATACCTTCCTTGAAGCACCTTGAATATGTAGATAGGTTGAGTGCGCTAAATATGTTCTCCTTTGAAAGGTGTGTGATAGGGGATAGGATTGAGTTTTTTAATTCATTTTTAGGGTAGATAACTTGGATATTAGCAAATTCTTAAATCTAGAGAATAATAATAGGAACAGGCATCATCGCATGAAGATTACAAAACAACTGTGTAGGTCAGATTCGCGGAAATATTTGTTCACTAATAGTGTAATAGTGTGGCAGACCTCTGGAATAAATTACCTCAGGAGGTTGTGAGGAGTCCAAGTTCAAATGTGTTCAAGGGCAGGTTATATAAATGGCTAAGCAAGGAAGATTATGAGTGGTTTTGAGTTTTATGTTAGACCAAATATATATATATTTCAATATTGATGTATAGAGTGTAATTGCAGCCTTTAGGTTTTGACAAGCTTTGATTGATGATGCCTTAGAAGCATTATTCTGGATGCAGTATTTTGAGATGATGGGTGATTCTTGCAGAGCTCTGGTTGACTTGGATGACCACTGATAGGCCCTTGTGGTTTTTGTCATCCGTTATTTTTTAATTTTCATGTTAGTGTGTTGGGAGTTAAATGGTGGGATAGAGTGTCAAATACCAGAATCAGAGAAATAACGGAGGTGCAACCGATCGATGAGTTTGTTAGATTTTCCCGTTGGAAATGGTTAGGTCATGTTTATAGAAAGCAGGGTATAGTTCGGGATACACTAGGGTTGGTGGCCCCTGGTAGAAGAGGTAAAGGTAGGCCTAGGAAGACTTGGATAAGGACTATGAGGCGGAAAGCAGGCGATGATTGTTGAGAAGATCTTGACGCATTAGCTTAAGATAGATCGTGGTGGCGTGAGTTCATTGAGGCCCTATGCATTCCCGTGGGTGCCACAGGAAATGATTGATTGAATGATTGTTAGTGTATGGGAATAATAATTTTATATGGGGGTAGAAGAAAATAACAAGAGCGAAGGCCGCACAGGTAGACAATTTTAGAGGGATGAGGAATATGAGAAGAGTAAATCGAGTCAGGAAAAATAGAATGATCATGATTGTTATTGGATTTGTTCTCTGTGAACGGTAAATTTGTCAAGAAAAAAATGAACGATGTTTGTTTCCTGAATAGGGTATAACAGGGGGGAGGGAGTGGATAGATTTCAATGAGGTTGATGCGCACAGATGTTCATGACGAGAAAATAAAAGTCATATCTATGATATTGTACCTTTTTTGTTTCTTCCGTGATAAATAACTACATTCTGTCACCATTATAACCGAACATACGAACATAAATTTTGGTAGTTGTATGATGAGACAAAATTGGAAAATCAGAACCAATCTCAATTTCAGCTTCGAGTGTAATTTGAGGTGTCCTGTGACGGTCGATGTGAGTCGACACAAAGAGGCGTGATTCTGAAAGTGAGACAAGAAACTATTCACATGTTGGACCCAGTGGCGGATTTAGGTATTGGCAATATGGGTATCTGCTCAGGGTGTCATCCTGCCACAGGCAGTATAGATTCCCCGGGGGATAAATGCGAGTACCCAGTACCAAGCAAACTCAGCTCTTGTGTATTATTCTATTCCTAAAGTCTTCTTCTTCTTGGCTTTTCTCTACCCGGAGTCGCCGTTCTTGATGAGTCATTTCCCAAGATTTCTGTTTAGTGCACTTCTATTTAGTCCTTTCTCTCTCATTTCGCTCAGATACTATCTTCCCATCTCATTTTCGGTCTTCTTCTTCTTCGAATCCCCTCTATCTCCATATTCATCACTTCCCTTGTTACATGCTGGTCATCTTCTTTTTTTGGTATGTGTCCAAACCATCTCAACCAGCTTCACATGCTCATTTGATCATTATTACAATGGGTCACGCCTAGTCGAGTGGAAACACCGCTTACCATAAGTGAATTTAACCATTTCTGGCATGGTTTGTTGCCGTTGGACTCTTGATACGAGTTAGCTTTATGGCCGATGCCATATGTTGTAGAGATTTCGAATCCCACTTTCAACTGTTGGTCCCTCCTCAATAACCGTACTGGTCGAAAGTCATTTAACAGATAAAAAGGAAACGAATATTCCTTTTCTTTCAACCAGCATCTACCCACTTGATCAGTGTTTTGGGGTTTGCTGATCTATACAGACCAGCTCATTTTCCTTCGGCAGTATAACCCCTTCTTCACCCGTTATGAGACTTGCCGGTGCAACTGGAGCCTATTATGGAGGCCGTTTTGTCCCTAATAACGATTCTTGTCATTATTGTTCTAAAGGCATTGGAAGCTCCACCCTTCGCGTCTGTTACATTAACATGGCCACGTCTCCTGCGACTTTGGATGATATAAGGATTGTCTTTTGGTGGATCCCCAGAAATATAAGGATAGTAGGAAATGAGAGCGAATGAGGGGGTCAGACTTTCTGTACAAGCTGTACAACCATACCATCGTTTTGCTCATTGTTACACTCCCTATGCGGTGGGTACCAAGGTAACTTTAAGTGTTGCATGTTATGTATACTCCGATGCTTCGGAGAGTTGTGATTGTTTTAGGCGTCTTCTTGTTGAACACATCCGCGGAGCGCAGTGCCATCAGATTAAATGACAACATAACCCTTTGAAAAACTATTTAGTATATCAGTGTTAGTCAGAAGGAGGAGGGATAATATATTATTTCGCTGGAGCTTGAAGGAGGTCCGTATTTATCAAGGTTTGACATCTTGAAGTTGTTGACGGAGAAAGGTGTTTTACAAGATATCGAAGAATACTTCAAAGTCAAAAGCCGCTCTTTAGATGACTCGTACTCAAGTTCGGTAAGGCGGTTGTCTTTCAAACTACTTAGTCTTGATCAAATTTTTAATGCATTTTGTGCCCGTATATTTGTGTATTTATATTGATCAACATATATTTGTGTACCTCCATAGGTATAGGAAGAAATATTAGGTATTGGGTGTCAACGTGGTAGTGCCTTCGTTTGTTGTCGTAGTGAGATCATAAAAATAAATAAATTACCAGGAAAAATAGCAAATACCATGAGGGATAAAATATTGATGCCCTTGCAACAACACTAGACCAATAGACGTACTTCACAACCCGCTACACTATGATTGTTAATCCACATTAGTCTGTTCATACACAAAATTTCCATGTAATTACCTTCATCCTTTCGTCTTTTTTGAGTGCCAACCAGCAACCAAGTTCAGAGCAGTAGTTTAAAACAACTATTTTAATTTCACCATGGCAAAGTATCTACTTACTATGTCTAGTTTCCATTTTTTTAGATATAGATATATTTCATTTTTACATAACCACAATTTTGGCAAATTTGGAGCAAACTCTTGCCTCACGATAATTGTATTTAGTGTTCAACTCCATGAAGAGAGCGAAAAGGAAGAAGGAAAGGTAAGTAAATAAACGTAGAAGGAGAGACACCGTGAATTCTCCCAATCTCGTTTAAAAAGTTTGCTTTTCCAAACGAAAAATCCGGAACATTTCAAAAGTGATGAAATATGACGACGTCCAGCTTGTAAGTTGCATAAATTTGAAAGCAAGACGTGACGAGAAAGAACGGAGCGGGACGACCCATCGCTTCGGAGCGATAGATCTTAGGCGCGCTTGATTGATTGATGGACGGCAGATAAACGGACCGATAAATTAATGGACCAATTGGATGATGGAAGAAGAGATTGATAAACTGATAATTTGATGGAAAAATAAATTTATGGATAATTAAATTGATGGAAAGATGAATTGAAAGATCAATAGGTTGGTGGAGCGAAAGATTGATGCAAAGATAGATTGAAAGACCAATAGATTGGAGGAGTGATAGATTGATGCAAAGATGGATTGATGGACCAATAGATTGCTGGAGCAAAATATCGATAGAAGGATGAATTGAAAGACCAATAGAATGCTGAACCGATAGATTAACGAAAGGATTGATTCAGGGACTAATAGAATGCTGGAACGATAGATTGATGGATCTAAAAAAAATGATGGGGTAATAGAATGATGGCAGGAGAGATTGATAGACAGATAGAATGATGGAAGAATAAATTGGTGGAGCGATAGAATGATGAAAGGCTAGATTGAAAGAGCGATATATTGATAGAGCAAAGGAATCAGAGATTGCGGGAGGGATAAATTGGTGTACCAATAGATTGAAGAAAACCAGTGGGTTATCAGTTCAATTACAAAAATTGTCTTATCTTGCCATACTTTGAACCAATTTTTTGTCTCACCTGTATTTTTAAGCAACTTAGTATATCTGTAAATTTTAGATATGAATCCACTTTATATAAAATGTTAGTCCACAATAATACGAGGAAAAAAGGTGGAGTATATTCTATAGAATGTTATATTTGCAATTTACCTTACTTCGGGCTAACTAGTAAATCTTTATCTACTAGAATTTACCAACATAAATATAATATTAGAAGAGGTGAACTAAACAGTGCTTTATTTTTATATTTATCCGAAAATAACCACCCCATTGATTGGAACTCAGCAAAATTCCTTTATCATTCCGTTGATTTCACAAAAAGAAATATTGTCGAGTGTTCATTAATTGGCATCTTACCTAATATAAATATTTGCCCTGGCTTATTTAAACTGGACCCTGTTTTAAAAAAAACTTGTACTAAATGAAATAACTTCATAATGCAGCCTGTTGTCACTCTTTATTAGTGTAATATCATTTGCATTGCCCCCGGCCCTACCACGTGTCTCTGCTTTGATCGTAGATTAACATTTAGTCCTAAATGTTTTCGTTCTAATAATAATCCTTTAAAATGTTTTTTGTTTTTTCACCAACCATTTCCATTCATATACACGGCGTTGTTATGTGTATATCGTTTTAGAGAAGCATATGTCTGTTATTAGTTGCCTATTGTTCTTTTATTGGTATTTCTCTGTCTTGTTATTGTGTTTTTCCATTGGTTTGTACTGTGTGATGGTCGTTCCCTTCGTATCTTTGTACCCTGTATAAGGTAATCTTCTCCAGTTCCATGCTATTCCTTGAAAATAAACTTGCAAATATAGTTCGAAAGTGCTTGGATTCATCTTTTCATTTTCCTGTGGGTTAATTTTCATATTATTGCTTTCCTCACGTGCCACTTTGTGAGTTTTTTCATTATATATATATATATATATTAGACGTAGGGAGTATGACAAACTCATGACCCGGTTTTTGCGCAACAGCGATGGGTAGTAAGGGGTTAGGAATCGTTGCTTCTGTAATTATTCCTTGAAATTGCCATGAGAGGTCAAAGCCACTCCGGCGGCTCAGTTTGGGGTGTTTAAATGTGCGTGGATGTGGAAAGAATGTGAAGAAAGTGAAATTGGTTGTCTGTTTGAAAAAGGAAAACTGGATGTTGTAAGGAAAAGGTGTAGAATGGTTTAGTGGGGTGAAAGCGATAAAATCAGGAGTAAATGAGAGAGTGAGAGCCCAGCATGGGGTGGCGGTACTGATGAGTTAAGAAGTATGAAGGAGAGTACAAGGAGGTAAATTCAAGAGTGTTGTGGGTGCAAATGAAGTTTGTATTCAAAAAGTGGGTGATAGTGAGTGGCTATGGTCGACATGTAGGCGATCCTGAAAGTGTGAAAGAATCGTTTTGGGAACAGCTGACTGGATGTCTGCAAGGTTTTAATGTAAATGAGAAAGTAGTTGTTATGGGTGACCTGAACACAAAGGTAGGTGATCAAGTAGTGAATGGGGTAGTTGGTAGATACCGAGTGCCGGGAGTGAATGATAATGGTGTAAGGCTCGTGGAAGTGTGTGTTGAAAGAGAAATGGTAACTAGCAACACATAGTTTAAAAAGAAAGAGCACAAGAAGTGTACCTGAGAAAGACTGAGTAGGCAGGTGGGAGAAAGGGTGATTGAGGATCAAAGAAGCCTGTTAGACTATGTTCTGATAGGAAGAGAGAATGTGAAGAGACTTTTGGATGTAGATGTAAAGAAGGGGATGGTGGGAGACTTATCCGACCATCCTCTGGTGATAGCAGAAGTAAGAGTAAAGAGTGAATAGGTTGGCAAACGAAGGAGCCGGTAAGGGTGAAGGAGCTGAAAGAAGCGAGGTACAAGGAAGAATACAAAGAATTGGTTGCAAGGGAGTGGGAAGTGATAGGAAAGTCTGAGGGTTTGGCTGTGGAAGATGAGCGAAAGTTGACGCGCGAGAGCATAGCAGATGCTGCCAGGAAGGCATGTGGAAGAAGGGAGAGTTAGGAAGGGTAGCGAATGATGGAATGCTTAAGTGAAAGAGCTAATGAAAGAGAAGCGTGAACTGTTCAACAGGTATAGACATAACAGAAGCGCGGAAAACAAGGAAAAGTATAGGAGGAAGCGAAAGGAGGCGAAAACTCGAGTGGCTGAACTGAAGAGAGAAGCGAATGATATGCAGGTGGGGTGAAAGAGTGTCTGAGTGCTTTAGAGAGAATAAAAAGCAATTTTGCAAGGAAATAAATTGTGTGTGAAAGAAGAAAGAGGCAATGGAAATTATAATGAAGGATAGAAGGGATGAAGTAATCAGTAGAGAAGAAGAAGTAAGGAAGAAATGGGGAGAATATTTTGAGAACTTGCTAAATGTGGAATATAGTAGAGAGGTACGGCTGTCATGTCTTGGAAGAGGTGGGATGACATCAGAGAGAATTAGAGAGAATGAAAGAATTAGCAAAAAGGAAGTAAAAGAGGAAGGAAAAGGACAAAAAGTGGAAAGTCAGCAGGTATGGATGGGATAACAAGTGTGATGCTGAAAGCGGGGGGAGTGTGTAGTAGAGTGGTTGGTGAGGTTGTTTAATATAGGTATGGACCAAGGGGGGGGATGATTGGAAGAATGCATGTATTGTTCCTATTTAGAATAGAAAGGGTGAAAGAACTGAGTGTGGTAGTTATAGGAGTATAAGTCTGGTGAGTATGCCAGGAAAGGTATATGGACGAGTCTTGAGTGAAAGAGTTAGGAGGTGCATGGAAAGTATAATTGTAGAGGAAATAGGTGGGTTTAGGAAGGGGAGAGGGTGTGTGGATCAGATATTTACCTTGGAAAATATAGATGTGAAAGCAATAGGGGTAGGTACGGGTGCAGCATTAGTGAGTGAAAATGGAGAGATGTACGAGCAAAACACAATTACTGCTGTTTGCGGATGATTCAGTGCTGGTGGCTAACTCGAAGGAGAAACTACAGGCACTAGTCGATGCATTTGGGATTGTGTGTGACAGAAGGAAGCTCAGTGTGAATGAAGGCAAAAAGCAAGGTAATGTGGTGCAATACGGAGGGAATGAGTGGGCTACAAAGGAATCTAAATGGGAGGAGGTTGGAAGAAGGGCAGTGTTTTAAGTATCTGGCAGCTGATGGAAGGGGTGAAAATGAAATATTTTATCGAATGCAAAAGTGAGTGAGGGCATATGGTGCGATAAAAAGGGAGTGGTGGTTCTTACTGCTCTTTATGGGTGTAAAACATGGGCGTTGAGTGCAAACGAGAGGAGGAAGGTTAAAGTTATGGCTGAGAACTATTTGTGGTTTGAGGTTGATTGACAGGGTGATAAAAGAAAGACTGCGAGAGAGAGAGAGAGGTGTGTGTTGAGATAGTATGGTCACTTAAAGCGAATGGAGGATGAAAGGTTGATAACGAAAGTGTAGAGATCTCGAGTGATAGGAAAGAGACAGCGTGGGCGTCCGAGACGGGGATGAATGGAGTGTACGAGAGATGTCCTTGGTGGACGGGGCCTGAGCATCCAGCAGGCAGAAAGGTGTGCTAGGAATAGGAATGAATGGAGACGAATGGTTGGAGGAGGATGAGCTGTGTAGGGTGACACACAAACACAGGTAATGAAGTTGACAGGGGAAACTGGATAGCCGGACTCTGATGATGACTAGTAAGCAGCGGATAATGTGCCCGAATGGGGGAGTGGAAGTGTCTCTAGCCATGCACCACCCCGTCCGGGCACATTATTTGGTTATACCACGTAGGGAAAAAGAAAGATTGATTTGAGTTAGTACTTTGGTTGTCTTAACATTTTCAAACTCAAAATGGTTTATAATATAGAGAGATCTCGTATTTATACAAAGCAATGTTTTCCCTATGAGGTCAGATTTTTTTGTGACCTGTGATAAGTCTGATTTGAGAAAGAAAGATAAGAGTGGATCTAAGGAAAATAAACCGGGGCTAATATTTACATATTAATCCTGTGGACGACCAAAGCACTATTTGAATATCCTTTAGATACTGCACTTTGATGTTGTTTAATTCTTACAGAGATATTTTTAGAAGTTCGACCTACATAGAATAAATTACAATCCATACAAGGTATACTAAATATTACATTATTATCGTTCTTTGGGATGTGCTTTATTAACATATTTTTTAATGTATAATTGTATTGAAAAATTACACTTATATCAAGTTGTTTTAACATTGGTACTACATACAAGAAATTATAATGGTAAGGTAAATGTAATATGTTACGTAAAGGTTCTGTTTTCCCTAACTTGAGGTTATAGAATGTTTTTTTTTTAGCTTTATTCTTGCAGTTTGCCCAAAAATATTTTGGGTAACAGATTGAAGGCAATCTCTTCAATTTTTGTAAATTCCTGATCTATATGGTCAGGACCACATATTCGGAGCACCCTAAGATACATGGAATAAGATACGGATGTTTTTTAATATTTTTAGAATGACCTGAATAAAAATGGACATAGGATAAATTATTTGTCGGTTTCCTGAAAATAGAAAACTAAAACCTGTCTGGTTGTCTATTTATTAGAACATCTATGAAAGGAAGGCTATTATTTTTTTTTTTTCTAAAGTAAATTTAATTGACGGAACCAATGAATTAATATATAAAAGAAAACCATCGAGGTCAAAATATTCTGTTAGAATTCCCAGGACTTCGTCTACATAGCGGTACCAAACAATTTGAGCGAACCAAACCGGCGGAATCAGCCTAGTTTCAAAATATTCAATATATATATATATATATATATATATATATATATATATGACAAAAAGGGATATAAAAATAGTGCTTTGGCTGGCCACAGGCTTAAGATGGGTCACCAGAGTAACTGGTTAAAAGCAGATACCACAATGCATATAAATGATTTTATCAGCAGAAATATCTGTGAAGCGTTCCGAACCTCCAGCACAAAGGAGAGAAATGTAAATATTAGCCCCGGTTTGTGTTCCTTAGATCCAGTCCTATCTTTCTTTCTCAAATCAGACTTATCACAGGTCACAAGAAATCTGACCTCATAGGGAAAACATTTCTTTGTATAAATACGGTGTCTCTCTATATTATAAACAATTTTTAGTTTGAAAATGTTAAGACAACAAAAGTACTAACTACAATCAATCTTTCTTTTTCCCTACGTGGTATAACCAAATATATATATATATATATATATATATATATATATATATATATATATATATATATATATATATATATATGTGTGTGTGTGTGCTTTGTTAAAGACCAGGTTGTATTTTGATTTTATCAATTTTATTTTGGAACCTTCCAACTGGCGAATGCAGTTGTTTGTACTTGGTGACCGGAGTTGTTGGTTGATGAGAGAGACGTAGTGGTATCTTGAAGAGGCCGGGGAAGAGCAGGACTGGCACTAACTTGGTCTACCTGATGGGAGGACACGCTTCTAAATTTAGATTTTTGAGGGCAGTTCGAGCGTACATGACCTTTTATTCCACACGTGAAACAGATTATCTGCCTTCTGGGGAATAAAGACGTGGGGAGAGTGGTAATTATGGGCTTAATGTCTCTTGGTTCCGAAGGAGGGAGGCTCATGGTGTTCGAGAGGCCTTGAACTTTCACGAATTTAGGGGTATTTCTTGGAGGGGGCTTGGAGTTATTAATCTTAAACTTATGAGGAGACAGGGGAGGCTTCTTATTAACCTTGGGATACAAGTTATGGCTGCTTGCATAAACATGAGCCTCTCCAAGGCATTCCTTCAACGTAGAGCAGCGCTTGTCCTTAACGAAGGCACGAATTTCGGGTGTTAAGGAAGCTAAGAATTAATTTTTTAGGACGAAGTCCAGAAGGGCCTCGTACTCTTGGGGAACTTTACATGCATCTAACCAAAATTGGAGGTGTTTCTGGAGGGTATACCCCAAATGGCGAAAGGTCTGACCGGGGAGGATCTTTTCGTGACGAAAACAGCCACGATAGAAGTCTGGGGTCATATTTATGGCTTGAGGGTAAAGTAGTCGACAGTGAACTCTGAGGGAAGCGAAATGAATATGTCTCTAAACTGTGAGTTTAGAAGGGGGAGCAATTTGGCGATACCATCTACCTCGATGTCCCAATTGTTGATTTCAAAAATCTTCTCGAAATGCGTAAGATAGGATCCAAAATCTTCTTCTTCTTTCAAGACAAGTAATCTTACTGACGGGAATGGTGGAGTTTCGGTCCGGGAGTTAATTAACATTGACTCCAATTGATTACGGCTTAATTCCAGTTCATGCTGCCTTATTCTCTCACGTTCTTCCATTTCTGCTTCTCTCAGTTCTTTTTCTCTTCTCTCTTCTTCTTCTCTTAGTTCTTTTCTCTTCTCTCTTCAGCTTCTCTTAGTTCTTTTGCTCTTCTCTTTGTAGCCTGTCTTAGTTCTTTTACCTGCGCTCTTAGTTCTTGTTTCTGCGCTCTTCTCTCTTCTCTTTCATTTCTAGCTTCTTCCTGAATATAAGTTAATAATTCTCGGCTCGACAGGCCCAACGACTCTCCTTGACTCTTGATTCGGTCAAACGAAGAAGACATCTTGTTGGCTTATTAGGAGGAACGTAACACACGAACGGGGCTATTGATGTTACGAAATTACTCGGCAATATACGTGAAGCCTAACTTTTCCCCGAAATAAATATTAAAAAATTATTCCACTAAAAGAACACTAAAACTCTTCTTACACGGTTAGGACGGGTTAATCTTTTTAATCCGGCTGACGATTAACCCAAATAATCCGGTAATTGGAATGCACAAACACACAGAACGGGTCCCAACTAATAATCTATATTTTAAATAGTTAATAGACTAAAGTTCTACTGATCTAGAACTAACTTGAATGTACTTCGGCCAACATTAGAAAAATAAAGAAACTTCAAAAATGAGAGGAAACTACTAAAACTCAAAGGGGATGGAAATCAACTAAACTGATTCACTATGTAATATACCTCACACACTTAACACCAGTTTTTATGATATAGAAGTAACATATATAGAATATATGTCGTGGTACACCACTATTTACCATACACTACTTCTATATTATGTGGGTGGGGTGACTTAATCACTTACTGCAACGCGAACCGTTTAAGGACTGTTCGCAGGAATTAACGACCGACCATGAGGTCACACTTGAGGCGTTGAGTTTTAAATCCTTAATAATCAAACAGAGTGCATAAATGGTTGGCAAAATTTACTTGAATAGGCCGAGATTATCGTTCAAGGTTAGTTAAAGTTGAAACAACAGAAATATAATTTTATTTACACAGATTAAAATAAGAATAATAATAGGCAAAGGGGAATTATTTAAATTGAAAGTCTATTGATAATTATTATGAGAAAGGATTCTCAAGTGGAATTAATTGATTAATGTAACTAGGCTTAGATCAAAAGGGGGAACTTGACAATACTAATAATGGAGGGGGTGTCAGTCTTACGGGTCAATGACTTCGAGGAAGTTCCTTCTTGCGATGAGGCGAGTGGGGAACGATCTTATGAGGCAACTTGGTCACGATCCGATGAGGCAAGTGGGGGCACGGTCCGAATGAGGCAGGTGGTGCACGGTCCGTACCAACCTTCTGATGTAGATAGCCAATTTTCAAAGATGATCTTTTTTCTCAAGGTAATCGATGGAGATTTTCTTCGGTTCGATTAAACGAAGGGAGACTGTTGCGCAAATTCAAAGGCTTGTCGTTCACAGAAGCTACTAATTGACTAGGATAGAATCACGGCGGAAGAAGTCTTGCTGTCTGACGACGAACGCTCACGGAACTAGACGATAAGGACGGCCTTGAGGTGCGGGCTGGACTCTTCGAACTACAGAAGAACCCGAGTATTTGTATGCCCGATTCTGGAGTGGAAGAGGGAGTTTGGAGAAAAGAGTCACAAGCTCCAGACATCTTAATCCGGAGGCGGATCGATTCATCATTTGCTAGGCAGAGCGGCTCTTTCACACCTCGTCAGGATGGGGGGTGGGAGGAGGTTTGGAACGAGTTCACAGGATTGGAAATATTTTCCCAACGTGCTCAAGAGTCGAAAATTCGAGAATGTTCGAACAGAAAATGACGTCGTCCATGGCGCGATACCACAGCACGTCGTCTCCGATAAATGGAGGAAGCGAAGGGGAAGGGGGATGCACAGAGGTTGTTCTTTTACAGCAACGTTTCTGCGATTTACCTTCTGCCATCGCAATAATAAAGAGGTGAGTGGGGCTCCTCTTCTTGAAAGTAAAAGTGTTTTTCTTTTGAAACATCAAAACTTCAGGTGTAATTTCTGTCTGCATGTCGAGATATGTGTGACTGGTAACTGCCCCATTAGAGAAAAATGGTCCAAACAATCTACTGCATGATAAACCACACCATACTCTTAATCATGGTAAATTAACATGCTTATCCACATAAACGCGTAGATTATCAATATATCATTACCTACAATTGTGTCGGTTTACTCTCAATTCAGATTGAAGATAACTTTATCGAACAACACAATTTTGTTGCGGCACTGCAACCTGTTCGGCTTCCGTTGACAGAAGCCATTCACAAAATTCGAGGCTATCTTTGCAACACTAAAATGGAGTTTTCGTCGCTCGCACTGGATTTGCGTCGTCCACATCTTTGCTTGTGCATACCTTGAGCAGTGCCTTCTACCTCAAACCTGTTATGGATGCTTATAATGACGAGACGTGTCGGTAGCTTTGTAGCAGGCGTTACATGCTTACGCCACATCAATAGTAATAAAATTATTATGAATTTCTTGAAAATTCGTAATTTTGCTGGTAAAATGTAAATTAAAACTATTTAATGAGTCAATAATGAGGTTATTTTATTATATTATTGTGAAATATCTATTGTACATTTTTGAAGACTAAATACATATAATAGTGTTTTGCTTCATTTTCTGGCAAAATTGTTGAAATAAAAGAAGGCAACACCGATTCAGTTTTGCCCGCAGTGGTAACTGTTAATCTCATACCTCAGTTCCAATTCAGACTTCGCAGGGTGAGGGTGCGCGAGCTATTCTATTTTACTGTGACTGACCTAGTAATTCAACTAGTGTATATTTTGCTTGCCTGTGGATAATAGTAACCATTTTTTCTTGTAATGTAATATATAAAAAGAAAGTGACCAGCTATGGGTAAAGTTAGTGACTTGAGTCCTTGGAAAATTGGACAGATCAAAGTTTTGTTAAATGATAATGCACTAAAACAGAAAGATATTTCAAAGAAATTGGGAGTCTCCTCTTAAACAGTAAGCAATATAAAGAAAAAAATGAAAACGGTCTTAATTTGGATTCAGCAAGGGCTGGGAAATTTGGTTGCAAGAGGAAAACAACACCAAGAACAGACAGGAAAATAAAACAAATGGTTATTAATGACAAAAGTAAATCTTGTAGGAAGATTGCAATCGAACTGTTGGCAGATGGCATTAGTCTTTCTCGAATAACAGTAAATAGGAGGTTACTAGACAGTGAATTGCGAGCTTACCGTAGAAGAAGGAAGCCTAGGCTTACCAAAAACATGATACAAGCACGTCAAGTCTGGGCTAATGCTCATGCTGATTGGACTTCTGAGCAATGGGAACAGGTAAGACTGGTACATTTACCAGTTATTTTCTTTATTAAGCATAAGAGAACATACTTTACCTACTGTAGTAGGTATATTCTGATTTACCTACTAGCTACGCGTTTATGCTGAATGAAATAATTTAAAGTCATAATTTGTCTGGCTGTTTAACTGCTACCACTAGCAGCACAGGTCGTTTCAGTACTACTATAGTGTTTTATATTGTTGCAATTTGTATTTTCGGACGAGTCAACTCTTTCAGTACTTGATGACCGTGTGCAGGCAGTAAAGGGGCGGTCAGGTGAAGAGTTCATGCTAGAGAGCCTTAATAAGACCAAAACATTCAAAGAAAATCATGGTGTGGGAGCAATTTCTGTTCATGGGACAAGTCGCTTGAAAATTTTTTAAGTTATAATGATCAGTATAAGCATATAGAAGGAGTGAAAACTGTTTGGAACCTCAAATGATGGAATTGTTTGGTGGCAGATCATGCTCCTTGTCACACGACGCGATCAGTGAAGACATAGTGTGCACAAAATGGCATTAAACTGCTATCATGTCCTGGAAATTCCCCAGACATGAACTTTACTGAGAGTTCATGGTATATTCTAAAAACTGAAGTTCCCATAACAATCAAAGCAAAGCTCAACAACACGTCTTATTTACGTTTGGTTTCACTCTGCCAGAATCAAGCAATTATGCAGAACTTTAATCACTGGCATGCCAGAGCGTGTTAAAGCACTTAAAGCGGCTAAAGGAGGTCAAACCAAGTATTAATCAATGTAAGAAAGGATATTTTGGCCATATGTATGAACATAAGTTGATTCGTTGTCAATAACAACTTTATATAACATTTTCCCCCCAAAACTACGAATTTTTAAGAAATCCATAATAATTTAATCACTACTGTAGGTGTTTTGAGGAACTTAATAAAATTGAATGCTGTAGAATTTGTGTGCTGGAATGAGTGCGTATGCTAAGTCTCGAAGCAAGCTAGTGGATGACTAGACTACATTCTGTCCATAGGCTAAGCTATTAGGGGACTTTTATAAAACAAAGCCAGGCTTAGCTGACGCACACTGAGGTGCATTCATGCAGATAGAGAACTTTTTGATCACTTTGCGTATGTAAGTATTTTTTATGCAAAAACTAAATATTACATTTTAATCATTAGATCACAAATATACGTTACATTGGTGTTTGCTATAATAATATATAGTTTTTGTCTCTTTTATATGGTGAAATTAAGAGGTTGTTTTAAACTACAGCTCTAAACTTGGCTGCTGGTTTGCAATAAACCTGATGAAAATATTAAGGTAATTACTTGGAAATTTTGCTTAGGAACAGACTAATGAGGATTAACAATCTTAACGTAGTGGGTTGGAAAATACGCCTGGTGATGTAGTGTTGTTGCAAGGGCATCAAGATGCTCTTGCATCTGGTATCTGGTAATTTTGTGGTACCACTTTTAATTTTATCATTTCACTAGGACAACAAACGTAGCACAACCACGTCAATACCAATAGTTAATCTTTCAGCCTATACCTATGTAGCTACACAAATATATGCACATATATATAAATGCACAAATAAATGGGCAAAAAATGCATTAAAAAATATGATAAAGACAAAGTAGCTTGAAGGACAACCACCTTGCCAGACCTGAGTACAAGTCATCTAAGGAGGAGCCTATGGCTTCAAAGGTATCTTTGATATCTTGCAGGACAAAATAATATTTCAGATTACATAGATTAAAGGCAATAACTTCAATTTTTATAAATTCTTGATCTATTTAGTCAGGACTAAATATTCTGAACGCCCTAAGATACAAGAATTTACAAAAATTGAAGAGATTGCCTTTAATCTTTGTTACCCGAAATATTCTTTGGAAAACTGCCTAAATAAAGATAAAAAAAAACATTCTATAACCTCAAGTTAGGGAAAACAGAACCTTTACTTAACATATTACATTTACCTTACCATTATAATTTCTTGTATGTAGTACCAATGTTAAAACAACTTAATATAAATGTAACTTTTAAATACAATTATACATTAAAAAATATTTTAATAAAACACAGCCCAAGAACGATAATAATGTAATATATAGCATACTGGTACTGTTTAGATTGAAATTTATTCTATGCAGGTCAAACTTCTAAAAATATTGAAAAGGATATTGCAGTAGTGCTTTGGTCGTCTACAGGCCTAAGATGGGTCACCAGATTAACTGGTTAAAAGTAGATACCACAATGCATATAAATGATTTTATTAGCAGAAATATCTTTGAATCGTTCTTAATATCCAGCACAAAGGAGAAAAATGTAAATATAAGCCCCGGTTTGTTTTCCAGTCCTATTTTTCTTTCTCAAATCAGACTTATCAGAGATCATAAAATCTGACCTCATAGGGAAAACATTGCTTTGTATAAATACAATATCCCTCTATTTTGTAAACCATTTTGAGTTTGAAAATGTTAAGACAACCAAAGTACTAACTCAAATCAATCTTTATTTTTCCTTACGTGGTATACACAAATATTTATACTTATCACGTGTTTTTACCCATATATATATATATATATATATATATATATATATATATATATATATATATATATATATATTTATTTATATATCTATATATATAAAATGCTTGAACTCTTTTTATATATACACTAAGAGCCGAAATGAATATGTTAAAGCACGGGAAAAGGAAGCCAACAAATATCACCCAACGCTTTCGTGCAAACATCTTCAAAAACAAAAGTCGATCACTAAAGTATTACTAGAAAAACAAATGAACCTAATCTGAGAAAAGCGCATTGATGATTAATAATGGATATCTTAAACATCATTGATATAAATAACAGTAACTACACAGGAAGGAAGCACCAACTCTCTCAGGTCCGAGTTTTTTCTCACACATCAGAAAATTATGAATTTTAGTTTTGGGATGTTAGCTAAGGTATAAGACTGAATTTATTAATTGTGAATGAGACTTACCTGTATTTTAGACATGTATCCTATAAGGTACATTCGATTGCAACGGTTTAAAAAACTCTTTATATATATATATATATATATATATATATATATATATATATATATATATATATATATATATATATATATGTATATATATATATATATATATATATATATATATATATATATATATATATATATATATATATAGAGAGAAAGAGAGAGAGAGAGAGAGAGAGAGAGAGAGAGAGAGAGAGAGAAAGATGGATAGATTATATATTATTAAATAACTCTTTCTGAATAGCAGAATACAAGTATTGCTTAAAAATGAACTATAAACTTAAATGGGTCTGAAATGGGGAGGGGGGGCTTCAGACCTCTCAGCCTCCACATCCACCCCCCTGCCTGCAATCGCGCCTGCTGTGAAAGTAATCCATTCATAATAAAAGCGAACTAGGTAAGATATAATTCCCTGTTGGTAATGTATCGAGCTGAGTGCCTATCTTGAGTCGAGATAACAAATGAAAGAAACTCTTGCACGAACGACTAACTAAAGTGTGTGTGATTCGATCAGTGAATGTGGGAGAGTGTAATGGAATGTGCTGAATTAAAGCAAGGACCACAGAAATAAGATGGAAGCAAGTAATTAAACCAAAGCTTTTTCCTTTCCTTATTATCTCTATTCGCTCAAATTTTCCCATTTTCTGGAAGGTCCTGTTCTGGGACCACACCTATTTTTAATTTTCGTAAACAACATAGATTCAGGAATGATGTGTTAAGGAAATTTATTTGCTGATGATAATAAAGGATAATAAAAAAAAAGGATAAAGAAGACGGAAATTTACAAAATTTCTTAAATAGTTTAATTAAATGGTGAGCTATTTTAGCATGAAGCTTAATGTTTCCAAATGCGGCATTTTACGCTTCGGGTAAAATAATCCTAAATTTAGACAGTATATCCAAGAACAAGTAGATCTAAGAGTTAAAGTAGATAATAAATTAAAATCCTCTGGTCAGTGCATAGCAGTTTACAAACAAAAACAAGGGCAACAGACCTAGGTCGTGTGCTCTCAATTATTCTGAATTATGACCTTACGACCTTCAAAACTTTCAATAATTCCCAAATAAACCTTACAGAGCCGTGGCAATTATATCATTTGAAAGATAATGTAAAACATATAAGGGTTTCAGATTTCATTAGAATCGGCCGAATAGTTAGGATGTTATTACCAAATAATTCCTGGACTAACCTTGGAAGGACCTTGCCAATTATATCATCTGAAAGAGAATGTAAAACAACATAAGAATTTCAGATTTCGTTAGAATCGCGGCTGAATAGTTAAGATGTTATTGATAAAAAACTAATTAAAAAGTAAAATGCTTACCATCCGATCGACCGACCGACGGAGCGACATAGTATCAGGCAGTCCGTCTCAAAATCTAAAGCTGACACTATGATAAAAATCGACACGTCCTTAGTTAGACTTATGTTAGATTATGCTGCTCCGTTCTCGTCTACACAATTAACTAGAGATATGGACATAGTAGAACAAGTAAAGCGTCGCTATACGAAAATGATAGGAGCTACAAGGAGCTACAAGGAAAATAAGTACCCTAGAAGACCTTAAGGTCCATACAAGTAGGGTACGTTTAGCGCAATCCTCGAAGGTGTCCGTTGGCAGCCTCGAAGATCACTCGCGAGGATCTTAACGGTGATTTCGCAATACTTTATCTAGTCTTGACTTGAACTGGTCAACAGAACTCAATCCCTTATCCATCCAAAATAGGAGGAAAAGGTAGAACAAACTGAAACTTATAAATTAACTGAGTAACATTCTGGATAATGCAGAAAATCTGTTTGATCTTTTCAGTCATGGCAGCGACCAGAAGACAGGAAAAAAAGATGAAGGATTCGATATTCAAAACATCGACGGGAAAATTTGCCTTTCGCAACCGCATCGTTCAAGTCTTGAATCGTTTACTACAAGAAATAGTCCGCGCTTCAAGCACCGATATTATGAATTTTTTTTTAATAAATTTAGTAAAACAATCGAATAAACATGACTCAAAAATATTAGATAATATAACAGAAATAGAATAAAATAGGTTAATCAAATAGCTATATTCAGAGTAGGTACCAATAAATGGTTTTAGTTTGCTTGTTTGTTTTCTTCTAATTAAACTTTTCCAATGACTTAGTTAGTCACAGAAGCTACAGTTGGTCCACAAAATGTGATCTTTGACCAGCGCGAAATATTAATCATTATATTGTGTAGAAATGCGAGGTGATGCAAACATATTTCACTAGGGCATTCCACTAGTAACATATTCTCATTTAATGCAAAAACTATTTACAGTATTATATTTCTTTGTTTTCCTTCCCTTAATCATTAACTGTACTTAGGTAGATCTAGATACTAGACACATTTTCAGGGGTAACCGTTTTAAATGTTTTCTTTAAATTAACATAACTGTGACTATTTTATCTTCGACGGAGTTTGCTCGTCCCAAATGCAATGCAGAGCTAATCATGAAGCGAAAATGCGCCTTTAACTCTGCCTAGGACTTTTACGCTAGATTACTTGCCGCCCCAAATATGAATAAACTACCAGTCTTATTTAACTTTCAGAATTTGTGTATACAACATACTTACCCTTTCACACCTCCTTCATATCCTTGAATAAATTTCTGCTTTTTGCGAAAAGTTTGGGACAATCTATTAGGCGGTTGTTCTTCTAAGAAAACCTTCCCTTATCGGTCGGTAACAAAATCAAATCCTGTGGCAAATCTTTATTTTTTAAAGCGCAAAACATTTTTGGCGTTATTCTGCTTTCCGGCTAAGCTCATAAAATATTTTCTACCGATTAATCAATACACAATTTTCTCGAGAGTGGTTTTCGATATAATTCAAACACGTCGAGATAAAACCTCTTCTGAATATTTAATACTGTCAACATTCGTTTTGATAAAATCATTTTCCTATATCTCAAAAATACGTGAAAGTATGGAGTTGAATGAGATGTTGGTCGCGTAGTTGACGGTAACTTTCATTTTCGCCAGGATTGTTTAGCTTCGTATCCTCTGTACTTGTGATTTTCCTAGAAACACGCAAAAAATTCGATGATTTGTATTCCATTGGGTTTAAAATTAATATCAAGGTTTTTATGGAGGACGAAAATTTCATTCTCAAGTTTAAGCAATTTAAATTAGGTCTGATAAAGTAAGATTTCTCTTTTAAAGTAATATTTCTTTTTTTAAAGCAATTTTTCTTTTAAGAATTCGTTTTAAATGTAAGATTTTTATATAAAGTAACATATTTTTAAAGTAACATTACTTTTTAAAGTGAAATATATTTTTTAGAACTATCTTTCTCTTTGAAGTAAGATTTATTTTTAACCAAGATTTCCTTTTTAAATAAAGAATTCTTTTATAAAGTAAGATTTATTTTTAGAGGAAGATATATTTTCTATAGTAAGATTTATCTCCTAAGTAAGATTTTTTTTTAAAAGTAAATTTATTTTGAACGCAAGATTTCTTTTTCAAACTAAGTTTTTAAAACAATTTTATTTTTATTTTTAAAGTAAGATTTTTAAAGTGATAATTCTTTTTAATTAATATTTTTTTAAAGTAAAATTTGTTTTTAAAGAGAGATGTCTTCTTAAAGTAATATTTCTTTTAATGAAAGATTTCTATTTAAAATAAGATTTATTTTTAAAGTATTTTTTCAAACAAAGATTTCTTTTTCAAAATTAAGATTTCGTTTAAAGTAACATTTCTTTTTTATGTGAGATTTCTTTATCAGAATATTTTTTTAAGTAAATTTTTTTTCAAGTAAGATTTTTAAAAGTTAGTTCTCTTTTTAGTTTTTTTTTAAAGTGAGATTTCTTTTCAAGTAATATTGCTTTTTAGTCGCGTGCTACTCTATATCTCACTATGCCGGTCAGTCGGTCCAAGTTTTGCTTTTATTTTGTTTATGTAATAATATTGTAATTATTCGGTCGATTTAACGAAATTTGAAACCCTTATGTTGTTTTATATTCTCCTTCGAATGATGCAAGTGCAAAAGTCCTCCCGAGGTTAGCTCGTGAATTATTTTGTTTTGGCAATAACATCATAACTATTCGTCCTATTCTAACGAAATTTGAAACCCTTATGTTGTTTTACATTCTCTTCCAATGATAAAATTGTCAAAGTCCTTCCAAGGTTAGTCCGGGAATTTTTCAAAGTTTTGAAGGTCGTAAGGTCATAAATCAGAATAAGTCAGCGCACGCTACTTTTTAGTCAGCAGACCTTGTTTTAAAGTATGATTTATCTCTAAAGTGACTTTTATTTTTGCAAGTAAGATTTTTACAAGTAAATTTCATTTTAAATTAAGATTTTCTTAAGGAATATTTCTTTTTAAAGGAAGATTTCTATAAAGTAAATTTCTTCTTCAAGTAAGTTTTATTATTGTAAAGTAGCATTCTTTTAAAAGGTGGTTTCTTTTTGAAGCAAGATTTCTTTTTTTGGTTTTCTTCGTAAAGTAAGACTTTTAAACTATGATTTGTTTATAAATTAATATTTTTTTAGACTTAGTATTTCTTTTTAAACTAATATTTATTTTTAGGCAAAGATTTTTTTAAAAGTAAGATTTCTTTTTAAACTAAGATTTCTTTTTTTAATTCAAAGCAAATATTGCATTTCAGGCAGAGTTTGTAAGGAGAGCTCTACAATGTGGTGAAGCTTGACATAGCGAACATGTGTGAGAGATTTATGTGCCAGAAGAGGACGTAATTGCGGAGGCTGGGGCTAAAAAGATACGCATTTCTCCACATGCGAATCTATACCCATGCCACACTTGATACCCCTGAAACTGGGAATGGAAAGAAATGCGCCGGGTTTTAAAGATAAAATTACAAAAATATATTAATATGAAAGCACGACTAAAAAAAAAATGGTAATGCTGAGAAAAAGCGCGAAAGGATCAACAAATTGGTAACGAGAAGCGACCGCGGATAAAACTCGGACAGACAAAGAGAACAAGAAACCACCCATAGAGCACATGCTCCAGGCAAAGTTCAGCCCATACCCTCCCTTGCAATGTTAAAAAATAAGTGATCTCAAATCTGGATCGGGTTAAGGATCTGATCCCATAGCTAATCCTGTCTTCATTGCCTCTGGATCCACCGCGCAGAAAAATGAAACGAACTCCGTCAAAAACCAAACCGAAAGAGAATAAGTGGTACAAAATCCGGACCCGGTTCGGGATCCGATCCCAAATCGGATCCCTTAAAATCGGATCCCTTCTTAATTCGCTCGTGGCACGCAGCTAAAAGAAATGAATCGAACCCCGTCATTAAGCAGAAAGAAAGATAATAAATGATAAAAAATCCGCATTTGATATGGATCCCCCCTCCCCCGCAAGCTAATTAACTCTCCCTTGGCTAGAAGCCCATCCCTCCACAAAATTTAATCGAACTCCGTCAATAACCATTTAGGATCTGTTGTACACAAATCTTCCGACTGAGGGAAATGAAACACTGACCACAATCATTGTAAATTGACACTTTCCTGAGCTCCAAAATCATCCAATATATAGGTAAAATAATTCCCGTGACGTGCACAGTTGAAGCCAATATAAAATTTTGGCGTATGTGGACGGCAAGAGATAATATTCGCAAACAGTTGGTTGAGTGAAGACGTTGAGATGTGAGGCGGATCTGAGGCGATGAGTAGTCGGCTAGATAGTGTGTCATCGCGTTTAGGTTGTGAGAGAATGTCACCAAAGAAAAAAGGCTGTGATCTCGGAAGATGACCGACGTCATAAAACTGTACTAGGGAGACGCCGTGAGAATGTTATCTTGTATGGCGAGAAACCGGAGACCACCCGGAGTGAAGACAGTTGAGATACCGCGAAATAATTGGTCTCGACTGCGATGTGACTATTATAATCGATGCAAAAAGTGTTTCGTGATTCAATCTCTTACGGTACAGTGGTGGAACTACCAGGGCTGGGTGAAATATGTTTCTCGCGTTAGTACTTCGTAATCAAGTACGTTTTCGGTCCCCAGAAGTTGACAACACGCGAGGAGTTATATTTTATGTAAATCAATCTGTTAAGGCCTTAAGATGGTGACCCAAAATAAACGAGGAGAAACAAGAGTTAAAACACCTCACTTTTCGGAGGCATTAAATCGCCCGGCTTTGATATAGGCGGAAAGGAACCCCCATCTTGCTTGGGATAATAACTTAGCTAACATGATTCCGCGGTTTTCCTCCTATCATAAACTTAGACATTTGCTTGCGGAGAGAGGGTTCGGTGTCCTTTTGACTTCCTGCTATCAGGAGCCATATTAGTGTCTCGTACTACAACATCTCATATTGAGTATTAAAATGACAACTCTCAATGGATCGAAGCTCCGTTATCCAGCTACGTTGTTCAAAACATTGCTGCCAACAATCTTAAAATCACTACTGTTCAAAGAGGAATCTTCAGGGAGATCGACCCTTCAGTCTCATTCATAGCAGGAAATAAGAGGATATTTCGGGGCACAGTTCTACCCCGTCCTATCCCTTAAAAGGGCATTAATACTCATTTAGGTCACCTGATTTTTTAGAACAGCTGGAAAACTCTCATTTTAGTTACACATACAACTCTTCCTTACGTTATAATTTTGTATTCGTTGAAAAGAAGAGCGCGGTATTATCAAAATATGTACTCACTAACATGAACTGTGGAAACTTACTTCTCTGCACAGTAAGTCAGTACTCACCCCTAATCAGTACTCCATCCTTAAACCCATGATCGCACGATTACAGTGTCAAAACCAGTCACAATAGAATAAAGAGATCCTAGTGATTGGGCGAGTTGGGTAAAGAAAAAGGTTTCGGATTTTACTGGAGCTCACGACTAATTCATGACGATTCAGATGATATCAGTAGCATCATACAAGGGCAAGCCTTACCCGCTCATGTTTTGGAGAAGAAAGCCATAGTACGCATTATCACGTGTCTTAGTACCCCACACTTTCCACTCCAACGAAGACCGGCTCCTGATGTCTTCGGACTTATCAGCTAATGTCATTCTGATTTTTATGCGTATTTCATTATTTGGTCGGTGTATCTCATCCACAGTCGAAGAGACGGATGGCGGCACTTACTACTACTTCTTCTAGTACTACTACTACTACTAATACTACTACTACTACTACTACTAACACTACTGAATTAGGAAAGCGATATGTGCAGCCGTGGGCAAAGTTTCGGACACCTCTGACGCAGAGATCTGTCGTCACGTCGTGCACTGGCTTGAGATCATCCAAAACAAAGACGGTCTTAAGGGATCCCCCTTTCTCGGATCCTCTTCAACACAATTCCTTGCAGCAGTCATACACAACCCAAACAGCTCCTATCACTATCTAAACAGCCACCCTCATACTCACAGACAATTAGCAAGCGCACCACATCGATACTATATAAACATTCTTGACTCCATACCACAACCAACAAGCCTCTCACAATACAAATAACACATTCTCACACACACCTCACCAGACAAGCAATCAAGTACCTTCCACACAACAAAATATTTAACTCCCCCCACACCAAATATAAGCTGCAGAGAAACACAACTCTCAAGGTCGGATAGAATGCACCTTACATGACTTCACTATGGTAATCACCAATCAGTTAACACATACAAACACCGCATAGACAACACCCAAACAGACCTTTGCCGTCTCCGTCAAGCTAACCCCCACACAGTCTCGCATCTTATTAAGGATTGCATTAGTTTGGCCGCTGTTCTCAGACAACACAGTAACATTAACAATGTCCTGCAGCTTTAGTCAAGTCAATGGCCGTGGCCTACCTATGTACGTGGCGCGGGCTTCTTGGAATAAGAGGACAAGGGGAACCACAACAACAATAACAACAACTTCTGCAACAACGGAATGTGATCCGACGACCTTCCTTGCGGTTTGTCGACAGTTGAGGCTCTCCTCGTGCAACGCGCATATCAGACTTCTTTCCTCTAAGGTATAGTTAGGTATTTTCACTATTATCAAATCCTATAGACATGGAATACCATATTAATCAACAAATATGTGTGATATGAAGACACTTTGACTCTAACATACTGTCTACTGATACCAGGATTTCATACATTTCATTAGCATCTCCATTTTAGATATTTTAAAAAAGTTATTAAGAAGCTTGTACTTTTATTTTGCCTTCCAGATGTATTGGACACATGTATGCAAACCTACACTAACATATTTATAGACATACCCAAGGAATAAGAAAATTTCAGGTGTCCGAAGATTTTTAACCACGGCTTTATATATCGTTGTTTAATTAGCCTCGTTCGGAATAATTTCTTTGAACGATTACCCTCCAGCTTGCCACCCATACCTTGCATATTGGCTTCCTAGTAACATCGCTTAGTTTCTTGAAATGAAGTGGATGCATCATATCGGGCCCTAAAGATATGTTAGCCTCATCATTTTATGAAGAACAATACATATTTCTTAATTGCACTAACTCATCTTTTATTTTTTTCTGTTCTTCCTCCTCATTCACCTTTTTTTCTCCCCATTCAGTTTTTCTACGTGGGGGAATCTTCCCTTATTGCGTTACACTCTCTCTTTACTAACAATCTAGTAGCTGCTTGGGATGTATTTTGGATGAAAATGTTTAATTTATTTTTTAATTAATTCATCGGGTGCCCTATTTTCAGGGTTAGTCAGCTCATTTTCATGTTTTTTTCGTAGTTAATGCATAGAAAGTGGTGAAACTTCACATAAGGTGAAGCATCCTATCCGGTAAAGCCTCCCATGCGGTGAAGTCTCACATGCGATGAAGTTTCCCATGCGGTGGAGTTTCCCATGCAGTGAAGCTTCCCATGCTGTGAAGCCTCTCATGCGGTGAAGCCTCTCATGCGGTGAAGCTTCACATGTGGTTAAGTCTCACATGCGGGGAATCATGATCGTTTATAAATCCATAACCCTATATTTTAAGAACGAGATTTTTTGAAGGTGTTTGAATAAGATTTTTTCTTTTAGTTCGGTTTTCACCTAAGGAAAAAAAAGAAGAAAAAAAAGAAGAAAAAGAAGAAAAAGAACAAGGAAAAAAAAGAAGAAGAAAAAGAAGAAGAAAAAGAGGAAGAAGAAGAATGAAGAAGAAGAAGAAGAAGAAGAAGAAGAAGAAGAAGAAGAAGAAGAAGAAGAAGAAGAGGGTGTTCAAGGTGTTCAGGGTGTTCAGGGTGTTAAAATAAAGAGTCTATAAAGGGAATTAAAAAAGGCGGTTAAGATTAGCAAATAAGGCCGTAGGCCACCCCCCCCCTCGCAGGGGTGCCTGTGTAACCAAGCTCTTCCTGTTAAGGAAGGGAACAGCGGCTTGTATATATATATATATATATATATATATATATATATATATATATATATATATATATATATATTATCACTGCGCCACAACTCAGCAGTGAGGAAGCATTTGACTGACGGATCGGACGTAGGGAAAGGAACGGATGACGAAGGAAAAGAAATGGGTAATTGAATAGATACATTTTTGCTAAATAGTGAAATAATGAAGTATATACGTAAATGATAAGAAAAAAAATGAATGAAAAAAGTGTGAAAATAATTAAATAAAATCTAAAAATGATAAAAGAACTCAGAAAGCAAACTTTGTCTTCTGGAATGAGCACAAAGGCAAATTTCCTTTGAAGGCTTCCACAAGCAAATTAGTGCAAAGAACAAAGATAGGCAAAAATATGAATTTATACGCTCTTAAGGGCAAACATATGGATTTATATTCTCTTAAGATAGGCAAAAATATGGATTTATACCCTCTTAAGATAGGTAAAAATATGGATTTATACGCCCTTAACATAGGCAAAGATATGCATTTATAGGCTTTTAAGATAGCAAAAATATGGATTTATACGCTCTTAAGATAGGCAAAAATATGGATTTATGCGCGCTTAAGGGAGGCAAAAATATGGATTTATTCGCGCTTAAGGGAGGCAAAAATATGGATTTATGCGCGCTTAAGGGAGGCAAAAATATGGATTTATGCGCTCTTAAGATAGGCAAAATATAAATTTATACGCTATTAAGATAGGCAAAAATTTGTATTTATACGCTCTTAAGATAGGCAAAAATATGGATTTATACGCTCTTAAGATAGGCAAAAATATGGATTTATACGCTCTTAAGATAGGCAAAAATATAGATTTATACGCTCCTAAGAGTGACGAAGATATGGATTTATTCGCTCTTAATATGGATGTACGCGATAATTCGCAAGAAAAGTAATTGAAACTGGCCGAGCAACTGTAAGATTTTATGTTATTTGAGCTTGAATATGATCATGAGGGTAAAATAGCCGGTGTCATTAAAAAAATAAGATGTATAGTCACCTGAGACTAGACTCACACACGACTAAAAACCTAGGGTGGAGGGGGGGCGGGGCATTGAGTGTGACCTCACTGGTCTGTATACTTTGAATGTGGTGAAACAAAACAAAATAAATCAGAGTTAAATTAACCGAGGGGGAAGAAAATTACGAGAATGGACTGTGATTAGAGTGGCTGAGGTCGGGGGGAGTTTGGTGACAGACGATGATCGGTAGATGAGGATCACTATTGCGAAATGTCTAATCTTCGATTGGTGGGCAAGAAATTATCGGTGTTTTGAGGGGAAAAACTTTCTCATTTTTATATGAAATTGAGAGTTCGAGAAGAATAACACACTTCTTATTCTTCATATGACTGTCAATCTTCCGATATCTGAGAAGTGACAAGAATGGGAGGGAAAGTATGAGCACTAGAAAAAGTAAAAGTTAAGGAGTGGTTACCAAAGGAGAGGTAGGATAGATCTAAAGATTAACAGACATACCTCTCGTTTGGCTCTTTCCATGATTCCATCTCTGCGATGTTCATAATATACTAGCACATAGGCAATAATGATAAGCGTGATCATTAAGCTGAAACAACAATGTGATGATTATATATCTCTTTGGTACTGTATCTGGTTGAGTCCTTTGCCATTACATAGCATCATGTTTCCTCTCTCTATTTCACTTTGAAGTTTCATTTTCCATATCACTCTTTTGGGATCATGGCAAAAGATCCAACTTGCGCTAAGGTCATCTAATGGTTAGCGGCAGTCAGACCTATCTGCATTATGGTTCTGTCATTCTCAACAAAAGTAGTGATTCTCTGTCACACACACATTCACACATTTTTGTCCATTTCCACAAAAACTTCGAAATCTTTTTTCTGATTATTTGGGCGAAATTTCAGATGCTAAAAGATGTTGCAGCGAACGTCATAAGAAAAAGCATCCGTGAAGGCTTGGAAGAGATTGGATTGGGCGGTCGGGAGAAGAGCGGGTGAGAACAATGGAATAGAAGACAGGGGGAGGAGGGAAAGAGAAAGATGTGGTGGTGGTGGGAGGGGGGGGGGGGTCGGTGCACATTTACGCCTCTTCTTTTAAAGTTAGGTCTCGATAAAACGAGCGTCATCTGATGGCAAATAATTGGAGACAAAATTTGGCGGAATTAGTTGCTCGACAAAAGGCGAAGGAAAGTAGCAAACTCGGACCATGAAAAAGGCCTCAATATCATCTGAGCTTCCCGTGAAGCCAAGAGAATCGCAGAGGACTCGAATCTTTTTAAACGAAAAGGGAAAAGTGATATAAAAAAAATCGTTAGCCTAATTCACAGTGAGATAAAACTAGGAAGAGAAACAAGAAAAAATGAAGGAATAGTGATAAACAAGGTTATCAGACCTAACTCGCGGCCTCTCAATTATTCTGACTTATGACCTTATGACCCTATGACCTTACGACCTTCAAAACTTTAAACAAGTCGGATAATCTGACCATCGTTAGTTTTATTTCAATAATGCCTGGACTAACCTAGGGAGGACCTTGACAATTATATCATTCGAAAGAGAATGTAAAACGACATAAAGGGATTAAAATTTCGTTAGAATTGGCCGAATAGTTATGATGTTATTGCTAAAAAATCTCATTGAAAAGTAAAATTATTACCATCTGACTGACCGACTTACGCACCGACATAGTAACTCAAGGCAATAATTCCCGGACTAACTTTGGGAGGACCTTGACAATTATATCATTCGAAAGAGAATGTAAAACGAAATGAAGGGATTCAAATTTCGTTAGAATCGGAAAGATAGTTACGATGTCATTGCTATAAAATCTCATTGAAAGGTAAATTGATTACCATCCGACCATCTGACCTACGCACCGACATATAAACTTCTAGAGTCGCGCGATAGCGATTAAAAAGATAAGGAATCTGTTGTTATGATATAACAAATTAATCCTAGAATCTGGACCAGGAGGGAGGACTAGGAAGCAGTTCCTGCAACATTTCCAATTCATCAGGTGAGAAACTCATGATCTGCTGGATGTTTCTTTCAGCTCTTGCTCATTCAGTTATCCCCTCTTTCCTCTATATTTCCCTCCACCGCCTTCAAACGTTCCTACACCTCGGATGAAGTAGAGAGGCTAGAAGAATCTATTAACCTTAATGAAATTAGAAAATCAAACTATATAAAGCTTGATAAAAGCTCGAGAGAAGTGGTGACGTAACCATAAGTAAGCCGGCACAGATGGATTCCTGGGACGAAATGTTTACATCGAAAGATCAAGGCAAAGGCCAATGGCCCCTTCAAGCTCCATCCGGACCATAAAATGGAACTAAGAAAATGAAAGGCATAAAAATAAATCGCATTGACTAATAAGTGAATAAGCACAAACGGAAAAAAGAATTGAGATGAGATGAGAAAGATGATTAATAAAACTGAAAAATAGCAAAGATCTTAAAGATCCTCCTAGGCTGAGTCCGTGCAAGAAAGATTAATCTGAAAATGACCAGAGTGGATGGACTTGGGAATTACTCTCAGGACTTTTAAGGAAAATTGACAACAAAATAAAAAGAACTTTTTGACTTTGTCGCCCAAGGATTGTCTTCAGTTGAGCCTGGCAGTGCTCAGGAAGGAGGTCCCAGCATATGGTCTCTTCCGAAGTCATCTAGAGAGGTGATATTTAAAGTGGTTCTGAAATGGTCAAAAGGGAGACAGGATAGGATGAGAGAAGAAAACGGAAATACTCTACACTTAGAGAGCTAATGGCTGACCTCATGCCGTATCACACCGTAGATGAAACAAGTCTCACAAGAGAAGAAGGAAGGCCTTTCACTCATTATGAATACGAATCAGCATTAAAGAGCTCCAAACAGAAGGCGCCATAAATAACTGGCATCACTAAGAGGCACTTAATGAATGCTTCTCAAAACGTCAAGGGAAGCCATATTAAAGTTATACAATGCTTTCCTTAACGTCGGATACCTTCCTGACTAATTCAAAATGGCCAGGATGATATTCCTGTAAAACCTGGCAACCTCCCCCGCCCCCCAAAAAGGAGATCAGTAATTACAGGCCAATTTCACTCCTGAAATTTATGGGCAAGCTACTAGAGAAACTCCTAAGTAATAGACTAGGGAGCTACCTAGACGACAATGATTCCTATAATATCAGCAACAAGGCTTCCGAAAAAGACAGCGCGGAGATGGCATTGGCGTTAATAAAATAAAAAATTGCTATCGCCAAGGCCAAAGACGGCAACGTAGATGTGGTATTAAGAGACGTAGCCTCTGCTTTGATAAGGTATTGATACCTGCGCTAAAAAAGATCACTGACCTCGGTATGGGAGAAAATATAACAAAGATTCTCCGCGACTATTTAGAATATCGGCAAGCAGTCGGAAGAATAAACATTGAAGGAGATCCAATCGACCTGAAAACAAGGGTGCCACATGGTGGATGTCTCAGTCCTACGTTGTATGCGGTATACACCGGCGACCTACCTTCCTCCAATCATGACTTTGCACCTTAAATCCAGCTGGTAGATGACATCATGCAGGTCATTACTAGCGACTATAAATACCCTCCCGACATTGCCAACAGGGTTGGAGGGAAGATCGGAAAACAACAACTTTCAAAAAATAAATAAGATCAAAACCAACATTAAAAAATTTAAAATGATTCCAATGAGACAACGGAAGACAGCGGATGTATTAGTGCAGGATGAATATTATGCATATTCCAGGGAAGGTCGAGTACTTGGCCTAAAATTAACATCGGAAGGGTACGCTGCACATTACAAAGATAAAGTTGCCGTGGCTAAGAGAACGCTACAGTCTCTATCTCGATTTAAACTACTCCCACGACGCAACAAGAAGAAATTGTAAATATTACTGGTAAGACCGATGCTTCTGTGTCCCGCCATTCTCCTCCATACCATGAGTAGGGCAGTAATGATAAAAGCGCAAGGGGTGCAAAATTTAGCAATAAGATTTATTGCTAATGTCACCCTTTGGGACCACATACCAGCTGCATTATTACATGGAGTTACCAAATTTACCCTATCAACATAACACTACATAAACTCGCAAAAAACTTATGGCAAAAAATGATCAAAACCTACCAAACGAAGACCTACCGAATTAGGATTCAGACGAGCTTTTAAAGCAGTCAGCTACAGACCCGACAAGAAACTATTTTATATACATATAAGTGAAAACAACAAAAAGATTAAACAAGCTAAACAAACAAAAAACTAAAACAAAGTAATAACTAACAGATCCAAAGTGGACAAATTTATAGATTAATAACAGAAGATCCCAATTGGACCAATAAATAAGTAAATAACAAAATATCCGAGGTGGACAAATTCATTAGAAGAAGAAAAAGATAAATAAATAAAATAAAAGATGCGTAGTGAACAAAATAATGATAAAGGAAATAAACCAAAATAAAAATAAACAAAAATTACCTATAATAAACCAAAACTATAGTAAAAAATAAAGAACAATAATAAGACAAGACAAATGCAGTTACAAGTTTTTTTACTTCATATATGAGGTCTTGCTAACGAAGGCAAAGGCTTGAAGGCCACATGAGTAACCAAGAAAAAATTCAAGCATCAAAAAAGGCCCAGTGACGGAGGTTACGAGACGACCCGGTACACATCTTCTCAGCTTAAAGGAACACTTTTTCTATCCTATTCATCTATCCCCGCACATTCCTATCTTTAATTGTCGTTGATCGTTGATAGGATCAGAAAGGTATTTTTTTCAAGTTGATAGGGGTTATAGGGATGGAGAGGTCAGGGTTGAATCTATTTTTCTATTCATGTAGGACGGGGTTGTTGTTCTGATTGCAAGCGTGTTAGTGAAAATGGTTCAGCGATCGAGGGTTGCTTCGTATTAATGAATATCGAGTGGGGGAGGGGGGGGGGGTAGATGGAGTTTAGAGTAGAACGTTTTGCAGTTGTTTATAAAATATCATGTTGGTAAAGTGTGCGTGTATTGTGTTACAATGATCTGGTTAGGCGAGGTTGGGGTAGGTTAGCTAATTGGGTGAACCGGGTCACAGGGGTGATTTGGGAGGATGGGGTGGGGGCTAGGAGTGGATAGGGTGTGTAGAGGGTGTAAAGGGCATTGCAGTATACTGATGAGCTGTGTGTGTCCCTCTCATATTTAGGTTATCTTTGATTTGAAGAAGTTTTGGTTCCATCATTGTGGTGGTGCAATGGGGTAGGTTGTGTGCACCCGGTTGAGATGCAGACATTGTTTTGTGTCCCTTGTATCTTGTGTAGAAAGGCATTGGGTATAGCTAGTGCCTGTATAGAATGCCTAGAGTTTCTCTTTTTTGTCCAGGGTTGGTGTTTGCGAGTGTTCTGAGAGTGGATCTAGGGTAACAGAAGTATGAGTTAGGATTGAGTGGTAGAGATTTACGCAGAGATGTGTTTAGAGTAGATTGTTTCTTGTTAGGTGTAAAGAGGGTGAAGGTTGATTTTGGGGGGAGGTAGACATTCTGTTAGGAAGAGTTGTATGTACGGGTTGTGGTTTCTTGCGGCTGTTGGTAGAGAGGTGGATTAGGATAAGATGGCTAATTCATCTGCATAATGCTTAGGCGGATTGTATTGGTAGTAGAGAAGGGGTATGCTATGCATGAAAAGGTTTAAAAGGAAGTGGGAGAGAATGGCACCTTGAGGATCCGAGTTGGGAAACTTTTTTTCTTTGGGGGGACTTGTCCATTTCTGTTGGAGAGAACTTGCTGCCCATTTTTTGTTGTGGGTGTGGTAGCTAGTGTCTTTACTTTTTCAATGAGGATGTGGCGTGTTGCGGTGAGAACGGCTTTATTGATGTGTATTGCAGCTAGGAATCCGTTGTGGGGGACGATTTTGGTTGAAGACTTCTAATATGTGTTGTTAGGATAGTTAATTGTTTGTCGGGTGTTTTTCTATGAAGGTCACGTTGGGTGAGAGAGGTGTAATGTGTTTGATTCTGTCTAGGATAAGGATTATGAGTGAGTTAATTGGGACAGCGTTGTCTTGGGGAAGATGGAGGTTGAGCGGGGGGGGGGGGGGGTCTGACTGTAATTTGCGAAGTCTTTGGAGTGTTTTCCTATTGTGCCGCCTGATGGGTAGTTGGCTGATTTGGGTGTAATGGGTCCTGAACAAGTTGCATTGTCAGGGGGGGTAGGAATTTCGCAGAAGAAGAAGTAGAAGGAAATAAGAAAAAGAAAAGGAAATTAGAAGAAGAAATAAGAAAAGAAAAAAGAAAAGGGAAAAAAGGAAAAGGGAAAAGGAAAAGGAAAAGTAAAAGGAAAGGAAAGGAAAAGGAAAAGGAAAAGGAAAAGGAAAAGGAAAAGGAAATAAGAAAAAAAGGAAAAGGAAAAGGAAAAGGAAATAAGAAAAGGAAAAAGAAAGGAGAAATAATAAGAAGAAGGAAGAAGAAGAAGAAGAAGAAGAAGAAGAAGAAGAAAAAAAACACAACTAGGACCAGCAAAGACCTTTGGCTTCAATCGAGGCCAGTCCAAGAGCTAATTAGGTCTATACTACCTCAACCTTGGGAGTGTATTCCATGCACTTAATAGGTCTATATCGATCAGGTACACACTTATCTACACGTCTACCTTAATATCAACCAATTTCTATCTATCTATTCAATGATCTACGCCTATACTTTCATATATTGAAATTTATATATATATGTATACATTAATATACAAGTGTAACTAGTGCTGTACATTTCTAGTATGCACACTTTTGGTACTCAAATCGCTGCTAGGAACGATCTCTTCTCTGCCGCAGACAGCCTCTGCTAGTGTTGAAAATAAAACACAACTAGCGACAGGAAAGCCAGAAAGGAATAGGGAAAACACATTTTGACTCGAGTCTTTACAAAGACTAATAATTGACATCATGGGGGGGGGGGGGGCTTTATGTGTAAATACTCAGTCCTGATTTTGTAATGTGATATTCCTCTGGGCTCCTACTAGGTCACATTTAAACGCTAATAGTACTTGTCCAGTCTGTTTTTAAATATATTAACCGACGTACTTTAGCTACTGGGTCGAGTAGGCAATTTCATGTTTGAGTGATTTTATAGGTAAAAAAAAGTTGTTCTATGCCACTGGTAAATTACTTGTTAACTAATTTATATACATTTTGGCGGTATTCGCTCTATAATCTAATTTGATTAATGGCGAGCAATTTATTGTTGGAAAATCGTTTTAAGATTTTTAAAAAACTCCTATTGGTTGGCCGCGTTAACGTCTGCTCGAGAGTGACAAAAGGTTTAGGCAACGGAGTCTTTCTTCATAGGGTTTGTTGTTCTTAAGTTCGAGTATCAGTTTAGTCGCACTGTATTGTCCTCTCTTAGCATTTCCACATCTTTGCTAAAGTTCGGAGACCAGAAGTGAAACGTATACTCCAGATGTGGTCGAACTAATGATTTATTATTATGTCTCTAGCCTTATAGGAGAAAATTCGAGCAATGTATCCTAGCATTCGATTTGCTTTTTAGTGGCTTCCACGCATTGCTTGGGAACTTTGAAGCTCGCTGAAATTACGACCACAAGATTATTTTCCACGTCTACGGATTCCGAAAGTTGACCACTCATGAGATAATTGGTTTTAAGAAGAAGAACTACAGAACTACAGAATCTAGGACCAGCAAAGACCCTAAGGTCCGCTCGAGGCTAGTCCGCTACACTAAATCAAAAACTACGATACACCCTTATCTACGAGTGTATCTCTAACATGCTATTTTTTTTTTTTTTTTTAATACTATCTACTGTACACACTTATCTACATGTGTACATTATCGTGCAATTTTAACTAATCAAACTAGGGGTCGGGGGAGATAGAAAGTTTTTCTTCTCATCTTCCGCAGCCACTCGACTGCTAGTGGTGAAAAACTAATTTAGGGATAGAGACTACTTATAGGATAGGCGGAAAAGAAATGGGACATCTAAGCTACACATGCAGAGAATCGCCGGCATCATTTTTAGTCATCATAATTTCATATCCTTAAACCTCCGCTCCAAACTCTCTCTCTCTGCAAGGACGTCCAAATTCACAGTGCTCAACTACGTTATATTTAAACTATTCAAATGCACGTCGAGACGATTTTTGAACATATTAACCGAAGTGCTATCTACTACGTGGGTGGGCAGCCGATTCCAATTTTGAGTAACTTTAAATGTAAAATAGTTTTGGGCTATACTAGTGTTAAAACGCTTGTTCACTAATTTTAACCCGTGCTGACGAGTATTTCCCCTATGATCCAGTTCGAACAGATTGCGAAAGTCCACGTTTGAGAAACCCTTTAGTATTTTAAATACTTCTATTAGCTGGCCACGTAATCTTCTGCTTTCTAGCGATGGCAAATCTAAAGCCCTGAGCCTTTCCTCGTATGATCTATTCCTCAGCTCTGGAATTAATTTCGTAGCCCTACGCTGCACTCTTTCTAATTGCGCAATATCTTTCATTAAATATGGAGCCCAAAATTGAACAGCGTATTCGAGAAGTGGCCGCACAAGGGATTTATATAAAGGTAAAATTACATCCTTAGATTTGAAGATGAAATTGCGCGCGATATAACCCAAAACGCGATTTGCTTTTTTACACGCATCCGCGCATTGCTTCGAGAATTTAAAATCGTCTGAGACTAATACTCCCAAGTCTTTTTCTAATTTAACCGCGTCGAGGACTTGGCCTTTCATGGTATAATCTACTCTTAAATTATGGCAACCCAAGTGCATTACCTTGCATTTGCTTAAATTAAATTCCATTTGCCACTTGTCCGCCCAATTGGCAATCGAGTTTAGGTCCCCCTGCAATTTATCGACATCCGATCTTACATAGGCACGATTACCCAGCTTCGTGTCGTCCGCAAATTTCGAAATCCGACTAAGTATGCCTTTATCTAAATCGTTAATATAAATTAAAAACAATAAAGGGCCTAAAACAGAGCCCTGCGGTACCCCACTACTAACGCTGGCCCAATCTGAACATTCCCCATTTATTACTACCCGCTGCGAGCGATCTTTCAGCCAATTTCTAATCCAGTTTAAAATCTTACCAGTCACCCCAATCGCTTTAACTTTCATTAATAACCTTTGGTGGGGGACGGTGTCGAACGCCTTTTTAAAGTCTAAATATATTACGTCTACAGCTTTGCTTTCATCGTACACGCAAATCATTTTGTGGAAGAATTCGAGCAAGTTAGTCAAGCACGATCTCGCACGCCTAAATCCATGCTGGGTATCGTTAATCAGCTTATTTGCCTCGAGGTGGCTCACTATTCTATCTTTAATTACAGATTCTAAAAGCTTCCCAACTACCGAAGTTAGACTAATAGGCCGAAAATTCGTTGCTTCAAATCTATTCCCCTTCTTAAATATAGGTGTAACGTTTGCTCGCTTGAAATCCAACGGAACTACGCCATCCTCTAATGAGCGATTGAAAATTTCACGCAATGGCTTAACGAGTTCATTTTGAAGCTCCTTTAAATGAATTGGATATACCCCATCGGGGCCCGGAGATTTCGACTTTTTCATTAGCTTAATAAATTTAAGAATTTCCTCGTCCTTTATACTTACATCGGATATGCATTTATCAGCACTACGAACTTCCCCAATTAACGATTCCAATTCGGAAGAATCTTCCACAGTAAACACGCTCGTAAAATGCTCATTTAAAATTTTAGACATTTCTGTCGGAAGTTCAGTCAGAAGAAGAAGAAGAAGAAGAAGAAGAAGAAGAATAAGAAGAAGAAGAAGAAGAAGAAGAAGAAGAAGAAGAAGAAGAAGAAAAATAAGAAGAAGGAGAAGGCACGTTATCACTCCATCAATTAATTTCCTTGTCTTTGGGGCAGCTAACACACCCACCTTTTCGCGCCTATTGATTAAGTCTTTATTATAATTTTGTTATTATTATTTCGAAGCGAATTTGTCCTCTAATTGATAAGGCGTTGGATTTTCATCGCCTAGGAAGCGGCTTCTTTTCCTTAGCGAGAGCAGGTCAAATAGATTTCGGCACTCGTCGGGTGATTGCGGGCAAATCACGGTTCGTCGAATTTGACCCAGGCGTGCGAGCGGCTCCATCCACATACTTCATCAGATACATCTAGAGTTACATCACTGCTGTCTCTTCCACCGTCTTCCTTCACACGCAAAACATATTCACACTTCCATCTCAGGACCTACCGAAGGGTGTTTCTATTAACACACTCCCCTGACTTGGAACGGTTGGCTGTCCCTTAGGCCATGAAGGGCTCCCTCGCTGGTTAGTAGGGCCAAAACACAGTAATACCGCTATTCCTGTACCCCCACCTCCTCAAAAACGACTGGTCCTGTAATATTTGTAGGTGCTTGTGGCTCTCTGTGAGAGGTTCCAAAAGAAACTGGTGTAATTAGGAGAGATGAAAAACGCGCATTACGCACAGGGCCCGAGTAGAGAAAAGAGGCGATTACTTGGTGCTCGATTGAGAGGAACTCATCCCGAGTTTGTATCCGTAGAACCAAAAAATGAGTCAAAGCCAATGAGTCAAAGAGGCCCTCGAGGGTAAAAGTTAGGTCATCTCCAAGGTTGACCTCGTATCTCTTTCGCCACATGTCTCGACATGTTCTCGAAGATCCTGTTATCAATCAATGTCAAGCTTCTGCTCCTCCCCGCCCCTTAAATTTACTTTAGAACAATCCCCCCCCCCCATGTCTCTGCCATTAACTCCCCGCTGGAAGTAAGAAAACATTCGCCTAGCTAATAATCCAGCCTCCCCCCTCCCCTCAGCTCTCCAGTTTCCCCGATCTCGCCCTTGTATCTCCGACCGCATCTTAACGAAGCTAAGCTGGGAAATAGAAGCCACGTTACAAAGGCCTCTTTATGTTTTCCTTCTAATTTATCTTCCTTTATCTTCATTCTTCACCTCACAACCAAATGGTGGAATTGTTATTGGCCAAACACCTTTGAGATTTCATAGAGAGAGATTTCACCCTCAGAGTGTATTTAGAATGTGTGTCCCAAATAGTTACTTCTGGCTATCGAGAACGACTTCAAAGTTGGTACCCACTTGGCTCCAGATAATAAAGTTCACTTTTGTTGACCATTACTTATGGTCATTTCACTTGTTATGGTATGAATTCTCTGTGGTATCCTTCCTCTTTTCATTTGCAAATACTATTTTTAGGAAATTAAATGAGAATATAAAGAGACAAACTCCATTGTTTCAAAATTTCGGAATTTTCTAATTTCAACCTAAATGAAAAACGAAAGGAGCGTTTTTGATCTCAAGAGGAATCAAGCAATTATTCCATCCTCGGCTGTGGCGGATCCAATATAAAATTTGGGGAAGCTAACCTGAATTTTTCCCTCTGAGGACTATAAGAAAAGGGCATTGATCATTAATAATGGTCAACTTGCACATGATCGATAATAAATAACAGTAACTCACACAAGAGTGAGCACTAACTCTTCAGAGCCGAATTTTTTACACACATCAGAAAATTATGAATTGTAGTCTTTGGACGTCAGCTAAGGTATAATACTGAATTTAATCATTATTGTTTAGATTTACCTCTATTTAAGACATCTATCATATAAGATACACTCGATTGCAAAGGTTTAAAAAACTTTTTTATATGTTTCTATATTATTACATAACTATTTCTGAACAGCAGCATACAAATATGGCTTAAAAAATAAATATAAACATAAACGGGTGTGAAATTTGGGGGGAGCTCAGCCCCTTAGCCCCCCCCCCCCCGGATCCGCGCCTGATCCCCGGATCGAGTCGACAGTTTTCAAACATTGGAATTTAATTCGAAAAAGACGTCACCACTTTTCAAAGTTATTTGTAGGGATCGTCGACCACCAACGTGAGAAGAATGACTGTAAGAGAATGAGTGAGAAAGAGGTGTACGCGAAAAAAGTAGTTGTCTCCGGTAGATAAAAGTACAGTTCTTGAAATAAAGGTTACTCTACATTAAACGAAACTGAATATTTTTGCCCACCGCCTTAGCAGCCCGACAGATTCGAAGAAAATGAAGATCATAATCTACTTAAATCTTAATCTTCGGGTTGAATCTGGTCTTTCTTGATGTTTGTGACGTGCTACTTATGATTGACCCCCCAAAAGGCGGGAAGGATTGACTCAAATAGAATAACGTAGTTCGAGCATAGAATTGGCGCTCCACAGTAAGAAATAACAGAAAAAGAAACCCATCAGATACAAAATACTATTTTACCAACTAATCTAAACATAGAAATAATATAATAGAAATAATATAATTTGTAATAAAGAAAGTCAGAAAACCAAGTCTCACTTTTTATTGCATCTACCAAGGTAAGTTTTAATCAAATTATTTTTTTACTTTGTGTAATACAGGTAAGAAGGATGATAGAATGGTCATCTCAGCGTACGTCTATTTTTTTGGTAGAAAATATATTAATCTAAACAAAGAAAAAGCATAAGTTTTAGATGATGAATCTAACCTAACTATTTGTACTTTATATAAAGTTTATTTTTATTAAAATGCATTATTTAGTATGCGCACCACAGGAGGAGACATTATAATTGCCAAATCAGCGTATTCCATTATTTTTTTAAGTCAATCAAAACAGGAAAACTATAATTTTAACTCAAGTAAATAAAAGTAACATTTTCTAATCTCTACCTAGTCATTATATCTTTAATGTATTATTTAGCTCGATAACCACAGATATTTGAACTGACACTTAAGGAATCCCGGAAAAATAAACATAAAGAACTCCATTTCAAATTATTTTGCCTATGATTCATTAAACTTTGAAAAACTATTTTATATGCTACAAAGTTTTAAAACTTGCCTTTTATACCAATTCCCTTAAGTAAGTAACGTGGATAAAGTCCAAAGTAAACGAAAAATCGAGACAGCTAAGACGGTGTAAGAAATTATAATCTCAAAATATCGATTTACTGAGGAAGATTAAAGATTGATAAATGGAACTAAATACTAAAACTTGTAAAAGAAGT
Organism: Ceratothoa steindachneri; assembly: GCA_963969495.1. NCBI lineage: Eukaryota > Metazoa > Arthropoda > Malacostraca > Isopoda > Cymothoidae > Ceratothoa > Ceratothoa steindachneri. The sequence goes on from OZ018320.1 coordinate 75,342,550, forward strand.
GTAGTAAAAGGGTAATATATTCATACTGGAGTGTTCACGTGTATTGCTTTAGCGTAAAATGACTTCACGTGTTATATATAATCGCTAATAAGGGAAAGTTTAGGCTTAGGAGACAACGGCCTCAGAATGGCTCATTTAAGTGTTTCTTCTAAACCACTGATTAATTTGATTTAGGGAATGCGCTACTTCATGTACAGCGTGGTCCGAAAGTTTTGCCACCCCTCACGAAAAGTAATAAGAACAATAGAGGAATAATATTATAATATAAAACACATGTGAAATATAAAATTAAAAAAATATTTTAAATAGAAAATTAAAACACGATTTACAGCGGGTGATAAGACTTTAGGACCACCCTCTACTCGAAGCGTTCACGTACGATGACATTTACTGAGGATTCACCTCGCGATAAATCCTTTTCAGTGCCAGCTAAGATTGATCTAACCTTCTTTTCGATGTGGCCGGCTAGATGGAGTAAGTAGTTAACCACGGAGTATTTAGGAGGTCTGTGTGGACGTCACGATTGATTGCGCATGTTCGGTGGCGAGTTAAGCTCATTCAAGTATATCAATATCATTAGAGGACATGCTGTAGCCAGCTTTCAATTGTACCACCAGGTCTTTAGAGAAAGATTATAATTAAGAACCTCCTCACTTCACTGGTGCCCGCAGATTGACCAGAAGGTGCATGTAACCCCATAGCAACTTTCCTTTTACCACTGCTTCCTAATAGTAACTAGAGAACTAGGACCAGCAAAAACCCTACAGTCCAGTCAAGGCCAATCCGAGAGCTAATTAAGTCTATACCACCTCAACCTTGGGAGTGTATGTCTATATCGATCAGATACGCGCTTATCTACGCGTGTACCTACGTAGTTGATAAGAATAGAGAGGCTCAGGGAGAGGGGTGATATTAAAGGTGAATATAGAAAGGTAATAGAAAGAAAATAAGAACAAGGTAAAGAGGTTCATTTCTGCTGTCGAAAGGTGTAGCTTTGGGGAAACAATGGAGGAGAGGTAGTTTGGGAGCTGGGATCTCTAGGAAGTGGGACATATTCCCGCGGTGACTCAGTGCGTAGGCGATAGCTCAGGTTAAGACGATAATCATCCAGGGATGAGGTCGGAGAACAAGGTGAGGACAATCATGATTCGGTACTTGCCAAACGAAGGGAAGGGAGAGAAGATTCGGGGGCGGAGCTGGGGATAATAAATAAATAATAATAATAAATATTAAGTCTTTTGTAATGCGCTCTTTAAGGCCTGAGGCCTTCCCAGAGCGCACGTTGTGCTGAGATAAGGATGGAAATTCAATGGAAATTCAAGAGGGGGGGAGAAGGCAATACTGAAAAGATGCGTTTTCAGGAGACGCTTAAATGTGGTAAGAGAGGAAGAAGACCTGATTTCAGCAGGAAGAGCATTCCACAAATTAGGGGCGCAGATTGAGAAGGAGCAGTCCCTCATTGAGCAGAGGGATTAACGAGGAATATCCAAAAGAGGTGCATGTGATGACCCAAGGGCCCGAGGGACATGGCGTGGCGAGAGGGCAGAAGAGAGGTAAGACGGGGCCTTGTTGTTTAGGGCCTTAAATGTGAAGAGAAGTATCTTGAAGTGAGTACGGGATCTGACAGGGAGCCAGTGCAGTTCATGCAGCAAGGGTTTCAAGGGAAAGAAGCGAGGGCAACGAAGGAGAAGCCGGGTGGCATAGTTTTGTACAAGCTGAAGGGGGCGGAGAGAGGAGGATGGCAGATTCACAAGCAGTGAGTTACAGTAGTCAAGGCGTGAGGTGATGAAGGCATGAACAGCAGTCTCAAGACTTTGGCGATCAAAGTGAGAGTGAATGCGAGAGAAGTTACGAAGGAAACATAGAGAGGATTTGCTGACATTGCGAATATGAGGCTTAAAGGAGAGATGCTCATCAAAAACAACACCCAGATTCCTAACGCAGTCAGAGAAAATGATAGTATTACCGTCCAGAGTAAGCGAGGGAAAGAGATATTTAGATTTTTTAACAAGAGCAGGGGTGCCGACGAGGAAGACCTCAGTTTTGGAGTGATTAAGCCTGAGGAAGTTGGTAGAGAGCCAGTCAAAAATGGAGAAGTAGGCAGCCAGGAGGTCAGTGATAGAGAAGGCAAGAGACGTGGGGGATGAGGAAACGAAAGTTTGAGTGTCATCAGCATAGAGGTGCTAGGATAGACCGAGATTACAGAGAAAGGAACTAAGAGGGAGAAGGTAGATACGAAATAGTAGAGGATCAAGGACAGAGCCTTGTGGCACTCCAAAGCAAATGGGGGTAGAGTCGGATGAAACGTCGTCAATCATAACGGATTGGGTACGAGACGAGAGGTAAGACGGAACCAGTCAAGCACGGTGCCTGATATGCCGAGGAAAAAGTGGAGACGATCAAGTAGGACGGTATGGTCAATAGTATCGAAGGCAGAGGAGAGGTCGAGTAGAACGAGGATGGAGACACAACCCCTGTCCGCGGCTCTTCGTAAGCAATCGGACACATTAAGAAGGGCGGTTTCTGTGGAGTGACTTGACTTGAAACCAGATTGAAAGGTTTCATCAATGTTACAGGCCACCATGTGACTGTTGATGCGTGAAGCAACCACTCTCTCCAGAACCTTAAGGAGGAAAGTAAGTTGCGAAATCGGGCGATAATTGGAAGGGTCAGTGGGGTTCAGTTAAGGCTTTTTAAGAATCGGACGGATGTGGGCACGTTTTGAAGGAAGAGGGAACAAGACCAGTTGCAAGTGAAGTGTTGAACAGGTGAAGAAGCGTTGAGAGGATAGCAGGCAGAATTTTACGTAACAGTTTAGGCGGAAAAATGTCTTTTGGGGAGCCTGATTTCTTAGAACGCGAGAGCAGGGCTGTAAGCTCCAACGCGGTCACAGTGGGGAAAACGATAAGCGGCTGAGGCGGGAAGTCAGGGAGAATGGCAGGAGCCAGGACAGAAGGCTGAGGGAGGGAGGCACGGAGGTTAGTGACCTTAACTGCGAAGAAATTCGAGAGAGTAGCAGGGCTAATGGGTGGGGAGACCTAGGCTGGGGAAGTAAGACGGGAGAGCAGACGGAAGACGGTACGGGGATCATTCCTATTATCAGTAAGCAGATTACGTGAGTAGGCTTCACGAGCAGATTTTAATTTCGCCACGTAGGAAGCTGTCGCAAGGCGTAACGCCAGCGAGAGAGGGGTCGTGTCTTGCCCACGGGTGCGAGCCTTTCTAAGGACTCTTTCATGGGCACGCATGGACTGCCTAGCGCGCAGGAGTTCCATAGAGTACCAAGGGGCACGGTGACAACGGGAGTTCGAAGGGGTGACAAGGGGAGAGTGGGCATCAAGACAAGTGAGAAGGGGTTATTATTATTATTATTAAAGTTCCAAGCCACAACCCCAACTGGAAGAGCAAATAGCTATAAGCCCAAGGGCCCCAGCGGGGAAAGAAACCTGGTATGGAAAAAACGAAACAAAGATTAAGAAAAACATAATAAATAAATAGAAAATTAAAAAAAAAAAAAAAAATAAATGCTATAATGTTAAAAATATTATAATATTATATATGTGTGGATAATGAATAAAATATTAAAGTTATAAGTTTCTGTTAATTAAAAAT